>OY856409.1:1954451358-1955054858 GCA_963693085.1 Alisma plantago-aquatica
AGACGAAGCTTGAGGTAGACATAGAATGATAGGGGGTTCACCACCGAGATATAGACCTTGGGTAAGATCCGACACCGAAACATCGTGCGACTACTTGGGTTCGTGTCCCACAGGGAGCCAAGTTGCTTCTGTATGAGTATATGCCTAATGGGAGTCTCAGTGAGATGCTCCATAGCCCTAAAGGCACACACTTGGACTGGAACACGCAGTGCCGCGTTGTACTAGAGGTTGCTCGTGGGCTGTGCTATTTACACTTCGATTGCTTCCCGATCGTTGTGCACATGGATGTTAAGTCCATCAATATATTGCTCAATTCGACGTTCGAGGCCCACGTCACTGACTTTGGACTCGCTAAGTTCCTCCGCGGCGGCGGTACTGGTAGCGGCAACGCGGCGGAGTGCATGTCATCCATGTCCTACCATCGTCGTACTATCGGCAGCTTGCGGCAAAGTGCCTCCTGGCAAGGTGAGGGAGGCCGTGAATCGGTGGCTGAGGGACGACTGAGAGGCCACTACGTACACCTGGTTGGTCAACCACCTCCTCTACGAGAAGCATCCTGGCAATGAGAATGGAGCAACATCGGTGGGCGTTAGTGGCAAAGCAGTACTAGGCGTGGTTGGGGAAACAACTGAGGGCTATGGAGAGTGCGTTGATGATTGCTACACTACTAAAATATAAGGCATAGGTGACATTCAAATATGTAATCTATAAGTGAAAAGGTGACACCAGAATCCATCACCAACAAAATCAGCGTCACCTATTAAGAGTGGCCTTTGTGTAGTGTAACCTATGTGGAATGAATGTCACCTATTGGTGGTTCTCAAATTCTATAACCAGCCAATAGGTTACATCAAAATGCATCATCTATCTTCAAAATATCACATGCATTCTTGTCACCCATTTCAGTACAATGGTGTCAAAATATCACATGCATAGATGTCACATATTTTAGATTCTAACCTTCATACAAAGACAATGCAAATGCTACCATAAATCTGAAAACATACACCACATGCTCAAAAATATGGAAGTGAAAAAATGTTTACACAAAGTCAGAAATTTAATTTTATTAATATAGCAAATATGTATTTACAAAGGGAGGATATATGCCTTATCCCTTGACATATTTACAGAAAAACAACTATTTTCAGTTGACCACCTTATTGCAGGCATGTTTAGCTGTGAATACATTCAAAACATTATTGCTCAACATCCGTACAGTCCCATAGCTTAAGGGGAGGTGGTATACAACCTTTTTAACATGCATTGCCCATAACTTGCTGCTGAAAAGCACATAACTAAGAACTACATGAAGAAATTTGCCATTAGAACTTTGGTACTTTTGTTGTTGTTATGTAAGAAGTATATAACCCCGTTCTGTTTGACCCCAAATTTCTGGTTGTGCTTCCCAAACTAGATTCCTAGTTGTGCTTTCCACACTAGATTCCTGGATGTGCATTCCATTTAAGCTTGAAGGTTGTATGATGTAATTCAATCTAGAAAAAGACTAATCATATCTAGAAATCCACTCATCCTGTGACTACATTTGATGGTTGTCACCAAGCTATCCAATTCTAGTATGCCGCAGCTTCACTTGTGCATTAAGATTAGGAAAAATACGTGATTGCCAATGACATTCTATAGAAGAACATTGCATATCCAACCAAGTTGATATTTCTTGTAATAAGTCTTGCTTGATACACACAACAAATCCAAAAAATAACAGTAAAGAAGTGTCAAGATCTTAGTATAATGATATTTCTACAGAAAGAACTACCATACAAATATGTTAGCACCTTGGTCAGGAAATCATATAAGGAGAAAGGATCTCACAAAAAAAATATATTCTATAAGAAAATGTGACAACATTCCACATGTCAACACACACGAAACAGTAATTTAAAAGACTACAACAAAACCATAATAGCTACTTCTTGGAATATAGATTACAAGATTCTAGTAGATATTGGAAACAAGGTGATGTATTAATCTCCAATAATTAGCATAATATTCTCATCTTAATTCTCTGTGGAATAGAAATGTATAGACATACAGATAAAAATGGCTAGCATGAGGTACATAATAAGTTGCATTAGACTTTAACTTCATGATAAATTTAACTCCTGAGCTAGACAACAACTAGCTTTAAGATATAAGAATTGAGTTTTAAGAGATCAAGTAAAGTAGGTTATGGATGGAATAGTATCCCCAAGATTCAAACAATCATGCAAGTGGTAATTAATCATGAGGAAATATAGTGAACTTAATGTTACTCGATCATCCACAAGCACTAGTAGTACAAAGTTGACAAGAAACTATGTGGTTTTTCCCTAGATACAAACATAGTGAAATTTATATATTCACACATTCTAGTGATTCGTTTTCAATTATAGTGAGATCTTAATCAAGTCTTGATTTCTTTCAATACAATCCATCTAATTGGCAAACACCTTTTTCATTATAAACCTGAGCATAATGACCCTCCACCATTTTCTGGATAGAACATAACACACCATCTCATTGTTTTTCCTCCTTATGAGAAGAAGAACAAAAGACACATAGTTGCTTCTGAAAATGCCAACAACAACTACAAACAAAAATATTTTGATTGTTGTTTGGTTCCCTCACTATTCATGCATGGGGGCACTAGATAACATTGAGAACGGTAGTTTAATAGTCAGTATCTATGTGAAAAAAAATTGTTGAGGACAGGTCTTATGAACACATGATATATGTGTTCCAGGGCAGCCATTTTCTACTCTGGAAATGGCCTCTCACATACTCCCCTCACCTACCTTACTCATCATATTGTTGTTTCTCATACTTGTATCTCTCCATCACCTCTAATTTTATACTAGTAAAATGAGCAGACTTCCAAGTTTTAAGTCAGATTTAGATTAGAACACAGCTTCAACAGCCATTCATCATATATTAAAGATGATACATAATAGCATACACCTTAAGACAACCACTGGAGAGTGGCAATCACAAAGGAATTGCACAACTAGGGGAAATGATCACTCTAGAAGCAACACAGGTTATATTTCAGGAAATACCACAACTAGGAAAAATCACTTAGGTACTAATAATTTGTTTTAGTACAATACAAGTAAACTTACCTCTATTTTTCATGAAATGTTGATCAACAAAAGAGAAGATATAGGACGACATCAGAGGTGTCAATATGCTTTTTGTGTTGAGTCTCACTGTTGCAAGCACAAAAGAAAATAAAAATAGCACACACAAACACACAATATCATTTCTTTGTCATGATCACAAACATAATATTTTATTTAGATCATGTGCATCATCCAAAGGGAGTATGGATATCAATGCTAAAAAGCCACACATTCAATAATCTGGAAACATACGTACAACCAAATATAGTAATAATAGTTTCAAGTAGTAAAAGATACCACATATGGACGACCCCTTCTAGAAGATGATTCTTTTCATCATCAGAACGGCATCAAAACCATCAATTATATGACTAGAATTACCTAAAACAAAGAGTACAAACACATTATACAAATATTACAATAGGAAATATATTTTCTTTTCTGTGGTAGATATAAAAATATTAAGTCCCCAGGTAAATGAAGTTTCAATGGTATCAAGTTTCTCATTACGCTAGGATTCCTTGAGACATCAGAAACAAAGAACCCTTGAAATGAAATTCAGATTGGGAGAGAGACGTTTCTAAAACATTTCTTTGAGCACATCTCCTACTTCAGTGACACCATAAATGACAAACAAACAAATCAACTATGCTATACATATGTAGAGGAAATAGAAGGATAAGCATCTAAAACAAGCAAAAGCCCAACCTCGAGAGCCCTCAAACTCACACAGAGCTTTGAGAGTGGGGAGCAATGCCTGCACCTCCATTCCCAGGCCAAGAGGAGTTGCTTTGCAATGTACTAGGCTTAGAGGCGTCCAGGGTGCCTGCTTCTGCTGATTACCGCTATAGGTTCATCCCTCCGACTCAGCTACGGAATCAATGACGCCGCCATTATAGAGTTCACGCTCGGGAAGCCCGCACCCACTCTGTGGATCACAAAGGACAGGAAGCAAGAATAGAAAGGGGGTGGTGGAAGCAAAATTGGAAGTGGGAGGGTGCAGAGGTCGGAAGAGAAGGCTAGGGTGGGGGCGCAGAGGCCATAGAGCCAGAACTAGGGTGGGGGCTTGAGGCAACAAAGCCCGAAAACCACGTGTTTCAACATTTCAGTGGGAGATACCAGTCTTCCACAGATGTGGAAGTCCTTGAGGTCGACGGTGCAGTTGAACCTATCTTGGACGCTTGTGTGGGAGTCGTACACCCACGACGACCGTGAGGGAAACAGAGAGGAGATTTACTTAGAGGGGCAGCGAATTTGGGGGTGCGCCAGGGTTTGTGCAGGTGTTTCACCCGAAATGATAACATAATTTGGGGATGAGGCGTTGGAGGCGAGTCGAGGACTCGGGGTGGCTGTGTGAAGAGTGTAAATGTGCGTTTTACCTGGTGGGGTGGGGGAGTGGGATTGACTATGAAAAATTGCATCCTCTAGCCTAGATTTTAAGTTTATTATGGTGACATCTGATATCTACACTTAAAACAAGGATAAACCTTTTTTATCTAATACCTTATGAATACCCTTAAAAAATTATAATATCCTAGGATTCATCTCTTAATTTTTCAATATAAGTCCCTTGCGACCCAAATAAAATGTTCAACATGATGTTCATTTACCTACCTAGTACTTAGTTCCACACTTTTTTATTAAACTTGAATATACGGAAACAAAATATTATTATAACTTCTTGAGGATGTATCATATAGAACAAGAAACTACTATAAATGATGATTTGATAATTAAGATCATGATTTGATGATTTAACAAGAGTGTTGTTTGCTATATTCTTTCTTTCATAAGATACCTTATAATGATGATGGGAACAATAATCTAAGGGTGGTTGTTGATCAAACCTTATAACCCTAATTGATTAAGAAGAACTCTAACCTTAATGATGTAATGTGAATGACACGAATCTTATTATATGGTAATGTTGATGATGTATTATTCTTCTTGTTACATGTCTCTAACTATGCAAGTAACACCAGTTGATATGCATAGACAAGTATGAAATATGGTGATTATGACATATTTGAATGGGCCTTAAGAGGCATGTGAGATGTTGGTATCGTTGAAAGAGGAGAAAAATGGTCTTATGACCTAATGATGGCTTATCACCTTATATGATATGACAATTTCCTCAATGATGATATGAGGGGTTGTTACCCCAAAGTATGTGGTTCTTGTGGTGAGAATTATGGTGAATGACAATATCAAGCGATGATGTGATGAGATCACACCTTATATGTTCCAATATGTTTTGGTGATGTGTTATGCCTCTCTTTTGGAGAATTTTTTTGTGGCTTATACATTATTTGGGAGGTGTCACGACCCATATCTCACAACGCATCATCGTGACAATCTCCATGACCAGCGTTACACATAGGCTTCATGAGCAACCCACAACACAACTTCGTGACCCACCCTCACAGTCACAGTACAATGTCGTGACCGCAACAAATGCAGCGTCGCGACTAGACCAAAACAAAGTGTCACGTCTAGAAGGAGAACGAACCATCACTATTGAAACAAGGCCAACCATCACAACCAAAACCATCCCAAGTCCTTGAAAATACATTTGGGAGGTGCCATGGCACAAATGATGATAATTTCATCTCACAGTAAGTCCTTAAAAATGCATTTGAGAGGTGTCAGGCCCCATATCATGACAACGTCCTCTCAAAACAAGTCCATGCAAATGCACTTGGGAGGTGTTAGGGCCCATTTCAAGACAAATGTTATCTCACATAAAGTCCTTAAAATGCATTTGGGAGGTTCCATGACCCATATCATGATAGTCTCCTTTTACAACATGTCCATTCAAATGCATTTGGGAGGTGTTAGAGCCCATTTCAAGACAATTCGTATCTCACATCAAGTTCCTAAAAATACATATGGGAGGTTCCACGATCCATATCTCACAGTGTAACATCGTGACTGTCTCCACAACCAACATTACACATAGGCTTTGTGACCAACCCATAACACAACGTCGCGATCCACCCTCACAACACAACATCGTGACCGCAACAAATGCAGCGTTGTGACCATACCAAAATAAAGTGTCACGTCCAAAAGCAGAACAGACCATCACGATTGAAACAAGGCCAACCATCACAACTAAAACCATCCCAAGTCCTTAGAAATACATTTGGGAGGTGCCATGCTACATATGATGATAATGTCATCTAATAGTAAGTCCTTAAAATTGCATTTGGGAGGTGTCAGGTCTCATATCATGACAATGTTCTCTCACAACAAGTCTATAACAATATATTTGAGAGGTGTCAGGGCCCATTTTAAGACAAATGTTATCTCATATCAAGTCCCTAAAAATGCATTTGGGAGGTTCCATGACCCATATCATGATAGTTTCCATTCACGACATCTCCCTTCAAATGCATCTGGGAGGTTTCAGTGCCCATTTCAAGATAATTGTTATCTCACATCAAGTCCCTAAAAATGCATTTGGGAGGTGCCACAACCCATATCTCACAACGCAATGTTGTAACTGTCTCCACGACCAGTGTTACACATAGGCTTCACGACCAACCTACAACACAACGTCATGACCCACCCTCACAAAGCAACGTCACTTCCGCAACAAATGCAGCGTCGCGACAAGACCAAAACAAAGTGTCACGTCTAGAAGCAGAACAGACCATCACGATTGAAACAAGGACAACCATCACAACCAAAACCATCCCAAGTCCTTGAAAATATATTTGGGAGGTGTCATGGCTTTAAAAATACATTTGGGAGGTGTCAGGTCCTATATCATGACAATGTCCTCTCAAAACAAGTCCATGAATATACATTTGGGTGGTGTCAGGGTCCATTTCAAGACAAATGTTATCTCACATCAAGTCCCTAAAAATGCATTTGGGAGGTGCCACGACCCATATCATGATAGTTTACTTTCACAACATGTCCCCTTCAAATGCATTTGGGAGGTGCCAGGGCCCATTTCAAGACAATTGTTATCTCACATCAAGTCTATAAAAATGCATTTGGGAGGTGTCACGACCCATATCTTACAACACAACATCCTGACTGTCTCCATGACCAGCGTTACACATAGGCTTCGCGACCAACCCACAACACAACGTCACGACCCACCCTCACAACACAACGTTGCGACCGCAACAAATGCAGCATTGCAACCAGACCATAACAAAGTGTCACGTCTAGAAGCAGAATGGACCATCACGATTGAAACAAGGCCAACCATCACAACCAAAACCATTACAAATCCTTGAAAATATATTTGGGAGGTGCCATGGCCTTAAAATGCATTTGGGAGGTGTCAGGTTCCATATCATGATAACGTCCTTCACAACAAGTCCATGAAAATACATTTGGGAGGTGTCAGGGACGATTTCAAGACAAATGTTATCTCACATCAAGTCCCTAAAAATGTATTTGGGAGGTGCCATGACCCATTTCATTATAGTTTCCTTCCACAAAATGTCCCTTAAAATGCATTCGAGAGGTGTCATGACCCATTTCAAGACAATTGTCATCTCACATCAAGTCCCTAAAAATACATTTGGGATGTGCCACAACCCATATCTCACAATACAACATCATGACTACCTCCACGACCAACGTAGGTTTCATGACCAACCCAAACGTCATTATCCACCCTAACAACACAACGTCGTGAGTGCAACAAATGTAGCGTCGCGACCAGACCAAAACAAAATGTCACGTCCAGAAGCAGAACGGACCATTACGATTGAAACAAGGCCAACCATCACAACCAAAACCATCCCAAGTGCTTGAAAATATATTTTGAAGGTGTCATTGCCTTAAAATGCATTTGGGAGGTACCAGGTCCCATATCATGACAACATCCTCTCACAACAAGTCCATGAAAACACATTTGGAGGTGTCAGGGTCCATTTCAAGACAAATGTTATCTCACATCAAGTCCCTAAAAATGTATTTGGGAGGTGCCACAACCCATATCAAGATAGTTTCCTTTCACAACATGTCCCTTCAAATACACTTCGGAGGTGCCAGGGCCCATTTCAAGACAATTGTTATCTCACATCAAGTCCTTAAAAATGCATTTGGGAGGTGTCACGACCTATATCTCACAACGCAACATTGTGACTGTCTCCTCGACCAGCGTTACACATAGGATTCGCGACCAACCCACAGCACAACATCATGACCCAGCCTCACAACACAATGTTACGACCGCAACAAATGCAGTGTCGCGACCAGACCAAAACAAAGTGTCATGTCCAGAAGCAGAAAGGACCATCACGATTGAAATAAGGCCAACCATCACAACCAAAACCATCCCAAGTCCTTGAAAATACATTTGGGAGGGGCCATGGCCTTAAAATGCATTTGGGAGGTGTTAGGTCCCATATCATGATAACATCCTTCACAACAAGTCCATGAAAATATATTTGGGAGGTATGAGGGACCATTTCAAGACAAATGTTATCTCACATCAAGTCCCTAAAATGTATTTGGGAGGTGCCACGACCCATTTCATGATAGTTTCCTTTCACAACATGTCCCTTTAAATGCATTCGGGAGATGTCAGGGCCCATTTCAAGACAATTGTCATCTCAGATCAAGTCTCTAAAAATGCATTTGGGATGTGCCACAACCCATATCTCACAATGCAACATCGTGACTGCCTCCACAACTAGTGTAGGCTTTGTGACCAACCCAAATGTCATGACCCACCCTAACAACACAACGTCATGAGTGCAACAAATGTGGCATCGTGACCAGACCAAAACAAAATGTCACGTCCAGAAGCAGAATGGACCATCATGATTGAAACAAGGCCAACCATCACAACCAAAACCATCCCAAGTGCTTGAAAATATATTTGGGAGGTGCCATTACCTTAAAATGCATTTGGGAGGTGTCCGGTCCCATATCATGACAATGTCCTCTCACAACAAGTCCATGAAAACACATTTGGGAGGTGTCAGGGCCCATTTCAAGACAAACGTTATCTCACATCAAGTCCCAAAAAATGCATTTGGGAGGTGCCACGACCCATATCATGATAGTTTCCTTTCATAACATGTCCCTTAAAATGCATTTGGGAGGTGTGAGGGCCCATTTCAAGACAATTGTATCTCACATCAAGACCCTAAAAATGCATTTGGGAAGTGCCACGACCCATATTTCACAATGCAACATCGTGACTGTCTCCACAACCAGCGTTACACATAGGCTTCATGAACAACCCACAATACAACATCACGACCCACCCTTACAACACAACGTCACGACCAGACCAAAACAAAGTGTCATGTCCAGAAGCAGAATAGACCACCACGATTGAAACAAGGCCAACAATCACAACATAGACAATCCCAAGTCCTTGAAAATACATTTGGGAGGTGTCATGGCACAAACAATGATAATGCATCTCACAGTAAGTCTTTAAAAATGTATTTGGGAGGTGTCAGGTCCCATTTAATGACAACGTCTTCTCAAAACAAGTCCATGAAAATGCATTTTGGAGGTGTTAGGGCCCATTTCAAGACAAATGTTATCTCACATAAAGTTCCTAAAAATGCATTTGGGAGGTGCCACGACCCATATCATGATTGTTTTCTTTCACAACATAACCATTCAAATGTATTTGGGAGGTGTCAGGGCCCATTTCAAGACAATTCTTATCTCACATCAAGTTCCTAAAAATACATATGGGAGGTTCCACGATCCATATCTCACAGTGTAACATCGTGACTGTCTCCACGACCAACATTACACATAGGCTTCACAACCAACCCACAACACAATGTCGTGATCCACCCTCACAACAAACCGTCATGACCGCAACAAATGCAACATCACAACCATACCAAAATAAAGTGTTAAATCCAAAAGCACAATGGACCATCACGATTGAAACAAGGCCAACCATCACAACTAAAACCATCCCAAGTCCTTGGAAATACATTTGGGAGGTTCCATGGCAGATATAATGATAATGTCATCAAACAATAAGTCCTTAAAAGTACATTTGGGAGGTGTCAGGTCCCATATCATGACAACGTCCTCTCACAACAAGTCTATGAAAA
This sequence comes from Alisma plantago-aquatica, assembly GCA_963693085.1. Taxonomy (NCBI): domain Eukaryota; kingdom Viridiplantae; phylum Streptophyta; class Magnoliopsida; order Alismatales; family Alismataceae; genus Alisma; species Alisma plantago-aquatica. The sequence continues at coordinate 1,954,461,539 of OY856409.1, forward strand.
TACATTTGGGAGGTTTCAGGGCCCATTTCAAGACAAATGTTATCTCATATCAAGTCCCTAAAAATGCATTTGGGAGGTTCCACAACCCATATCATGATAGTTTCCTTTCACAACATGTCCCTTCAAATTCATCTGGAAGGTTTTAGGGACTATTTCAAGACAATTGTTATATCACATCAAGTCCCTAAAAATATATTTGGGAGATGCCACAACCCATATCTCACAACGCAATGTCGTAACTATCTCCACGACTAGCAATACACATAGGCTTCACGACCAACCTACAACACAATGTCATGACCCACCCTCACAAAGCAACGTCGCTTCCGCAACAAATGCAGTTTCGCGACAGGCCAAAACAAAGTGTCACGTCCAGAAGCAGAACAGACCATCACGATTGAAACAAGGCCAACCATCACAACCAAAACCATCCCAAGTCCTTGAAAATACATTTGGGAGGTGTCATGGCCTTAAAAATACATTTGGGAGGTGTCAGGTCCCATATCATGACAACGTCCTCTCAACACAAGTCCATGAATATACATTTGGGTGGTGCCAGGGCCCATTTCAAGACAACTTTTATCTCACATCAAGTCCCTAAAAATGCATTTGGGAGGTGCCACGACCCATATCATGATAGTTTACTTTCATAACATGTCCCCTTCAAATGAATTTGGGAGGTGCCAGGACCCATTTCAAGACAATTGTTATCTCACATCAAGTCCCTAAAAATGCATTTGGGAGGTGTCACGACCCATATCTTACAATGCAACATCGTGACTGTCTCCATGACCAATGTTACACATAGGCTTTGTGACCAACCCACAATATAATGTCACGAGCCACCCTCACAACACAACCTTGCGACCGCAACAAATGCAGCGTTGTGACTAGACCAAAACAAAGTGTCACGTCCAGAAGCAGAATGGACCATCACGATTGAAACGAGGCCAACCATCACAACCAAAACCATCCCAATTCCTTGAAAATACATTTGGAAGGTGCCATTGCCTTAAATGCATTTGGGAGGTGTCAGGTCCTATATCATGATAACATCCTTCACAACAAGTCCATGAAAATACATTTGGGAGGTGTCAGAGACCATTTCAAGACAAATGTTATCTCACATCAAGTCCCTAAAAATGTATTTGGGAGGTGCCATGACCCATTTCATAATAGTTTCCTTTCACAAAATTTCCCTTAAAATGCATTCGGGAGGTGTCAAGGCCCATTTCAAGACAATTTTCATCTCACATCAAGTCCCTAAAAATGCATTTGGGACATGCCACAACCCATATCTCACAATACAACATCGTGACTGCCTCCACGACCAACGTAGGCTTCGTGACAACCCAAACGTCACGATCCACCCTAACAACACAACGTTGCGAGTGCAACAAATGTAGCATCGCGACTAGACCAAAACAAAATGTCATGTCCAGAAGCAGAATGGACCATCACGATTGAAACAAGACCAACCATCACAACCAAAACCATCCCAAGTGCTTGAAAATATATTTGAGAGGTTTCATTGCCTTAAAATGCATTTGGGAGGTGTCAGGTCCCATATCATGACAATGTCCTCTCACAACAAGTCCATGAAAACACATTTGGGAGGTGTCAGGGTCCATTTCAAGACAAATGTTATCTCACATCAAGTCCCTAAAAATATATTGGGGGGTGCCATCACCCATATCAAGATAGTTTCCTTTCACAACATGTCCCTTCAAATACATTTGGTAGGTGCCAGGGCCCATTTCAAGACAATTGTTATCTCACATCAAGTCCTTAAAAATGCATTTGGGAGGTGACACGACCCATATCTCACAATGCAACATCGTGAATGTCTCCATGACCAGCGTTACACATAGGATTCGCGACCAACTCACAACACAATTGTCACGTAAGTTGCCAAACATTGATTAAGATAAATGCGGAAGTAGTCATTAACAGGGGATTACTGAAAATCACTAAAAATTAAAACCATTTATCATGAGATCCATTCATAGGAAAACTCTTTCATTCAGAACCAAAGTAAATCATTGCATCCTGGTTCATAATGTACATGTCATGTACCATCTCTTCTCGAGGATTACATACAACAGCTGATCTCATTAAATTTGTACATAGGCAACTTAAAACCTCGAGGCATCAAGCCAAAACCTTAGAGCGATTATAAAATCACAAACTACTGACTCCGATGACCTAAGAGTACAGAGACGACACATAGGACTTTATGTACAAAGCCTAACAATGAGTATCCCCACCTCGAATATTACTGTTGTCCTTGCTATTGCTGCTGCTGCTCTTCCTCTACTATAGAGATTCTTCCTCTTTGTCTGCGTCTACCTAAAATGTTGGATTCCACAATGGTGAGACAATTATAAAAATTTCCCCAGCGGGAGATATAACTCTCCCCCAAAAACATTATTATTGCAGTTTAATAGAAATAAACTAAGTAGTGGAATCATAATAATCAACAACAAGTAATTCACTTATTTAAAGCAGATTAGAGCAACATTCCCACTTATTCTTATTAGTTGTAACGTGATAAAATAGCATGTCTAACATTCAATAAAGAGTTATAGAACATGTATAACATTTATCCATCTAGGATATGTTAAGCAAGATAATCATCAACCATTGATTCTCGTATTTCAGTCTTATGCAAATACACTACACAGTTGATTACATTTTATAAACATACTTTAGCTCTGAGGAGATGAGGTATACCGCTCATACTCCAACTGACCATTGCTAAATTGAATTGGTACCATACATAGGTCAATGGAAGAGACAGATTCCCATGACCTCCCACATCCCGGTCAGTACGGGACCACAAGCAGGACTATGCCAACTGCTTAGAATAGCTTTCCAGGGTATACTGGAAACTTCACTATAGAGTTACAGCGTCAACTGCACTCTCATCGGCAATCGAGATATTTAATGTTTATGTCCATCGACCCAACATTAAATATCATTGGGAGATTAATGATACATCCATCCCAACCATCGGGAGATTTGTGATACATCCATCCCGACACATGAAGGATTGAGAGGTTTAATGCTTACCTTCCATCAATCTCTTCACCAGGACGTAAGGATATTTTCGCCCATTTACCCCCACATATTCAAAATATGTGAATTCCAGGAAATCCATAGGAAAACCTGTTTCACCATCACCAACTACTGACGATGATGGATCTATGGTTAGAGAAATACATGAACAGATTTCACTTGATTAATTAAGTACATTTTTATATTCTTTTAGCATCAGCCAAGTTCTCAAACATAACTTATTATGACAATGCTATAAAGAGACATGTACTATTTTCATAAATTACTTATCAGTCTTTAAAAGACATTGGGAATTCAGTCCCTCATTCCAATACTGGGAATTCTCATCCCTACACAATCTCATTGCCACAATCATATGGTTCTAGGTATTCAAACCCTTAGCTCATCATTGAGCATTGTTACCACTTTTCCAGGTAACTATCACCTTCAAGTCATATGACCAAGGTAAACATGATACTTGCTATCACAAGCATCACTCATGGTACTTGAGGAACATTAACTCTCTTGTTACCTCTTACCAGGCAGCAAGGTATATTATAGCTCTCAAGGCCCAATAAACAATAGTGAATTAAACATCATAGCTCATACCTGGCCATGACAACCATTTCAGAATACCTGCATGGTTAGTGTAGATGATAATAGTAGCTTCAATTACATATCAGTACCATGCGGAACAAATATGGATTCACTATTCAAGGGTAACACCACTATTCCCTTACTAGGGTTAGGGTTTCCCATTTCATGTCATTTGGGAACATTCATCCCATTACTCAAATCAAGGTTATGGTTTATCACCATATAGCCCAAGATTAGGGTTTCATAAAACATTACATAGTATCACCCTAGATTTGAGTTCCACATCACATCAAACATTAGGGTTTCTCATAAAATCACCCTTAGTTAGGGTTTCACATAAATTTCACCCCAGAATAGGGTTTACATTGAATAACCCACAATTAGGGTTTACTATTCATCCCAATTAGGGTTTCATATTCCATTACACATAATTAGGGTTTATTGTTCATCCCAATTAGGGTTTCATGTTCCATCACCCATAATTAGGGTTTACTTATTCAATTATCTCTAATTAGGGTTCACTAAACATCACAATTAGATTTTCTATTCAAGTACCCATAATCAGGGTTTACTATTCATCCCAATTAGGATTTTGCATCACATTACCCTAAATTAGGTTTACACATATCATCACCCTGGATTAGGGCTACATCCTTACCCTGGATTAGGGTTTCACTTAGAATTTCCCTGAATTAGGGTTAGGGTTCAATAACCTTGTCAATTAGGGTTTATACTCATGATTAGGGTTTCATGATCTCTTTGCTAAGGATCATACCCTTAATCACCACATGAATCATACTCATGTATGAATTCCATTCTATCATCTTCTCAACTTAATTAGGTTGTATCAACCCTTCAATCAAATACATACAGCTATGATTGACATAGTGTACTAGGTTATTGTTCTTGTAAGCAATTAGGGTTTATCCCTTTAATGGTACTAATCATTTAGGTACTTTTAGGATTTCAACCTTTGTACCTCCATTGATTACCATCACTATCATTCATTGGATCATTGAAACAATCATCACCTTCAATTTCCAAATGATTGAATCACAATTGACCACCATTCGGTTTTGGGGTTTCATCACCAAACGGTTTTTGAAACCATTTGACCCCAAACGGTTTCAAGACCATTTGTGCTCAAACGGTCTCAAGACCATTTGAGCCAAATCAGTCTCAAAACCACAAGGGTTCATTAGGTACATTCATCAATTGGTTGAACATGATTTGCTACATTGAAACCTTCAATCAATTAAGTTATTGAAGTTCAACAATTATTGTCTCTTGGATGGATCTCCAACTCTCAAAATATCAAACATTGGATCACCAAACGGTTTTTAAACCGTTTGATCCCAAATGGTTTCAAGACCATTTGGGCTAAAACGGTCTCAAGACTGTTTGACCCAAAAAGTCTTGAAATCGAATGGATTACTTTATGGAATTTCCAACAAATCGATTAGCGTTATAATTGGTGGATTGTCCACATATTCAATTAATGAATTGGATCCATTGGATCATCATCCAACATGTACGAGGGTTCAGACCTCAAACGGTCAACCCTCTCATGTGGTTTGGGACTCAAGTCACCAAACTGTTTGCAAACCGTTTGGTCTCCAAACGGTTTGGTGAAACCGTTTGGACCAAAGGTCCAAGACCGTTTGCAACTCAAATTTGTTGGAAAGTGTGCCTAAGATGATGTCATAATCATCAACCTTCAAACCTAAGAAATCTACTATAATCTTTATAGTAATTCCATCAATCAATCAAAGGAATTGCAAAAAGATCAATTTAATATAAAGGGTTGAGAAATTGAATTCAATAATAATAGTTAAGGGTTCAAGTCATATAACCCACCTTCAATTGAGATTCAAATCTTGGAGCTTCACGTCAAAAATGGTGGAATAAGCTTTTGAAACTCCCCCAAGGCTCGTCCTCAAGTTTTTGAGTGAAAAGATTGGCTAGGGTTGAAGATGGAGTGAAGAAAAGAAGAAATTATGCATTGATTTATGATTTCCACCATGAAATCAAGATGAAAGAAGGTAAAGAAGCTTACAAACAGGTTGGGGGTCATCCTCCTGGTCCTTAAAAGCTTCCTTGATTGTTTTGCAAGCAAAGGGTGGAAGTGAATCCAAAATTCCCCTTTTACTCTATGGATAAATGAGCATATATGTGAATTTAACTGAAAATTCAATTAAGAGAGAGAAAGTAGGAATTATCCCCTCCAATTCCTTGCCACTTGCCTCCTATCCTTCCTTAGGAACGAGGCTATAATCCTTTCCTCTTTTTCTTCTCAACTATCCATGTTTTAAAGAAAAGCAAATTAAGCACCTTAACCCTTTTTATATTAATATCCATAAGCAAGTGGATATTTCTTTTTCTTATAATAACATGAGTGGGTTTTCACCTCCTTAGGATATTTTCGTGGCCTAGAAAAGGCACAAGGGTGTTCAAACTTGATTCCATATCGTTTTTGGTTGAAGGCCCTTCAATTATTTTATTTATTTTTTCATTAATTGGAAGTAAAGTTCTATTTATGATTAAATCTTGATTATTTTAATATAAAAATTCTCTCTCCTTCAAAGAGATACAAATGAGATGCCCCTATCATTTTCTTTGCTCCACATGATCCCAAGAAATAGTAGGGACCATTTAGAAGTGGTAATTTGCATATTGAACCCTAGGTTTTGGGTAAATTGCATATTACACCAAAACTAGGTTTTAATGCACAAACATTGCTTTATCAGCTCTTTCTTGGTATTTAGGCTATCACAAGCCATACCTCTGCATCATCTTCACTCTGATGATGCTTCAACACATGAGGAACATATTATCATGCACAATTTGCAAATAAACCCCTCAACTTGGGTAATTTGCACTTTATTCCAGAATAAGCAAAATATTGATTTCAACAATATTCAAAAAGGATTAAAATTACAATATAAGTTCCTCTTGAGCCTTAATTACTTTTCAAAAGATAAGAGCAATCATATAATCACTTTTATTAAACAAAACACCTAGGGTTAAAACATAACCCAGGTCAGGGATGTTACAAGTTATCCACCCCTTACAAGGATTTCGTCCCCGAAATCATCAACGAAACATCAAGAGAAAAGAGAAGGATATTTCCTCCTCATCTCTTCCTCTAGCTCCCACATAGCTTCTTCAATGTCATGGTGATGCTAGAGAACTTTTACAAGACAAATGTCTTTCCTTTTCAACTTCTTGATTCTTCTGTCAAGAATCAACACAGGTCCTTCAACATAAGATATATCATCATTTAGTTCTACCTCCACCGGTTGCAAAACTAACTCAGTGTCAGGATGACACTTCCTCAGCATGGAGATATGGAACACTGGGTGCAATCTATGCAACTCAGGTGGTAACTCCAGCTTATAGGCTACCTTTCCCATCCTCTCAATGATTGGATAAGGTCTCATAAATCTAGGAGATAACTTCCCCTTCTTTCCAAATCTAAGGATACCTTTCCAAGGTGAGACCTTGAGGTATACTCTATCTCCAACTTGGAATTCTAAGGGTCTACGACGCTTATCAGCATATGATTTATGCCTATCATGGGCAACTTTCAACTGTTGTTGTATGAATTTAATCTTCTCAGTTGTTTGTTGTACTAGCTCAGGACCCAAAAGTTGGTACTCTCATACCAACATAAAGGAGATCTACAACGTATACCATATAAAGCCTCATATGGGGTCATCTCAATACTGTGTTGATAGATATTATTATAAGAAAATTCTATCAAGCTCATATGTAGATCCCAACTTTCTACAAACTAAAGGACACATGCCCTAAGCAAGTCCTCCAAAGTTTGTATAGTCCTCTCAGACTATCTGTCTGTCTATGGGCGAAAGGTTGTACTAAACCTTAGCTGCAAACCCAATACTTTATGCAGTTGTTCCCAAAAATGACTCATAAACTGGGGACCTCTATCAAAAACAATAGTGGCCGGAACCCCATGTAGCCACACTATCTCATCTATGTATAATTGTGCAAGCTTCTCAGCTGTGTAGGTTGTTTTGACAGGTACGAATTGTGTTGTCTTAGTCAACCTATCAACTATCACCCAAATGGAATCATGACTTTTGTCTGTTCTAGGCAAACCAACCACAAAGTCCATGGTTACATGATCCCATTTCCACTGCGGTATAGGAAGAGTTTGCATTGTTCCTGTGGGCTTCTAATGTTCAGCTTTAACCTGCTGAAACACTGGACACCACATAACAAACTCAGCAACATCTTTCTTCAATCCAAGCCACCAATACATATCTTTTAAGTTATGATACACCTTGGTGCTCCCTGGATGCATAGCATACATTAAAGAATGAGCTTTTTCCAGAACTAACTTTCTTAAGTTATCAACATCATATACTACCATCCTATCATGATAACAGACTACCTGATCATCTGAATCATGGAAACCATCTCGTTTCTCACTACCATACTCTAATTTAATCTGTTGGATTACAGCATCAGTCTGTTATGCTTCTTTAATCTACTATCTCAGAGTAGGTTTTATGTGCATCTCAGCTAACAACCCGGCTAACAATGATACTTTAAGTTTTACATTGTTTTGCCTCAAGGAGATAAACATATCTCTCTTAGAGCACACTAAGGAGTTCAATTGTGCTTTGTTTAAGGCTGGTATTGCTGATTTTCTACTTAGAGCATCAGAAACCACATTGGCTTTCCCTGGATGATAATCAATTGTACAATCGTAGTCCTTGATTAAGTCCATCCAGCAGCGTTGTCTCATGTTTAGCTCATGTTGGGAAAAGATATACTTTAGGTTCTTATGGTCTGTGAAAATCTGGAATGTTTCTCCATAGAGATAATGTCTCCAAATTTTCAAGGCATGGACCACAACAGCTAGCTCTAGACCGTGTGTCAGATAATTCCCCTTGTGTTTCTTAAGCTATCGAGAAGCAAAAGAAATCACTTGTTTAACTTGCATCAACACACATCCTAGACTATTCTTAGATGCATAACAAAAGACTATATACCCCTTCCATTGCTCAGGTAGCACTAACACAGGTGCACTTGTTAACCTTTCCTTCAGCAACTGGAAAGATTGTTGACACTTGTCATTCCAAACAAAAGGAACCTCTTTTCTGGTCAATTTGGTTAGGGGTAAAGCTAAAGAGATGAAGTTCTTAATGAACCTCCTGTAATAGCCTGCCAGTCCTAGAAAATTGCGTATCTCTGTCAATGTCTTTGGTTGTTCCCATTGTAGGACAAATTCTATTTTCTTAGGATCAACACAAATACCTGAAGCAGATATTATGTGTCCAAGAAAAGAAACTTATGGTAACCAGAACTCACATTTGCTAAACTTAGCATATAATCTATGCTCTCTTAGCAAAGTCAAATCTTGACGGAGATGCTGCTCATGTTGTTGAGCATCTCTTATTTATATCAGGATGTCATCTATAAAGACGACTACATACTGATCAAGAAAAGGTCTGAAGATTCTATTCATGAGTTCCATGAATGGAGCTGGTGCATTAGTTAGTCCAAACGACATAACTATGAACTCATAGTGACCATACCTAGTCCTAAAAGAAAACTTGGGTATGTCACTCTCCTTGATACGTAACTGATGGTATCCCGACCTCAGATCTATCTTAGAAAAGATTGTTGCACCACACAACTGATCAAACAAGTCATCAATCCTTGGTAGAGGATACTTGTTCTTTATAGTTACTTTATTTAACTGTCTATAATCAATGCATAATCGCATAGATCCATCCTTTTTCTTAACAAAGAGGATTGGAGCACCCCATGGTGAAGTACTTGGTCAGATAAAACCCTTATCAAGCAACTCTTGCAGTTGTTTCTTGAGCTCTGCCATTTCAGCATGTTCCATTCTATACAATGTTTGTGCTATAGGTTGCGTTCCCGGAACTAGATTAATTTCAAAATCAATCTCTCGAGGCAGTGGAACACCTAGAAGTTCTTCAGGAAATACATCTTCAAATTCCCTGACTATAGGAACTTCAGAAAGATGAGGGCTCTCCATTGTGGAATCAACCACATGGGCTAAGAATGCAAAGCATCCTTGTCTCATCAATTTCTCGGATACCAAATCTGACACAAGACATGTTGGAAGAATCTTTCAATCTCCCTGAAAGATCCATGTGTTACCATTATCTGTGAACACAGCCTGCTTGGAACCACAATCCAAGACAACTTTATACTTTTCTAAGGTTTCCATCCCAAGAATTATATCAAATGTGTGCATCTCAAGTGGTATAAGATCCACTTGAATGCGATGATCAGAAAAAGACAAGAGTGCAGGGAGAACACACCTCCCGCAACACTACAGATCCAAACAAAGGTGTTTCTAACAATAGGCTATCTGCTCTATGACTGACAATCATGTTGCAGTCATGAATCACTTCTCAAGTGATAAAAGAATGTGTATAACCTAGATCAATTAACACAGATATTAAGCAGGATGAAGACATATCAGAATAAAATAATTCCATCTGACCTGTCACAACCCTGGGATTGACAATTGCTTCAGGCTGATTCATTGCATAGAATCTAGCCGTTGGTTGTTGTTGACCCTGTGCTCGATTTTTGGACATCGATGAATCAGCTTGGGACGCTTGTCCACATCCTCTAGCACCACTTCCAGACTGCTTCCTCTAAGATCCTTGCTGACTCTACCTCGTTTGCTGGGTCACGTTCCTGACTTTTTCAGGATAGTCCCTCACCGCATGGCCTTCTCTCCCACATCTATAACAGGTTACATTTCCCCTCTGTGGTATGGGTGGTCCTGTTACTGACATTGAGGCTGAGTTGTGAGCTTCCTTTGGTGGTAAACTACAACCTCTACCCTTACTTGACATCCATTGCATCTGGGTATTGAACCTTGGTGGCGGTGTAGGCACAAAATACCTTAGTTTCTTAAAACTTCCAGAACTCTGTCCTTGGAACTGTGGGTACTCATTCTTACCCTTGGTCTATCGCTTCTCAATCACAGACCTTTCTATTCATCTTATAGACTCCACAAAAGTGGCAAACCTCTCCCGGTTCTCCAGAGCAGACACCAGAGTGGTCAATTCAGTGTTCAACCCCTTCTCGAATCACTGAATTCTCTCCTCATCTGTAGATGCCATAAGGAGACAAAATCATAAAAGTTCCATGAACCTAGCTTCATATTTGCTAATGTTCATCTGTCCTTGCCTCAACCTCTCAAATTGAGAGATCTCCTCATCTAGATATGTCTTGGGAAAGTATCTAGTGACAAATTCATGTCGGAATTCATCCCATCCGATCACGACACCATGTTTTTTGCCTTCCTCAATGGTCCACCAGTGGTCAGCACTCCCTTTTAGGAGATATACAACATGCCTCACCTTCTCATCATCAGGAATCATGAGGATTCTGAAGGCTTTCTCCAGTTTAGTCAACCATAGGTCAGCATCTGCTGGGTCGACTATACCAACATACTCTATGGCTCCTACCCTCCTAAGCCATTCAAAAGTCTTGCTGGCTCCATGTCTTTCATCATGGGCTAGTGCCCTAGGTGTAGGTAATGACATCCTATCAGTCATATGGGTCATAGCTGCTATAAACTATCCAAACATGGCTTGGAAAGCTGGGTTCCCCATATCATCTTGATTGAACTGGGGTTGATCAAGTACAAGCTCCTCCCTATCTTGATCTCTTGCACCTCCTCCTGGTGCAGCAACGCTGCTCTTAGTAGCATGTTCATCGTGTGATCCAGACATCTTTAGTTCTTCTTCTCCTCCTATATGAGCAGAAAACACTATCAGAGATACTGGAAGACACTAGAACAGACTCAAAAACCTTAATCCTATGTCTCTGTAGACTCAGCGAACCTAGAGCTCTGATACCACTAAATTGTCACGTCTGTTGCCAAACATCGATTAAGATAAATGCGGAAGCAATCGTTAACAGCGAATTACTGAAAATCACTAAAAATTAAAACCATTTATCAAGAGATCCATTCACAGGAAAACTCTTTCATTCAGAACCAAAGTAAATCATTACATCCTGGTTCATAATGTACATGTCATGTACCATCTCTTCTCGAGGAATACATACAACAACTGCTCTTATTAAATTTGTACATAGGCAACTTAAAACCTCGAGGCATCAAGCCAAAACCTCAGATCGATTATAAAATCACAAACTACTGACTCCTAGGACCTGAGAGTACAGAGACGACACATAGGACTTTATGTACAAAGCCAGACAACCAGTATCCCCACTTGGGATATTACTGTTGTCCTTGTTGTTGTTGTTGTTGCTCTTCCTCTACTAAAGAGATTCTTCCTCTTTGTCTGTGTCTACCTAAAGATGTTGGATTCCACGGGGGTGAGACAATTATAAAAATTACCCCAGCGGGAGATATAACTCTCCGCCGAAAACATTATTATTGCAGTTTAATAGAAATAAGCTGAGCAGTGGAATCATAATAATCAACAGCAGGTAATTCACTTATTTAAAGCGGATTAGAGCAACATTCCCGTGTAAGCTTGTTAGCTGTAACGTGATAAAATAGCATGTATAACATTCAATAAAGCATTATAGAACATGTACAACATTTATCCATCTAGGATATGTTAAGCAAGATAATCATCAACCAGTGATTCTCATATTTCAGTCTTATGCAAATACACTACATGGCTCATTACATTTTCCAAACATACTTAAGCTCTGAGGAGATGAGGTATACTTCTCATACTCCAACCGACCATTACTAAATCAAATCGGTACCATACATAGGTTAATGGAAGAGTCGGATTCCCATGACGTCCCACATCCCGGTCAGTACGGGACCACAAGCAGGACTATGTCAACTGCTCAGAATAGCTTTCCAAGGTATACTGGAAACTTCACTATAGAGTTACAGTGTCAACTGCACTCTCATCGACAATCGAGAGATTTAATGTTTATCTCCATCGACCTGACATTAAATATCATCAGGATATTAATGATACATCCATCCTAACCATTAGGAGATTTGTGATACATCCATACCGACACATGAAGGATTGAGAGGTTTAATGCTTACCTTCCATCAATCTCATTACCAGGACGTAAGGATATTTTCTCCCATTTACCCCCACATATTCAAAATATGCGAATTCCAGGAAATCCATAGGAAAACTTGTTTCACCATCACCAACTACTAACGATGATGGATCTATGGTCAGAGCACTACATGAATAGATTTCACTTGATTAATTAAGTACATTTTCATATTCTTTTAGCATCAACCAAGTTCTCAAACATAACTTATTATGACAGTGCTATAAAGAGACATGTACTATTTTCATCAATTACTTATCAGTCTTTAAAAGACATTGGGAACTCAGTCCCTCATTTCAATACTGGGAATTCTCATCCCTACACAATCTCATTGCCACAATCATATGGTTCTGGGTATTCAAACCCTTAGCTCATCATTGAGCATTGTTACCACTTTTCCAGGTAACTATCACCTTCAGGTCATCTGACCAAGGTAAACATGATACTTGCTATTACAAGCATCACTCATGGTACTTGAGGCACATTAACTCTCTTGTTACCTCTTATGAAGCAGCAAGGTATATTATAGCTCTCAAGGCCCAATAAACAATACTGAATTAAACATCATAGCTCATACCTGGCCATGACCACCATTTCAGAATACATGAATGGTTAGTGTAGATGATAATAGTAACTTCAATTACATATCAGTACCATGCATAACAAATACAGATTCACTATTCAAGGGTAACACCACTATTCCCTTACTAGGGTTAGGGTTTCCCATTTCATGTTATTTGGGAACATTCGTCCCATTACTCAAATCAAGGTTATGGTTTATCACCATATCGCCCAAGATTAGGGTTTCATAAAACATTACATAGTATCACCTTAGATTTGAGTTCCACATCACATCAAACTTCAGGGTTTCTCATAAAATCACCCTTAGTTAGGGTTTCACATAAATTTCACCCCAGAATAGGGTTTACATTCAATAACCCACAATTAGGGTTTACTATTCATCCCAATTAGGGTTTCATATTCCATTACCCATAATTAGGGTTTACTGTTCATCCCAATTAGGGTTTCATGTTCCATTACCCATTATTAGGGTTTACTTATTCAATTATCTCTAATTAGGGTTCACAAAACATCCCAATTAGGTTTTCTATTCCAATACCCATAATCAGGGTTTACTATTCATCCCAATTAGGATTTTGCATCACATTACCCTAAATTAGGTTTACACATATCATCACCCTGGATTAGGGCTACATCCTTACCCTGGATTAGGGTTTCACTTAGAATTGCCCTGAATTAGGGTTAGGGTTCAATAACCTTGTCAATTAGGGTTTATACTCATGATTAGGGTTTCATGATCTCTTTCCTAAGGATCATACCCTTAATCACCACATGAATCATACTCATGTATGAATTACATTCTATCATCTTCTCAACTTAATTAGGTTGTATCAACGCTTCAATCAAGTACATACAACTATGATTGACATAATGTACTAGGTTATTGTTCTTGTAAGCAATTAGGGTTTATCCCTTTAATGGTACTAATCATTTAGGTACTTTTAGGATTTCAACCTTTGTACCTCCATTGATTACCATCACTATCATTCATTGGATCATTGGAACAATCATCACCTTCAATTTCCAAATGATTGAATCACAATTGATCACCATTCAGTTTTGGGGTTTCATCATCAAACGGTTTTTGAAACCGTTTGACCCCAAACGGTTTCAAGACCATTTGGGATCAAACGGTCTCAAGACCATTCGGGCCAAATCAGTCTCAAAACCACAAGGGTTCATTAGGTACATTCATCAATTGGTTGAATATGATTTGCTACATTGAAACCTTCAATCAATTAAGTTATCGAAGTTCAACAATTATTGGCTCTTGGATGGATCTCCAACTCTCAAAATCTCAACCATTGGATCACCAAAGATCCCAAACAGTTTCAAGACCGTTTGACCCAAAAAGTCTTGAAATCGAATGGATTACTTTATGGAATTTCCAACAAATCGATTAGGGTTATAATTGGTGGATTGTCCACATATTCAATTAATGAATTGGATCCATTGGATCATCATCCAACATGTAATAGGGTTCAGATCTAAAATGGTCAACCCAACAAAACGGTCAACCCTCTCATGTGGTTTGGGACTCAAGTCACTCAAGTCACCAAACGGTTTGGTGAAACCGTTTGGACCAAAGGTCCAAGACCGTTTGCAACTCAAATTTGTTGAAAAGTGTGCCTAAGATGATGTAATCATCATCAAACTTGAAACCCACAAAAGCTACTGCCATATTCATAGTAATTCCATCAATCAATCAAAGGAATTGCAAAAATATCAATTTAACATACAGTGTTGAGAAATTGAATTCAATAACAATAGTTAAGGGTTCAAGTCATATAACCCTCCTTCAATTGAGCTTCAAATCTTAGAGCTTCACATCAACAATGGTGGAAAAAGCTTTTGTGACTCCCCCAAGGCTGGTCCTCAAGTTTTGGAGTGAAAAGATTGGTTAGGGTTGAAGATGGAGTGAAGAAAAGAAGAAATTATGCATTGATTTATGATTTCCACCATGAAATCAAGATGAAAGAAGGTCAAGAAGCTTACCAACATGTTGGGGGTCGTCCTCCTGGTATTTCAAAGCTTCCTTGGTCGTTTTTCAAGCAAATGGTGGAAGTGAATCCGAAATTCCCCTTTTACTCTATGGATAAATGAGCATATATATGAATTTAATTGAAAATTCAATTAAGATAGAGAAAGTAGGAATTATCCCCTCCAATTCCTTGCCACTTGCCTCCTCTCCTTCCTTAGGAAGGAGGCTATAATCCTTGCCTCTTTTTCTTCTCAATTATCCATGTTTAAAAGAAAAGCAAATTAAGCACCTTAACCCTTTTTATATTAATATCCATAAGCAAGTGGATATTTCTTTTTCTTATAATAACATGAGTGGGTTTTCACCTCCTTAGGATATTTTCGTGGCCTAGAAAAGGAAAAAGGGTGTTCACACTTGAGCAAATCCAACCATCTCATTTTTGGTTGAAGGCCCTTCAATTATTTTATTTATTTTTTAATTAATTTGAAGTAAATTTATATTTATGATTAAATCTTGATTATTTTAATATCAAGATTCTCTCTCCTTCAAAGAGATACAAATGAGACGCGCCTCTCATTTTATTTGCTCCACATGATCCCAAGAAATAGTAGGGACCATTTATAAGTGTTAATTT
Organism: Alisma plantago-aquatica; assembly: GCA_963693085.1. Classification (NCBI taxonomy): domain Eukaryota; kingdom Viridiplantae; phylum Streptophyta; class Magnoliopsida; order Alismatales; family Alismataceae; genus Alisma; species Alisma plantago-aquatica. Next base: position 1,954,477,474 of record OY856409.1, read on the forward strand.
GCATATTTAACCCTAGGTTTTGGGTAAATTGCATATTACACCAAAACTAGGTTTTAATGCACAAACATTGCTTTTTCAGCTCTTTCTTAGTATTCAGGGTATCACAAGCCATACCTCTACATCATCTTCACTCTCATGATGCTTCAACACATGAGGAACATATTATCATGAACAATTTGCAAATAAACCCCTCAACGTGGGTAACTTGTACTTTAGTCCAGAATAAGAAAAATATTGATTTCAAAAAATATTCAAAAAGGACTAAAATTGCAATATAAGTTCCTCTTGAGCCTTAATTACTTTTCAAAAGATAAGAGAAAGCATATAATCACTTTTATTAAAAAAAACCTAGGGTTAAAACATAACCCATGTCAGGGATGTTACAACAACGTCACGACCCAGCCTCACAACACAACGTTGTGACCGCAACAAATGCAGTGTCGCGACCTGACCAAAACAAAGTGTCACGTCCAGAAGCAGAAAGGACCATCACGATTGAAACAAGGCCAACCATCACAACTAAAACCATCACAAGTCCTTAAAAATACATTTGGGAGGTGTCGTGGCCTTAAAATGCATTTGGGAGGTGTTAGGTCCCATATCATGATAACGTCCTTCACAACAAGTCCATGAAAATACATTTGGGAGGTATCAGGGACCATTTCAAGACAAATGTTATCTCACATAAGGTCCCTAAAAATGTATTTTTGAGGTTCCACAATCCATTTCATGATAGTTTCCTTGCACAACATGTCCCTTCAAATGCATTCGGTTGGTGTCAGGGCCCATTTCAAGACAATTGTCAACTCACATCAACTCCCTAAAAATGCATTTGGGATGTGCCACAACCCATATCTTACAATGCAACATCGTGACTGCCTCCACAACTAGTGTAGGCTTTGTGACCAACCCAAACGTCACGACCCACCCTAACAACACAATGTCACGAGTGCAACAAATGCAGCGTCGCGACCAGACCAAAACCAAATGTCACGTCCAGAAGCAGAACGGACCATCACGATTGAAACAAGGCCAACCATCACAACCAAAACCATCCCAAGTTCTTGAAAATATATTTGGGAGGTTCCATTACCTTAAAATGCATTTGGGAGGTGTCAGGTCCCATATCATGACAACGTCCTCTCACAACAAGTCCATGAAAACACATTTGGGAGGTGTCAGGGCCCATTTCAAGACAAACATTATCTCACATCAAGTCCCTAAAAATGCATTTGGGAGGTGCCACGACCCATATCATGATAGTTTCCTTTCAAAACATGTCCCTTAAAATGCATTTGGGAGGTGTGAGGGCCCATTTCAAGACAATTGTATCTCACATCAAGTCCCTAAAAATGCATTTGGGAAGTGCCACGACCCATATTTCACAACACAACATCGTGACTGTCTCCACGACCAGCGTTACACATAGGCTTAACGAACAACCCACAACACAACATCGCGACCCACCCTTATAGCACAATGTCACGACCTGACCAAAACAAAGTGTCATGTCCAGAAGCAGAATAGACCACCACGATTGAAACAAGGCCAACAATCACAACATAAACAATCCCAAGTCCTTGAAAATACATTTGGGAGGTGTCATGGCAAAAATGATGATAATGTCGTCTCACAATAAGTCTTTAAAAATGTGTTTGGGAGGTGTCAGGTCCCATTTCATGACAACGTCCTCTCAAAACAAGTCTATGAAAATGCATTTGGGAGGTGTTAGGGCCCATTTCAAGACAAATGTTGTCTCACATAAAGTTCCTCAAAATGCATTTGGGAGGTGCTACGACCCATATCATGATAGTGTCCTTTCACAACATGTCCATTCAAATGCATTTGGGAGGTGTCAGGGCCCATTTCAAGACAATTCTTATCTCACATCAAGTTCCTAAAAATACATATGGGAGGTTCCACGATCCATATCTTACATTGTAACATCGTGACTGTCTCCACGACCAACCCACAACACAGCGTTGTGATCCACCCTCACAACACAACGTCATGACCGCAAAAAATGCAATGTCACGACCATACCAAAATAAAGTGTCACATCCAGAAGTAGAATGGACCATCACGATTGATACAAGGCCAACCATCACAACTAAAACCATCCCAAGTCCTTGGAAATACATTTGGGAGGTGCCATGGTAGATATGATGATAATGTCATCTAACAGTAAGTCCTTAAAAGTACATTTGGGAGGTGTCAGGTCCCATATCATGACAACATCCTCTCACAACAAGTCTATGAAAATACATTTGAGAGGTGTCAGGGCCCATTTCAAGACAAATTTTATCTCATATCAAGTCCCTAAAAATGCATTTGGGAGGTTCCAAGACCCATATCATGATAGTTTCCTTTCACAACATGTCCCTTCAAATTCATCTGGGAGGTTTTAAGGCCTATTTCAAGACAATTGTTACCTCACATCAAGTCCTTAAAAATACATTTGGGAGGTGCCACAACCCATATCTCACAACGCAATGTCATAACTGTCTCCACGACCAGTGTTACACATAGGCTTCACGACCAACCTACAACACAACGTCATGACCCACCCTCACAAAGCAATGTCACTTCCGCAACAAATGCAGCGTCACGACAAACTAAAACAAAGTGTCACGTCTAGAAACTTTACAAAACATCACGATTGAAACAAGGCCAACCATCACAACCAAAACCATCCCAAGTCCTTTTAAATGCATTTGGGAGGTTTCATGGACTTAAAAATACATTTGGGAGGTGTCAGGTCCCATATCATGAAAACGTCCTCTCAAAACAAGTCCATGAATATACATTTGGGTGGTGTCAGGGCCCATTTAATGACAAATGTTATCTCACATCAAGTCCCTAAAAATGCATTTGAGAGGTGCCACGACCCATATCATGATAGTTTACTTTCATAACATGTCACCTTCAAATGCATTTGGGAGGTGCCAGGGCCCATTTCAAGACAATTTTTATCTCACATCAAGTCCCTAAAAATGCATTTGGGAGGTGTCACAACCCATATCTTACAACGCAACACCGTGACTGTCTCCATGACCAGCATTACACATAGGCTTCGCGACCAACCCACAACACAACGTCACGACCCACCCACACAACACAACGTTGAGACCACAACAAATGCAGTGTTGCGATCAGACCAAAACAAAGTGTCACATCCAGAAGCAGAATGGACCATCACGATTGAAACAAGGCCAACCATCACAACCAAAACCATTCCAAGTCCTTGAAAATACATTTGGGAGGTGCCATGGCCTTAAAATGCATTTGGGAGGTGTCAGGTCCCATATTATGATAACGTCCTTCACAACAAGTCGATGAAAATACATTTGGGAGGTGCCATGGCCTTAAAATGCATTTGGGAGGTGTCAGGTCCCATATTATGATAACGTCCTTCCCAACAAGTCCATGAAAATACATTTGGGATGTATCAGGGACCATTTCAAGACAAATGTTTTCTCACATCAAGTCCCTAAAAATGTATTTGGGAGGTGCCACGACCCATTTCATGATAGTTTCTTTCACAACATGTCCCTTCAAATGCATTTGGGAGGTGTTAGGGCCCATTTCAAGACAATTCTCATCTCACATCAAGTCCCTAAAAATGTATTTGGGATGTGCCACAACCCATATCTCACAATGCAACATCGTGATTGCCTCCACAACTAGTGTAGGCTTTGTGACCAACCCAAACGTCATGACCCACCCTAACAACACAACGTCATGAGTGCAACAAATGTAGCGTCGCGACCAGACCAAAAAAAAATGTCACATCCAGAAGTAGAACGGACCATCACGATTGAAACAAGGAAAACCATCACAACCAAAACCATCCCAAGTGCTTGAAAATATATTTAGGAGGTGCCATTACCTTAAAATGCATTTGGGAGGTGTTAGGTCCCATATCATGGCAATGTCCTCTCACAACAAGTCCATGAAAACACATTTGGGAGGTGTCAGGGCCCATTTCAAGACAAACGTTATCTCACATCAAGTCCCTAAAAATGCATTTGGGAGGTGCCACGACCCATGTCATGATAGTTTCCTTTCATAACATGTCCCTTAAAATGCATTTGGGAGGTGTGAGGGCCCATTTCAAGACAATTGTATCTCACATCAAGTCCCTAAAAATGCATTTGGGAAGTGCCACGACCCATATTTCACAATGCAACATCGTGACTGTCTCCACGACCAGCATTACACATAGGCTTCACGAACAACCCATAACACAACTTTGCGACCCACCCTTACAGCACAACGTCACGACCACACCAAAACAAAGTGTCATGTCCAGAAGCAGAATAGACCACCACGATTGAAACAAGGCCAACAATCACAACATAAACAATCTCAAGTCCTTGAAAATACATTTGGGTGGTGTCATGGCACAAATGATTATAATGTCATCTCATAGTAAGTCTTTAAAAATGTATTTGGGAGGTGTCAGGTCCCATTTCATGACAACGTCCTCTCAAAACAAGTCCATGAAAATGCATTTGGGAGGTGTTAGGGACCATTTCAAGACAAATATTATCTCACATAAAGTTCCTAAAAATGCATTTGGGAGGTGCCACGACCCATATCATGATAGTGTTCTTTCACAACATGTCCATTCAAATGCATTTGGGAGGTGTCAGGGCCCATTTCAAGACAATTCTTATCTCACATCAAGTTCCTAAAAATACATATGGGAGGTTCCACGATCCATATCTCACAGTGTAACATTGTGACTGTCTCCTCGACCAACATTACACATAGGCTTCGCGACCAACCCACAACACAACATCGTGATCCACCCTCACAACACAATGTCGTGACCGCAACAAATGCAACGTCACGACCATACCAAAACAAAGTGTCACATCCAGAAGCAGAATGGACCATCACGATTGAAACAAGGCCAACCATCACAACTAAAACCATCCCAAGTCCTTCGAAATACATTTGGGAGGTGCCATGGCAGATATGATGATAATGTCATCTAACAGTAAGTCCTTAAAAGTACATTTGGGAGGTGTCAGGTCCCATATCATGACAACGTCCTCTCACAACAAGTCTATGAAAATACATTTGGGAGGTGTCAGGGCCCATTTCAAGACAAATGTTATCTCATATCAAGTCTTTAAAAATGCATTTGGGAGGTTCCAAGACCCATATCATGATAGTTTTCTTTCAAAATGTGTCCCTTCAAATTCATCTGGGAGGTTTTAGGCCCTATTTCAAGACAATTGTTATCTCACATCAAGTCCCTAAAAATACATTTGGGAGGTGCCACGACCCATATCTCACAACGCAATGTCGTAACTGTCTCCACGACCAGCGTTACACATAGGCTTCACGACCAACCTACAACACAACGTCATGACCCACCCTCACAAAGAAACGTCGCTTCCGCAACAAATGCAGCGTCGCGATAAGACCAAAACAAAGTGTCACGTCCAGAAGAAGAACATACCATCACGATTGAAACAAGGCCAACCAAAACCATCCCAAGTCCTTCAAAATACATTTGGGAGGTGTCATGACCTTAAAAATACATTTGGGAGGTGTCAGGTCCCATATCATTACAACTTACTCTCAAAACAAGTCCATGAATATACATTTGGGTGGTGTCAAGGCCCATTTCAAGACAAATGTTATCTCACATCAAGTACCTAAAAATGCATTTGGGAGGTGCCACGACCCATATAATGATAGTTTACTTTCATAACATGTCCCCTTCAAATGCATTTGGGTGGTGCCAGGGCCCATTTCAAGACAATTGTTATCTCACATCAAGTCCCTAAAAATGTATTTGGGAGGTGTCACGACCCATATCTTACAATGCAACATCATGACTATCTCCGTGACCAGTGTTACACATAGGCTTTGCGACCAACCCACAACTCAACGTCACGACCCACCCTCACAACATTGCGACCGCAACAAATGCAGTGTTGCGACCAGACCAAAACAAAGTGTCACGTCCAGAAGCAGAATGGACCATCACGATTGAAACAAGGCCAACCATCACAACCAAAACCATCCCAAGTCCTTGAAAATACATTTGGGGCGTGCCATTGCCTTAAAATACATTTGGGAGGTGTCAGGTCCCATATCATGATAACGTCCTTCACAACAAGTCCATGAAAATACATTTGGGAGTTGTCAGGGACCATTTCAAGACAAATGTTATCTCACATAAAGTCCCTAAAAATGTATTTGGGAGGTGCCACAGACCATTTCATAATAGTTTCCTTTCATAAAATGTCCCTTAAAATGCATTCGGGAGGTGTCAGGGCCCATTTCAAGACTATTGTCATCTCACATCAAGTCCCTAAAAATGCATTTGGGACGTGCCACAACCCATATATCACAATACAACATCGTTACTGACTCCACGACCAACATAGGCTTCGTGACCAACCCAAACGTCACAATCCACCCTAACAACACAACGTCGTGAGTGCAACAAATGTAGCATCGTGACTAGACCAAAACAAAATGTCACGTCCAGAAGCATAAAAAACCATCACGATTGAAACAAGGCCAACCATCACAACCAAAACCATCCCAAGTGCTTGAAAATATATTTGGGAGGTGTCATTGCCTTAAAATGCATTTGGGAGGTGCCAGGTCCCATATCATGATAACGTCCTCTCATAAAAAGTCCATGAAAACTCATTTGGGAGGTGTCATGGTCCATTTCAACACAAACGTTATCTCACATCAAGTCCCTAAAAATGTATTTGGGAGGTGCCATGACCCATATCAAGATAGTTTCCTTTCACAACATGTCCCTTGAAATACATTTGGGAGGTGCCAGGGACCATTTCAAGACAATTGTAATCTCACATCAAGTCCTTAAAAATGCATTTGGGAGGTGTCACGACCCATATGTCACAACACAACATCATGACAGTCTCTACGAGCAGCGTTACACATAGGATTTGTGACCAACCCACAACACAACGTCATGACCCAGCCTCACAACATAATGTTGTGACTGCAACAAATGCAGCGTCGTGACCAGACCAAAACAAAGTGTCACGTCCAGAAGCAGAAAGGACCATCACGATTGAAATAAGGCCAACCATCACAACCAAAACCATCTCAAGTCCTTGAAAATACATTTGGGAGGTGCCATGCCTTAAAATGCATTTGGGAGGTGTTAGGTCTCATATCATGATAACATCCTTCACAACAAGTCCATGAAAATACCTTTGGGAGGTATCAGGGACCATTTCAAGACAAATCTTATCTCACATCAAGTCCCTAAAAATGTATTTTTGAGGTGCCACGACCCATTTCATGATAGTTTCCTTTCACAACATGTCCCTTCAAATGCATTCGGGAGATATCAGGGCCCATTTCAAGACAATTGCCATCTCACATCAAGTCCCTAAAAATGCATTTGGGATGTGCCACAACCCATATCTCACAATGCAACATCATGACTGCCTCCACAACTAGTGTAGGCTTTGTGACCAACCCAAATGTCATGACCCACCCTAACAACACAACGTCACGAGTGCAAAAAATGCAGCGTCACGACCAGACCAAAACCAAATGTCACGTCCAGAAGCAGAACGGACCATTACGATTGAAACAAGGCCAACCATCACAACCAAAACCATCCCAAGTGCTTGAAAATTTATTTGGGAGGTAGCATTACCTTAAAATGCATTTGGGAGGTGTCAGGTCACATATCATGACAATGTTCTCTCACAACAAGTCAATGAAAACACATTTGGGAGGTGTCAGGGCCCATTTCAAGAGAAACATTATCTCACATCAAGTCCCTAAAAATACATTTGGGAGGTGTCACGACCCATATCATGATAGTTTCCTTTCATAACATGTCTCTTAAAATGCATTTGGGAGGTGTGAGGGCCCATTTCAAGACAATTGTATCTCACATCAAGTCCCTAAAAATGCATTTGGGAAGTGCCACGACCCATATTTCACAATGCAACATCGTGACTGTCTCCACGACCAGCATTACACATAGGCTTCATGAACAACCCACAACACAACGTCGCGACCCACCCTTACAGCACAATGTCACGACCAGACCAAAACAAAGTGTCATGTCTAGAAGCATAATAGACCACCACAATTGAAACAAGGCCAACAATCACAACATAAACAATCCCAAGTCCTTGAAAATACATTTGGGAGGTGTCATGGCACAAATGATGATAATGCCATCTCATAGTAAGTCTTTAAAAATGTATTTGGGAGGTGTCAGGTCCCATTTCATGACAACGTCCTCTCAAAACAAGTCCAGGAAAATACATTTGGGAGGTGTTAGGACCCATTTCAAGAAAAATGTAATCTCACATAAAGTTCCTAAAAATGGATTTTGGAGGTGCCACAAACCATATCGTGATAGTGTCCTTTCACAACATGTCCATTCAAATGCATTTTAGAGGTGTCAGGGCCCATTTCAAGACAATTCTTATCTCACACCAGGTTCCTAAAAATACATATGGGAGGTTCCATGATCCATATCTCACAGTGTAACATCGTGACTGTCTCCACGACCAACATTACACATAGGCTTCATGACCAACCCACAACACAACGTCGTGATCCACCCTCACAACACAATGTCATGACCGAAACAAATGCAACGTCACAACCATACCAAAACAAAGTGTCACATCCAGAAGCTGAATGGACCATCACGATTGAAACAAGGCCAACCATCACAGCTAAAACCATCCCAAGTCCTTGGAAATACATTTGGGAGGTGCCATGGCAGATATGATGATAATGTCATCTAACAGTAAGTCCTTAAAAGTACATTTGGGAGGTGTCAGGTCCCATATCATGACAACGTCCAATCACAACAAGTCTATGAAAATACATTTGGGAGGTGTCAGGGCCCATTTCAAGACAAATGTTATCTCATATCAAGTCCCTAAAATGCATTTGGGAGGTTCCACGACCCATATCATGATAGTTTCCTTTCACAACATGTCCCTTCAAATTCATCTGGGAGGTTTTAGGGCCTATTTCAAGACAATTGTTATCTCACATCAAGTCCCTAAAAATACATTTGGGAGGTGCCACGACCCATATCTCACAACGCAATGTCATAACTGTCTCCACGACTAGCGTTACACATAGGCTTCACGACCAACTTACAACACAACGTCATGACCCACCCTCACAAAGCAACATCGCTTCCGCAACAAATGCTGCGTCGCAACAAACCAAAACAAAGTGTCATGTCCAGAAGCATAACAGACCATCACGATTGAAAGAAGGCCAACCATCACAACCAAAACCATTGCAAGTCCTTGAAAATACATTTAGGAGGTGCCATGGACTTAAAATGCATTTGGGAGGTGCCATGTCCGATATCATGATAGCGTCCTTCACAATAAGTCCATGAAAATACATTTGGGAGTGGTCAGGGACCATTTCAAGACAAATTATCTCACATCAAGTCCCTAAAAATGTATTGGGAGGTGCCACGACCCATTTCATAATAGTTTCCTTTCACAAAATGTCCCTTAAAATGCATTCGGGAGGTGTCAGGGTCCATTTCAAGACAATTGTCATCTCACATCAAGTCCCTAAAATGCATTTGGGATGTGCCACAAGCCATATCTCACAATACAACATCGTGACTGCCTCCACGACCAACGTAGGCTTCGTGACCAACCCAAACATCATGATCCACCCTAACAACACAACGTCGCGAGTGCAACAAATGTAGCATCGTGACCAGAGCAAAACAAAATGTCACGTCCATAAGCAGAACAGACCATCACGATTGAAACAAGGCCAACCATCACAACCAAAACCATCCCAAGTGCTTGAAAATATATTTGGGAGGTGTCATTGCCTTATAATGCATTTGGGAGGTGACAGGTCCCATATCATGACAACGTCCTCTCAAAACAAGTCCATGAAAACACATTTGGGAGGTGTCAGGGTCCATTTCAAGACAAACGTTATCTCACATCAAGTCCCTAAAAATGTATTTGGGAGGTGTCACGACCCATATCATGATAGTTTCCTTTCACAACATGTCCCTTAAAATGCATTTGGGAGGTGTGAGGGGCCATTTCAAGACAATTGTATCTCACATCAAGTCCTTAAAAATGCATTTGGGAAGTGCCACAACCCATATTTCACAACGCAACATCGTGACTGTCTCCATGGCCAACGTTACACATAGGCTTCATGAACAACTCACAGCACAACGTCGCGACCCACCCTTAGAGCACAATGTCGCTACCAGATCAAAACAAAGTGTCATATCCAGAAGCAGAATAGACCATCACGATTGAAAGAAGGCCAACCATCACAACATAAACCATCCCAAGTCCTTGAAAATACATTTAGGAGGTGTCATGGCACATATGATGATAATGTCATCTCACAGTAAGTCCTTACAAATGTATTTGGGAGGTGTCAGGTCCCATATCATGACAACGTCCTCTCACAATAAGTCCATGAAAATGCATTTGGGAGGTATTAGGGCTCATTTCAAGACAAATGTTATCTCACATCAAGTTTTTAAAAATGCATTTGGGAGGTTCCATGACCCATATCATGATAGTGTCCTTTCACAATAGCGTTAAAGCAAGATTTCACTACCAACATTACACATAGGCTTCACAGTCACCCACAACACAACGTCACTACCCACCCTCACAGCACAACATTGCGACTGCAACAAATGCAGTGTTATGATTAGACCAAAATGAAGTGTCATGTCTAGAAGCAAAACAGACCATCACAATTGAAACAAGGCCAACTATCACAACCAAAACCATCCCAAAACCTTGAAAATACATTTGGGAGGTGTCATGGCACATATGATGATAATTTCATCTCACTGTAAATTCTTAAAAATGCATTTAGGAGGTGTCAAGTCTCATATCATGACAACATCCTCTCACAACAAGTCCATGAAAATGCATTTGGGAGGTGTTAGGGCCCATTTCAAGACATATTTTATCTCACATCAAGTCCCTAAAAATGAATTTGGGAGGCACCATGACCCATATCATGATAGTGACCTTTCACAAAATGTCCCTTTAAATACATTTGGGAGGTATAACGACCCATTTCAAGACAAATTCTATCTCACATCAAGTCTCTAAAAATGCATTTGGGACGTGCCATGACCCATATCTCACAACGCAACATCGTGACTATCTCCATGATGCACATCGTGACCATGATAGAACGTAATACAAGAACATTATAGCAAGGCATCATGAAAACATCCTCTCATAACAAGTCCATCAAAAATACATTTGGGAGGTGTCAGGTCACATATAATGACAAGATCCTCTCACAACAAGACCATGAAAATACATTTGGGAGGTGTCAGAGCCCATATCATGACAAATGTTGTAACATCCCTGACTTGGGTTGTGCTTTAACCCTAGATGTTTTGTTTAATAAAGTTAATTATATGTTTGGTATTATCTCTTGAAAAGTAATTAAGGCTCAAGAGGAACTTATGTTTCAATTTTAGTCCTTTTTGAATAATGTTGAAACAATGTTTTGTCTATTTTGGACTAAAGTGCAAATTACCCAAGTTGAGGGGTTAACTTGCAAATGTTTCATGATAAAATATTCCTCAAGTGTTGAAGCATCATAAGAATGAGAATTATGCAAATGTATGGCTTGTGACAGCCTGAGTACCAAGAAAGAGCTTGTTGAGCAATGTTTATGCATTAGAACATAGTTTTGGTGTAATGTGCAATTTACCCAAAACTTAGGGTTCAATATGCAAAATACCACTTCTAGAGAGTCTCTAATATTTCTTGGCATCATGTAGATAAAAGAAAATGAGAAGGGCATCTCATTTGAATCACTTTGGAAGAGAGAGAATCTTGATATTAAAATAATCAAAATTTAAGCATAATTGAAACCCTAATTCAATTTAATGCAAAAATAAATATATTAATTGAAGTTCCCTTCAACCAAATATGTGAAGGTTGAATTTGGATAAGATTGGACGTCCTTGTGCCTTACAAAGGCCACGAAAATATCCTAAGTGAGTGGAGAGCCCACTCACATTAGTTAACTAAAAAGTAATATCCACTCAATTTTGGATATTATTATTATAAGGGTTAAGGTGCCAAATTTACTTTCTTTTAATTCATGGATAATGAATAGGAATTACAAGGTGGGGGATATGTCTTCGTATGCAAGGATTTGAGGGGTGACATGTGGCACAAATTTTGGGAGTTAAAGGATTATTATATCACTTTCTCTCTCATTGAATTTCCTTATAAACATCCCATTTCCAACCCAAATGAAAGGCTTTTTCGATCCCTTTTTCTTTCCTTTCTTTGGTTGAACACAAAGGAGCTAAGGAGAAACAGGAGGACAAATCCAACATGTAGTTAAGCTCCTTAATCATTTTCAACCTTGATTTCATGGCGGAAATAAAAAATCAATGCTTGATTTCTTGTTTTCTTCACTCAATCTTGAACCCTAGCCATCCTTTTCACTCAAGGACTTGAGAACGGACCTTGGGCAGCTGAGAGAGATTCATTAACCATTGGAGACGTGGAGCTTGAAGCTTGGATTCAAGTTTAAAGGCGGGTTATATAACTTGAACCCTTAAATGTTGTTATTGCTTGCAATTTATTCAAATTGTGTTGAACCTTTCTACTCTCTCAATTTCCTTTTAATTAGTTATTGAAATCCCCATAAGAATTGGAACTGATTTCGAAGGCTTGAAGCTTGAATATGATGATGCCATATTAAGCACACACCTCAACCAAGAAAGTGGCAAATGGTTTGCAAAACCAAATGAGCTAATTCGGTTTCAAAACCGATTGAATTGATTCAGTTTCAAGACCGAATGGGCAATTGTGTTCAAGACCGAATGGGTAATTGAACTCAAAACTGAATGGGTAATTTACTCAAGACCGAATGGGTAATTGTACCCAAGACTGAATGGGTAAATTACTTCAAAACCGAATGGGTTATTGACTTCAAGATCGAATGGTTAATTGAGTCCAAAACCGAATGGGTAATGGATCTCAAGACCGAATGGGTAAATTAAACTTCAAAACTATTTGGGATTAATTGATGATGTGTTTGATGAAGATTTAATGGCTCAAATTGATTTTATTACAATTAGTTTTACAAGGATGATCAATGGATTGCAAACCCTAATCGATTGATTGAAGAATTTCTAATTAAATTGGATCGATTACTTGGTTGATAGTCCAAACGATCTCAAGACTGTTTGGAGGAAAATGGTATCAAGACCGTTTGGAGTTCAAAGGCTGTAATAGATGGTTGAAGATCCAAGGGCTGTAATTGCATGACTTTCAATAGTTCAATTGATAATCGATTCAATAAAGCAAACCCTAAAACCGATCAATTGGTTGGAGGAAACCCTAATTGGTCCAATCGGTTTCAAGTTGGTTTGGACCAAACGGTCTTGAGACCGTTTGAGTCCAAATGGTCTTGAGACCGTTTGAGATCAAATGGTCCTTAGACCGTTTGAAGGTCATGTGACTTCAAGACTGTTTGAAGTTCATGTGACTTCAAGACCGTTTGAAGGTCATGTGACTTCAAGACCGTTTGAAGGTCATGTGACTCCAAGACCGTTTGAAGGTCAAGGAGGTTAAAACCATTTGAAGGTTCAAAAGTAACAAAACCTTTTAGAGATCTAATAGTCTCAAATCTATGAAAGATTAATCAACCCCATAAATTGTTGATGATGTTTATCAGAGGTGATTAATTACAATGGTTGTACCTTCAAGGTACTTAAGTGATTAGTACCTTTTGAGTGGTCAATCTTTGATGCTTATGGAAGCAACATCCCAACATACTAAACTAACTCTAAATATGTATACCTAAATGAGAAGTTGACCTAATCTAATTAAGTTTGAAGTGATCAACATCCTAGAGAGGATGAGAAAGAGACAGGAATCCATACATGAGTGATAAACATGTAGTGATTAATCCTCAATACTCTCAATATGATAAAATATGTAATTAGGGTATGATTCTTGACAAAGAGATCATGAAACCCTAATTGAGAAGGTTGATGAACCCTAACCCTAATTGAAGGCATTGATAGGTGTAACCCTAATCTAGGGAAATGGTGAAACCCTAATCGAGGGTGATGTCATGAGAAACCCTAATTTAGGCTGATGTCATGAGAAACCCTAATTGATGGTGATGTCATGAGAAACCCTAATCAAGGGTGATGTCAAATGAAACTCTAATACAGAGATGTGATGTGAAACCCTAATTGAGGGTGATGTCAAGTGAAATCTTAATAGTGATGTGAAACTCTAACCTAAGATGATGCTATATAATGAAATATGAAACCTTGATATGAAATCCTAACCTTGATATAGGGTAAAGGTATGTGAAGCCCTAATCTTGGGTAATATGTTGATAAACCATAACCCTAATTTGGGTAATGGGATGAGTATTCCTAATTGACATGAATTGGGAAATCCTATCTTTAATGAATAAATAGTGATGTTACTCTTACATTACATAGTGTTGAAATGTAATTGATATAACTGTTATCATGTACACTAATCATGCAGGTATCATGAGATGTTAGACATACCCAGGTATGAGATATGATGTTTTATTATTGGAATTGTTTTATGGGCCTTGTGAGCCATAATATGCTTTGTTTCCTATTAAGAGGTAACAAGAGATCAATGGCCTTTAAGAGCCATGTGAAATACCTGTACTGCAAAGTATCATGTTTATCTTGGTCAGATGACCTAAAGGTGTTAGTTACCTAATAAGTGGTAACAAGTGTTCTTGATGAATTGAGGGTTTGAATACCCATATTCCATAATTATGATGATGAGATATTAAGGGATGAGAATGCCCCTGATGTGACAAGGGATATTGAAATCCCAATGTTTTATAAAGCTTTGAAAAGGACTTGATATAAGTAGTACTCATTCTTTGTAGCATTTTTTATATGAATTATATTTTGAAAACATGATTGATGATAAAACAATATGGCAATGTACTTAATTAATCAAGTGAAATCTTATCATGTAGAGCCCTGACCATAGATCCATCATCGTCAGTAACTGGTGATGGTGAAACATGTTTCTCTATAGAACTTCTGGAGGGCATACTATTGAGTATGTGGTGGTTATGGGCATGAATATCCTTACACCCTAATGGAGGAATTGATGTGAGGTAAACATTAAATCTCTCAATCCTTCATTATATATGCCGGGATGGATGTATCACTAATCTCCCGAATGTCAGGATGGATGTACCACTAATCTCCCAATGATGATATTAATGTTGGATCAATGTGAGATAATATGAAATATCTCGATTGCGAAGAGAGTACAACATGCCACTGTAACTCTAATAGCGAAGTTGTCAGTATACCCTAGAAAGCTATTTAGTAGAGACACAAGGTGTCCTACATTTGGTCCTCACACTGACTGAGGAAAATGAGGTCATGGGAATATGGCTCTTCCATTGACCTATGTATGGTACCGATTTTGATTTTGCAATGGTCGGTTGGAGAATGAGCGGTATATCTCATCTCCTCAGGGCTTAAGTATGATTGTAAAACGTAATTAGTCGTGTAGAATATTTTCTTAAGGTTGAAATATGAGAATCACTGGTTGATATTACCTTGCTTAGTATATCCTAGATGGATAAATGTTATACATGTTCTTCATATTCCTTAATGGATAAATGACATACTACTTTACTTTGAAGAAGAACATTGCTCTAATATGCTTATATAATTGATGTATCTGCTGTTATATACTTATAATTCTTCTGCTCAGTTTTATTCCATTAATTGCAATAATAATATTTTTGGCGGAGAGTTATATCTCTCGCTGGGACAATTTCAATTGTCTCACCCCCGTGGGATTCAACTTTTTAGGAAGACACAGAAGAAGAGGCAAAAACCCTACTGTAGGAGAAGAACAATAATAATAGCAGCAGGGATAGTAGTGACATCTAGGTGGAGACACCGACTGTCATGCTTTGTATATAGAGTCCTATGTGTCATCTCTATACTCTCAGGTCATCAGAGTCAGTAGTTAGTTTAATGAACCGATCTGAGATTTTGGCTTGATGCCTCAATGTTTGTATGCTGCCTATGTATAGATTTAACAGGGCAGTTGATGTATGTGATCATCGAGAAGGAATGATATAAGACATGTACTTGTGAACCAGGATGTAATAGAATTACTTTGGTTCTTTTTGAAAGAGTTTTCCAATGTATGGATCTCTTTGTAAAAAGTTTTAATTTTTAGTGATTTTCAGTAATTCCGCTGTTAACAAACGCTTCCGCTTAAGTAGATCATGTTTTTGAGAGTTGGATGCCACAAGTTTAGTGGTATTAGAGCTCTAGGTTCGCTGAGTCTACAGAGACATAGGATTAAGGTTGTTGAGTCTGTTCTAGTGTCTTCCAGTTATCTAATAGTGACTTCTGCTCATATAGGAGGTGTGACAAAGTGAGTTTTTATAATATTTTTTTCTCTCTCTTAAAAGTTTTATTATCAATTTTTATTGACCAATACACCCTCATATACTTCCCTCACTCAATTGAACAAAGTTGTGTCACAAATTGCAAGAAAATGCAAACCCTAGTATGCTATAATGATAAAATACAGGTGTTAATGGATCTAGTAAATGAACATATCAAATAGTCGAATTTTGGATCTCAAATTTATACCATAGTAGCATAATGACCTTATGAAGCTATCTCTAAAATTTCATTAGAATTGGGTTTACCAATCAAGAGTTATGACCAATTTAATAAATCACCTTTTATATAGCCTAGACCTAAGTTTCTGATTAATCAAGCTTATATAGATGTCACGTTGCCTTTTGATACCCCGACCCCTCTCCTAGCTGTAAGATCGGGTGATCCATGGATCTGGCCCTAATCCAACGGAGGAGACCCCGTCTCCTACCTCCCACAAAGGGCGGGGAGGTAACAGGAGACAAGGCTCGGCCTACCTCACCACCCCACACCTCCTTTTGAATTTTGAACCCAACGAATATCTCCTAAACTCCACGACGAACTCGTCAAGCCCCAGCTTGACCTCCCCCATCCTCGGAATTGGGAGAACGAACCCCCGCTTCTTCACCCTTCTCCTGGAGGCGATGGAAGATTTTAGGGCTTTACTGCTCGCTTCCTCTAACGCCTATATAAGGCCTACAAACAGCTCCGCCCGACCTCCCTTAGGCTCCTACGAAACCCAATTCAAGTCATCTGACCTCCGAGCACCGCCACCAACTTCACTTCCCCTCCATCATTGCATCTCCTTGGTGGAACCTCCACAGACCTCACCCCACCAATTACCCTTCACCATCAAGTCCACCCCAACCCAGGGGTGCTTCGCGGCCAACCCCTGACATCTCAAACATCCTCCACGTCTAGAGCCTCTAATACGCAGACGACCTTCACCACCCTCGCGGTGGAAGGGGACTCCAGGGAGAGTTTGAGGGTGGGACCCTGATGCCTGGACGCGGCGAGGCCTATCGAAGTTGATCGCGCCCACAATCCTTTGTGATATCCTTGCTCCATGAGGCAGGCCCTCGCCAGAGCTTGATCCAGCTGCTTGGGCTAGCGGCGAGCAAGGAGAAGCATAGCAAGAAGGAAGAGGCCAGTTGGACTAGTAAGCTTTTGCCATATCAGCTAGAGGAGTCGCGGGCCAACACTCCAACTCAACGATCTGCATGCTACCTTGCAATTCCTTAGATTAACGAGAGTCGTCGATCCAGTCGGATCCGGTCCTTGATCAAGGTACTTCTCTTTTTATTTTCCTTTTTTTCTTCTTTTTTCCTAAAATGGAAAAATTGATTTTCTTAGAAAAATCATAGTAAATTCTAGGATTATCAGAAAATGTCAAACCTATATACCATTTTGATCAGAAAAATATTATCTATCCAAATAAAATGTTATCAGGACTTGGATACGTTCCCTATCTCAAAAATAGTTACAGAAAGCCTAAATGACCTCTTTAATTATAATTAATTATTGATAATGACTTTTCTTGATGATGTACGACTATCTAAAATGTATTTAACCCTAGATGAAACCCTGACTTCTAAATAAACCGAAATACTATTCTAAGTTGATAAATGATCAAAGGATTAGAAGCAACCCTAAATCTAGTTTTCTCTTTCTACATGAAATTAAAGGTAATTCTCTATAACAAAATATGATATCACTAGATGATGATTAGTGATCATGATTGGTCCTGAACCCTTAAATGAACCCTGATGTTATGAAATCATTAATATCCTAAGGGTTGCCCTCCTTTTATCCGACCATCCTAGAAACCCTAGATTATGAAGATCTTTAAATTGATTAATTAAATACCTTCTTCTAATCAAACCATATTATTGTGGATCAGATATGATAATATCTCAAAACCCAATTAAAATATGGAAAATCCCTGACCTGAATAAGATAACATGAAAGGAATAATAACTAAGAACATATCTTAGTCTTGGTCATGTGGACCAATAGTAATATTGTACCCTTGCTTTCCTTGCAGGGTGACTTATTTCTTATTGATTTTAAATTCTTGGATATCTGATCTAAACAAGCAAGTACGTGGTCTTATAAGTATAAGACTAGATTTCCGATTGCCTATGATATGTAATACCTTGAATGCTCATATTTGGATATGATTTCTTGGTTGAACTAGTATGAGTTATACTTCGCCAAACCTAATAGAACATAAATTATTATGATGGGTTGTAGCTACCAGAGCACATAGCCTGGTGTGGATGTACGTTGCCTAACATGGATGTATGACTTCTTGGCCCATGTTAGATGTATGATGATATTATATTGCCACACTAGTTGTATGTCAAGTGCAATATGGGTAGTACAATTGCATCAAAATGAATGTAATAAAGAGGGTGTTTTGCTTGATTTTTGCCTTAAGAAATGGTTTTATCTCTCTTTCCTTCTTTTTCAAATATTTTCCTTTATGCAACCTTATTAGTGTAACCTTTACCATGTACCAACTTTGTTGATGTTTTTGTTTCTTGTATTTTCTAGGTACAAGGAATAATTGACAATAAAGTGAAATGTATGCTCAAAGTACCTGAAGGCACAAATAATAAGCATGGAGGATATATATTAGATAGATCTATTCCTCTTATCTCATTTCTTGCTAGATGTTAGTTTATTTATTTTCCTAGTTGATGTTAAGGATTATTGAGATCCTATGTAATAAAGTTATCTTTCTCTAGGACAATATTTCCTATCCATATGTAATGACTTTATTTTATCTATATGAATGAATGTTCGTGTGGCATTATATGATGATGTGGACTTGATCTTGGCTAAATCTCTATTTTTAGTTGACTACCTTAATCTCTTATATTTTCCCTTTTGACATCTATAGATATGAGTGCACGCATATCTGTGAATGTCACCATGGAAAGTATATAGAAATTGGGGTCGTCACAGTTCGTATTAGAGCCAATGTTCACACATCAAGTCATATGAACTTCATTCACCCTATTTTGAGTCTAGGGTAGTCCTTGAGTTAAGGATGTGAAGGGTGGAGGTGTCTAGGATAGCATCTGCTATGGGTCTGACTAAAGTCTCCGAGCCACTTAGCTTGGCAATCATGAGGCTACATTTATGGTAGTATAAGTCTACCTGGCCAATACCCTAAGTGTCCCCTATTCTTGGGCTTACCTTAATTTAGGAACTTTCTCATCTATAGATTTTCCCTCTCATCCCTTCTATAGGAAAAATTTCCCTCTCATCTATGTTTTAAAATAAATTTTCCCTCTTACCTCTGTTATAAGGTTAGGAAGGAGTCTCTCTATTTAGAAAGTCCTAAGGATCGACTGATAAGGATTTTAGGATATCCTCCCTAAATCATAACATTAAGAACATTAATTATTGATAAAGGAGAATAATGAAATATCATGTGATGATAATAATGATAATGATGAGAATAATTGTTGAAGTAATAAATCTAATATGTCCAAATTAATTTCAGGATGCCTCCTAAAACTCACAACTCAAAGGCCTCAGAGGAATCGTCCTCTAAAAAGAGAAAAGAGCCTGAAACCTATGAAGTACCTGATCCTGATGCCGCGGCCAAGGAAAGATGGGAGGAATAGAAGAAAACCCTTCTAGAATTTATGGAAACCCTCACCACAAAAGGAACCCCTGAACCTAGCTCCTCTAGGAAAAAGGAGGTGACGGTGATAGACTTCATTAAGCTCAACCCTGACTCCTTTTGGGGGGAAGATAATCCTGAGGTCATGGACAAGGCTGAGGCCTAGATCCTTTCCATAGAGAATGCCTTTTGTACCCTAGAAGTACGCAAGGAAAAGAAGATCAAATTCGCCACCCATTTTCTTAAGGGAGGGGTGAAGATCTGGTGGGAGAACTATGGTGGGAACCGGGGAGAGGAAGTAGACAAATTGGGGTGGGAAGCCTTCAAGACCCTCTTCACCGACCGTTTCATGCCCATAGCTGAGAGGAAGAGGAAAGAGAAGATGTACATGGAGCTTAGGTAGGGTAGTCTCTCAATGGCTGATTATACCCAGAAGTTTAGGCTTCTAGAATGCTATGCCCCTATCCGGACTAAGGACCGCCTCACTGAGCATTATGTAGACTGTCTCTCCGCACACCTGAAAACCCTAGTTATAGCCTCCTGTTCCCGAAGCATTGATGAAGACCTAGACATGGCCCTTAAGCAGGAAAGGGAGAAGGGATTGCAGAAGCCTTCTAGCATGGGATATCTAGGGTTGACCACCACTGAGGAAGAGAAGTTCAAGAAGTTCCACCCCAGCCATAATAAAGGATCAGGAAAAGGAGGAGGTTCAGGGAAGAAAGGACTGAAGAATAGCAAGCTGATGGATTACCGCAACAAATGGAAGACTTGTGGATGAGGACATGATGGGCCTTATCACTACACCAAGTCGGTCTTCTACAACTGCAAGAAGGAGGGACATTTCCTTGTCAAGTGTCCTAATGCGTCTATCCTTGGCAAACCTCCAGCGAGTGCTCCACCCCCTCAGGGACACCGCAACGCTAGGGTGTTCGCAGTAACAGCAGAGGAGGCTAGGGCAAATCCGAACCAGCTTGTCGAAGGTAACCTTAAATCTTTTTCATATATCTAATATCTTGTTCAAATCCCTTCAAATATTTAAAGTATAATTATATTGTGTAGGCATTGTTTTCTTGAATGGGCATCTTGTTAAAGCATTATTTGACTCTGGATCCACAAATACTTTTATATCTCAAAATCTGGCCTTAATGTTGCACTTACATATAAGGGACTTGGGATACATTCTAGATGTGTCAACTCCTAGTGGAAAAATATTCACTACATTATGGAAAACTGATGTCCTCCCTCTAAAATTTGAAAATCATGACATGCCTTTTGAATTCATTCTCTTAACCATGGAAGACTTTGATATTATTTTGGGCATGGATTGGCTATACACATATCATGCTCACATTGATTGTAGAAACAAGATGGTAGTTCTTTCTCAACCTCATTCCTCTCCTGTAGTGATCCCTCGGGGAAGCGGATTCTGTAATAATGTAATAATTTCCTCTCTTAAAGCTAAAAAGCTCATATCTAAAGGATGTAAAGTCTTCCTCGCATTCTTCTCAGAGACCAGTCCTGACAACGGGCATGTAGAAAGACTAGAGGTGGTACGTGATTTCCTTGACGTATTTCTAGAGGAGCTTCCTGGGCTGCCTCCAAACAGAGACATTGAGTTCTCCATAGACCTTCTTCCTAGAACCACTCCGATTTCTAGGGCACCATATAGGATGTCACCTGCTGAGCTTATGGAGCTGAAGAAACAATTACAAGAACTTCTTGATAAGGGTTTTATCCGCCCTAGTGTTTCCCCCTGGGGTGCACCTATCCTTTTTGTTAAAAAGAAAGATGGTTCAATGCGGATGTGTATTGACTATCGCATGTTGAATCAAGCTACCATTAAAAACAAGTATCCTCTCCCTCGTATTGATGACCTTTTTGATCAACTTCGTACTGCTAAAGTCTTCTCCAAAATTGATCTTCGTTCTGGATACCATCAACTTAAGGTCAAGGATTCAGATATATCTAAGACTACTTTTTGAACTCATTACGAGCACTACAAATTTCTAGTGATGCCGTTCGGGTTGACCAACGCACCTGGCATATTCATGAACTTGATGAACAAAGTATTCCAACCTTATCTTGATGAGTTTTTGGTCATCTTCATTGATGATATTCTGATCTATTATGACTCTATGGAAAAACATCGGGAGCATTTGAGGTCTGTCCTTGGGATTCTTCGAGCGCAGAAATTCTATGGCAAGCTTTCTAAATGTGAATTCTGGATTGACAAAGTTATGTTTCTTGGACATGTCATTTTTGGGGGTAACATATCTTTTGATCCCGCTAAAGTATCTGCTATACTTGATTGGCAACCTCCTTGTAATCCTTCTAAAATCTATAGTTTCTTAGGTCTGGCCGGATATTATCGTCGTTTTGTTCCGAATTTCTCCAAAGTGGCACTTCCTCTCACTAAGCTTACTCGGAAGGATGAGCATTTCATCTGGTTAGCAGCTTGTGAGTCTAGCTTCCAAGAGCTCAAACAGAAGTTGACGTCAGCACCTTTCCTTGTTCTACCCTCTGGCAACGAAGAATTTATGATATTCACCGATGCTTCCCGACATGGTCTAGGATGTGTCCTATAGCAGAATGGGAAAGTAGTGGCCTTCACTTCCAGACAGTTGAAACCCAATGAGTTGAATTACCCTACACATGATTTGGAGTTAGCTGCTATCATCCATGCTCTCAAATTCTAGAGGCACTACTTGTATGGGGCAACATTTGATATCTTCACCGACCATAAAAGCCTCAAGTACATTCTGATGCAAAAGGATTTGAATCTACGACAACGACGGTGGATTGAGTACCTGAAGGACTATGACTTCACCATTGGCTACCATCCAGGTAAGGCCAATGTGGTTACAGATGCTCTTAGTAGGAAGAGAGATATTTGTGCATCCCTGTCTGTACCCGAATGGAGGAACATGGAGGATCTAGCAAGTTGGAGACCACAATTCCTAGCTGATCGTATGCATGTCAATAACATTTCTATCACATCCAACCTGCATTCTAAACTTCTAGAGGCACAGAAAGCTAGTCCCTAGCTTGCAGAGCTCTCCTCTCTCCTGGCTAAACCTCATATACATCTGTCTGTGGGTCTTGATGGTGGTCTTCGATACAAGAACCGTATGTGGGTCCCTGAGTAGTCAGCTGTAAAAACAACAATTCTTAGTGAGGCACATGGGTCCAAATACACAATTCATCCTGACACGACAAAGATGTACAAAGACCTACAACGTTAGTTCTGGTGGAGAGGCATGAAGCATGACATTACAGATTTTGTGTCCGGATGTCTGACATGCCAGAGAATCAAGGCCGAGCATCAAAGACCAGGTGGTCTACTGCAACCCCTCAAGATCCCAGAATGGAAATGGGAACATATCACTATGGACTTCGTAGTGGGATTACCCAGGACCAGGAAGGGGTACGACGTTGCATGGGTCATCGTGGATCGTCTCACCAAGTCAGCACATTTTCTACCAGTGAAGCCTACTGCGAAAGTTTCTGAGTTGGCCGACCTTTATATATGGGAGATTGTACGTCTGCATTGAGTTCCAACGTCCACTCTCTCAGACTAGGACCCAAAGTTCACTTCAAAGCTATGGAAATAGGTTCAAGAAGAATTGGGCACCAAGTTGAACTTCAGTACAGCTTATCATCCGCAGACAGATGGACAATCAAAACGAACAATGTAGATTCTGGAGGATCTTCTACGAGCTTGTGTGCTTGACTGAGAAGGCTCGTGGGACCATTATCTGCCTTTAGCTGAGTTTGCCTATAATAATAGCTATCAGGCAAGTATTGGGATGCCACCATACGAAGTTCTCTATGGCCGACTGTGCAGATATCCATTACATTGGGACGATGTCAGAGAACACACCTTGATGAAATCCGAGGAGATGCAGTTGTATGCAGATAAAGTTGCACTGATCAAGCAGAGAATGAAGTGAGCACAGGATAGGCAGAAATTGTATGCAGATGCTCACCGAAAGGAACGTCAGTTCAAGGAAGGTGATCATGTCTTTCTGAAAATCCGACCTATTCGACCTTTGGCCAAGAAAAAGGGAAAGCTCAGTCCTCATTATGTGGGACCCTTCGAGATCCTCGAAATGGTTGGAGAATGTGCCTATCATCTTGCTTTGCCACCTCAGTATAGTGCTATGCATAATGTCTTTCATGTATCTAATCTGAAGCCTTACGTAAAGGACGCAAGTCACATTCTGAATCATGAGCCTCTCGAGATGAAAGATGATCTGTCTTATGCTGAGTCACCAGTCAAAATCCTCGATTTAAAGACAAAGGAGCTTTGCAATAATCGGCGTATAGATATGGTGAAAGTTCTCTGGAGCCACCATGATCAAACAGATGCTACATGGGAGCTCAAGTCCGAAGTCGAGCGGAAATACCCACATCTCTTTCAGGCTGCTTGAATTTTGAGGGCAACATTCTTAAAATGAGGGGAGAATGTGAAAAAGTGAGTTTTTATAATTTTTTTTCTCTCTCTTAAAAGTTTTATTATCAATTTTTGTTGACCAATATACTCTCATATACTTCCCTCACTCAATTGAACAAAGTTGTGTCACAAATTGTAAGAAAATGCAAACCCTAGTATGCTATAATGATAAAATACATGTGTTAATGTATCTAGTAAATGAACATATCAAATAGTCAAATTTTGGATCTCAAATTTATACCATAGTAGCATAATGACCTTATGAAGCTATCCCTAAAATTTCATTAGAATTGGGTTTACCAATCAAGAGTTATGGCCAATTTAATAAATCACCTTTTATATAGCCTAGACCTAAGTTTCTGATTAATCGAGCTTATATAGATGTCACGTTGCCTTTTGATACCCCGACCCCTCTCTTAGCCGTCAAATCAGGCGATCCACAGATCTGGCCCTAATCCAATGGAGGAGACCCCGTCTCCTACCTCCCACAAAGGGTGGGGAGGTAACAGGAGACAAGGCTCGGCCTACCTCACCACCTCACGCCTCCTTTCAAAATTTGAACCCAACGAATATCTCCTAAACTCCACGACGAACTCATCAAGCCCCACCTTGACCTACGCCATCCTTGGAATTGGGAGAACGAACCCTCGCTTCTTCGCCCTTCTCCTGGCGGTGATGGCAGATTTTAGGGATTTACTACTCGCTTCCTCAAACGCATATATAAGGCCTCCAACAGCTCTACCCGACCTCCCTTAGGCTTCTACAAAACCCAATTCAAGTCATCTGACCTACGAGCACCGCCACCAACTTCACTTCCCCTCTGTCACTGCATCACCTTGGTGGCACCTCCACAGACCTCTCCCCACCAATTACCCTTCACCATCAAGTCCACCCCAACCCAGGGGTGCTTCACGGCCAACCCCTGACATCTCAAACATCCTCCACGTCTAGAGCGTCCAATACGCCGACGACCTTCACCACCCTCGCGGTGGAAGGGGACTCCAGGGAGAGTTTGAGGGTTGGATCTTGATGCCTGGACGCGGAGAGGCCTATCGAAGTTGATCACGCCCACTATCCTTCATGATCTCCTTGCTCCACGAGGCAGGCCCTCGCTGGAGCTTGATCCAGCTGCTTGGGCTAGTAGCGAGCCTGGAGAAGCAGAGCAAGAAGGGAGAGGCTAGTTGGACTAGTAAGCTTTTGCCATATCATCTAGAGGAGTCGTGGGCCAGCACTCCAACTCAACGATCTGCGGGCTACCTTGCAATTCCTTAGATCAATGAGAGTTGTCGATCCAGTCAGATCTGGCCGTTGATCAAGGTACTTCTCTTTTTCTTTTCCTTTTTTTTCTTCTTTTTTCCTAAAATGGAAAATTTGATTTTCTTAGAAAAATCATAGTAAATGCTAGGATTATCAGAAAATGTCAAACCTATATACCATTTTGATCAGAAAAATATTCTATATGCAAATAAAATGTTATCAGGACCCGAATCCGTTCCCTATCTCAAAAATAGTTACCTAAAGCCTAAATGACCTCTTTAATTATAATTAATTATTGTTAATGACTTTTCTTGATGATGTATGACTGTCTAAAATGTATTTAACCCTAGATGAAACCCTGACTACTAAATAAACCGAAATACTATTCTAAGTTGATAAATGATCAAAGGATTAGAAGAAACCCTAAATCTAGTTTTCTCTTTCTACATGAAATTAAAGGTATATCTCTATAACAAAATATGATATCACTAGATGATGATTAGTGATCATGATTGGTCCTAAACCCTTAAATGAACCCTAATGTTTGAAATCATTAATACCCTAAGGGTTGCCCTCCTTTTATCCGACCATCCTAGAAACCGTAGATTATGAAGATCTTTAAATTGATTAATTAAATACCTTCTTCTAATCAAACCATATTATTGTGGATCAGATATGATAATATCTCAAAATCCAATTAAAATATGGCAAATCCCTGATATGCATAAGATAACATGAAAGGAATAATAACTTAGAACATATCTTAGTCTTGGTCACATGGACCAATAGTAATATTGTACCCTTGTTTTCCTTGCAGGGTGACTTTTTTCTTGTTGATTCTAAATTCTTAGATATCTGATCTAAACAAGCAGGTACATGGTCTTATAAGTATAAGACTAGATTTATGGTTGCCTATGATATGTAATACCTTGAATTCTCGTATTTGGATATGATTGCTTGGTTGAACTAGTATGAGTTATACTTCGCCAAACCTAATAAAACATAAATGATTATGATGGGTTGTAGCAACCAGAGCACATAGCCCGGTGTAAATGTACGTTGCCTAACATGGATGTATGACTTCTTGGCCCATTTTAGATGTATGTTGATATTATATTGCCACACTAGATGTAAGTCAAGTGCAATATGGGGAGTACAACTGCATCAAAATGAATGTAATAAAGAGGGTGTTGACTTGATTTTCGCCTTAAGAAATGGTTTTATCTCTCTTTCCTTCTTTTTCAAATATTTTCCTTTATGAAACCTTATTAGTGTAACCTTTACCATGTACCATCTTTGTTGATGTTTTTGTTTCTCATATTTTCTAGGTACAAGGAATAATTGACAACAAAGTGAAATGTATGCTCAAAGTACCTGAAGGCACAAATAATAAGCATGGAGGATATATATTAGATAGATCTATTCCTCTTATCTCATTTCTTACTAGATGTTAGTCTATTTCTTTTCCTAGTTGATGTTGAGGATGATTGAGATCCTATGTAATAAAGTTATCTTTCTCTAGGACAATATTTCCTCTCCATATGTAATGACTTTATTTTATCTATATGAATGAATGTTCGTGTGGCATTATATGATGATGTGGACTTGATCTTGGCTAAATATCTATTTTTAGTTGACTACCACTACTACAGAAATGGCTTATAATGTCACTTTTAAAGGCGTCGGTTGCATAAATACACCGACACCTAAACAATAAAGTGTCGGTTTATAAAATAAACCGACATCAATCTGTGAAGGGTGACCAGACACGGGTATCGCTTTTATTCGGTGTCGGTTCCTTAATAACAAACCGACGCCGAAAATTAACCGCCAAATCCAAAATTTCCAGTGAAAAAAATTACCTCCAAAATTTAACATATGGCGTCGATCATTAACTAATAAACCGATGACTAAAGGTTATTTGTAAAACAGAAATTGGGCACATTTTGATCGTCAGTTTTACAACAATGACCGACACTTATGGGTTTTCGCGCGTTATTTGCCGGAACTTTTTCATACCCTTTGAGCGTCAGACTTTTAAAAAAACCGACGACTATGGTCATTAATCAAGAAAAAAAAATTTAATCAGCATATGTAGATAGACGTCGGTTTTTTTCTAGTTAAAACTGACAATTATCATTGAGAAGAGGTGTCAGTTTTTGTGGTTAACCGACACCTTTGGTTTTATGTGTCAGTTTTGTTGAATAACCGACACCGAATGTTAACCTAATAGCGTGCGAGCGAGCCCGACTCTTCCCCTTTCTCTCTGTGTTGCAATCGGCTTAGGGTCTGAAGATTTCGGTGAGCAAGCATAGCTCCCTCCGCGCCGCTGCCCACCGCCGCCGTTCTCCTTGCTCGCCACCGTCGTTCTCCTTGCTCGCCGCCGCCGTTCTGCTTGCTTGCCGCCGACCACCTGCTACTCGCCGCTTGGTGGTCGATCTCTACTCCTCTGCCGCTGCCGCTCGCTGCTCCAGCGGCTTGGTCTCCTGCTCTCCGACGGCCTACTCTCTTACTGCTCTGGCGCCTCCGACGGCCTGCTCTCTTACTGCTCCAGCCAACTCCAGCGGCCTGCTCTCTAACTGCTCCAACTCTGGCGCCACCTTCCTGCTGCCTTCTTCGCCGCCACTTCTTCCGCCGCTGCTCTGGCCAATCAAAGGTAATGGAATCATCTCTGTTTCTACCTGTGTGCTATGTGTGTGACCTGTAGGAGTACCTTATAGTCTGGTCTCCATATCTATTTCTACTGTGGTTGATCCACTGGTTTCTATGTGTGTGCTATTGCAACTAGGAGTACCATACAGTCTGGTCTCCATCTTCATTTATTGTATCCAATGTTGATTTCTGTAGGGTTCTTGTCTGACCCGACTCTAGTATTGGTGTCATTTTTACTTGATTAGTCCTTTAATACATTGTTAAGAGTGGATTTGATGTCTACCTGCATGGGAGTTGTAATCTTGAATCAATATATATTTTTCCAGAGTATTTAAGACATGACTTTGTGCCTAATATTAGATCCTCTAAGGGAGTGTTTATTTAAATTGAACATTGTATATGAAACAAAATATGATTGTCTAGTATTTTTTCAATGATCACTTCCATTACAGTTTAGGAGCTCGCCAGCCTTCTGCCTAGCTACTCCAGAGCTCACCGCCTTCTCCAGAGCTCGCTGGCCTTCTACTTGCTCCAGAGATCGCCACTCATTGGCTTCCTTCTCCACAGCTCACCACCTACTACCTGCTCACCGCCGCCCTTCTCCCTCCTCCTAGCTCGCTCGCTGGATGCCTGCTCACTGCTCTTCCATGCTCGCCTACCCGCTCAGCCTGCCCATTCAGCTTCCACGTGCACCCATCCATCTTGCCCTCTCTCCCTACTCCAGAGCAAGACGCCCGACTGGGCTCAAACAGAGGTAAACATCCCCAAAAACCCTTTGTCTCGCCCTCTCTCCCAGCTCCAGAGCAAGATGCTCTGATTTTTATTTACTTAAATACTGATTTGTATTTACTTATCTACTCATTTGTTCATCTAATGATTTTTTATTCATCACATTATTTAAATTTAGGGCTTTATATTTATTCATCTACTTTTTAAAATTATTTAATCATCTCTTGATTTATATTTGTTTATCAATTGAGATGTACCTTTTTATCTATTGCTTTATATTTGTTTATCTACTGATTATATTTATTTATCTAATGTTTTGAGTTTACTTATTTAGATGTTGCTATTGTAAATCAACCTAGGATATGAATAAATCTTGTGCTTGCATATATTTGTGCTTCTAATCCTCATGCTTGACCTAATTCAGTAAACCCTAGGAATTGATAGTATAAATGCATCTAAACATTCATAAGCTATTAATGTTGATTAATTTAGAAAGCATTGATATGTTGTTATGGCTGTCCACAAGTGTTTTTATAAGAAATTATGTGTTGAATGGGGTTGTGAACAAGGAACTGGTGTTGTATTTGTTGGCCTAGAAACCCATCCAAGATTTACTCATTAGGAGTAAATCTTGGATAGTCCCCGATTTGGGACTGTTCTTGAAAACCTAATCTCACTTAGGATGTAAGTGTATAATGTATATTGGGTTTTCAAGAAAATTTCGGCAGCATTTCCCCATTTGTTCTCTAAGTACATATGTACTTGGAGAAGAGTGGGGAAATGCTGCTGAAATTTTCTTGAAAACCCAATACACATTATACACTTACTAGTGAGATTAGGTGTTCAAGAATGGGATAGGCGGTACACATTTATTATATATAAGAATGACATCACATGTATAAACCCTAAAGTTTTAACCATTACTCTAATCTGTTTACCCTAGACCCTAATCTTGTTGTAATATATACTTATTTTCTCTTTGATCATAGAATGGATAGATCATGGATGTCCATTCGCAATCGCTGCACTCCAAAGTTTATTTCTGGTCTTGATCAGTTTATTAGATTTGTCGAGGAACATAGGAAACAACCTGGAGATAGGTTCTACTGTCCATGTAGGCATTGCGGTAACAACTTGAAAGTCAGTACTAGTGATGAAATCAGAAGTCATGTCATGTGCAACGGGATTGTACAAGGCTATACAGAATGGCACTGGCATGGTAAGATTTCAAACCTGAAACCAGTGGATGTCGATAGCAGTGCTTGTGTGGAAGAAGAAATTGCCTCCGATGACGTAGATGTGAAAAAACCAGTTCCAGTAGACATCGTTGATGTGATGTTGGATAGTTGTGGGGTAGAGCACACCGATCAACCTCCCATGTTTAGAAACATTGTGCATGATGCTGAGATACCATTATACATGGGTTGTAAGTTTATGAAGCTTAGCGCTGTGTTGAGATTGTATAAACTGAAAGCTAACAATCTATGGAGCGACAAAAGCTTCACGTCATTGTTGTCTTTGTTGAAAGAAATTCTTCCGGAAGGAAATGAGCTGTCGATCTCAACATACCGGTTAAAGAAATTATTTTGCCCAATGGGAATGGAGGCCAAGAAGATACACACATGCAAGAATGATTGTGTATTATTTCAAAAGGACTATGTGGATTTGAAAGATTGTCCGAAATGTGGTGCGTCAAGATATAAATTGACGACTTCAGGGGAGTCCAAAATTGGTTCTCCCGCCAAGGTGATGTGGTATCTACCTATAATACCACAGTTTCAATGCTTGTTTGCCAATCCTATAGATGCGAAGAATTTGAGGTGGCATGCAGAGGTTAAGAAAAATAATGATGGGATCCTACGACATGCATCTGGTTCCCCACAGTGGAAGAAGATTAATTTATTGTACCCTAAATTCGGTGAAGAGGATAGGAATATAAGACTTGGTCTTTGTACATATGGGATGAATCCGTACGGGACATTGAGCAGCCAACATAGCACTTGGCCAGTCATGCTTGTTATATACAATCTTCCTTCCTGGTTGTGTATGAAAAATAAGTATGTTATGTTATCGTTGTTGATATCGGGCCCTAAACAACTTAGAAATGATATTGATGTTTATCTTGAACCTCTGATTGATGACTTAAAGAAACTTTGGGGTAAAGGTGTGATGACCTATGATGCTTCACGAAGAGAGACATTTTGTTTGCACGCTATGTTGTTTTGCACTGTGAATGACTTTCTAGCATATGGGAATTTGTTTGGATATAGTGTCAACGGATCTAAACCGTGTCCTATATGTGAAGAGAACACTGATTCAATACGACTAAAACATGGCGGCAAGACTGTATATCTTGCTCATCGAAGGTTTCTTCCAAAATTTCATCCGTATCGTAGGTTGCGCAAAGCATTCAATGGATGAAATGAGGAACATAGTGCACCGAAACCTATATCAGGGGAGGATGTTTATGAAAGAGTGAAAGACATCACCAATGAATTTGGTAAGAGATCACAATGTACGATGGCCACAAGGAGTGACAAGTCTTTATTCAAGAAGAATTCGATATTTTGGGATCTTCCTTATTGGAGTTCTTTGATAGTCAGGCATTGTATCGATGTCATGCACGTTGAGAAAAATGTATGTGATTGCGACATCGGTACTCTGTTGAATATACCAGGTAAGGCTAAAGATGGGATAAAATACAGAATGGACCTACGTGAAATGGGAATAAGGACAAAATTAACAGAAGTAGTTAGTAGTGATCGGAGAACATACTTACCTCCCGCTTGTTACACGTTGTCTAGAAAGGAGAAGAAAGCATTTTGTGAAGCTTGATAAATGTTAAGGTGCCACAGGGTTACTCATCCAACATCCGTACATTGGTATCAATGAAAGATCTGAAGTTGATAGGTCTTAAATCTCATGATTGTCACATTGTAATGCAACAAATATTGTCTGTGGTAATTAGATCTATATTGCCGAAGCATGTAAGGTTTGCAATCACTAAACTTTGTTTCTTTTTCAACTGTTTGTGCAAAAACGTTATTGACCCTGATACTCTCGATAATTTGCAAAGAGAAGTGGTTGTTACCCTATGTCAGCTTGAGATGTATTTTCCTCCGTCGTTCTTTGATATCATGGTACATCTTGTTATCCACTTGACTAGGGAAGTGAAAATGTTGGGACCAGTTTTCTTGCATTGGATGTATCCCTTTGAACGATACATGAGTGTTTTTAAAGGTGATGTTCGAAACCGTTATCGGCCTGAAGGGAGTATTATTGAGGGTTATGTGGTGAGAGAGGTTATGGATTTTTGCAATGACTTTCTGAGTGGTAATGATGCTCCCGTGAATGACAAGAATATTGAGGAGCATTTTGGCAAAGGAGTTTTGGGATCACGGGTGAAAGTAATCAGCCGTGAGCAGTTGGAACAAGGTCACTTGTATATTTTACACAACATCGACGAAGTGAGTGTTTATATCGAGGAACATACCAATTTCATCAAGAGACAATATCCTCGATCCAATTCAATGTGGCTTGCTAGAGAGCATAACAAGACATTTATTAAGTGGTTTGAAGATAAAGTCTTACATCAACTATCTCAAACACCAGATAATGTTACTGAAACCATCAAATGCCTCACCTTTAAACCAAAATTGAATGTTATGTCTTATGAAGGGTTTGACATAAATGGTTTCTCATATTACACAAAGCGTCAAGATGATAAGAGTGTCGTCCAAAACAGCGGGGTCACCCTTCAAGCGTCTTCATTGTTTTTTGCAAGTGCAAAGGATAAAAGTCCACGTGAAGCTAAAATGTCATATTACGGTGTCATTGAAGACATATGGGAGTTTGATTATGTAGATTTCAGAATTCCGCTCTTTAAATGTAATTGGGTTGACAACAACAAAGAAGTTATAGTTGATGAATTGGGTTTCACATTAGTGAACTTTGAAAAGATTGGCGAGAAGGGTGAACCATTCATATTGGCATCACAGGCAAAACAAGTATTTTATATCGATGATCCTGCAAATGATAAATGGTCAGTTGTTCTTCATGGTAAAAGACAGTTCATTGAAGATCCTATAGATGAAGAAGAGTACTATGATAAGTATGATGAATCCAATCCATTCTCAGTTGGGTTGCTAACACCCCCAAACATTGAAGCTGGGGATCACAATGACTTGTATGTTCGCGGGGATCATAATGAAGGATTGTTAATTGATAAAATATCACAATATTAGAGGCATGGATGTTTATATTTTTATTATGTTCCCATGATGATCGTGTTGATGATCACCATGAGGGTGAGGACGTGCTTGCACCGCCTGACAATGTAAGTTTTAAGAATATATCCCTGAGGTTTCTATCTATATGTTCATTTATAATTATATTATGTAAGTGTGTTTTTTATCAAATTTTTAGGATACTAGTTAATAGCAATTTTATTTAATTTGCAGGCGTTTGCCAAAGACTACAAGCTATGCAGGACGGCCATGACATAGCTATGCAGGACATCGACATTGCTTTGTAAATCCAAAGTGCAACAGTCGAAGAGAAAGCAAGCATCCCACACTAAGGTTATATAGATATATAGTGGGACTAAGGTGACGATCCCACCTGCTAAAACAGGTTACCGAAAACTACATGTTACGACTGGGAGGTCATGATTCAGCAACCATATGCATTAGCAGGAGGACAAACAGATTTCACCACGAGTTAACATTGAAGAAGGTCTACTAACCTACACTGAGCTAAACAAGTTTATCAGTACTAGCCTAAGGCACAAGTACCGTTCGTCGAGACAATGATGGTCGTAGAAGCTTAGTGGTCACTACACGTTCAACTGGCCAGTGGCCACTAAGCTTCCACGACCGTCATTGTCCCGACGAACGGTACTTGTGCTTTAGGCTAGTACTGATAAACTTGTTTAGCTCAGTGTAGTAGAGTAGACCTTATTCAATGTTAACTCGTGGTGAAATCTATTTGTCCTCCTGCTAATGCATACGGTTGCTGAATCATGACCTCCTAGTCGTAACATGTAGTTGTCGGTAACCTATTTTAGCAGGTGGGATCATCACCTTAGTCCCACTATATATGTACTAAGCTAGTGTTGTATGTAAATTCGGCGCTGCTATTGTTATGCACTATATATGTGTTAGTCTGTCATGTTGTTATATGAATCTGAAACACTTGTGCGTGCTGCACTTTATGTATTGTATCTGTATCATGCTTCTCTTCATTGTGACTTCTTTTGTTGTTTCATGGCTCTTCAATATGATTTTGTTGACAATGATGACAATGATGAATAAAGAATAACTTTGTCCTCATAATTAATTTTGTGTGAATGTGAATGAATTTTTATGAATTGTCATATGTGTGTGAAAATCATCAATACATGAATGTTTCTACATGTGTCTAAATGTGAAAAGAGATGAAATAAATGGAACTGCAGGTTGCTACTAGTTTCTACATGCGTGTGATGAAAAAAAATATGAATTAAATGTTCTTATACCTGAGTGTGAATCACATATATATAATATTGTCCATCATGTTAATTTTGCAGGTTTGTGGCCTGTTGTTGGCTGATATCAATGGATGTCGTAAAACCTACAGTTCATAAATGAACTGCAGGTTTCTCATCTTGCGACCAGCCACAGCAGGTATGCAGACTGACAAAAAAACATAGGCATCGGTTATTTGAACAAAACCGACACCTATGATATACGGCGGCGGTTTTCCACCTAAAACCGACGTCTATGTGACCAGGTACCACGACCTTGCTGGGAAGCAAGGACGTGGTGGTAGACAGGGGATAGGGCGTCGGTTATTATCACAAAACCGATGTCAGTTATTATCATAAAACCGACGTCGGTTCAGATGTTGTAGCGTCGGTTTCTCTTAGAAAACTGACGCCTATAATCCCTTTGCTGGTGTGTTTTGGTGGCGGGAAGAGTTGTGGCGGTGGTTGTTTAGTAAACAACTAACGCCTATAGTCCCTTTGTTGGCGCGTTTTCAGTGGCGGGAAGAGTTTGGGTGTCAGTTTTGACTAAACAACCGATGCATATAGTCCCTTTACTGGCGCGTTTTCAGTGGCGAAAAACATTTTGGCGTCGGTTGGGATCTGACGTCGAAGGTGTCCCCCTTTAGTGGCGCCCACTTGGGTGTCGCTTTGAAACCGACACTGAAGAGATTAAATAACCGACACTAAAAGGCTTTTATGTAGTAGTGTACCTTAATCTATTGTATTTTCCCTTTTGAAATCTATAGATATGAGTGCACGCATATCTGTGAATGTCACCATGGAAAGTATATAGAAATTGGGGTCGTCACAGGAGGAGAAGAAGAACTTGAAGATGTCTGGATCACACGAAGAACATGCTTCTAAGAGCAGCGTTGTTGCACCAGGAGGAGGTGCAAGGGACCAGAATAGGGATGAACCAAAACCTGAACATCCCCAGCTTAACCAAGCTGCACTGGAAAATCCAACTTTCCATGATCTGTTTGGGCAGTTCATGGCAACCATGACACATATGGTGGATAGGATGCCACCACCTGCACCTAGGGCACCAGCTCACCATGAAGGACAAGGAGCTGACAAGACTTTTGAATGACTTCACTGGGTTGGGGCCATAGATTATGCTAGAACAGCTGATCCAGCAGATGCAGACATGTGGCTAACTAAGCTGGAGATGGCCTTCAGAATCCTTAATATCCCAGAATCTGAGAAGGTTGGACATGCAGTGTACTTTCTTAAGGGGAGTGTTGGCCATTGGTGGACAATAGAAGAGGGCAAGAGGCCAGGTGTTGATATTGGATGAGAAGTATTCCGACGAGAATTCATCAATAGATACTTTCCCAAGATGTTTCTAGATGAGAAGATCTCTCAGTTTGAGAGGTTAAGGCAAGGACCAATGAACATTAGCGAGTATGAAGTGAAGTTCATGGAGCTTTTGTGGTTCTTTCCGCATATGGTAGCTACTGATGAAGAGAGAATTCAATGTTTTGAGAAGGGGTTGAACGTTGATTTGACCACTCATGTGTCTGCCTTAGAGAACAGGGAGAGGTTTTACACTTTTATGGAGTCCGTCAGATGGATAGAGAGGTCTGTGATCGAGAAGTGACCGACTAGTGGTAAGAAGGTGTACACTGAGTTTCAAGAACAAGGGTCCAAAAGTTTTAAGAAACCGAGAATTTCTGCACCAATAGCACCACCAAGGTTTAATACCCAGACACAATGGATGTCGAATAGGGGTAGAGGTTGTAGTTTACCACCAGAAGGAGCCCACAACTCAACATCAGTGTTGGTAATAGGACCACCCAGACCACAATCAGGGAATAAAGGTTGTTTTATATGCAGAAAGATGGGGCATTTGATGAAAGATTGTCGAGCTAGAGAAGCAAGTGTGACTCAACCTCAGAGGCAGAGTCAGTAAGGCTCTCAGAGGCGATAGTTTCTGAGTGCCGCTAGAGGATGTGGACAAGCATCCCAAACTGGTTCGTCGGCACCCAACAACTGAGCATCGGGTCAACAAAAAATAATGGTGAGATTCTATGCGATGAATCAACCTGAAGCGGTGGTCAACCCACGGGTTGTGACAGGTCAGATGGAACTGTTTCATTCTGATATATCTTCATCCCAATTCGTATCTGTTTTAATTGATCCAGGTGATACACATTCCTTTATCACTTGAAGAGTGATCCATGACTGCAACATGACTACCAGTCATAGAGCAGATAGTTTGTTTTAGAAACCCCTTTGTTGGGATCTGTAGTGTTGCGGGAGGTGTGTTCTCCCTACATTCTTTCCTTTTCTAAACATCGCATTCATGTGGATCTTATACCACTTGAGATGCACAAGTTCGATGTAATTCTTGGAATGGACACCCTAGAAAAGTACAAGGCTATCTTGGATTGTGAGTCCAAGCAACCTATGTTCACAGATAATAGTGACACATGGATCTTTCAGGGAGATATAAAGATTCTTCCAACCTGTCTTATGTCAGCAATGGTAGCTGAAAAGTTGATGTGGCAAGGATGCTTTGCATTCTTGGCACATGTGGTAGATACCACAATGGAGAGTTCTAATCTTTCTAAAGTTCCAATATTTAGGGAGTTTGAAGATGTATTCCCTGAGGAACTTCCAAGTGTACCTCCACCCTGAGAGATTGATTTTGAGATTAATCTAGTCCCGGGCACGCAACCAATAGCACAAACACCGTATAGAATGGCACCTGCTGACACGGCATAGCTCAAGAAATAGTTGCAGGAGCTGCTTGAGAAAGGTTTTATCCGACTGAGTACTTCACCATGGGGTGCTCCGGTTCTTTTTGTCAAGAAGGATGGATCGATGTGGCTATGCATTGATTACAAACAGCTGAATGAAGTAACCATAAAGGACAAGTATCCTCTGCCGAGGATCGATGACCTGTTTGATCAGTTGTGTGGTGCAACTATCTTCTCTAAGATAGATCTAAGGTTAGTATATCATTAGTTGCGTATCAAGGAGAGTGACATACCTAAGTCTGCCTTTAGGATAAGGTATGGTCACTATGAGTTCATAGTTATGTCGTTTGGACTAACTAATGCACCATCTGCATTCATGGAACTCATGAATAGAATTTTTCGACCTTTTCTTGATCAGTTCATAGTAGTCTTCATAGATGAAATCTTGGTATACAGTAGAGATGCCCAACATCATGAACAAAACCTTCGTCAGGCTTTGACTTTGCTAAGGGAGCAGAAGTTGTATGCTAAGTTTAGCAAATGCGAGTTCTGGTTACCAGAAGTTTCTTTTCTAGGACACATGATATCTGCTTCAGGTATCCATATTGATCCTAAGAAGGTGGAATTTGTCCTGCAATGGGAACAACCGAAGACACCTACGAAGATATGCAATTTCCTAGGACTGGCAGGCTATTACAGAAGGTTCATTAAGAACTTCAATTCTATAGCTTGACCCCTAACCAAGTTGACTAGGAAGGAGATTCCTTTTGTCTGGAATGACAAGTGTCAATATTCTTTCCAGTTGTTGAAAGAAAGGTTAACAAGTGCGCCTGTTTTGGTATTACCTGAGCAAGGGAAGGGGTACATAGTGTTTTGTGATGCATCTAAGAATGGTCTAGGATGTGTGTTGATGCAGGATAATCAAGTGATTTCTTTTGCTTCTCAACAACTTAAGAAACACGAGGAGAATTATCCAACACATGATCTAGAACTAGCTGCTGTGGTCTATGCTTTGAAGTTCTGGAGACATTATCTCTATGGAGAAACATTCTAGATTTTTCACAGACCATAAGAATCTAAAATATATCTTCTCACAACATGAGCTAAATATGAGACAACGCCACTAGATGGAGTTAATCAAAGACTATGATTGTATAATTGATTATCATCTAGGGAAGGCTAATGTAGTGGCTGATGCACTAAGTAGGAAATCATCATCACCAGCCTTAGATAAAGCACAGTTGAACTCCTTAGTGTGCTTTAAAAGAGATATGCTTATCTCCTTGAGGCAAAACAATATACAGCTTAAAGTATCATTGTTATCCGGGTTGTTTGCTGAGATGCACATAAAACCTACTCTGAGACAACAGATTAAAGAAGCACAACAAGTTGATGTTGTAGTTCAGCAAATTAGGTTCGAGTATGGTAGTGAGAAATGGGATGGCTTTCATGAGTCAGAGGATCAGGTAGTCTGTTACCATGGTAGGATGGTAGTACATGATGCCAATGACTTAAGGAAGTTAGTCTTTGAGGAAGCTCATTCTTCAATGTACGCAATGCATCCAGGGAGCACCAAAATGTATCCTAACTTGAAGGATATGTATTGGTGGCCAAGATTGAAGAAGGATGTAGCTGAGTTTGTTATGCGGTGTCCGGTGTGTCAGCAGGTTAAAGCTGAATATCAAAAGCCCGCAGGAACAATGCAACCTTTGCATATACCGCAGTGGAAATGGGATCATGTGACCATGGACTTTGTGGTTGGTTTTCCTAGAACAACCAAAGGTTATGATTCCATATATGTGATAGTTGATAGGTTGGCTAAGACAACACATTTCCTTCCTATCAAAACAACCTACACTGCTGAGAAGCTTACACACACACACACACATATATATATAGATGAAATAGTGTGTTTGCACGGGGTACCAGTTATAATTGTTTCTGATAGAGGTCCCCAATTCATGAGTCATTTTTGGGAACGACTACATAAAGCTTTGGGTATGTAGTTAAGGTTTAGTACTGTCTTTCACCCATAGACAAATGGACAATCTGAGAGGACCTTGGAGGATCTGCTAAGGGCATGCGTCCTTTAGTTTGTAGGCAGTTGGGATCTACAGCTGAGCTTGATAGAATTTGCTTATAATAATAGCTATCAACACAGTATTGACATGGTACCATATGAAGCATTATATGGTAGACATTGTAGATCTCTGTTATGTTGGTATGAAATAAGAGAATATCAACTTTTGGGTCCTGAGCTTGTGCAGCAGACAACTGAGAAGATTAAAGTAATTCAACAACAGTTAAAGACTGTACAGGATAGACAAAAATCATACGTCGACAAACGATGAAGACCTTTAGAATTCCAAGTTGGAGACAGAGTATATCTCAAGGTCTCACCTTGGAAAGGTGTCCTTAGATTTGGAAAGAAGGGGAAGTTAGCTCCTAGATTTATGGGGCCTTATCTAATCATTGAACGGATTGGAAAGGTAGCCTGTAAGCTAGAGTTGCCACCTGAGCTGCATAAGTTGCATGTAGTGTTCTGTATCTCCATGCTGAGGAAGTGTCATCCTGACACAGAGTTAGTTTTGCAACCTGTGGAGGTAGAACTAAATGATGATATATCATATGTTGAAGGACCTGTGGTGATCCTTGATAAAAGAATTGAAAGCTGAAAAAGAAAGACATATGTCTTGTGAAAGTTCTCTGGCATCATCGTGGCATTGAAGAAGCTACTTGGGAGCTAGAGGAGGATATGAGGAGGAAATACCCTTCTCTTTTCTCTTGATGATTTTGGGGATGAAATCCTTATTAGGGGTGGATAATTTGTAACATCCCTAACATGGGTTGTGCTTTAACCCTAGATGTTTTGTTTAATAAAGTTAATTTTATGTTTTCTCTTATCTCTTGAAAAGTAATTAAGGCTCAAGAGGAACTTATGTTTCAATTATAGTCTTTTTTGAATAATGTTGAAACAATGTTTTGTCTATTTTGGACTAAAGTGCAAATTACCCAAGTTGAGGGGTTAACTTGAAAATGTTCATGCTAAAATGTTCCTCAAGTGTTAAAGCATCATAAGAATGAGAATGATGCATAGGTATGGCTTCTAACAGCATGAGTACCAAGAAAGAGCTTGTTGAGCAATGTTTGTGCATTAAAACCTAGTTTTGGTGTAATGTGCAATTTACCCAAAACCTAGGGTTAAATATGCAAAATACCACTTATAGGGAGTCCCTCATATTTCTTGGAATCATGTATAGAAAATAAAATAAGAAGGGTGTCTCATTTCAATCACTTTGGAAGAGAGAGAATCTTGATATTAAAATAATCATGATTTAAGCATAATTGAAACCCTAATTCAATTTAATGCAAAAATAAATATATTAATTGAAGTGCCCTTCAACAAAATATGTGAAGATTGAATTTGGATAAGAGTGTACGTCCTTATGCCTTACAAAGGCCACGAAAATATCCTAAGTGAGTGGAGAACCCACTCACATTAGTTAACTAAAAAGTAATATCCACTCAATTTTGGATATTATTATTATAAGGGTTAAGGTGCTTAATTTGCTTTCTTTTAATTCATGGATAATGAAGAAGAATTATAAGGTGGGGGAGATGGATTCGTATGAAACGATTTGTGGGGGGATATGTGGCACCAATTTTGAGAGTTAAAGGATTATTATATCACTTTCTCTCTCATTGAATTTCCTTATAAACATCCCATTTCCAACCCAAATGAAAGGCTTTTTCGATCCCTTTTTCTTTCCTTGCTTTGGATGAACACAAAGGAGCTAAGGATCAATAGGAGGACTAACTCCAACCTGTAGGTAAGCTCCTTAATCATTTTCAACCTTGATTTCATGGTGGAAATCGAAAATCAATGCTTGATTTCTTATTTTCTTCATTCAATCTTCAACCCTAGCCATCCTTTTCACTCAAGGACTTGAAAACGAACCTTGGGAAGTTGAGAGAGATTCATTCACCATTGGAGACGTGGAGCTTGAAGATTGGATTCAAGTTTAAAGGCGGGTTATATAACTTGAACCCTTAAATGTTGTTATTGCTTGCAATTTATTCAATTTGTGTTGCACCTTTCTACTCTCTCGATTTCCTTTTAATTAGTTATTGAAATCCCCATAAGAATTGCAACTGATTTTGAAGGCTTGAATCTTGAATATGATTATGTCATCTTAAGCACACACCTCAACCAAGAAAGGGGCAAACAGTTTGCAAAACCAAATGAGCTATTTCGATTTCAAAATCGATTGAATTGATTCGGTTTCAAGACCGAATCGGCAATTATGTTCAAGATCGAATGGGTAGTTGAACTCAAAACGGAATGTGTAATTTACTCAAGACCAAATGTGTAATTGTACCCAACACCGAATGGGTAAATAACTTCAAAACTGAATGGGTTATTGACTTCAAGATTGAATGGTTAATTGATTCCAAAACCAAATGGGTAATGGATCTCAAGACCGAATGGGTAAATTAAACTTCAAAAATGTTTGGGATTAATTGCTGATGTGATTGATGAAGATTTAATGGCTCAAATTGATTTGATTACAATTAATTTTAGAAGGATGATCAATGGATTGCAAACCCTAATCGATTGATTGAAGAATTTCTAATTGAATTGGATCGATTACTTGGTTGATGGTCCAAACGGTCTCAAGACCGTTTGGAGTTCAAAGGTTGTGATATATGGTTGAAGATCCAAGGGTTGTAATTGGATGACTTTCAATAGTTCAATTGATAATTGATTCAATAAAGCAAACCCTAAAACCGATCAATTGGTTGGAGGAAACCCTAATTGGTCCAATCGGTTTCAAGGTGGTTTGGACCAAATGGTCTTGAGACCCTTTGAGTCCAAATGGTATTGAGACCATTTGAGATCAAATGGTCCTTAGATTGTTTGAAGGTCATGTGACATCAAGACTGTTTGAAGGTCATGTGACTCCAAGACCGTTTGAAGGTCAAGGAGGTCAAAAACATTTGAAGGTTCAAAACTAACAAAACTTTTTGGATATCTAATAGTCTCAAATCTATGAAAGATTAATCAACCCCATAAATTGTTCATGATGTTTATCAGAGGTGATTAATTACAATGGATGTACCTTCAAGGTACTTAAGTGATTAGTACCTTTTGAGTGGTCAATCTTTGATAATTATGGAAGCAACATCCCAACATACTAAACTAACTCTAAGTGTGTATACCTAAATGAGGAGTTGACCTAATCTAGTTAAGTTTGAAGTGATAAACATCCTAGAGAGGACGAGAGAGAGAGAGGAATCCATACATGAGTGATAAACATGTAGTGATTAATCCTCAATACTCTCAATATGAATAAAATATGTAATTAGGGTATGACTCTTGACAAAGAGATCATGAAACCCTAATTGAGAAGGTTGATGAACCCTAACCCTAATTGAAGGCATTGATAGGTGTAACCCTAATCTAGGGAAATGGTGAAGCCCTAATTGAGGGTGATGTCATGAGAAACCCTAATTGAGGGTGATGTCATGAGAAACCCTAATTGAGGGTGATGTCATGAGAAACCCTAATCAAGGGTGATGTCAAATGAAACTCTAATACAAAGATGTGATGTGAAACCCTAATCGAGGGTGATGTCAAGTGAAACCTTAATAGTGATGTGAAACTCTAACCTAAGGTGATGCTATATAATGAAATATGAAACCTTGATATGAAATCTTAACCCTGATATAAGGGTAAAGGTATGTGAAGCCCTAATCTTGGGTAATATGTTGATAAACCATAACCCTAATTTGGGTAATGGGATGAGTATTCCTAATTGACATGAATTGGGAAATCCTATCTTTAATGAAGAAATAGTGATGTTACTCTTACATTGCATAGTGCTGAAATGTAATTGATATAACTGTTATCATGTGCACTAATCATGCAGGTATCATGAGATGTTAGACATAGCCAGGTATGAGCTATGATGTTTTATTATTGGAATTGTTTTATGGGCCTTGTGAGCCATAATATGCTTTGTTGCCTATTAAGAGGTAACAAGAGATCAATGGGCTTTAAGAGCCATGTGAAATACATGTACTGCAAAGTATCATGTTTATCTTGGTCAGATGACCTGAAGGTGTTAGTTACCTAATAAGTGGTAACAAATGTTCTTGATGAATTGAGGGTTTGAATACCCATATTCCATAATCATGATGATGATATGTTAAGGGATGAGAATACCCCTGATGTGATAAGGGATATTGAAATCCCAATGTTTTATAAAGCTTTGAAAAGGACTTGATAGAAGTAGTACTCATTCTTTGTAGCATTTGTTATAATGAATTATATTTTGAAAACATGATTGATGCTAAAATAATATGGCAATGTACTTAATTAATCAAGTGAAATCTTATCATGTAGAGCCCTGACCATAGATCCATCATCGTCAGTAACTGGTGATGGTGAAATAGGTTTTCCTATGAGAACTTCTGGAGGGCA
Organism: Alisma plantago-aquatica; assembly: GCA_963693085.1. Classification (NCBI taxonomy): domain Eukaryota; kingdom Viridiplantae; phylum Streptophyta; class Magnoliopsida; order Alismatales; family Alismataceae; genus Alisma; species Alisma plantago-aquatica. Next base: position 1,954,521,389 of record OY856409.1, read on the forward strand.
TACTATTGAGTATGTGGGGGTTATGGGCGTGAATATCCTTATGCCCTAATGGGGGAATTGATGTGAGGTAAACATTAAATCTCTCAATCCTTCATTATATATCTGGGGATGGATGTATCACTAATCTCCCGAATGTCGGGATGGATGTATCACTAATCTCCCGATGATGATATTAATGTCGGATCGATGTGAGATAATATGAAATCTCTCAATTGTGAAGAGAGTACAACATGCCACTGTAACTCTAATAGAGAAGTTGTCAGTATACCCTGGAAAGCTATTTAGTAGAGACACAAGATGTCCTGCATTTGGTCCTCACGCTAACTGAGGAAGATGAGGTCATGGGAATCCAACTCTTCCATTGACCTATGTGTGGTATCAATTTCAATTTCGCAATGGTCGGTTGGAGAAGGAGCAGTATACTTCATCCCCTCAGGGCTTAAGTATGATTGTAAAATGTAATCATCCATGTAGCGTATTTGATTAAGGTTGGAATATGAGAATCACTGGATGATATTACCTTGCTTAGTATATCCTAGATGGATAAATGTTATAAATGTTCTTCTAAATGACATACTGCTTTACTTTGAAGAAGAACATTGCTCTAATATGCTTAGATAATTGATGTATCTGTTGTTATATACTTATAATTCTTTTGCTCAGATTTATTCCATTAATTGCAATAATAATATTTCTGACGGAGAGTTATATCTCTCACTGGGACAATTTCAATTGTCTCACCCCCGTGGGATTCAACTTTTTAGGAAGACAAAGAAGAAGAGGTAGAAACCCTACTATAGGATAAGAACAACAGCAGCAGGGACAGTAGTGACATCCAGGTGGAGACACTGGTTGTGGCATACAACTCACAAAACATAATTAACTAATGTGGAAGCGTTCACTAAGTAGCGGATTACCGAAAATCACTAAAAATTAAAACCTTTTTACCAAGAGGTCCATCATATAAAAACTTTCTCACATAGAACCAAAGTAACACATTTATATTCTGTTTTCAAAAGTACATATCATGTAACATCTCTTTCTGAGATTTACAAGCATTAATTGCTCTCATTAAACTAAACACAAGTAGTGTAAAATCTCGAGGCACTGAGCCAAAATATCGAAAGCACTAACTACTACTCTGAGGACCTGAGACGACACATAGGACTCTACATACATCTATATAAGGCATAATAGCCAGTGTCTCCACCTGAGACTTCACTGCTGTCCCTACTGCTGTTATTGTTGTCCTTCACCTACTAAAGGGTTCCTGCCTCCTCGTCCGCGTCCACCTAAAAATGTGGTTCCCACGGGGGTGAGACAATTGTAAATTGCCCCAGCGAGAGATATAACTCTCCACCAGAAACATTATTATTGCAGTTAAAGAAGATAAATATGAACAGATGAATCATATTTGTTTGAGAGCAGTTAATTCAATGTGTAACATATTAGAACATTATTCTTATCAGAAGCATTGTAGCTATAACTTGATAGAGAAATATGTCACTTATCCATTAAGGAATATGAAGAACATGTATAACATTTATTCACTATAGAATCATCACCACAACATTAACTCTCTTCAGGCTTAGATCATATATCTAATGCCTGGCATTATCATTGTGGAGTCATGGTCTGCAGCCATACTCTTTTCACAAAGTATTGGGATGTTAATCCCTCAACTCATCAAGTACATTTCCACTTCTTAACAAGTTCATCATCATGATTATAGAATCTGGGTATTTGAACTCTTATCTCGTCATAGAGCACTTGTTACCACTTATTAGGTAACTTCATACCTTTAGGTCATCTGACCAAGGACATTATAATTCTTGCTACACAAAGCATTGCACATAGTTCACAAAGATCATATCACTTCTTATTACCCCTTCATAGGAAACAAGGCATATTATGGCTTATGAAGCTCATAAGAAATCTTAATAATTAGAACATCATATGGCACACAGACTCATTAATTCTAGGTTACCTCTCACTAAGAAACAAAGCATATGAAGGCTTATAAGGCCTATAGAACATTTTCAATATACAGAACATCATAGCCCATGCCTGGATATGCTCATCATCTCAACATACCTACATGATTAGTAATCATGATATAATTACATATCTGTACCATGAAATACAAGGGTTATCTTATTACATTCATAACCCATTAGTCTGTCTTTCAGCTTCACATAGCATCTCTCTGTGTTAGAGTTTCACATAACATTACCCTGCATTAGAGTTTCACATAGCATTACCTTGCATTAGGGTTTCACATAGCATTACCCGGTATTAGGGTTTCACATAGCATTACCTTGCATTAGGGTTTCACATAGCATTACCCTATATTAGGGTTTCACATAGCATTACCTCGCATTAGGGTTTCACATAGCATTACCCTGTATTAGGGTTTCACATAGCATTACCTTGCATTAGGGTTTCACATAGCATTACCCTGTATTAGGGTTTTTTTATGAATAACCATAAAGGTTCTCAAGATCATATTGTTAATGATCAAGTCCTATTTCATTGCTTCACACAACTAGGACTCAATATGGATAACATAAGTATTCAATCATACTTATTTATTCTTATCATTCATCATTAAATGAAGTATCAACACACAGTATGAATTTCTCTCCCATCATTACCAAAATGTAATTACATCATAGTTTATAGGTTTGGATTAACCTTTCCATAAGGCATGTTAGCCTACATTCAACAGGGTGCATTACATATAAATGTAACAATTGACATGACACATCTCATGTGTCATTCATCCAATTATATTGGACTTATAACACATCAAGGTAAACCAGTATTGAGGTGTTGGAAGTGATATCTATCAGATCTTGATGTATCACTTCCCTCAACACCTTTATCTTACTTGAGTTCACCCACTTAGCTTGTATTAGGGTATTCCCCATCCTAATACTTTATGCACCAGTTCATCACATTTATCATGTCATGTATTGGTCATTAGTCACTCACTTAGAATATGCAACCATTGCCAATAATATGGACTCATCCTTGAGGTAGGAACTATTAATATAAGGATATCCATTATCAACCTCTCTAGGTGTTACATTTGTCAAAACATTACTCACTATTCCATTATTAGGAATAGTATTCTTCATATTTATAATTTGAGGATTCACATAGCATATTCCATACATTTATGGATTTCACATAGTATTGCTCTTCAATAGAGTTTTACATAATCATCCTTCTATATCAGGGTTTCACCTAGTATTATGTGAAATTAGGATTTCACCACACATCACCCAGTGATAGGTCTTCACATAGAATTAGTAGCTCTACCCTATATTAGGGTTTCATGCACCTTTACCCCATTTTAGGGATTAAGGTTTACCATTCACATCCAAGTAAGGTTTCTCTTACCTTATACCCAAATTAGGGTTCCCATCAAATTAGGGCTTCTTACATTGTTACACTAAGTTAGGGTTACATCATCACCCTAGATTATGGTTTCACTGAGCTTTGCCCTAATTTAGGGTTTCACATAGCCTTGCCCTAAATTATATTCAAGGTACATCAATCTTTTCAATGAAGATTTCATGATCTCATATTATGCATCAAACCCTGATTACACATTGTTTCATAATGAGAGAATTAGGGCTCATGATATAAGCAATTATCTCTCTCATTCTTTCTCTCTCTCATCCTCTTTAGGATGTTAACCACTCTAAGATTGAACTAGGTCAGCCCTTTAACTAAGTACACATAGTTAGGGTTCACCTTCATAAATCACCATTGATCTACATCATTAATAATCAAGTAGCTAATTGACCTTTGATCATATTAGGTGTCCAAATGGTTTAACCCCTTTGAACCTCACAAGGTCCTAGTCACTTAGACCTCAAACAGTCTTGGTCACTTAGACCTCAAACGGTCTTGGTCACTTAGACCTCAAACGGTCTTGACCAATTAAGTTCAAACGGTTCAAAACCGTTTAGCAAAGTAGTTACTTGAAACTGTTTGCTAAAGTGAACTCTTGAAACTGTTTGCTAAAGTGAACACTTGAAATCGTTTGCTAAAGTGAACACTTGAAAACGTTTGAGCCTCAACTGGTTTGGGATCGTTTGGTCCCAAACGGTCTTGAGACCTTTTGGTCCAAACCTCCTCAAAACCGAATGGACCAAAAAGGGGCTTCAACACTTAATCGATTCAAGGTTCCAATTCATGGACCAACTATCAATTGGGCCATCAATTTATTCTTCAATTGAACCACTGAGTCACCATTCAATTGGACCTTCAATTATGGTTTTGAACCCAATTGAACTAGGGTTGATAATAAAGAAACCATCACTTAGGGTTTTGAAACTAAGGAACCATCAATGGTTGACTTGTGGAACCAATTCAATTGAAATCAATGAACCATCATCATTATGTGATATGAACTAACCTCAAACGGTCTTGAATGACCCCCAAACGGTCTTGAGGTCATTTGGATGATCTCCAAATGGTCTTGAGACCATTTTCCCAATCCATCATCAAAATCCATTACATTCAATTAGGGTTTGGATCATTGGATTGAGTATCAAATCAGCAATTAATTGCATTTCAATTCGGTATCTTTATTTCTTAAAATACACAAACATACTCAACCCTAGACCTCCAAATGTTCTTGGTTGACCTACAAACGGTCTTGAGCCCATTTGGGTGATTCCCAAATGGTTTTGAAACCGTTTGGGTCAATCAACCCAAAACATCAACTCAATCAATTGCAAAATCAACACTTAGCCGATTAGGGTTTCTATTTGAAAATTTGTCCATATGTTGAGTTAATCAATTGGAGCCATTGGATCATCATCCAACACATACTAGGTTTCAGACCTCAAATGGTCAACCCATCCAAATGGTCAACACCCTCATGCAGTTTGGGACTCAAATCACCAAACGGTTTGGTGAAACTGTTTGGACCATTTTATTGAAACCGTTTGCAAGAGATATTTGGGGAGGTGTGTGCTTATGATGATGTCATCATCATAAATCTCCAAACTCACTAAATCTCCTGTGATTTCCATGGTGATTGCATCAATCAACCAAAATAAATTTCGGAAACGTAGAAAGGATCACCAATTGATAAGGAATTGAATGTAATTATAAAATCAAGGGTTCAAGTTATAAAACCTGCCTCCAATTGAGCTCCAAAGCTTCAATCTCACGTAAAAAATGGTGGATGCACTATTCCAAGGGTCGTCCTCAAGCTTTGAGTGGAAAGAATTGGTTAGAATTGAAGAGGGGATTGAGTTATGAAGAATTCATGCATTGATTTTCGATTTTCACCATGGATTCAAGGTGAAAGGAGGTCAAGAAGCTTACCAATAGGTTGGGGGTCGTCCGCCTAATCCTCCAAAGATCCTTGGTCATTTTCCGAGCAAGGGAAAAGAAATGGAAATGAAAAAGTCAAAGGGTACTTTTATAAGAAATTCAAGGGGAGAGAAAATGCCTTATAAAATTCATTTAATCCCAAAAATAGTGCCGCCTCTTCCCCCTAAACTTCTTGGATATGAGGTTATCTTGTTTGCCTCTTATTCCTCTCAATTATCCATGTTTTAAAGAAAAGCAAATTAAGCACCTCAAATCATATTATACTAATATCCATATGTGAGTGGATATTTCTTTTTCTTATAATAAGGTGAGTGAGTTATCCACTTCCCTTGGATATTTTCGTGGCCTAGCAAAGGAACAAAGGTGTTCACACTTGAGAAAATTCAACCATCTCGTTTTTGGTTGAAGGCCCTTCAATTATTATATTTATTTTTGCACTAAATTGAATTAGGGTTTCAATTAGGATTAAATCTTAATTATTTTAATATCAAGATTCTCTCTCCTCCAACTTAATTAAAATGAGGCGCCCCTCTCATTTTATTGCCTCAACATGATGCCAAAAAATATTAGGGACCTTATTGAAGTGGTAATTTTCATATTGAACCCTGGGTTTTGGGTAAATTGCACATTACACCAAAACTATGTTTTAATGCACAAACATTGCTTTATCAGCTCTTTCTTGGTACTCAGGCTTCCATAAGACATACCACTGCATCATTTTCACTCTCATGATTCTTCAACACATGAGGAACATATTATAATGCACAATTTGCACTTAAACCCCTCAACTTGGGTAATTTGCACTTTAGTCCAAAACAAGCAAAACATTGATTTCGACAATATTCAAAAAGGACTAGAATTGCAATATAAGTTCCTCTTGAACCCTAATTGCTTTTCACAAGATAAGATTAAGCATATAATCATATCTCTTAATCAAAACACCTAGGGTTAAAGCATAACCCAAGTCAGGGATGTTACACTGGCTGTCATGCTTGGTATATAGAGTCATATGTGTCGTCTTTGTACTCTCAGGTCCTCAGAGTCAGTAGTTAGTTTAATGAACCGATATGAGATTTTGGCTTGATGTCTCAATGTTTTTATGCTACCTATGTACAGATTTAACAAGGTAGTTGATGTATGTGATCCTCGAGAAGGAATGGTATAAGAAATGTACTTGTGAACCAGGATGTAATAGAATTACTTTGATTCTTTTTGAAAGAGTTTTCCAATGTATGGATCTCTTTGTAAAAAAGTTTTAATTTTTAGTGATTTTCAGTGATTCCTCTATTAACAAATGCTTCTGCTTAAGTAGATCTTGTTTTTTAGAGTTGGATGCCACAAATGTTATCTCACATCAAGTCCCTAAAAATGCAATTGGGAGGTTCCATAACCAATATCATGATAGTGTCCTTTCACAACATGTCCCTTCAAATGCATTAAGGAGGACCTAGGGCCCATATATTGATAGTGTCCTCTCATTATAAGTCCTTAAAAATGCATTTAGGTGAAGTTTGTGCCCATATCATGACAATCTCCTCTCACGCCAAGTCTTTGAAAATACATCTGGGAGGTACCATCACACATATGATGACAATGTCATCTCACAATAAGTCCTCAAAAATGAATTTGGGTGGTGTCAGGTCCCATATCATGAGAACATCCTCTCATAACAAGTCCATCAAAATGCATTTGAGAGGTGTCAGGGCCCATATCATGACAAGTGTTATCTCACATCAAGTCCTTAAAAATGCATTTGGGAGGTTCCATATCCAATACCATGATAGTGTCATTTGACAAAATGTCCCTTCAAATGCATTAAGGAAGACCCATGGCCCATATATTGACAGTGTCCTCTCATTATAAGTCCTTGAAAATGCATTTAGGTGATGTTTCTGCCCATATCATGACAATGTCCTCTCACGCCAGGTCCTTGAAAATACATTTGGGAGGTGCCATCGCACATATGATGACAATTTCATCTCACAATAAGTCCTTAAAAATGAATTTGGGTAGTTTCAGGTCCCATATCATGACAATGTACTCTCATAACAAGTCCATCAAAATGTATTTGGGAGGTATCAGGGCCCATATCATGACAAATGTTATCCCACATCAAGTCCCTAAAAATGCATTTAGGAGGTGCCACGACCCATATCGTGATAATGTCCTTCCACAAAATGTCCTTTCAAATGCATTAAGGAGGATACATGGCCCATATATTGGTAGTGTCCTCTCATAATAAGTCCTTAAAAATGCATTTGGGAGAAATTTGGGCCCATATCATGATAATGTCCTCTCACGTCAAGTCCTTGAAAATACATTTGGGAGGTGGCATCACACATATGAAGACAATGTAATCTCACACTAAGTCCTTCAAAATGCATTTGAGTGGTGTCAGGTTCCATATCATGACAACATCCTCTCATAACAAGTCCATCAAAATGTATTTGGGAGGTGTCAGGGCCCATATCATGACAAATGTTATCTCACATCATGTCCCTAAAATGCATTTGGGAGGTGCCATGACCCATATCATAATAGTGTCCTTTCATAGCATGTCCCTTCAAATGCATTAAGGAGGATACATGGCCCATATATTGGCAGTGTCCTCTCATAACAAGTCCATGAAAATACATTTCGGTGAAGTTTGGGCCCATATCATGATAATGTCCTCTCACGCCAAGTCCTTGAAAATATATTTGGGAGGTGGCATCGCACATGTGATGACAATTTCATCTTACATTAAGTCCTTAAATATGCATTTGGGTGGGTCCGGTCCCATATCGTGACAACATCCCCTCATAACAAAATCATCAAAAATGCATTTGGGAGGTGTCAGGGCCCATATCATGACAAATGTTATCTCAAATCAAGTCCCTAAAAATACACTTGGGAGGTTCCATGACCCATATAGTGATAGTGTCCTTTCACAATATGTCCTTTCAAATGCATTAAGGTGGATACATTGCCCATATATTGGCAATGTCCTTTCATAACAAGTCCCTGAAAATGCATTTCAATGAAGTTTGGGCCCATATCATGACAATGTCCTCCCATGCCAAGTCCTTAAAAATACATTTGAGAGGTGCCATCACACATGTGATGACAATCTCATATCATAGTAAGTCCTTAAAAATGCATTTGGGTGGGTCAGGTCCCATATCATGATAACATCCTCTCATAAAAAGTCCATCAAAATACATTTGGGAGGTGTCAGGGCCCATATCGTGACATATGTTATCTCACATAAAGTCCCTAAAAATGCAATTGGGAGGTGCCATGACCGATATTGTGATAGTGTCCTTTCACAACATGTCCCTTCAAATGCATTAAGAAGGATACATGGCCCATATATTGGCAGCGTCCTCTCATAATAAGTCCCTTAAAATGAATTAAGGAGGATACATGACCCATATATTGGCAGTTTCCTCTCATAATAAGTCCCTTAAAATGCATTTCGGTGAATTTTAGGTCCATATCATGACAATGTCCTCTCATGCCAAGTCCTTGAAAATACATTTAGGAGGTTCCATGACACATATGATGACAATGTCATCTCATAGTAAGTCCTTAAAAATGCATTTGGTAGGTGTTAGGATCCATATCATGACAACATCCTCTCACAACAAGTCCATGAAAATGCACTTGGGAGGTGTTAGGGTCTATATCATGACAAATGTTATCTCTCATCAACTCCCCAAAAATGCAATTGGGAGATGCCATGACCCAGATCATGATAATGCCCTTTTACAACATGTCCCTTTAAATGCATTAAGGAGGATCTAGGGCCTGTAGATTGACAATGTCCTCTCATAATAAGTCCCTGAAAATGAATTTCAGTGAAGTTTGGGCCCATATATGACAATGTCTCTCATGCCAAGTCCTTGAAAATACATTTGGGAGGTGTCATGGAGCATATGATCACAATGTCATCTCACAGTAAGTCCTTAAAAATGCATTTGGGAGGTATTAGGTCCCATATCACAACAACGTCCTCTCACAACAAGTCTATGAAACTACATTTGGGAGGTGTCAGGGCCCATATAATGACAACATCCTCTCATAACAAGTCCATCAAAATGCATTTGGGAGGTGTCAAGGCCCATATCATGATAAATGTTATCTCACAGCAAGTCCCTAAAAATGCATTTGGGAGGTGCCACGACCCATATGATAATAGTGTCATTTTACAACATGTCCTTTCAAATTCATTAAGGAGGAGACATGGTCCATATATTGACAGTTTCCTCTCATAATAAGCCCCTAAAAATGCATTTGGTTGAAGTTTGGGCCCATATCATGACAATATCCTTTCATGCCAAGTCCTTAAAAATACATATGGGAGGTTCCATGGCACATATGATGACAACTTCATATCACAGTAAGTCCTTAAAATGCATTTGAGAGGTGTCATGTCTCATATCATGATAATGCCATTTTACAACAAGTCCATGAAAATGCATTTAGGATGTGTTAGGGCCATATCATGACAAATGTTATCTCATAGTGCATCCCTAAAAATGCATTTGAGGGGTTCCACAACCCATATCATTATAGTGTCCTTTCCCAACATGTCCCTTCAAATGCATTAAGGAGGTTTCAGGGCCATATATTGATAGTGTCCATAAATGCATCTCTGAGGAGCCATGGCCCATATCATGACAATATCATCTCACAACAAATCCCTTGAAATGCATTTGTGAGGATCTTGGGACCATATCATGACAATATCATCTCACAACAAGTCCCTTGACATGCATTTGTGAGCATCTTGGGCCCATATCATGATAGTGGTCTCTCACAACAAGTCCTTGAAATTGCATTTGTGAGTATCCATGCCCATATCATGAGAATCCTCTCAGGAAAGTCCCTTAAAATGCATGTATGAGGAGCTATGACCCATAACATGACAATGTTTTCTCAGACAAGTTCATTAAAATGCTTTGAGGAGGGGCTAGGGCCTATGTCATGACATTGTCTTCTCACAAAAAAGTCCTTGATATGTGTATATATGTATTGTCTTCTTAACTATTCATAAATTGACATCTATGAGTTTGGGGACAATTGAAGCTTGGTTGATTGGGTGCTTATGGAAGCTACCTCCCATTTGCAGGAAACGTTGTTGGTGGTGGGAGGTCTATGTAAGATGTTTCCAAGGAGAAATTTGCCTCATAAAACAAAGGCCCATTGGCCTTAGGATGATCACCAAAGAGACATGTATGCGTTTGGTGACTATTTGCATGCCAATATTCCTTTATGAATCACTTAGAATGACTCTCAACAACATTTTCTCTCACACTCTCCTTTACAAGTTGTCGAATAAATATATTGATATATCCCCATGAAATTGCATTTGAGAGGATCCATGAACCATACCATGATAGTGTGTTCACTCACAATAAGTTCCTTGAAATGTAGCTTTGAGAACTTGTGGCCCCTATCTCGATAGTGTCCTCTTACAACAAGTTCTTAAAGATGCATTTGTGAGGAGACTGGGCCCATATCATGAGAATGTCCTCTCATGGAAATATCCCAAATTGTATTAGTGAGGAGCCATGATCCATATCATGACAATGTGTATCGGTAAAAAGTCAATAAAAATGCTTCTGGGTGGAGCTAGGGGCCATATCATGATACTTTCCTCTCATAGCAAGTCCTTAAAAATGCTTAGATCACTCACTTGTGGATTTTGAAGTTTTCCCTTTCTTGTCTTGTAACACTCGTCACAACCCATAATAATCAAATAAATGTATTCATATATCCCTATAAAAATGTATTTGGGAGAATTCATGGCCCATATCATGACAGTGTCCTCTAAAAGCAAGTTCATAGAAACACATTTATGAGTTGTGGCCCATATCAAATAGTGTCCTTTTTCATCGAGTCCATGAAAATTCATTTATATGACGCCAGATCTCATTTAATTAAAATGTCCTCTCACATCAAGTCCCACAAAATGCATTTTTAGGGACCATGGCCCATATCGTAGTAGTGTCCTCTCACAAAAAAGTTTGCAAAAATGCTTCTGGGAGGAGCCAGGACCCATATCATGGTAGTGTCCTCTCACAACAAGTTCCTAAAAATACTTTGATAGTGTTCTGGAAAGACAAAGAAACCAAAATGTCAATCGTGGTACTCGCTTGTGGGGCTTGCAATACTCTCTAGCTGGGTTTGTAACTCTTTCTTGTTGGTATGGTAGATCTTGCATGTAGTACTTGCAACACTTGCTTATGGTATTTGCAACACTCGCTTGCGGGTCTTGCAGTACTCGCTTGCGGGGCATGCAACTTTCACTAGCTGGGATTGCAACACTTTTTACAGGGCCTACAAGTCTTTCTTGAGGGGCGTTCAAGTCTCATTGTGGGGCTTGCATGTCTTGCTTGTGGGGCTTAATGATCTCGCTTGCTCGGATTGCAATACCCATCATGGCTCATTTCATGACATCGTCCTCTCATAAATACTCTCTAAAAATTCATTTGTGAGGAGTTGGTCCCACATTATGAGAGTATTTCATACAACAACTCCTTGGAAATGCATTTTTAAGGAGCCATAACCCATATAGTGACATTTTCCTCTCAATAAAAGTCTCTGGAAATGCATTTTATAATGTTTCATGGTCCATATCGTGATGGTATCTCTCACATTAAGTCTATAAAAATGCATTTGGGAGGAATACACAACAAGTCCTTAGAAATACATATAGGTGGAGCCAAGGCACATATCATGAGAGTGTCCTCTCACAAAAAGTTCCTAATAATGTATATTTGGAGGAGCCATGGCCCATATCATGAGTGTCCTCTCACAACAAGTCCTTTGTCCACTCATAGTAATTCCTTTGTAATGCATTTGTGAGGAGATGGTGCCTATATCTTGACAGTGTCCTCTCACAACACGATCTTAAAAATGCATTTTTGAGCATCCACAACTCATATCAGGAAAATGTCCTCTCACAAAAACTCTCCTAAAATGTATTTGTGAGAATCTATGGCCCATATCATGATAGTGTCGTTTAACAACAAGAATTTGAAAATGCTTCTAGAAGGAGATAGGACCTTATCATGATAGTATCCTGCACAACGAGTTTCTAGAAATACTTTGATAGGAAACATTTTTGGTATGGTATGCCCGGAGAGCCAATCATATGATGATTGCAATGTGGCATTAGATGCCTTATTTGATAATGATAAAGGTAATTTCGTCTATTATATTTGTCTCACTCATGATATGATGACACATGCATGCGAGATGTCTAAAGAATGACATGACTCAATGACATATGTCTTCAGATTGACAACCTGAACAATGGGATCATATGTATGATAAGAGTACATACATCTTGTTATGTCCCTAGTCATCTATTACTGTTGAAGCAGAATAGACAACAATAATACACAAGACCAGAGTGTGTGTTGACTGATGACTGCTATTAGTCATGATATATAATATCAAGTCAAGCACACAAATATATGTTAGAGAACAATATATTAGACAGAACCACCATGAGAGTGATGCCCGATATTGCTTGTGATGTCATAAGTTAGTTATGGACATTCACTACCAACGTAAATTAGAACCTGTAGGGTCACACACATAGGATACCTTGGAAGATGAGATTGTCCATGAATGATGTTTAGATTGATTTCTAAAGGTATTTAGGTACTCAATTAAACATACAATTGACTGACTGAACTCAGAACTATCAAGTTCAAGTGTTGAACTAGTTGGTTAGAGTGTTAGGCTGATTGCAGATTGAATTGGCAGACTCAGGGCAGCCAACCAACCGATTCACAACTTCGAGCTGACCGTCTTGTCTGAGCCAACTGACCGGTTCACTTGATGAACCAGACGACTCATCACTAGGCCAACTGAAAAATAGGATTTGCCCAGTTCGTGAAAAAGTTGCATGTTTCTTTTGTTCACTTTGATTGGAACAAGGATTAATGTTTGACACTATTAGGAAACAAATTTCCAATTCGTTTGTGACTAGAAAACATTGTGAACTGACTGACTCAACCATGTGCTGACCGGCTCACAATGTGATTTTACCGCCTCACAGTGTGAACCGACCAACTCACCTGGTTCTAGTACACCAACAAGAGGGACATCTCCTTTTGGCCAATGTTACTAGAATGACAGGAGTTCCTAGTGGCTTGTGTAGACTATCTATAGAGGGGAGAGATGTCTGCTGCTCAGGAGGACATGTCAGCCGCAATCTGTGGTGAAGACTAGGAGCTGCACATACACCATCCAAGACAAGGCATTGAAGATCGCACTTGATGTGAGGTATTGTCATTGGACAAGCCCCAGGACCAGATATATCTCGCTAAAACCATCATTCTCATTATATAGTTGTTGATGCGATTTTTTGGTTATGGGTTAGTGGCTAATAAAAAATTTATTTTCTCTTCCTACTCTGAGGCATAAAATCCAACAAACGTGTATACGTGTATTGTCTTCTTAAATACTCATAAATGAGATGTGTATGATTTTGGGGACAATCATAGTCTGTTATGTGTTTGTGACAACCACCACTCCTTTGCTTCAATTGATGTTAGTGGTGGGTGTATGCGAGCTTCTATCAATGAGAAATTTGCCTTGCCTGACAAAGCACACTAGCCTTATAATGATAGAAAAGTGACATGTATGAGTTTGAGAAAGACCTTTATTCCAATATTATTTTATAAATAACTCTCATAATGACTTAGAATGACTCCTAACAACAATTTTTCTCACATATCTCCTTTATGAATTGTCAAACAAATGTGTTAATATATCCTCACACAACTGTATTAAGAAAATTATTGATGTTTATTATCAGTTGGGAGATATTAGATGATAGGCATGCCTATCACCTAAAGATTAGGTGACAAGTATGTATGTCACCTAAAAGTTTGGTGATATGCATGTATGTCACCTAAACAAGATACACCCATAAAGATCACATGTGACTTATATACATATCGCCTATATGGTAAACTCCCATTGGAACATAGGTGATTCAAATGTATGCCACCTATTGAGTGTAACCCTTTTAAGTATGATAAAATGTATGCCATCTATGTTACACAGGATTGTACAGACCATAGGTGATTTACATGCATGTCACCTAAAGTATGTAACCCTTTCAAAAATTTTAAAATGTATGTCATCTATTTTACACAGCTCTATACAGGTTATAAGTGATGTACAAACATGTCACCTATACCATGTTTTTTAGTAGTGCTGGCTTTGACGGGGTTAGAGCAGCAAAGGCAAATTGGACAACCTAAAAAATGGAAGGTGCCTAGTCCCACATGACCAGAGGCACTTGCAAGTGCAGTTAACTAGGATATGACAGTACAGGATGTTGCAACTGTATGAGGTTGTATACTTTTCCTATGTTAACTTGGCACATCTGGTAGTCTGACCACGTTGCTTGTCCTGACTCTCACTTTCTCAATTTGATCTTCTATTTGCATACCTCTTAAGATTTCATCCCTCTTCAGGATCATCTCTGTTCTACAAGCTTAATCTTACCAAGGACCATGGCAACTGACCGTTTAAGACTTATTTGATTCTATTCCTAAGAGAGATGGCTTTTTGTATGGTACTCTTACTCAGAGTGTTCACACAAAAGCATTGTTTGTATGATCATCAAGAAGTTGTATGATCATCAAGAACTGGATTGTGATGTCCATGTAGTTATTTTTTTTGTAGATGGTGTTTTGTTTAAGAGAAATGTAGGCGCTATGTGTACAAGACAATACACATGGTCCTATAAAACTGTACATATTTGTATAAGACTATGTCCATAGTTCAATACACATGGTCCTATAAGACTATACACACATGGTCCTACAAGACTGTACACATGCTCCTACAAGACTGTACACATGGTCCTACATGACTATACACATGTGTACGATAATGTACGCATGGTCCAATACAAGAGTGTATACATGTTCCTACAAGACTGTAAACATGGTCCTACACGATAGTACACATGGTCCTACAAGACTGTACACATGTGTACCAGACTGTTCACATGGTCCTACAAGATTGTACATATGTGTACACGATTTTAGGCATGGTCCTACAAGACTGTACACATGTATACAAGACTGTACACATGGTCATACAAGACTATACATATGTGTACAAGACTGTACACATGGTTCTACAAGACTATACAAATGGTCCTATAAGACTGTACACATGATCCTACAAAAATGTACACATGGTCCTACAAGGCTATACATATGGTCCTACAAGACTGTATGCATGTGTACAAGACTGTACACATGGTCCTATAAGACTATCCACATGGTCCTAGAAGACTGTACACATGTGTACAAGACTATACATATGGTTCTACTACAAGATGACATGTGTCTAGAAGACTATACACATGGTCTTACAAGACTATACACATGTGTATAAGACTATACACATGGTCTTCTTTAGGGGTGACCTAAAACTACGTAGTTGAGATGTACCCCGACACTTGGTAGGAGTTGGCGTTGTGCTTGCGGTTGCTGGTTTACTTGACTGGAGCCATATGTGATGCTAACAGACTGGCACATGTCGTGTGCTAAAATAGACATGTCGTGTGTCTAAAATAGGATGTCGGCTTAGACTGTAACGCACACACCATGTGCAACCGCTCTGCAAAGAACTACAGGTCACAAATGGCCGATTTTGGGGAAGAAAAGAGGAGGGGGCGGTGACGGCAGCTTGGACCTGGCCATGTGTGGTTGAGGTGATGACAGTCAGACAATTTTGTTGACCTCCTTAGCATCAAGGAGGCACTTGGAGAGGAGGATGGAAGATTCCTTTTCTCATGACCTAGTTGGAGAAGATGACAGTGGCTCGAGGTAGAAGATGATGTTGACAACTGTGATTCTACTATGCTTTGAGGGCGATGACTCTAATCTTGGCGGCAGGGCTAGCACCACCTTGTGCTAGGGTACACGACCGCAAGAGAAAGAAATGATGGCGGTAGATGGAGCTTGAGGTAGACACGCCGTGAGCAAAGGACACGACAGATGCTAGCTTGAGGAAGGAGACATGACTGACGAACATGACACGGTGGTGGTGCTCGGGCGTGCTAGGGAACATGGTTGCTCCGAGAAGAAAAGGGTTAGGGCACACGACTGCTTTGGCTCGAATGAAATTGTAAATGAGAGGGGCGGCCGCATGCTGGGTTAAAACCCTCTTTTTTGTCAAAAGACATGGCGTGTTTGAATAAAGACACACCGTGTATATTTTCAGAACTCCCCTTCTATATTAAAAGACACACCGTGTTTTATTTTGTACATGTCGTGTGACTTTTCAAAATTTCAAAATGCCCATTATCACTGATAATGTACATGGCATGTGCAAATAAAACATGTCATGTACTTTTTTACAGATAGCTCATTCTTTCTCCTTCTGTTGTGATACACGTCATGTGTAAAATCGGACACAACTTGTACTTTTTCAGATCATTTTATGTTTGTTTTCCTGCTTAGGAACACGTCGTGTGCAAATAAAGACACGTCGTGTTTGCTTTCCATATTTCTTACTCCTTCATCTTCTTCTTGAGTACACGACGTGTGTAAAATCAGACACATCGTGTTCTTTATTCCAAAATGTGTAGCTGTTGGATTGTGACACGGCGTGTCTAAATATCGACACATCATGTACCTGGAGATATAGCTCATTCTACTGAGTTCTGAGAGTGGGGACATGACGTGTGTAAATTAAGACACGTCGTGTCTTCTGTAGTTTCTATAGAAAACAGCCTTTCGTCAGCATAAAATTTATAACAGATATGCAATAGAATCGTCTAAATTATTACATTCATCCATGACAAGCTTATTTACAAAACTAAAGATAGTTTTTAACTCAAAAGACTTGAAAAGAAATCTATTCTAATGTGGGTTAAACTCCCACGAGGTCCTCCATTTAGAGTCCAGAGTGAGACTCTTCAATTTGTCATTCATGCATCTTGAAGGGAGCAAGAAGCACCATTGTGAACTTCGTCACCCGAGGTATACAGCTTGCAAATTTGTCCATTTACTTTGAATCATCCATCCTTGCCTTGCAATTCAATAGCTCCATAAGGAAACATCTTCAATACGAGAAAAGGGCCAGACCACTTTGACTTTAGTTTTCTAGGAAAAAGCTTAAGTCTTGAGTTGAACAGTAACATTTTGTCTCCTTCTTTGAAATCCTTACTCCGAATTCTTTTGTCAAGCCACATCTTGGTTCTTTCCTTGTAGAGCCTTGCATTTTCATATTCATCAAGTTGTAGCTCTTCTAGTTCTTGCAGCTGCAGTAGTCACTTTTCACCAACTTTCTTCATGTCAAAGTTTAAGAACAATATGGCTCATAGTGCATGGTGCTCTAGCTCCAGTGGAAGATGACAAGATTTACCATATATCAGCTTAAATGGGGTTGTGCCTATGATGGTCTTGTAAGTCATCCGGTATGCCCATAGTGTGTCATCTATCTTCAATGCCCAATCTTTCCTTGAGCTAGACAATGTCTTCTCTAGAATGTTTTTTAACTGCCGGTTTGAGACCTCTACTTGACCGGAAGTTTGAGGATGATAAGGCATAGAGACCTTATGTGTGACTCCATATTTAGAAAGAAGATTATTGAATTGTTTCTCAACAAAATGTGTACCACCATCTGAGATTACAGCTCTTGGAACTCTAAAGCGAGGGAAGATGATTTTCTAAAAAAGTTTTACTACAGACTTTGCATCCGGTGCTTGGGTTGGGATGGCCTCAACCCATTTAGAGACATACTCGACAATGATGAGAACATATTGGTAGCCACAAGAAGATGGGAATGGTCCCATATAATCAACTCCCCATACATCGAATACCTCAATCTCGAAGATAGAGTTAAGAGGCATATCATCATGTCTAGAAATCCTCCAGTTATTTGGCATTTATCACAAGCTTTGACAAACATATTGACATCTTTAAACAAAGTTGGCCAATAAAAACCAGCTTGTAGGATCTTAGCTGCAGTCTTCCCTCCTCTAAAGTGACCTCCATAAGGAGAGGCATGGTATTCAGAAATAATTGTAGCAACCTCCTCTTCAGCGATGCACCTTCGAATAAGTCCATCACTCCCATGTTTGAATAATAAGGGGTTGTACCAATAGTAAAACTTTACGTCATGGAAGAACTTCTTCTTTTGTTGGTATGTCAAACCTAACAGAAGCTATCCTGTAGCAAGGAAGTTCGCAATGTATCCAAACCATGGTAGTTGTGCGGATGATAGTGCATAAAGCTTCTCAATAGGCGAATGATCCTCAATAGGAAAACAATCTTCAACATCTATAGTCAATCCAGAAAGATGGTCAGGGACATTATTCTCTATACCTTTCTTATCCCGGATTTCAAGATCAAACTCTTGCAGAACAAGTATCTAGCTGATGAGATGGGATTTTGCATCCTTCTTGTTGAGAAAATACTTCCTTCTTATTGAGAAAATACTTTATGGTTGTGTGATTTGTGTACACAATTACCTTAGATCCTACTAGGTATTGTCAGAACTTGTCAAAATCGTACACTAAAGTAAGCATCTCCTTCTCTGTGGTTGTGTAATTGGTTGTGTAATGGCTCAGCAGTAAAGCCTGCCCACTGGTACACCTAAATGGGGAGGCAGTAACAACGATATATGCTGGGTTTGGCAAAATTTTTGGTTAGCCACTACTCTGATGTGGTGAAATAGATCATTGTGTGATTTTTCTCCGTTGAAAAAATGACATCTGCAAATGCTACCCATCACTGCATTAAATGCAAAAATAGTATAAAATGTGAGTGGTAGCCAATTTGGTGTTTGGTAAAAGCAGTTGCAATCTGACTGCTCCTGCCTAACCACATCGCTTTGCCAAACGAAGCAATAGACTTGTATCACAATGCAATGAGAAGCCTCTAGTAGAAATAAATAAAAATTTATAAAAAAAACATCATTATAAATCCAGCACAATGGATTTTTAACACGTTACCAGGAAAACCCATGTGTGGTTACATGTTTTTGCTTGCATGGGTAGTTGGTGAATGGATATTTTGTATTACGAAATGGTTGTAAAAACAAAGGTGGGTTGAGATTTTATCAACCCATTCTTTCCATACATAAAGCTTATTAGAATGAGTATTGACAACAAAGTCATGTTGGGGGTGGTGGGGACAAGGGGTTGAAGGCCAATTAATTGAATTAGTGAAAAATATGTGTTTGCATTATGAACTGCAAACATTAGCAATTTTGGAGATAATTGATGATTTAGAATATGTTGGTTAGAGGATTGGAATTAAATTCTTTTTGCAAAGTAATGAACATGATAGGATGATTCACAATCATTAAAGAAAGAGTTGTCATGTATACTTAGAATTTGTTTGAGCTTGCAAGAGGAGGACAAGGTGAACAGAAGAAGCTCCTGACTCCTCCCCCGCCCCCAATTTTTTTCCGTCCGTTCCACTTACCGCACTTATCATTTACATAGATATATTCTTGACCACACATATGTTGCACACCCATATTTTGTTGCAATAACATCAACCAGTATTATTTTTAAGTGAAAATGGACTGGTATCTTCAACATATACAAGATCAAGGAGTCACTCCTTATAAAAACATTCACCATTAATAAATCTAACAACCATAGCTAACTTTATTCCTTTAAAATTTCTCAACGCTCATAAAAATATTCAATATGATAAACTACTACATGATAGCTTGTTGAGCTTAGGATAAAATAATACACTAATTGTCATTTTGATTGTTGGTGAAGTATACTTTGGATTTCAAATATAATTATTTAGAACCAAATGAGAAACATCGTTGTTGTATGGAGACAAAAGCTTAACTACTAATAGTATTACCTCTATTTTTGGTAGATGAAGCTTCATCATACTCTCTAAATGCACAAGTCTAAGAACCTAACCATTAAGAAGTATCAATTGAATATCTAAGACATAGTCAATTTCAAGAAATTATATTTGTGCATAAATTATCATACCATGAATTTCTCAACGAGCCCTTTTGTGCTATCAATTCCTTATAAGACTTATAGAAATTGTTATGAGGAGACGAAGGATATGTTCCAACATGCATTATTAATTTGCAGTGTCCTCACATGGACACCGCTAAAAGTGATCCTAAGGCAAAAAAATAAAGAAAATAATCTACATGAAGATGGAAGACAGACAAGCAACAAGTTGCGTCCCCAATTTTTCTAGATGACAAAACCTATCCTCCACATCTATACACTTAGGGTTTATAATATTACCATGCATAACCTTTTAGACTCTCCTGATAAGGTCCACATCATCTAGTGCTAAAACCGAACAATATCGAATTCTAAAGGTTATGCACCATTTGTCAATAGATACGTTATCATGCCTGACTACACTACAAAAAAATATGGTAAGGATCAGGGTTGAATCCTTGACCATAAATGACTGAAAACCTAATAACAACTTGCTGGTCAAGACCAGGCCCTGAACACTATTTCCTGAGAGGAGGCTTGGTGAGTAGAAGATTCTGGTAAGTGATATCCCTGAGTAGAAAGATGTAAAATTCGTGAGCCTTTCCAAAGAAAAATACATGAGTATGGTCCTTGGGACAAACCTTTAATCAAGGCCAAGGCCATTGAGATAACATATAGTTTTACAAAAATTACCTTTAATGATATTAGATCTAATATTATAAATGTACAATCAATAATTTTATACAACAACACACGTCAATTTCCAAAAGCAAGTCATATATTATAAATATATTTTCCAAACACATACAAAGTGTATTTGTAATATCACAATAATAAAAAACTAGACAAGAAAATTATAATAATAATGAGGAAACATTGATATGTTGAAAATGAGACAAATGGGCTCAACTAATGACTTATAGGCCATTTTGTGCCCATTTGAGTGTTACCTAACCCTATGGGTGAATTTGTAATTTATTCTTATTATGATGTCGTTTCAGATCAAATTAGATTTAGGGTCATTGTGTATGCCAAGAGAAAGGTTCCATCCAACTATAGTTATATGAGATTGGGGTGTTACAATATGGTATTAGAGAAATAACGTAGATGGCTATCAAGCAAATTGTCACATTCTTAGTTTAGATTGTCCTTAGAAACCAAATGAGACTAGAAAAATTTAGAAGATCAGTAGTAACCCTGGTCATAAAACAAGTGAGTGCAACATAGTAGAATCCACGTTAGGGATTTAGTCAAGCAATAGAAGTTAATATATGTATTAGGGGGAGTGTTTAGATGCTTTGGACTTTTTCTATTAACTTTAGATTTGTGTATATCATGCCCTCTCTTTATTCCACATGTTTATGGTACGGGACACACACTTATGGGGTTCAGTAGAGGGGATGCCATATGTATAATTAGATACTTATTATGATTGTTGCACTCTTTTTAGTGCATATGGTATGTGACATACGTACTGTCAGGTGAGATAAATATGATGAGACATGGCACTTTCAGATATATGACCGATCGACATGCATCGGGAGGTGACAAAAAAAAGTTGACACAAAAAGTTTGAGGCAAATGGTCACCTAAACCTAATTGTATAGTTATTAGAACCCTGAATGCATACCAAGGGTAGATATCTTGAGATAGAGTGACTTAGTGGAATAATAATTGGAGGGAGATGAGTTCTTTTTCCTACTTCACTTGATGAGAGTTAGAGAATTCTTGAAGTCCTTTGGACCTTCATCCCAAGGACAAATTTAGTCAGAAGTCTAATCATGTTGATCGTTTAAGGAAATCATTGAGGCTAATAGAATTGATGTTATGAACCGAGTTTAAGCTTAAGGTATGAGGATTGTTAGAGGTGACTAAAAGTCTTTAATGTTATACATGAGGATGATTTAAGCATACAAGGATATAATATATGTGATAGTATGAATCAATGGTCTGGGATCACTATAATATTGGGTTTTAGATGATTTTCACATAAGATAGAGCCCAAACAAGCTGCTCGACTAAGGTTTGATTTAGTATTCCTAAAGATAAGAACAATGTCATGAGATAGTAGTGACTATTAGTACCCTAGGTTCACACTACCTAGAGCACCATGATAATATGAAGAAAGTCATTAGCAATAATATTAAGATAAGGCATGCAAGCAAAATTTTTGTACTTTCATGGCTATATCATTATTGTACCTAAGAACTCAAGTAGAGACATGTTAATAAGAATTCTTTGAATGATGAAGACCTAAGAATTAAATACATGATTAGATTGTGAGATTGGAATGCATTAAGTCATGATTATATTTCCAAGATAAGATCCATGTTGTAAGATTTAAGATCATGGTAAGACCATGAGGTAAGGATGCATTATGATTCCTATAATCTTAGATTTAATAGCATGCAATGAGATTATGTGTTTAATCCTAGGCCCTAGTGCATGTCAACTCAACATACATGATTTTAGCCTTCTATGTAAGTCATGAGGCCCAGACCCATAGTGCATGCCAATTTAGATACATAACTCAGGCCCTATGTGTAGGTTATGTGACCCATGTACCATAGTAAAGGTCTCCAAAGAAAGATACATAAAAAAGAATATAAGAGTAAACAAGAATGGTCATTTATGCATAGGATTTTCCTACATATTTCCATGTTGGTTGTACATGATAGTTTGATAAGGTTGTTAGATATAGTAAGTTATCCACAAGAACATAATACTTTGAAGGTGCATGTGAGACTTTATGTCAAATATCAAGAGACGGGATTGGTCAAGGGTGGTGACACGGTTTACATGGTGATGGATGACCTTGTAGTTGCACCCTTCGACACCAGTGCCATCCTCTAGTGGTTGAGGAGTGTGACAGGTATCCGCACAGTGGAGGAGAAAACCATGGCATTTGGCACAGAGGAGGTATATGCTAGCATGCATGATGAGTGAACCTCTACCTTTATTTTGTGTGGAGGTTCCTTTTTCATGGTAGAAAAATATATTTATCAAATTATAATAATAAGTTCTTCTTCTTCCATACTTTTCAGGCATTGTCTTTGATCAGAACCTGCTTGCACTTCAGATCCATGTTCAAGGATATTTATTGTGGGAAAGATTATGAAGCACAAGGGTGCTCCCAAGTCCAGGGAAAGTGAAGATTGCTTGCTTACGTAGAAAGTACTTGTATTAGCTAAAATAATGAAAATGTATCAAACTTGGTACGCCCACTTGTGCATATCTTCGTACACATGAAACCATCATGAGTTAATCCAATAGATTCACTATTACTTGGAGTGGATATGCCTACTGATAATATTGGTAGGTTATAAAAAATGTTGCAAGCATCTCTATAAGTTCAACCCAGTGACTTTTGAACATGCTACCAAACAAACCCAAGTGGATTTTTTGTTGGGTTTATGTTTTACAGGAGTACACCCAATGCCTACTGTCACATCCTCAATTTCTAAGTATGTACAAAGAAGTATTATATACTTTATTACCTTTACCAAGATGTAAATGATTAATGTGTTGAATTATTTTTTGTACGAATACAATAAGTCATGAAATAAATTTTCAATTAAATATTATGATGAGATAAGCTAAAAGGACAATTTTACTTAGAAAGTATTTGTATTAGCTAAAACAATAAGAATGTGATGCCTATTTTATAGGACAAGTCTAGAAACATGGTAGGATCTAATAGAATTTCCTTATAGTGTATACTTGGCATTTCTCTCTCCTTGTTTTTCAGGTAATTGGGTTTTCAACAAAAGTGAGAAGAAGATAATGCATCATGATTGGACTCAACCTATACTACCAGCTACATGAGTGACACCTATTTTATAGAGAAAGTCCTATAGAAACATGATAGGATCCATGGGAATGTATCAAACTTGGTACGCCTTCTTGTTGCATATCTTTGAACACACAAAACCAACATGAGTTAATCTAATAGATTCATATTTACTTGGAGTTGATATACCTAGTGATTATTTTGGGTGGTTATAATTTTTTTGCAAACATCTCCAAGTCCAACCCAATGACTATTGAACACATTAACAAACAAATCCCAGGTCAAAGTCAAAGTTGTAGGCCTTAGATATTGGAAAGGAAAATCCCCATCTCCACAAGAAACCAATAGCATGAGGAATTTGAGATAGGAGTTGAGATATTATAGTGTTTACATTTAGTGAGGAAGAAATTAAGGAGGTTGTTCCTGGTTGATGTAGGGGGAGTGGCTGCTTTTGAGATAGTGATGTGTTTCAAAGAAGTTAGGATATTGATCCAAACTTCTATCTCAGAAATATCACCATACATGTTCCAAGGGTCAGATAAAAAATGGATCTTATAGAATCACCCAGAGGAGTACATCAAATATTTCACAACATAAAGAGTATTGTGCAGGAGTTTCTAGGAGGTAAAATAATAGGTTCACCTATTTTATCTCAAGGTGTGCCTATTGATTTATTTGTCAAGAAATGTTTGGACCAGATAGTAAACTTCTTCTCCCAGAGGGAGGTAATGAATATGAGAAACAAGTAGTGTGAGTGTGTTTCTATGTTGATTGTGCCCTATTGAATAAGATATTTAGGTATAAATATGGTGTCTTTGTTCTATAAATGAAAATGTTTTACATCTACTGAATCTCCCCCAAAAAAATCTTCTAATTAGATTTTTAAAATACAATATATAAAGTATCATGAGATGCTAGTGAAGGAAGAATTAATATAGTGAGACAAACAACTATTCTAAGAATGCATGTCTTCTAGTTGGAGAATTTGGCAGTAGTTTTTGGAATAATTGGATCCATAACAGAGTTTTTGAGTTTCAAGGGGTAGAGGTGGACCGAGGTATTTTATGGGGAAGCAATCCTACTTACGACTAGGGTGTGATTAAAGTGAGTCCTACACACTCCCGGGATATGATTGCCAATGATGGAGGATTTGTTGAAATTAAATTTAAGTCCATAAAGCCAGAAACATCAATAATATGATAAATAAGGTTTTTGTCATCCAATTCAAGGAACATGATGGTGTCATCAACAAATTGAATGATGGTGTCCTCATCAAAACTATAATCATGGGTGCAATGAAGGAGTTCAAATGAGAGACTGAGTTTGAACATATGATCTATAATGGAGGAAGGTGGAAAATAGATTAGGAGACATGTGATTTTTTGATGAAGATCGTGATAATCTTGAAATGTCCTAAAGTAGATAAATTGATGAAAGTGGAGAAGTGGCATGAGTTGAAGAAAGTAGTTATCCAAGAAATCTAACATGAAGCGAAGACATTACAAGTTGACAATGTAAAATGAAATTACAAAATATTTCCAAATTCTTATTCAAGTCAAAAAGGGAATACCGAGAGAGTGCCACATGTAGATAGTTTCACTAATAAGAAGATAATCATATTGAATCTACTGTTAATGGAAGTAGATTTCTCAAGAACAATGATATCAAAAATTATTATTTTGTGTATACAATCGAGAGTTTTTAGATTATTCAATAAGAAGCATTAACAAAACTAATAGGCATTTTTTGGGTGTGTGGGGTTGTCAATTTTCTTGATGAGCATGATATAAGTTTGGTTGAGGATTTCAAGTTGTATAGAAATATTGCCAATGTTAAATATGCATTTGAAGAGGTTCATGAAAAATGATTTGATATTATTTTATAGTTAATATAAAATGAATGCTAGTCCTATCACGACCTAGGTATTTATCAACATCTAAAGCAAGAACAACATGGTGGATTTTCTAATCAGATAAAGACTTGAATCAATAAATTAGAGATGTGATTTTCTTGGGGACAAAGAGTGTGCGATTGTAGTAGGAAAGTCTTCGAATAAAGTCTTCCATGGTTGAACATATCTTTAAGTAACCACATATATGTTTAATATTGAGGTCCTTTTTGGTGATCATGATTTTTATTAGTGAGGAGACTATGAATGAAAGAATCACCATTTTGTGTAGTTTCATGTTTAGCTCAAGAATTTGATGATGTAATCTCCTTCACAAATACAAATAATTTTAGAATGTTTCTTCAATAAGGGTTTTTGGTTCTAAATGAGGAAATTAAGCTCTAGTTTTTTTGTTAAAATGTTGGATGGGTCAAAATCAGGGTTGCTTTTACAATCAAGGAGATGATGATCTAAGAAATCAAATATTGATTCAAATTTCCCGTAGGTTTGTTGGTTATAAGGGACATGTTTGGATGTGAAGAATTTATGAATTGTATCACTAGGATTGAAATACCATTCTAAGATTTTTTTAATTGTTTGAGAAAATATCATTGAAGGGAGGGTGGTTGGTCCAAAAAAAATCAAAGAGATGGTTTCATACACCAAGGAATATGATTAGTGTTGAAAATAACATGGAAGTGATATGAAATTACTAATATTCAACATTGAAACTATAATGACTAAGTATTGGTCCAATCTTGGGATCAAAGGAACCTATCAAAAAGCTACCATGAAGAGCCCCTACTCCAAGTGAAATTGTTAGAGCCCAAAGGTCAATGATGTTTGTGGACATTGCTAATTGTTAAATGCCAAGTTGTTTAGTGAATGTTGCATGACATAGATAAAAACTTTAAGCTTTTAAATATTTGAGAAGGTGATGTTAATGTAGTCTCCTATACATAATTATTGTGGTTAAATAGGAAGCAAGGATGGAAAGTTCAAATAATTGAGCCTTCTCATGTCAAGGTTCACCAAAAACATGAGAATGTCCAAATGGTCCTATCATTTATGTTACAAACAGTAAAAAGATGGAATAAGAACCTTAATGGATATTAGTATGAATAAAGTATAGAGGGTTCCAACCAATGATCATACCACTTCTTGGACTTGATGAAGCTGTTTGGATACAAATGGTGATAATGTTATCAAATTTATTGTGAAGGTGAAAATATAAGAGTGTTGTCTTGATCTCCTATATAGTAATGAGATTGATTCGATGATATTTGATGAAGTGCCTAATCACACGTCTTTGATAAGCTAAAGAGGCACCACATACATTACAACTTGAAAGAATCACAATGGAACATGTAATCTAATTGAAGCATGTTGAATGATTGGATACACTTATATAGTAAGAATACAAGATGATCATTGGCTATACTGACATACATCATATTGTTCTATCCAATATTTGTATCAAAAGAAATAGTTTTTATGAAGAATATGAAGAAACATCTTTGTGAGCGGGATCTAATTGTAATCATACAGTTTCTTGTTATATCTGAAGATGTAAAAAAGGCAATATAACTAGTTCTAGTAAAGAAGTTATTTTTTATCTTTTCTTGATATTATCATGAAATCTTCACCATTGGGGTTGAAGAAGTCATCCCCATAAGCATGGACTACTAGATATGTGAAAGCTTCCATTGAAGTGGTAACTTTCTACTAGTATAAGCAAGGGCACCATTCTTAATCTTATCTATCATGAAATTCTTGTTACTGTATGATTCTTGGGTTTTAGTGAAAGTGTCAGAGCCTTTAAAAGTGTAGGGAAATATGGCATCAGAATAGGCAATAGAAACAAAAAAAATTACTTCCATATTCCCCATAAAACCAACATATCGCTTCAACAACTATATAATGGAAAGGATGGCTTAGAGGATATACCTAGTCCTGGAGAAAGTCCAGTGACATCTCATAATTGTTGTAGTCATGCAGATGCCTTTTAGTTGTATTGGGACTTGTCTACTACACCTTCTGATCTTCACCATGGATAATAGGTTGACATTTTCCTCCTAGCGATAGATAACAACCTCCACACCTCTATGGAAGTCCACACAGACCGCCTAAAACTCATGTTGTCCTACTAGAATGGGCAAGAAGGAGTTGTCACTCCCATTAGTGTACTAGTCACCAAATTGCTCTCCCACAAGTATTCTCCCTTGCTATCCCTCCCTTTATCAAGTAGGACTTGCTCAGGTTCTCTCGGATACCACAACCAGAGAAGGCAAACAATTGTCAGAGGCAATTGATGTGTCTGCTCAGCTTGGAGTAATACTAGGATGGGTGACCAGTCGGGAAGTTTATCCTGGCTTGTGCGTGACTGGACAAAGTGTGCAGTTAAGGCAAGTGGTGGTCTGTGAGGTTAGTCGTCATTCTTGAAACTCTACTAGAGCCTTGGGCGGTGTGCCCGGGTGTTACAAATGGTATCAGAGCCATAACCCCTCTAGTAGGTGGGGCCCACATGAGCATGTGGCATGCCAGTATTGAGCCGTGCAGTCTAGGCATGTTGGAAAGGGTTGTCCATGGTTGACGTAGCCACCCTTGCACTGGTATTCTGTGATCGGGAGTTGGGTGTCCATGAGCAATTCTAGGTCTGCACTAAAATGGGGCGATATTGTGAGGCCATATAGTTGAGCCTTGATGAGGACGTCAAGAGTCTAAGTGGGGGAGATTGTAACATCCCAGGATTTGAGGCCTCAGATAAAATGATCTTATAAGGAATGATTAGACTACCCATATCACCAAGGTGTACCTCCTTTTCCGAGAGCCCATCACTATAAAACTCCATAGTTAAGCGTGCTCAGCTTGGAATAGTACTAGGATGGGTGACCAGTCAGGAAGTTCATCATGTCTTGAGCGTGACTGTGAATAAAGTGCATAGTTAAGGAAAGTTGTGGTCTGTGGGGCCAGTCATCATTCATGAAACTCTACTAGAGCCTTGGGCAGTGTACCCGAGTGTTATACCAACACCCACTCTAATTTTATGTGTTATATTTGTCAATCTTCCTTTTATAATAACATCCGACTAGGGACATAATGAGAATGTATATTCTCTTAACATTCATATGATCTCATTATTAAGTCACGTACTTGAAGACATAGGTCATTGAGTAATATCATTCTCTGGATATTTATCATGTTACATCATTATATCATAACTAAATAAAATATGATAAATTGAAAGCTTGCCTTTATTAATAATAAAATTATTTACAAATTATGCCATTATAATCATCATATGATTGGCTCTTTGGGCATACATACCAACAAACTCCCACTTGAACTTAGATCCCATCACCCATGTATCTTATTCCAAGTGATCTAACATGTCCATCATGCTCCTGCTATGAAAGTGCCTTTGTTAAGGGGTCAACAATATTGTTCTCAGTTGGTACTATATGAAAACTACTAGAGGGGGGGTGAATAGAGTTTTATAGAAAGTTTAACAATTAATTAATCAAGCAACCACAAAGAAAAATATTGGACAAGGAGACACAAGGTTTAGAGTGGTTCCAACTATAGCAAATACTATAGCCGTCAGTCCACTACCCGGTTGCTTACCCAACCGGGATTTGAAAAGAAATTTATTTTATTACCTCTCAAGGAATTACATAAAATACAATCTCTTTTCCCTAAACCCTTCAAGCAGCCTTCACCTAGAAGTAATCGCCCAACTCGAAGCAGCCTTCCCTTGAAGTAGATGCACCAACTCCCGTTGCACCAGCCTTCTGAAGTAGCTTCCCGTGCGATAGCCTTCTTGAAGTAGCTTGAAGTCCCCTTCTCCTCCGAGAAGTCAACCCTCTCCAATCCGCAGCCTCCAACCCTGGGAGTAGCAAGGAGAGTACAAAAGATAACAAGGAACAAGAAAGAAAAAGGAAATTACAACTTATCCTTTAAGCCCGAGACTTGATATGCCTAGATCAGGCGTAAGATCTCCTAGCCAAGTATGTGAACTTGTAATTGCTGTGGGTAGGAGAATCTAGCCTATAGGACACGAGATTGAGCTAAAGAGAATGTAGGCCTATGATCACAGTGCTCAAATTTGCTTGCAAAAGATTGCTCAAGTATGCTCAAGTGTATTCTCAAGTGTAACAAGTAAATTCTAGTGTCCTATGGCTTGTCCTATTTATGGGAATGGCCTAAGTATGCTTAAGGACGTTCTAGATAACTTCTAGGGGTTTGTAAGTGCTTAACTAGCCGTTAGGTACAAAGTTGTTGCTTTAACAACGGCTAATTAATTTATTCTGCAGTTGCTGTCAGAGACCATCTCGGTCGACAAATGGTCGACCGAGACACCTACTCGGTCGAAGTTTTGTCGACCGACAGGCTCTCTGGAACAAGTGATTTGCAACGTCTTTCTTCAACTACCAACTAACTTGTCTGTTGTGTCTAACGGCTACTTTGGATCTTTCTCGGTCGAGAAGATGGTCGACCGAGAGTGTCTCGGTCGAGGAGTTTGTCGACCGAGAATGATCCTGTTTCAAGGTTTCAGTTTAGGCACTAATTATATGTGAGAGTGTGCAAAGGTGATCCTAATTAAATGGGATGACGTGTCTAACTATGGTGTTTGGCTAGGGAAAATCTAATGCTTGATTTACATGCAATTCTAAGTACTTGTACATTATATATTTGTACAAGTTTTTTACAACAATGATTACATTGCATGAAAATATAAACATTTTAGCTTGGGGATTTTCCCTAGTTGCTTTGCCATCCATCTTAGTCCTGCACACTCAAGTAGCTCGTTAGATTAATAAGAATGAAATGTTTGTCATCATCGAAACAAAGGGATTTATCATAATATCCAATTTATCCAACAATCTCCCCCTTTTTGAAGATGACAAACATTTCCTAAATATGAAATAAGGAAATATAAAGCATGTGAGTTTCATACCTGAAAATTACCTTTTGCAGTCATTTATGTTTTGCAAGTGAGTGCTGGCCAAGATGTTATGAAACTCGTTTATATTTTTGATTTTTATATTCTTTCTCCCCCTTTGTCATTTCAAAAAGATATCCAAGTTGAATATTTTACTTTTCGTCTCCCCCTTAATATTATGCTCCCCCTTAAATAGATATCCTATTAGAAACATGGATTTTTATCTAATTTATCCACAATTTGTTTCTCAATCATTTGCAAAGGATGTTAAGCCTTGAAATGATATGAGATTCCCTTAAGCGTATGATGAATGTATATTTATTTCTCATTTATCAAAGGATGTTAAGCCCTAAATTAAATGAGAATCCTCTAATCGTCGAGTACATAAAAATGTCTCCATCCAAATGCAAGGGATGTTAAGCCCTGTTTTGGGTAGAGAGGTCCTTCAAGTGCAAGATACCATTTTCAATAAATTCATAAATTTCTTTATAATCAATGAAAATTTCCAGCTACACATGGTGGTTACAATGTTTTTGTAAGCTTCTTCAATCAAATGGTCAAAGTTTGTTTTTATGATCTCCCCCTTAGATATCCCAAATAAAGACTTAAATGCTTTGCAATATGTTTGAAGATTGTCCATATGCATAAAAAATATTCTGTTTCACAAATGATGTTCAACATGCATCCTTGGTTTAAAATTATTTGATGAGCAATCATTTGCAGCAGAATTATTTCAGACTTGACAACAGAGACCTGCTCGGTTGACGATTTCTCGACCGACAGTGTTCTCGGTCGACTAGTGACTCGACCGAGAATGTTTCTGGAGAACTGTTTGTCATAGATCATTATCAATTTTTGTAGAGCATGTATATGGATATTCCGAGGGAGTAATATTGTTTTGTTTTTGACAATTTTTAAGGCTTTAAATTTTTGATTCTATTAAAAATATGCTAAGAGTAAGTCTAATAAATTGATGTTCAAATAAACAATCTTTTGTCAAAGTTTATTTTAGGTCGCCCTTGACTACGACCGTGGCGCCCCTTGGTCAAATTTTATTTTAACCAAGAGGCATATTCTGCAGGTTTCCAGGATAAACATTCATATACGAAGTATAAGTTCTGCAGATAGCTTACGAGTATCAATTTTGAGGCTCATTAAAGTGTACCAATTATGAGAAATTAATAAGGGAATCAAATATGATGAAGTATATTCAAGAATAATATCCATTCATGAATTACAGATTATTTTGGACTAATTCAAATATGATGAAGCATATTAAGTGATGCTTAATATAAGAGCACAATGAATATGTTCAAAAATCAATTTGAAACATTTTATTCATTTCAAGTATAAAAGCATGATTAAATAAGCTTTATCAATTCAATATTTATTCCATATAATCTTTCAAGAATAATTTCCACATATAGTGTATCCCAAAAAAAAATTTTACAGCAGTAAAAAAAATCAGTGATATGCTCGGTCGACAATTGCTCGACCGAGGTTCACTCGGTCGACAACTTCTCGACCGATCAATTTTCTGGAAAACTTTCAGAAATTTATTTCAAGTGCACCATAGGCTGTATCTAAATCAACTATTTCAAAGATCAGTTTGAGATAAGACATATGTGTATCAGAGTGATACTTAAATTAAAATCTTTTTTTTTTTGATTTTGTTATCCCTATATGTTAAGTTGAGATAGACATAAGGATATGAAAATTAAGATCTTTTGGTCATATCTCAACTTAGTCTAATCAATTTAATTTGGGGGTTTTGGAACCCATACCATCTCAACATTCTTTTTCTTGTATGGGCATGAAAAAGAATAATGTCCAAGGCGTGAGCAATAATGGCAACAAATTGAATCAACCTCAAGCCTTTTTCTATGATTTTGTCCTGTGTTGTCATTGGGTGAGGGTGTCCTTTTGGGTACATATAAGGGTTGATAGGTTTGTGGCTTACTCCGACTAGGTTGTTGATGTGATTTTTCTTTAGGTTTATAACCCAGTCCTCTTCTCCCTATTTGATGATAGGAGTTATCCAATATTCTATCAAGGATTCCATTGTTGTTTAACCTACTAACTTCTCGTTGTAACTTAACGATCTCATCCATTCTATTCTTAATATCTAGTTTTGCTTGATCTAGATTGGATGATAAAGAATTTCTTTCTTTTACTATATTGTCATAATCTACATGTGTACACAAAATAGGTTGTTTTTGAAGGTCATTTAACTTTGCAAGTAATTCAACCTTTTCTTGATATAGAAGATCATAATTTGTTTCTAGAGTAAAAATCTTCACTTCACTATTACTTAGAGATGATTTCAAAGTACGGTTTTCAGAAGCAATGTCATCTTTTTCGAAACCAAGAGTATTCAATTTAGCATATAAATCGTCATTTTCAGATGTAAGAGCAAAAAGTCTAGCATTTAACTCATCGTTTGTTTTACTAGATTTCTTTAATTTCTTCTTGCACTCAATATACTTATTGTGAGTTTCTTCAAGACTAGAAATTAGCTCTTCTTTTGATAAATCAAGAAGGCTTACCTCTTCTTCTTCTTCCTCATTGGTTGTAGCAATGAAACAATTTTTATGGACCTCTTTCTTCTTTTCTTTCCATGGACAGCTGATTGTTGTATGGTTTGTTCCTAAACACCAATTGCAGCTTGTTGAAAATTTGTCCAAGTTGCTCCTTTGTCTGTGGTCGTAGTCACCTCCTCCCTTCATTCTTCAAGACTTGGTTAGGGTTCCTTGAAGCCTGCTCTGATACCAATTGAAAACTACTAGAGGGGGGGTGAATAGAGTTTTATAGAAAGTTTAACAATTAATTAATCAAGCAACCACAAAGAAAAATATTGGACAAGGAGACACAAGGTTTAGAGTGGTTCCAACTATAGCAAATACTATAGCCGTCAGTCCACTACCCGGTTGCTTACCCAACCGGGATTTGAAAAGAAATTTATTTTATTACCTCTCAAGGAATTACATAAAATACAATCTCTTTTCCCTAAACCCTTCAAGCAGCCTTCACCTAGAAGTAATCGCCCAACTCGAAGCAGCCTTCCCTTGAAGTAGATGCACCAACTCCCGTTGCACCAGCCTTCTGAAGTAGCTTCCCGTGCGATAGCCTTCTTGAAGTAGCTTGAAGTCCCCTTCTCCTCCGAGAAGTCAACCCTCTCCAATCCGCAGCCTCCAACCCTGGGAGTAGCAAGGAGAGTACAAAAGATAACAAGGAACAAGAAAGAAAAAGGAAATTACAACTTATCCTTTAAGCCCGAGACTTGATATGCCTAGATCAAGCGTAAGATCTCCTAGCCAAGTATGTGAACTTGTAATTGCTGTGGGTAGGAGAATCTAGCCTATAGGACACGAGATTGAGCTAAAGAGAATGTAGGCCTATGATCACAGTGCTCAAATTTGCTTGCAAAAGATTGCTCAAGTATGCTCAAGTGTATTCTCAAGTGTAACAAGTAAATTCTAGTGTCCTATGGCTTGTCCTATTTATGGGAATGGCCTAAGTATGCTTAAGGACGTTCTAGATAACTTCTAGGGGTTTGTAAGTGCTTAACTAGCCGTTAGGTACAAAGTTGTTGCTTTAACAACGGCTAATTAATTTATTCTGCAGTTGCTGTCAGAGACCATCTCGGTCGACAAATGGTCGACCGAGACACCTACTCGGTCGAAGTTTTGTCGACCGACAGGCTCTCTGGAACAAGTGATTTGCAACGTCTTTCTTCAACTACCAACTAACTTGTATGTTGTGTCTAACGGCTACTTTGGATCTTTCTCGGTCGAGAAGATGGTCGACCGAGAGTGTCTCGGTCGAGGAGTTTGTCGACCGAGAATGATCCTGTTTCAAGGTTTCAGTTTAGGCACTAATTATATGTGAGAGTGTGCAAAGGTGATCCTAATTAAATGGGATGACGTGTCTAACTATGGTGTTTAGCTAGGGAAAATCTAATGCTTGATTTACATGCAATTCTAAGTACTTGTACATTATATATTTGTACAAGTTTTTTACAACAATGATTACATTGCATGAAAATATAAACATTTTAGCTTGGGGATTTTCCCTAGTTGCTTTGCCATCCATCTTAGTCCTGCACACTCAAGTAGCTCGTTAGATTAATAAGAATGAAATGTTTGTCATCATCGAAACAAAGGGATTTATCATAATATCCAATTTATCCAACACTATATACATCTTCACATCTCCTTGCTATACGATCTGTTGCATGATATGGAAATGCCTTTGTATATCCTTGGAATGTTGATGCAATATGGGTTCATTAGCTTGTGTAATACCTCTATTGTTGTCACAATATAGCTCAGTTGCTTCATTGATGCTTGGAACAACCCCAAGTTTTGAGATGAATTTCTTGATCTATACAGCCGCCTTTTCTGCATTTGATGCAAAAATATACTCAACCTCTATTGTAGAATCGAAAACTATCTCTTTCTTGCAACTCTTTTAGCTCACAACTCTATTGTTTAGGCAAAACATGAATCTCAATCACAATTTGTAATCATGTTTGTCAGTTTGGAAGCTTGCATCGGTGTAACCCTCTACCACCAACTCTTCCTTTCTGCCTTAGACAAGGAACTAATCCTTAGTTCTTCTCAAGTACTTAGGATGTTCTTCACGACTGTCCAGTGTGCATCACCTGGATCTGACTAATATATGCTCATCATGCTCAAGGCATATGAGACATTGGGATGGGTACACAACATTACATACATGATTGATCCAATTGTTGATGCATATGGAATCAAACTCATGCATTCCCTTTCTTTACAAGAACTGGGACATTAAGATTTTGAGATGGTTACTACATGATGCATGGGTAAATTTCCTCTCTTTGAGCTCTCCATGCTGAATTACTTTAATACTTCATCAATGCATGTGCTTTGACTTAGTCCAAGATGCCTTCTATATCTATATGTATAGATCTTGATCTCTAAGATGTAGGATTCTTCTTCTAAGTCATTCATAGAAAACATATTCCCCATCCATGTCTTTATCTTTTGTGAAGTAGGGATTTCATTCCCCAACAACAATATGTCATCTACATATAATATGAGGAATATCATATGCTTCCCACTAACCTTCTTGTACACACAAGGTTCATCTTCATATTGAATAAAGCCAAACTCTTTTACTGTCTCATCAAAATGAAGATTTCATCTCTGAGATACTTGGTTCAATACATAGATTGCCTTTGTAGATTACAAACTTTATTTGCATCCTATGGATTTATAAAACCCTTAGGTTGTGTCATATACACTTCCTCAATAAGATTCCCAGAAGGAATGTAGTTTTAACATCCATCTGCCAAATCTCGTAGTCATGATAAGATGTGATAGCAAGCATACGTTTGATGGACTTAACCACATCCACTAGAGAAAAGGTTTCGTCATAGTCAACACCTTGAACTTGTTGAAACCCTTTGCAACCAATCTTCCCTTATAGGTTTGTACTTTACCATCCATGTATGTCTTCTTCTTGAAGACCAACTTGCACCTCATGGGTTTTACACCTTTATGTGGATCCACCAAGGTCCACACCTTATTGGTATACATGGATTACATCTCAGATATCATGGCCTCATGCCATTTCTCAGACTCTGGTCCCTTAGTAGCTTCTAGATAGGTTGTTGGCACATCATCTGTGAGGAACTCACCACCTTCTTGAGTCATAAGATATCCAAATCTCATAGGTGCAAGGTGTGTCCTATTAGATCCGTGAGCTACCTATGTTACTTGAGAAATTTGAGATTCCACAACACTTTGTGATTCTCTTTGTTCCTCTTATACATCTATTAGTTCAATGCTTTCTTGTTGGCCTCAAACCTCTTCAAGTTCCACTTTCCTCCCACTAATTCCTTTGGAAATGTATTCCTTTTCTATGAATACAACATCTCTAGCAAAAAACACTTTGCTGTTAGATAGGGAATAAAAGTAATAGCCTTTAGTCTCCTTAGGATATCCAACAAAATAACATTTATCATATTTAGAGCCAAGCTTTTCAGGAAAAAATTTCCTTACATAAGCTTCACATTCCCAGATCTTCATAAAAGACACATTGGGATGCTTCCCATACCATATCTCATATGATGTCTTTTGAGTCGATTTAGAAAATACTCCATTTAGTGTAAATGTGG
Source organism: Alisma plantago-aquatica (assembly GCA_963693085.1). Classification (NCBI taxonomy): domain Eukaryota; kingdom Viridiplantae; phylum Streptophyta; class Magnoliopsida; order Alismatales; family Alismataceae; genus Alisma; species Alisma plantago-aquatica. The sequence continues at coordinate 1,954,558,495 of OY856409.1, forward strand.
TAGTTTCTAGAGCATAACCTCAGAAGGTAAACAGAAGCCTAACCAAACTCGTCATTGATTGTACCATATCCAACAATGTGTGATTCCTTTTTTATGATACACATTATGCTGAGGTGTTCCAGGTGGAGTCCATTAACATACAGTCCCACAAGCTCTCATAAGGTCCTCAAGCTCTTGGCTTAAGTATTCTCCATCTCAATCAAAATGAAGTGCCTTAATACTTTTGCCAAGTTGGTTTTGTACTTCATTGATGAACTCCTTGAACCTATCAAGAGTTTCTTACTTATGTTTCATCAAGTAAACATAACCATAGCTATTGAAATTATCAGTGACGGTAATGAAGTACTAATACCCACCTCTAGCGGTTGTTCTAAAAGGCCCACATACATCAGTATGTAAGAGTCGTAATAGATCACTAGCCCTCTCATTGTTACTAATGGAAGGAGTTTTATCCTTCTTTCCCAACAAACAAGATTCACATATCTCTATTGATTCAGAATCAAAAGTGTTATGTCCGCATCTGAGCTTAATTGGTAAACTAGGGTTTACCTGGATGATTATATGCTTAATTGAATTGATCATTTCTTAAATCTAATTAATGATGATAATTCAATTATGATGTTTTAAACTTAATAAGAATGTTAAGTGTTCTATTGTTTGATAAATTAGGGTTTGAGAAAAGTAAACCCTAATCGGCAAAAATTAGGTTTTTGATAGTACAAGATATGGAATTTGATCAGGATAGTAGTGTGGTAAATGATTTTTCATATTTTCTATAAATTTTGCATTTAATTTAATTTTGTATATGATATGGATAACTCAATAATTCATATTGGAGAAAATTTTGAAAATATTTTAGTGTTCTTTGAATGTGGTTCTCGATCAAACTATACTTCGACCAAAATGTTGACAGAGTGCTTTTTAGAATTGTAGTGTTTTATTTTTATTATTTATTGGTAACTCAAAATGATCTAAATTTTAACTAAAGATCTGAAACTCAATCATAAACAACATGCAAAATTTTCATAATTTTTGGAGAACGTTTGATCTCTGAACTATGTGAATTACAGAAACCTTTTTATGACAGGAGAAATATGTTTAAATAAGAAAAACTTGAGTGTGGGGTCAATGTGCAATTGACCCAAGCAGCTCAATTGCATTATATGCTCAACCTAACACACAAGGATCTCTCATATTTTGTGATTCAATCCAGAGAAATAAAATCCTAGAGAGAGAGGGAGAGTTAGGGTTTGAGAGGAGAAATTGATGGAGATTCTGACCTAGGGTTTTGTGGTATGAGGAATGATGAAATCATGTAAGTTTAGCTTCTTTGGATATAGTTTCATGGTAAATCTTCTCTCACATGTCAAAATTCCATCCCTCCTCTAATTTGATCCAAAATGGTATCAAAACTTCCCCTTTTCTCACTCTTTCTTCATAATCCCTCATTTTTAGGGTTTCCGAGTTGAAAGGAAGAAGAATCGGGTGAATTGCTAGGGATTTGATATGGATTCAAGATTTTCAGATATGGGATACATTTTTAAGGTGTTTTCACACCTTAGGGCGAGTGGGAACTTTTTTAAATAGTATATTGCACAAAAATTGGTTAATTCATCCATAATCTTTAATTGCTAGTATGCGACTACAAACCCTGAATTGTCTAATTGTTCTAAGTTGTTGCAAAATGATATGAAATGGATTCTTTCTCTATTTGGATGAATTTTAGATGATAAAATCATATTATAAATGTATACAATACATCCTAATGAGAATCCCTAAGTATTCGCAGAGGTTATAAGAGTAAACTGAAATATGGGAAATTTTCCTATGACTAAAATATGTTGTATAAGTAAATAAAGAAATTTTCTTATCTAGATCCCCTTGGTTAAGAATGATTTTCTATCTAAATTCATAGTACATATATGTCAGATACTATCTTGGATTTCATTCAAAGTGAATAGTGTTTTTCTGATATCTCAATAAAGAGGGTGAAACCCTAGATGTGAGGAAAGTTGGATATTTGTGAATAGATATCGTGAAATCCATTTGAAGGGATTTTCTTGACATGATAGACTTTATTTATTCAATGTTATTATTGATGCATGATATCCCAGTGAATGTCATGGAAACACAAATTTAGCTCAGTTCCAAGGTTTCATACATATATTGATTTTATATGTTGATAGTAGTCTTTATTCAGTGAATGTTTATGTCACATGAAATCTTTATGGGAGCCATGTGAATAAGTTGTTGCCTAGTGAGAGGTGGCAAGATGTGTGATGGCCTTGGGATCCATGAGAATACTTGTACAACCAGTGAAATGAATACCTTGGTCTAAGGACCTAGAGGTAATGGTTACATGTTACAGAGGTAACAATGCAATGTGGTGATCTAAGGGTTTGAATACCCAGATCCAGTAATCATGATAATGATGTGAAGAGATGAGAATTCCCAGTAATGTGATAAGGGATTGAGATCCCAGGTATCATGTGTTTTAAAGATTTGAAAAGGATGTGATAGATGTATTACACTTTTCTTTGTAGCATTTGTTGTGATTAAATGAAACCCTAAGGGTAGGGTGTTGAATGAATCACGTATTGTGATATCAATGTTCTCAGTTATTATTAATAATTCTTGTCATGATAAGTAATTAAATCTTAATTGAGTTATGAGATGTACAACTCAAGATTTGGGTTGATATTCACGTTCTTTGAGAAATCACAGATAAGTTGCAGGTGCTACTGAAAATTACTCATATGTCAAGTAATTAACTCTTATCAATGTAATAAGATGATAAATTGCACGATTCTAGTGTGTATGTGCCAAGTGGACATGTAATCTATTTATTTAAGACTTTTAGTCTGCCTACATGTATAGTATGTTGATTACTTAGTATATTACAATGTTTTTGAATATACTGCTTTGCCAAGTTTAAAATGATATACACATTGTATTATAACTTCACATAAGTAGACACGACACCATAGAGATATCAGAGTCAAGTATAAGTGAGAGAAAGGTACAATGTAGAAAGAGATTTCTAGGAAATAATAAAATTATAGATTTAAGAGCCCTGACACCGTAGAACCCCTATGTGAGGTATGTGCCTTAGGGGTGAAATGTCCTAACACTGGCAGCGTCCAGTATACGGGGGTCAGAATGTGCTATCAGGTGGCATAGGGGATGAAGCCCTAGTGGAAGTCTCCTTAATTTATAGTTTGCAGTGTCCAACATCAACCAGAAGTCCTGGTGGTACTAGAGTATAGAAAAGTGTGTCCCACATCAACCAGAAGTCCTGGTGGCACTAGAGTACAGAAAGGCCAAAAGGTGGCTTGACTCTCCGCTTGTGTGCTCAGGTTAGAGGAGGATTCCAATTTAGGCCAGAGAGCCATTTCCCTGTTACAGACTAGGAGAGTAGTCAGACTTAGCATTTCCCGAGTGTGTCTGCTAAGTCTTGTATGGTGTTATCATAGTGCACTACGAGTCTTCATATGCAGAGTACACTGCATATGATCAGGGCATAATAAAAATGAATGAGAGATCAAACAAGTGTGTACAGTTATTCAATTATTCCTTGTATGTTTCTGAATTATTAGCTCTCTTTATGATGAATCAAGCATTTCATATATTGATTCACTCTTATAGATATTTAGAGTATCCTTCCATATTTATGATTGTCAATTATTAGTCTCTTTAAAGCTTTTTGCTGTTATAATTGATATCAATTGCTCAAAAGTATATATGTTATTATATTAGTGCTTTAGACTGTTTCTTTGAAGTACTCATTCACTAAGCGAGTAGGCTAACGTCTCTACTCAAAATTTTTAGGGAAATCACATGGACTTGAAGAAGATATCATTGCATCAGAGTAGATCTTCCACAAGAGTTAAGTCTGAGTATAGTTAAGTTCAGTCGATCCCTATCACTCTAGGTCCTTGTATAGATGTGAGAGAGTTGTAAATGATGTTTTGTATGTTTCTTTCCTTAATAAGAAAAATGCAAATGATTGTCATGTCGTATGTACATGTATGTGTGAGAAACATAAGGAATGTATGGATGTGTAGCATTAATGATGAGATTTATATTAGAAAAATAAAAGTTTAATTCTCTTTTAAAGTTAATTTAAGTGGTTCAATGCAAGAAACCAAAGAGTTTGAAAAAGAAGAAAAAGTTAAGGGTGATCTTTGTATTACGTTAAATCCTCAAGTTATACCCTAACCTCATGATTGGTGATAATTGTGAGATAGGGGTGTAACAACTTTGGTATCAGAGCTTAGGCTGAGTGTCAGGGACCATCATGTTAGTAAGTTAGAGTCATAAGTGTGGCAGATAGGATATGTTATGATGTTAGCTCTGGGGATTTGAGCATTTGGATATCCTGGCATGGTATCTGAGTACTTGGATCAACCAGTATCAAGCTACTCTACCTATTCTTTCATGTATACCCTGGCCAGGTATACAGTGGAAGGATGGGCTAGAGAGGAACCCTATAAATATTAGGGTTAGAAACAAGATAAGTAACATGAATTAAGAGCATAAATATAAAATGAGATAGAACTTTCATTTCATATTGTTGTTTTGTTGGATATGAATAGAAAATCTCTTATATGTTTGAATTCAAATATTCAATATTTTTAAATATATATGGGTCTTTAAGATTTGTTGTACACTATGCAGTTGTAGCATTTATTGATTACATTCTTTGTATCAAGTAGACTAGAAATGATCTTTGAATGAGTTTGCCCTAAGTGGATATTCTTTCCATATGTTTATATTAATAGGAGTTAGTCAATCCTGAGCAGCTCTTGGTTTCAGGACTGTAGGTTTGCCCTGGTTCGGCTGGCAGGGTGCGTTACCAGGATCTAGTGACTCCTATTAAAAATATAATAAGAGTAGACTCCAGATAAATTAGAAACACATCATAGTGAGAATGTACATATACTAAGATGTTGAAACATATGTGAAAGATTAGAATAGCTAAGAATCAGTTGGAACTCATATCTAAGATCCAACTTTGGGGCCTCATATGAGAAACCCTTAATAGGGAATAAAGGAACACGACGTAAGGTTCATATTAAGTTTAATGATTAGTATTATATGAACTTTAAACATGAAATATGAATTTTAAATATGAGAAGAGAATGTAAGGACCAAGATAGTAAGAATCAATCATGACGAATGGATTATATAATCGAGTACAATGTTTTGATGTACTCCAAAGCAAAGGGAAAATAGAAGAAAAGAGTTAAGTATACGATAAGTACATAGAAGTGAAGAGTCTTCAGAAGAGTTAAAGTGAAGAGAATTAGATGAACATGTAAATCATAAGAATGGGATAAGAAACTAAGTTAAAACAAAGATAAATGTTAGAAATGATGAGCTTGATTAAGGAATGAGGGTTATGATATAATTGAGAGCATGGAATGTATACCTTTATTTTGAAGTTAATACATTCATCCTTACTACTTTTCGATTCTAAGTATCTATAGAACAAAAAACTAACTTCTAAAAGAAGAACAAAAGTATAGCTTAACCAATGAATAAGTCATACAAAGGTAGACTATATTCAAGAGGTTAAAACTTGATTAAAATAGATACTAAGTGTGATGACCCTAATTTTAGAAGTTTGATATTCAATATACTATTTGAAGGAGTACCTTGAGTAATATGAATCATTGTTGGACCTTGAGGTATCATGTGGTCAATTGATGAACTCTAAGGTGTTTTAGGATCACATGAGTATTCATGGACTTGTTTAACTAAGACTCGATGATTAGTAGAATTCGATTTAAGGTTCCTACACCTATTCCTATGGTTTTTTGAAGATTTTTTTTACATGATCACATAATAGAGTTTTAGTCTCAAGCTTATATGGATGAGAAAATACACAATGTAAGGGTGTTGTGTCAAATTCTAGGATGATCGGTGGTTCCCATAAAGAGATGTACTTATATGAAATTGAATACACTCGATGATATATATGTATATTGTCAAACTTTGTTCTTTAATAATTAAGTACCTAAGTTGTGATAAATTTGGTATCACACCAGCTTATTATCCTTTTCTCGAGTGTGGCCCAACGCCTGGAAATATGGCCCTATAGTAACTATGCACTATACAAATCTGAGAATGAAGACTTTGTCTCCTCCCACTTACCTATTTCTGCGGAGGAGGCAACCTCAATCCAGCTCAAGATCAAGGCGATGATTGCCAGATATCTTAGACTAACTGTTGTTTTATAGTACTCCCTAGATCCGAAAACACCTCACACCCAACCTGAAACTAGGGAGTTGAACCCTCACTCACCCTGCTTTCTCCAACCTCAGCGGAAGGCCAAGCTTTACACATCTTTCTAGATGATGTGAGGGCATGGAAGTCGACCATCACTTGCCGATGTCAAGCAGCTGGCGACGCTGGCTTGGAGAGGCCAACAGGCCAAGCAGAACCCAGATATCGATGATGTACAAGGATCTGATGATGTCAGCTATTTTCCATGGAACTGCAGTGAAGCCAAGGCACCATCTTCGAGGAGGGTGCTACCTTCTCGCCTGATTTGATGCCCTGATCCATACCACGGAAGCACTGGAAAGAAGGATGAGGTGGACATGTGTTTATGGTAGGATTCACTCCGACTCACCAGACCTCTGTTCACGGCAGAGATGGACACAAGAAATAGGCATGTCCAGAGGAGCACAAGAAAGAAGACATGATGTCGGGATCCTGTGTCTTCATTGGCGGCGGCAGCGGATTATGCCGAGAAGCCAATGCCAGGCATCGTGTGGTCTAGATGTTTAAATGGCTAGGCAATCCCTGGAACCTACCGGCCCACCCAGGGCAACAAGATGGACCTCTGTCAGAGTCGTAGTGCAAAAGACACCCAACTTGGAAGGACGTGAAGCATCGAGACTGGTCCATGGCCATGCCAGAGTCCTCCCAGAGGCGACGGATCTCACGCACGCAGGGATCAGAGGACGCAGGGGTGAGGGAGAGGATTTGTCGCCGCTGACCTAATCTACGTAGGAGCAGCATGCCAGTGGGTGCGCTCACATATACAAAGAAGAAAATCTCACACAGAGAGAAGAGGAAGGACGTTGGGAACCTGGAGGCAAGCGGGCAAAGCACTACCGTCGCACGACTCCGTTGAATAATGATGAAGGAGAGGAGAATGGGGTTAGCGGGTCGAGGCCTCTGTGGATCCACTTGAAGATCCGACGGCCACAATAAATCATGAAAGGTAAATATCTCATCTAATGTACATATATTAGAAATACGATTAAAAATAGCTCCTATGTCCAAATTATTACCCAAAAATATCCTTGGACTCAGAATAATGCCTACTTTATTATAGGACCCTTAGATCAGACCTTTGAAGTAGTAATGTTCATCGTTTTTGAACTAGTAGATGATGCTTCTTTTTGTAGGGTTAGTTTACTAGAATAATTAGTAAATGATGGAGATAAAATCTAAGAAAAATGTTACTGAAATTTAACTTTATGTGGATACTAAATATGAACTCTGACCTAGTCATCATATCCAATACTATTTCTTTTCTCATTAAATATGCATAAGTGCCTCTAATATCACATTAATTCTAGAAAATAGACCAGTTATCAGAAAAATATGAAAATCATACCTGACCTTAATAATGACTTTTAGATCAGTATAAAAATATTAGAAACCAGTTAAGGTCTGTTTGAACCTAGGTTTGACCAAAACCCTTATTTGGACCTAAAATACCTTGAATATAATGGTTAACCTTGTATTAATGATGAATATTTGCTATTAATCAGGTGATGACCAAAATTCTAGATGATTGAGGATTATTATGAATCTCTGAACTTAGGTACGTGGATATAAGTATAAGACTAGTTTTTGCTGGATGATAATTATGAGTAATTGCTTGCATGTATTTGAATATCTTGTTGGATGTACGTCTATATGTATTGTCATTTCCACCTTGAACAATAAGAACACTAAAGAAAGAAAATGGAATGTAGTTACTGATGGTTCATTAATCTCCCTATTAGAGAGGGAAAGTATTAATTTTTACTACCACCTCCCTAATGGTATAAGGTACACGGGGAGATCCCTAATGGTACAAGGTACGTGGGGATAGGGCCCAATAATATATGTTTGTGCTAAGTCCACCATAGTAATACATGTCCATTAAAATATGGTTAATAACTTGGGTTTACCTGATTTTCTATCTTAAATAATTCTTTCATTTTTCTTTCTTCTTTTTCAAGTATTTTAAATATGCCAGCATAGTGTAGTATCTTTCAACCACATACCTACTTTATGTTGATTCGCTGTTTCACGTATGTTTTAGGTTCAAAGATAGCATGGGATAAAAGGATGGGATGTGAGCAGTTGTATAGGTTTACCTATTGTGTTAAGATCCTGATTAGCATACATGTTCATAGACTTATGTAAAATTTTCTATTCAATGTGTAAATGTAATATGTAATAGTTCATGTTATAATTAATATTCATGTTGAATGTTGAGTATGCTATGGTTGTATGTTCATGTATGCGAATTATGCTTCCGCATCGCTCTCTGATATAATTGTTAATGTTTTTGGATTTTGTCTTCTCATCTCCATGGGGTTTTGAGAAGGTGAAAATCTGGGGACGTTACACTAAGTTTGACCCATGCATGAGTCGTTTGATTTAAAATGAAGGATATGCAATGTATTAAACATGAGTTGAAACTAGTAGAGAGATTATTGATTTAGACTTTCAACTTCACATTAGTAGAGGGATAAAAAGAAATATGTGCAACATGGTATACATGATCATACACATGAATAAGCAACATGATCATATTTAGAAGTTAAAGATGACAGGTGGAAGAGTAGTATATGGTAAGATGATTATGGGAAGTAAGGGAAGGTTTGAAACATGGTGGAGTAATATGGATTATAAAAGAAAGAGATTAGGAGATTCAACCAAGTTCTAGTTAGTCAAGTATTCTTGTTGATAATTAAATAAACCTACATATGAGAAATGTATTAATGAATGTTTGAAGATAAGAATTCTAAGTCTCAAAATCATCTTCTCTTTCATATCTTCCTTAATGAGAGCAATATGGGAATGAAGTGATAAGAAAATGAATCATATATGATGCATAATCACCATGGTAGAGGAATTTAGTGAATGTAATAATGACACACAATATGATGATGAAACCCTAGAAGGGTAAATTGAGAATGTAATGTATCTGAATGGCCAAGTAAGAGAAAGGAAATTCAATTAATAATATAAGAGGTGTGTTTTGAACAAAAGGAGAAATACAATATGAATGAAGTGTGATATGAAATAAATTCTTGCAGTGATAGTAAGAAGGATGAATAATCTATTCATACCTTGTATGTTTCAATTTTAGGGATGTTTAATCTACATGATTAAAATGAGAAGGATAAGTAGAAAAAAGTAAGTAGTAATGAATGAGGAGAGAGATAAGAGAAAACAATGGCTTTTAGTAATATGTGAATTTGTTTTTAGAAGTATAATTTGTTGAAGGTATATTAAGGGATGTAAATTGGTTCTACGTATGATTTTAGTGTACATATGCAAGCAATATGTTAATTAAAGGTGTATGATAGTTATAGTCATTCATACCAGTAATCCATCTTAGTATTGTACAATTGTTGTATGGTGATATGGTTCAAATGATGATAAAACAAATGGAGGCTTACCCTGAATAAGGTAGTCTTACCTATTCACTCATATGAATAGAAGGGATGATAACCATATTGTATTGACATATAACCCTAATGAAGTATAGCTTATTATACTTAGCTTTAAACTAACTAAGTGATGGTAATTGAGTATAAATAATCCTTGAATGACTAATACAATCATTGAGTACTCTGTTACTATTGTTGAAACCCTAGTATGCTATAACCCGATGGTTATACCTTGAATTATGTGTGGGTTCATACTTGAGAATAGTATGGAATGTGATGGTAATGCTTCACCTTATGCATCCATGATCCAATGGGGATGCCGTGAGTAGTATTGTACAATTGTAAAAGATAAGGTTGCTAAATAGGAAGTTTGAGTGCAACTAAAATATACATAGCAAGGGAGAGAGAGATTGAACATACGCCAAGTGGCAAGATATGTAGAGTGGTTCCACACTCCAAACTAGGAGTATGTCAGTCCACTACCTAGAGAGGTCAATCTATGGGATTTCTTAACCATTGCACTCTTATATTCATTCATAAGACTTATAATACATGACCCATCAAAGGACTTACCTATCCAATACAAAGAGTCTTCAACCTTACCAACAACTTACCCACTTTGCAATGAGTCTTCGGCCTTCTCCAAGGACTTACCCACTCTTGCACAAGTCTTTAGTCTTCTAGGAAGTACCCACTCTTCTTGGATCTTCGGCCTTTGACTTCACCTTCACTCAGAGAAGCTTCCACCAATGACTTACCCAGTTGAGCAAGGAGTCTTCTGCCTTCACCAAGATCTTACCCACTCTTACTCCCAGTCTTCAGCCTTGATCTTCACCAAGGAACGCCTTCCCTTATTCTTCTTCACCTCTCTTAGCTAAGAGAGAGAACCTTCATCTTCATGGTTGAAATGAGAGAAAGGGAGGTGGTGGAAGTGAGAGCCTCACAAGATATACATGTAGGACTAGCTCTCTTACAAATCTCCTACTCACTCTAATGGATGATGCAAGTGATTAAGCTGAGAGAGAGAGAGGAGGCTGTAGGAGGCATTCAACTATAGACTAGGAACCTCATATAGAGTTTTGCATTGAATGCTCAACCTTAGAATGAAGCCCAAGGGGTCCTATTTATATATGGGGATGCCTCTTAGCCTTTGGGAACACTTAAGAATGAAAACTAGCCATTTTGTGGCTTGCAAAGGATATATTTTCGATTGTTGCAACTCTATAATGGCTAGAAACACTTTTCTACACTTTTTTTTATAATGCAATCGGTCGAGTTTCTATAAAGGTAACTCGACCGACCCCACTAAGACACAAGACCAATTTAGGCCATTGGTCAAGTTTATCCTGGGGTAACTTGATTGATTCACTTAAATTAGTTTTGGTCTATAGAGGGATCGGTCAAGTTTTGTGAAATGTAAACTCGACCGATCAAAAGTCATTTTCAAGATCCAATCAGGATCGGTCGAGCTTGCAACTCAGTCGATGAACAACCAAATGTGAATTTTGGAAAATGGCTTTTGAGTGCTTAAACATTCGATCTAAGTGCTCCTAATTTTTTCTAATCTTAATTACAAGTTATACAATCATTACAAGTGATTTACAACATGATTCTAATTTATTTACATCATATTCCAAAAATGTGCACTTGTATAGACTTTGACTTGTCTTTTCTCCAAGTTGAGATGCGCAAGTTAGGGCATTTGGAGTGTGTCTACACATAATCTGAAAGCACTCAAGTAGAGACATTAGACACAATTAATTGGATTGGTTTAGTCATCATCAAAACAAGGGTTTAGTCAATTTAGACCTTGAGTCAACATTCTCCACCTTTTTGAAGATGACAAACTATTCCATAAAAGTATCAAAAGTTTTAAGTAAAGTCATACCTTTGGAGAAACCTAGGGATTTCAATAGGATTGAGTTCATATGCTCCCCCTCAATTGATGTTAGTGGAGTTCTCATACTCCCCCTCAATTGATGTTATTTCTCCTGCATTGTTATCTTTCATAACATTTATAGAATACTATGTCTTCTACTCATATATGTTCTACACATATATGTCTTCTCCCCTTTACCTTCTCCCCCTTACATGGACATATTTCTCCTCTTCATGTAAGACATGTCTTCTCCCTATTTTGTCAAAAGAAGACATACCTTTCTCCCCCTTTTCCATTTCAAAAAGTGGGGGTATGAAGAAATAAGAAACACCACTTGTTAAAGGAAAGGAGATAAAAAAAGTTACATAAAGAGAGAAGAAGAGCATCGCTAGGGGCTTGTCCAAGCATAGAATAAAAGAAAGTTAAAGCATGCACTTGAACAACCCAGAATGCAAGATAAAGTGCTATAGAAAAATAATAAATCACAATTTTGACCCTCAAGATGGCAAAATTTGCCCAAAAAGTATCATGGCTCATGGGAAAGCGATGAGTCTTGCTTAGAAGGTCATTTCTACAAAAAGAAAAACTAGTCTTGCACCAAAAACTAAAACTGGAGCAAAATCTGCATGAAATCCAAAGATGCTCCAATTTTCCATACAATACAACTCTATGTATCATGCATCCCAATGTTATGCAAGCAACTCAAGATAGTAGGAATGCAAGTTAAGGGACAAGCTTGAGCAAGTATAAAATAAGATACAAGCATAGCATATAGTAGAATACCACTTGACGAACAAGGCTAGAAATATATGTATATAAACTATTAGTAGATGATATCACTAGTTAGGACTACTAGTAGGATCTAGATCATAGTAAGATATACCAAAAGATACACAAGATAAAGCAAGCTATGAGTAGATGTAGAGATATATCCAAACAAAGAGATATGCAATTTTATAAGCATGAAAGATGCATCATTACCAAAAGATGATCACCACTAATAATTTTATAAGCATGAAAGATGCATCATTACCAAAAGATGATCACCACTAAGAACCTCAAGGTTGTATTCAAACAAGATATACAACTAGATATATTTAGCAAGTTAGAGTATGACGAAAGCAATTTAAGACACAACTAAGAGATCCAAAGAGATCATCATCAAAACCTACAAAACAATTCAAAGCAAGTAATTGCAAGATATATATATACTAATTTAGATCAATTAGAGAGATAAAGTTGTAAGCAAGAAAGGCAATGTAAGAACATGGCAATGAGCATATATAAAGGTACCAAGGGAGTGCCAAATAATTAGGCTATTGGTTGAGAAAAATCTAGTTGAGAGGGAAATTCTCATCCAAAATGTCAACTGTATATTTTGTTCACAGTATTGTTGGTCGATTTCTATGTATTGACAACTCGACATACAAAAGTTATTGGCAACACCCATTGATGCATATCGGTATAGTTTCAAATAGGATAAACTCGACTGACAAAGATGTTGTCAAAAAGCACATATATTTAATAAAAACATATTTAGAGACATGCTAAATATATAAGACATATCCAAACATGTGTAAGAAAGTTAGTAATGCACTATGAAAGCAATAGAAATGGTTTTTAAGCAAGAGTGAGAAGAGAATCACAAAATACAACTTTGACTCAAAAACCACATGCATAGTGGACACTAACTTGACAAAAACAAGTTAGGATTGGTTATAAGAGAGAAAACTCTTACCTTTATTCTTACCATTCCTTTTTCCACTTGTTGTCACCCTCTACACATCTCACCTTTCTTCTTTCATGTGGATTGAGAAGTCAATCTGTAATTCAACAGCTCAAGTGAATCCATTTGCGGGTACCTACAAGAAGATAGATGAAATGGTCCCCAATCATGTTTTTGGGTCTGGAGGGGTTAGCTTAGCAACCCAAGTCCTATTTCTCTTGGGTGCTTTCCTAAAAGGACAACAAGTAGAATAGTAGCCAATATCATTGCAATAGTTGCATGTGCCTATAGCCTCGAAACTAGAGGATTCTCCATGAAAGATTGGAGGTCATTTGCCTTTGTTGTTCCTTTGTCTACTACCATACCCCAAGCCATGTCTACCAATTTGTTTAGTAGCATGGTGTAGGATATCATTAAGATTCCTTTTACCAACTAAGAATCTTTGCAAAGAAGATCTCAAACTATCATTATCATAAATAAGGGAAGCAATAGTAGAAGACAAATGAATTATATTTTCTCTAGAATGCAAAAGATCATTTTCTAAGCAAAGAGCTTTAGTTAAATAAGAATCTCTATCAATATGAAGAGAAGCAACATTATTCTCTCTACTAGTAGAACTAGAACAAGATTCAAGCACATTGATTTTAGCAAGCAAGGAGGCATTTTCTTTTTCAAGCAAAGCAATCTTAGAAAGATACACCATTTTTAGATTCTAATCCTTGCAAAGAAAAAATCTTTATCCTTATTTTTAGTTTTAAGAACATCAATATCATGCATGAGAAAATCACCAATTAAGATGTGCTCTTCATTAGAACTACTCATAAGAGGTTGAGCTTCTAGAAATATAATATTGTCAAGCAAGCTAGCATTTTAAAGTTTAAGAGAATCTACTTGACTAAGACAAGCATTTTTATCATTAAACAAGCAAGTATTAGCATGTTCAAGATCATCTAATTCTACATGCATATTATCAACAATTCTAGCAAGCTTTTTCCTTTTCTTTTTAGAAGACTTAAGAGAGGCATGAGTAGCATTAATGATAGAAATTAAGGGTTCTTTATCTAAAGAGTTTAGATTTACCTTATTTGAGTCTTCACATTTTTTAGAAGCCATAAGAGCAAAATAACATTCTCCTTCTTGACTAGAGCTTGAGCTAGATCCTCCACTTGATTCTTCACTTGAGCTTGAGTTGGAGGAGTCACTTGATCTTGAGTGCCATTTCTCCTTTTTCTTGTACTTCTCTTCTCTTTTCTTGTGATGATGTGTCTTCTTTCCTTGTAGACAATCGATCTTGAAGTGACCCTTATTTTCACACTTGAGGCACCAGATGGAGGAGAAATTCTTGCCTTTGTAGAATCTACCCTTGGAGTACATGACAACTTTTTCTAGATGAGAGTATGGAGAGGCTTGTCCCATAATAGCTTCAATTTGACCCTTGATTTCAGACTTCTTCATTCTCTTTAGCCCTTTCTCCTCTTGTCTTTCAACTTCTTCTCTTTTATCAAGTGTGACTTTATGAGCTTGTAGATTTCCAATGAGCTCTTCAATGGGGATATCATCAAGAGACCTTACTTCTTCAATGGAAGTCACCTTGGGTTCCCTTCTCTTGGGGAGACTAAGGATCTTAAATTTGACCTCTCCTCTACTCATAGGATGACTTAGGATGGCAAGGTCATTTACAATTGTGTTGATTCTTGAGTACATGTTGGCTATCTTCTCCTCCTTTCCCATTTTTAAGTTCTTAAGCAACCCTATGAGTATGTAGACTTTATTTTCCTTCACTTGAGTTGTCTCCTCATAAGTGATGCATAGCTTGCTCCATACCTCATAGGACGTTTCACAAGAAGAAATCTGGTTGAACTCGGTCGAGGTCATGGTGGTATAGAAGAGGTTTATTGCTCTTGCATTCAAGGTGACTTCCTTCGTGGTAGCTTCATCCCATTATTCTATCTTTGTCACCAGTAGCTTGTATGGATAGTCCACCATTTGCCATAGCTCAAAACATGATCCTTGGATGTTGAATTGTAGCCTTATTTTCTAATAGAGGAAGTTACTCCCATCAAAGATTGGAAGGTTGACGAAGTATCTCTCACTTTGATAGTCACCCATCTTCTCCTACTTGTTGAAGTATGCTTGAAGAAACCTGCTCTAATACCAATTTTGGATTCTAGATGGGTGATTGGATGCTCTAGAGGGGGTGAATAGAGCTGAATGCATTTAAATATAATTCATTAGACCTTCAAGATATATCACAAGATAACGTTGCTAAATAAGAAGTTTGAGTGCAACTAAAACATACATAGCGAGGGAGAGAAAGATTGAACATACGCCAAGTGGCAAG
The DNA here is from genome assembly GCA_963693085.1 of Alisma plantago-aquatica. Taxonomy (NCBI): domain Eukaryota; kingdom Viridiplantae; phylum Streptophyta; class Magnoliopsida; order Alismatales; family Alismataceae; genus Alisma; species Alisma plantago-aquatica. Next base: position 1,954,574,130 of record OY856409.1, read on the forward strand.
CTATGTAGAGTAGTTCCACACTCCAAAATAGGAGTATGTCAGTTTACTACCTAGAGAGGTCAACCTCTACGATTTCTTAACCATTGCACTCTTATATTCATTCATAAGACTTACAATACATGACCCACCAAAGGACTTACCTATCCAATACAAAGAGTCTTTAACCTTACCAAGGACTTATCCACTTTGCAATGAGTCTTCAACCTTCTCCAAGGACATACCCACTCTTGTACAAATCTTCAGCCTTTTAGGAATTACCCACTCTTCTTGGATCTTCAGCCTTTGACTTCACCTTCACTCGAAGAAGCTTCCACTAAGGACTTACTTACTTGAGCAAGGAGTCTTTTGCCTTCACCAAGGTCTTACCGACTCTCGCTCCAAGTCTTCATCCTTGATATTTACCAAGGGACTCCTTCCCTTGTTCTTGTTCACCGCTCTTAGCCAAGAGAGAGAGAACCTTCATCTTCATGGTTGAAATGAGAGAAAAGGAGGTGGTGGAAGTGAGAGCATCACAAGATATACATGTAGGACTAGCTCTCTTACAAATCTCCTACTCACTCTAATGGATGATGCAAGTGATTAAGCTTAGAGAGAGAGGAGGCTGTAGGAGGCACTCAACTATAGACTAGGAACCTCATATACAATTTTTTATTGAATGCTCAACCTTAGAATGAAGCCCAAGGGGTCCTATTTATAGCTCGGTATGCCTCTTAGACTTTGGGAACACTTAAGAATGAAAACTAGCCATTTTGTGGCTTACAACGAATATATTTTTGATTGTTGCAACTCCACAATGGCTAGAAATACTTTTTTGCATTTTTTTGTACAATGCAATTGGTTGAGTTTCTATAAAGGTAACTCGACCGATCCCACTAAGAGACAAGACCAATTTAGGCCATCGGTCGAGTTTGTCCTGGGGTAACTCAATTGATTCACTTAAATTAGTTTTGGTCTACAGAAGGATCAGTCGAGTTCTATGAAATGTAACTCGATCGATCAAAAGTCATTTTCAAGATCCAATTAGGATCGATCAAGTTTGCAAATCGACCGATGAACAACCTGTTGTGAATTTTGGAAAATGGTTTTTGAGTGCTTAACCATTTGATCTAAGTGATCCTAATTTTTTCTAAGCTTAATTACAAGTCATACAATCATTATAAGTGATTTACAACATGATTCTAATGGATTTACATCATATTCTAAAAATGTGCACTTGCATTGACTTTGACTTCTCTTTTCTCCAAGTTGAGATGCGCAAGTTAGGGCATTTAGAGTGCGTCTATGCATAATCTGAAATCACTCAAGTAGAGACATTAGACACAATTAATTAGAATGGTTCAAGCATCATCAAAACAAGGGTTTAGTCAATTTTAGACATTGAGTCAACATAAAGATCTTCTCGTATGTGAAAATTGGAGATAGACTACCTTCTCATATGGTAAAGGTAGTATGTAACAAATATGTATCTAATACTACTAATCGTGCTAAATCAAGTGGAAGTTTTGTCTCTGATTTCTTCTCATCACCTAAATCTACATATAGAAAATGTGGTGTTAGAATAAGAGAAACCTCCATCTCTATAAAATCGGTATGGAAAATATTCTTCATTAGTTGCGCATCCTCCTGGTCTACCATATCAACATCAACAATAATGGAGTCCTTCACAATATTAAATTGGGGATAGAGATCCTCCTCATTAAGCACATCTAATTAATCCAAATGTTTGATAGAGATAGGGACATGAGAAGATATAGAAAAATGAAGAGGTGTTGGTATGTATACATCATAGTTTGGATGTACCTCATCATTTGAAACAACTGGATTTGCAACAAAAGTTGTCTATTCATCTTCAACAATAGACTTAATCAAGGTTGGTTGATCATTATGGATGATTGGATCTAAGACTACAATAGGAAAGGATGGTGGATCCTTGGATTCCACTATCATGCCATGGTCACTCCCCTTAATGCTTTTGGCATTGACATTTCAAAGCATCCAATGCAAAAAACAATGGAATACAAGTGTACATGTTGAACTCTCGCTAATGTTCCTTAGCATGTGCCACTATCACCATATCACTTATCTTTGTCTTTGGGATGACATCAATATCATCCTATACATATTATTGTTCATGATAACTTCCTACTGGACCCTCAAACTCCTTGTCTTGTTGGGAGAGATAGACTTTTATTTGATGCTATAGTGCCTGCATTCTTTGGTGTTGGTCTTCTTGTTTGGCAAGCATTGCTTCTTTATAACCTTGCACCTTATCAAGTGGGTCCATCCTCTCACTCATCTTGGGTAAATTGTAACCTACATAATAAGTCTCTTCACTATGACTTCAAAATATTATTGATTGTAGTTTTCTCATCTGCATACTCATCTACATGGTAAGGTTATTTATGATAGCCTCCAAAAATTGTGTATTGAAGTTGATTTCTTATATGCAACAATAACAAGGCCTAGCAACTTTTATGGTGATAGTTCCATGTAGCATTGAATTTAATTGTGGAGCCAAGTTGGGACAATTCCACACATCATGGTTGTAGTAGCCAAATTTTTTATATTGGATGCCTTGTGGTACTGGCCACTCCATTAATGTGATGCCTGGAAAATAAAGATATTTGAGTACCAAACACACAAATAAAAAATTCTCATGAAGATAAAAAAAATCTATACAAAAAATAAAATTAATCATGAAAATATAATATAGAAATAAAAGATATAAGATAAGAGAAATTATGGAAGCAAACTAAAAATTATGAAAACTAGTTAAAAATTGAAAAATAAAATAAGGAATTTAAAAGATAAAAAAATTACAAAATAAATGTATGAAATGAAATAAAAAAATAAAATTACAAAATAAAACTAAAATTACAAAAATGAATCACAAAAGAAGAAAAAAAATTCCTAACTTCATCCAAATAGAGAAATAGATCCAAAATGTCCCATACAGAAACAACGCCAAAATTTGATGTGGAAATTATTGTACTAAAAATTCAACTATGAAAAAGTCTCTAAGTTTTTACCTTAACTAACGTGCAATAACCACCACTTGTAAGCAAACATATCTTATCGTGATATAGCTTTAGGATCAAACCTGAAGCGCAACTTTATTTAAAACAAAAAGGGTTTACTAATTATGAAAAAGTAGTTAAAAAGGATGGATGGATTGGTTGATTGTTTAATTAACTAATTTAATAAATCAAGAAAGATATATAAAATTAATCAAGAGTTGAATTGTAACGATGAAAAATTTATAGGGATGATGGGTTTCATCGTTGTTACCTATGTATCCTCTTTCTTATATTGAATCACTCACTCCCAAGATTATCAGATTGGGGCCAAGGAAATTCTATATCCTTTCAGGTTATAGAATCTCACAAGGACAAGTTTTCCTATAGGCTTGATATCTTATTACCTACGAATCCCAAATGTGTCTCCCCGAAGAAAACCCTTCCACTGTTGTTTCTAGAATTCATTGTTGATTAACTAATGTTCTAATCTTAGGTTTCAATGTCTCTATAGACTAAGATTTGAACGAATACACAAGATGAGTAGATAATCCATAGAAATTTCATTAAATATTTTATCAAAAATCTAATAGTTCCACCATGAAGTGGTTCACAATGCAAGATTATCATACAAGAGGTGGGGAAAATTCTCATGTCCTAATAAGATGAACTACTCTCTATACATATGTAAGATATAGTATAAAAGCAGAAGAAGAAGTTCATAAAGAAAGTAGTGATGTAGAAGAGAAGATTTGTGGTGTTCAAAAACACCCTCCAAATGACACTTGCAATCTCTGCATCCTCTAGTAGAGCGCATTCCTATGTTAAGTTGTCAACTTTTATCTCTGGCCTCCTAGGTGATAGCTAAAGATGTGTATGAATGTTGATTGGAATGATCACCCTCTTTGAATATCTTTTTGCTGTTTTAATAGCATGTCCCAAGATTTGAAGTTATTCTAACGTAATCCAATGGATGTGAGAAATTTGTTGTAGATCTCTAATTCTGAAAAAATGAGCAATTTTTAGATTTGTCTTTCACTGAAAGTAGTCATTAAATATATTTATTCTTTAGATAGTTGAATTATGTTTCTAGCCAAACTTGAATCGTCCAATTCCGATATCATATGTGAAATCTAGAGCCAATTTACGAACTAGGTGCACTTCAATGAACATCTCTCCTATTGACAGAGTTGGAAAGTGAGGACTTACTAGTTTGACTTATTTAATGGGAATGTGTAGAGTTTTTTTAATCCTGCTATTTTTCTTGCATCAATTCTACAAAAAAATTATTGCAAATTAAATGTAAAGTTCATGACTTCTCATCTTTCTTCTTGCATCAACCTACAAATTAAACATAAAAATACAATAAATATCATACCAATTATATTAAATACTAAAATCCTAAAATAAGTGAAATTTTGAGTACAACGCAAAAAATATATGTAAATCCTAAAATAAGTGAAATTTTAAGTAAGATGCAAACATGATCTCACAATCTTGGAAATCTTAATTCCATGGATTGGATTCCTTCTAGTTTGGTTCAGGAGGAAACCCCAATTACCATGTAGGTTATACCCTAATAGACCATAATGGGATGATCATGAGAGTAGTTCTTACATGAGTAAAGCTAAAGTATAAGGAATAATTGGTTTTTTTTATTTTTAAACTGTAATTCACTTGTTCAAAAAATGTGTTATGCAAATGAACTAAGAAATTATACTCTATTTAATTGATAATACATGAATTCATATATAATTTGTAATAAACACACCGGTTTATGTTATGGAAATCACCATGTAAATAAATTTAACAATATGCCACTACCTCCTGTAATATATCTGATTAGTTTAATGATAAAATGGAACATTTCCATCATCAATAATTATGTGAAACACCATAATAGGCATTAAAGGATATGTAGATTAATGCAGAATGAGTTTATCTTAACTGAGATATAATATTTTTAAGTGACTTCAAATGGAATCGAGAAGTAAACAATAGATATGGTTGCATATAAGAAATAGTGAAATTAATTCTTGATAAGGAAACCCATAACCAATTATGATCATTATATATTGAGAGATATGACGTCTGACATGTTAATTGTGGTAATAATGTCAACAAAACCTAATTTATTAATCACCTAATATAATTTGAAACTTGAGTGAATTGTCTATAATTATTAAATATAGGTAAAGTGTTTATTGGCTAGATAACCCCAAAGCAAATACAATCTCAACTTATTAGAGAAATATGTCAATTGGAATAATGCACATGCCAATTTGTATCTTAATGGTTGTCAAGGATAGGAAGCCCCTTAGCTCAAGGATGGGATGTGTCCACACCACTGACTTCCAAAATTCACATTAAGCTTTCTATCACCATTTTTTGGGGTGTGGCGCTCATCCTAGGTAGTTTGTTTTACTTTTACTTTTCCTATTTCCCTTGCCATCACTGTAACTTATTTATTTTGGTGTTTCTTACATCTGAGATTGATAATGCTTCTCGATTGTGTGACATGTAGGTGATAGGGCACATTAGAGAAGGAAGATACATTTAATCCTAATGGAGGACCACCACCCAATAATAGGGATAACTGAGAGAATGACCAAGGCCTCTTCAAGACTACTTCCTTATAGATACTTACATATCTTTTGTGGCAACAAGGGTTGGTGCTATGCTAGGACAAGATTTCTCCATCCCTTCAACCCTTGTGAAAATGTTTCTGATTTATTGTGGTTTGTACAATGAGAATCTCTACCACTATTTCGACTCCTGTATAGAGATCTACTCATTCTTCTACACTCTAGATACAACCAATGATACCATTTGTTTTAATATATTCCCATTCTTTATAAAGGACAAAGACAAGAAGTGACATTCCTCAAAATTGGAAATTATGAATTGGGAAGATATGAACAATGTCTTCTCAATGAAATTCTATTCAATTTTTTATTGAAAAAATTGAAGAGTGTAATCAGGAATTTCAAACAAATGACTCTTAAGAAATTACATGATAGTTGGGAAAGGTTTCAATATATGTTGAGATATTTTCCCCATCATTAGGTCCCTCTATGGAAAATTGAGAAATCCTTCTATTTTTTGTTATCTCAAATGAAATAAAATTTGGTGAAATCATCTTGTGTAGGTACTTCCATGGACAAATCCTTCAAAGAATCATGGCCTCAATTTGAGAATTTTGTGGAATGGCCTCAATTTGAGAATTTTGTGGAAAGTTCAAGGCACCAGGCCTCTAGTGTGATCAATGATTATGATCAGATAATTGGCATGATACCTCTTGCAATCCCCTCTTCTACCAATGACTCAAATTCTCTAGCAACAATTCTAGCTGATATGATGAAATTGATGAAGAATTAAGAGGAGTTCCACAAGAAAACTTGTGCAAGTTGTTGATAATCTAGAGGAGGAGGTGAAGGCACTCCAATAATATACAATGGCAACAACAATGTCAGAGATACAGTTCAAGATTGTAGGATTATGTGCTCTCTAGGATGAAACATTTTGATGAGGCTTATAAGAATGTGATTGTGTTGGAGAAAAGGCTTGATTATTTTTCTTTGTCACCTTCCCTCTATGAGGAGGGGAGGCCTGTTCCAAAATCTGGTGAGCCCAAACAATGGGGTTAGTCAAATGGGTTCCCTTAAAATTTCTACTACCCACCAAAAATGCAAGGGCAATCCATTCAACAATATCAAGGCCCACCACATTACTAAAAACCTCTCCTACCACAACAAATATTTCACTACCAGTTCACTCCTCCATCACCACCTCAATGACACCCTCACCAAGGACATGCAAATCAATACATGCAACCACCTCCTCCACCATTGCAACCACAACAAGCTCCCCTACTCCCTATCAGCAAGTGAATGCAATGACCATATTGAGGATTGGTAAACTTTAGAAACCAAAATATCAAGCATATAGTGGCCATTGAACCAAACATATGTTGATAAAATTGTTCTTTAGAAGAGTTATGGCAATATTGTGATACAAGAAAACTTTATTGTGACCCCTTCTATTGATTTTTTTAGTCCAAGTATCATACCTTATGATTTGTTTGAGAATGCCACTATTCCTTCAATTAGATATGTAATTCCTAGTGGTTCACCATTGAGAAGTGAAAGTGCTCATGTGATTTCTCAAAGTGATTGAATTCCTCATGTTCAACCTCAAATTTATCTAGTTGAACCTAGTATGCTTAGTGAAGGTTCACCACATTTCCTTGATGCCTTGGATGAGACCTCATCATCTAAGAAGAAGAAAAACTATTCTAATGGTATCTTTGATAACATAAGAGAAGCTCGAGATGGTGAGAGGACGTGGGCGAGGAGAAAGAAGGGGTGGCGGAGGGCGAAACCCTAGTGGGAGTGGGGGTAGGGGACAATTCACCGTACAGTCATCGTCGATGAATCCTCCTTTCAACCAACCAGAGGCTGATGGAGTTGGAGGTGGAGCATCGTCCTCGAAATAGAATCCCTCTCACCATGGTGCTTCACCGCAAATGGCGAAGGGGGCTTCTAGCTCTTCTTCCCACCACCCTTCCCCTAAAGCTTCCCCATCCTCATGTATAGCGGACTGGTTTTTAATTAGCTAAGAAGATAGGCCTGATCTTGATGTTGTGGTACTTGACTTTGTCGAGCTCCCACTCATGAATGGGGTCAAGTGTGTGTCCCTTTCAAGTGTGGAGTTCTCTACAGTGGATTGGAAGGATGACATGTCTATTCACTTCATCGAGAGGAAACCCTACAAAGGGCAACTCTAAGGATGGATGTGTCGACAATGGTGGCCTAGTGGTCCAATTGAGACTGTCACAGAGGAGAAAGAAGGGTTCGTCGTTAAAGTCCCATCTCACAGTGAAAGGGAGCAGATCTTGAATGAGCCCCCTGGTTCATGGAAGGCTCGCTGCTGATAGTTAAAGCTTGGGAGCTTGGTGCCCCTCTTCAGCTGATCTTTCTTCAATGAGTCCATGTGTGGTTTAGGATTGCAAATCCTAGTATTCCATGGAACCGACATCGCCTTGCTTGCATCGCTAGTACTGTTGGTCGGCCGCTCGACTACACTGACTACTCCGTCACAGCTGGATGCATTGGAGCAGTGACTACTTGCATTGAAGTTGATTGCAGTTCCAAATTGCCTAAGGAAGCGATGGTGGAGTTGGATGGCACTCCAAAGTTGTTGAAGATGGAGGTCATTACTAAGCCCTTAACCTGTCCCAATAGCAGGAACTTCAGTCACCTTGCTTCTTCCTACCCGCAGGTGTTAAGGAAGGTCACTCCTGCGGCTGACCTTCAATTCAGAGTTGGTAAGACTGTAGGTGTTCGACGAAAATCCGAAGACAAGACAATGGAACCTGAGAAAATGGAGCAATCTACTGCAATACAGTTTGAGGAAAATCTTTGTGATTTGATTGCAGAGCAAGTCAGGAACGTCATTATTTCTACATCTGTTATTCAGCAACCTTAGTCTAAGGCATTGTTCATCCCCCAGCTTGAGCCAAATATGTTTGGATCATCCCCGGTGTGGAATGAAGGGAGCATTAACCTAGATTGGGAATTGGATTTTAATAGAAGTAGAGGTAAAGACTCTAGCTCTGAATCTTGGAAACTAAACAAGATTTGGGAGAGTGCAGGTTTCTCTGTAGAGTATTCACATGCTAAAGAGAAATTGTTTGAAGATGAAGACTACTCCAAGACAGACTCATGTTCAGATTATGATACCTACCCCAGGGAGTCAGACTCATCAGACTTCGATTGGTATAGACCAAATCAGAGGAAAAAGTCGCCAAGGAAGATGATGGACATGTTCTAGCCCCTGTCCACTCCTGCGACAATGTCTCTGGCCCTCTTTGTTTCGACGATCTCACCTAGGCCCTAGTTAGTGCAGCCTAGTGGTGTGGTTCATTTCTCTTATTCTCCTTATTACTACCTTGAAGGTGAACTTACTGCTATGTGAGTAGGAGTGTAATGGGGACTAATTCATCTGCTTGTTCATCCTGATTAGTTTGTTTTTGGTGTTCTCGTCGAGCTGGTTTGGGTGACATAGCTGACATTGCATATATGCAGCTGCGCGAGACAAAAAGTGCTTCAGAACAGAAGTGTAGCCTGCATGAGATTCGGGAAAAAGATGGAGATTCATCATCTACTTACTGTGACCGCACAACTTGTGGGTGGTTTTAATGCTAGTGTAGTATCTTAGTTCTGTTGGATGATGGATTTTCATCTTTTTTTGTGTTTTATGCTTGGTTACCTCCTCATGGGTTATATGTTCCTCATGTTTGGGTTTTCTTTTGTTGAGACCTCTTAGTTAGGTTTTCTAGTTTTCTTTTGTAATCCTATAAAGGATTAGGGGGTGCGCCTCTTGTATCTAAAGTTTTGGTATCATCAATAGTAACAGAGTTATTTTTTTCGACCAAAAAATGATATCTTTGATATATTTAAGCAACAAAAGGTTAATATTACATTGCTTGATTTTATCAATAAAATTATAGAATATGAAAAGTTTCTCAAGGATACGTGCACCTTTAAGAGAAACACAACAAGGTGGATCCCTAAGAAAATCAAGCTAACTAAGCAAGTGAGATCCATATTGCATCATGCTCTTTCCTTGAAGAAAAAGGATTGTGGAGATCCTCCTATTCCCTATCACATTTGTGGCCACCTTATTGAGTTTTCATTTCTTGATCTATAATCTAGTGTAAATATCATGTTAGTATAATGTCTATCTTGAATTGTGCTTGGGAAAACTAAAATTGGTCAATTATAATCTAAAATTAGTCAATCAGTCCATTAAGATGCCAATAGGAAGTACTAATGATGTTTTAATGATGCTCAACAAGGAAACAACAACAATGTTCTTACCAGACTTTATTATTTTATACATGGAGTCGGAGGATAAGAGGATTCCTGTTGTTTTAGGAAGGCCATTCTTATCTACAATTGATGGTGAGATAGATGTGCATACTAGCAACATGACAGTCATGTTCATGAACATGGAGATAATAATCAATATGTTTATGACCTCCTCCCAATAATAATTGGATGATAATGTTTAGGATTTTCACTTTGGAGATTCCTTTTATTATTGAAAGTTGGAATGTTTAAGGTGAAACACTTGATGATTCATATGATAATTGGAATGAGGAATAATTGATAAATTCCAATGATAATGCCCTCCAATTCTAGAAAGTGGCCAAACACTTTCTACATGGTTGATGACTAAAGGAGCACCATTCCAAACTCAACGTGAGAAACTTAGAAATCATGGGAAGCAAACCTATTGGTTTGTGAGATTTTGTACCCATGCCTTGTATGTTTGTTATACTTGTGTTTTTACACTATCTAAGAAATAAACACATATGTCATATTTGATAGTTTTTGTTGTATTTGATTCATATATAAAAGGAACTTATCTAGTAGAATGATCCATGGAGTGGATAACTGATACGGAGAAGCAAGATGAGAAGAGGAAGAGTGATGAATTGAACTGCATATCTATAAGAAAATAACTAGAATGGTCATTGCTCAGACAACACAAATGTGTTTATCCTATACCCACCCTACTTGAATTACATATAGACCTCCAACATTGACACTAAGCCACCACATCTCTACAATCATTACCCTACTATCCTAAACCCTTTTTCATGCTTAGGACAACATGATTTAAAAGATTGTGGTGAAAGGACGGTAATTCCTTGTTTTTTTCTCTTTTGTTATAGACTTTTACTTAGATGATCAATTGACTTTATGAACCCACACACTAACTAATTTTTCTTTACATGTTTGTGTATTGCATCGTTTCATGTCATGTTGTTCGTTTCCTAGCATTTTGGATAATTTTATTTTTTATTTTTTGCATTTTTTTGCCATGCCATCCACTCACATTGCATTGCATAGCATGTAGCTTTTGTTAATTTTGTTGTTCCTTCTTTGTTGATATTTACTTTATGTTATTCCTAAGAGTTAGTTAAATCTTAATGTAAGTAGGGGCACGGTGGAACCATTTTTCCAAATCTGCCCAAGTGTCATATAGTTTGCACTAAAAGGTGCCTTATCTTAATCTCTACTTGTTGAATGAAATGAATGATTGCTGGCAATTTTACCTTACATTATGGTGGAGCTATGAATGATCAATCTCCATTTGGGACTTAATATTATATTTCACCTCTCTGATGAATGTTGAATTGAGTGGTTGATTGCAATTATTGCAAGCCACAAAGGCTTAGGGTTAATTCAAAACTCATGATTGAAGTGTGGTGTGTTGTATTTTTTTGTATAAGATGGGTTTCCATTCATTTATGAAAGATATTTAAGTAGTTTTCATGCAAGAAATGCCATATACATATCAACAATATTGGCCCCTCTTTTGATCCACCATTCTTCCATCATCTTTGATCTCTCTGCTTCATATAATATATGCTAAAAACACAAAAATAGTAAGCCCTGGTCATACTATAATTGCCCCCCTCAACTTCTTCTTACCACCCTACATCCTGAGATACATCAAGGGCATGGGAAAATAAATTAAATGCAAAAAGAAAATAAAACTTTCTCCTATGTAATCACATTGAAATAAACATAAGAGGAAAGATGGGCTCTCATATGTAATGGCTCACCCAATCTCTTTCCAAAACCCTATTCTTCTACTTACATTCCCATTAAGCTGGTAAAAATGAACTCTAGTCCTTCAAGTCCCCATCACATAGACAAGTGGGTCATCTATAGTGGATTTAAATATAGGATTGAATGCATGCAAATGAAATGACAATCCTATCTACTCTAGTATTCCTATTATGAAATGGTTGATCTGAAGCTATATCACTTCCTAGTTACTTGATTGAGCCTTGTTACCCTATGTGTAAATGTTGTATTCTCTTAGCTTTTATTGCAATACATTTATTCAAGTAGAGAGGATAGCAGTGGAATGTATGTATCTAGTCATAATGGAGCTCATCTAGTCAACAACCGTCCAAGTGAATGCATTCGTAATTTCCTAATTGGTTAAATTGAAAAGAGATATTTAGTTGGAGCATACTTGTGGACAAGTATGTTTTAAGCTTGGGGTGGTGATGAAGCCTTAATAGGGTCTTCATCTCGTGTAACATTTCTATTTATTTACATCAAGATACTTATAATGTATGCATTTCTCCAACAAATTATGTTTTAGTGTCAAACACACTTATGGATACTTTTTGCATATTCTACAGCTATATTGACCACTACTTGATGGAATGGAGATATGGAGGTTGATCTTAGGACTTCCCCAAGGTTGAAGAAGCTTGAACTGATGCTAAGATCAACCAAGCTACCTAAAATGATCAAGAATGCATTGAAGAAAAGAGCTCTACAGAATGTTAAGTTTAAAACTGAAGTGCATGTAAAAATCCCCCAAAATAGTCATGGTACATCAGCACAGATGTGCTACACAATCCCAAGATACACGAGAACCCAAGGAATCAAGACTCCAACAACATCCATCCCAAACCACTACTATTCCATTGGCCATGGGCTCCTCACTTCCCCTCACAACGACCATTCTATCCAGAATGGTCGTGCCCCCTCCTTTAAACCATGGGTGTGGTACCTGCCTCCAATTCCACAAAAATAATCTGACATCCACCCTACCTCCACCATGGTTGTCTACATTTAGCACAATCATTCCTATACTCACCATTACAACCATTCTACCCAGAAAGGACGTGCTACCCTCAAACCCTAACACTTCCTAGTACCACTTTCTCTCCACTTAATACTAGACCCCGTACACCACTATATAAGCCTTAGTGGAGGCTACATACTAGAGTTTAGCTCCCTTAGGCATTCAATTCTTACACCCACCTACTGCCTACCCCATTTTCTCTCCAATTCATCACCTTCCACCCAAACCCTATTTAATATGCTTTTGGCCATTCCATTTCCATTTTCCATGCCATTTCACCTTCTTGGAGGAGGATTCCAAGCTAAATGCTTCTAGAACTGAAGGAGGAGGCATCTCGTTGAAATTCATGGCCTTTCTCTCTATTTTCTCCTCTTCTTTTGTTATTTATTTGATAATGAGTAGCTAAGCACCTTTTGTGGGATGCTTGAGGGAGAAAATGTAACCTTGATGCTATATTTGGAAATTAATCTTATAAAATACTTTGATTTTGTTGTTATGTGATATATTCTTTCTTGTACTCATTTCTTTCCTCTTTTTATGGTGATTGATATGTGAAAACACCTGAGGTATAGAGAAAAGAGGGAATAGTAGTTTGTGAGTGGGAAAACTCTTAAATCTAACTGGTGGACCTATCCATCTATTTTTTTATCCATATGTGTGGATCTAAGTACCTAGGAAAGCTTCTCTTTATGCACTTGGCAAAGAGCATGTTGATAGGTTGGATGTTGAGTTAGGAGGTAAAACACTCTTCTCCTACATTCCATACAACCCTTTCCACTAAGTACAATAGGAAAGTCACTCCTAGAAACCTATACTAGGGTAATATTGGTTGTATTCTAACTATTCCTTAATCAATTAAGCCTTGTAAAGGTGGATAGGAGGTCATAGTGACTAGTTACCCAATATACACCTTATGTCATCCATGGTCAACTAGTGGGATAGAATTTACCATCCTCATTGTTGTTAGTTGTTTTGTTTTATAACACAGTTGTTGGATGTATTTTCATGAATATGAGCCTAGCATGATTGATGGATACATTACCCCCAAATGACCCAATCTCTTAACTGCTTGTTAAATCCCAACTTGTTCTAGTGGTAGTAAAAATAATTACTTGTTTGTGTTATTCAGTTATTTCTAGACAATTAGTTCTTGTGTGGTTATTTCCTTTGTAATGTTTACTTGGTTATTTGTTTGGTAGTGTAAACTGCTCACTTAGATAATTTCTTCTCTTAGTTGCTAATTAGGGTAGATCTTCCAAGTGTAGTGCTAATATCTTGTGTCCAATTGTTTTCTTAGAGAAATTTTCACCCTTTCCTAGTTTTTTGATGAATTTGTGTAGGGTTAATCTAGGTTTGATTCTTGGACCCTTAAATTTCATGCACCCTTAGTCTAGACCACACCCAACCATAAACCCTAAAATCCAACATTCTTCTTTCAGAACCTAGTAAAAAGAAAATAAGTTCTAGTGCCACCATCTCTCCCTGTGGCTCCATCCTGTTACTTTTCTCTACCTCTATACTATATCTTGAGCTCGTGCGTTTGTGGGTCATTTTATTAAAGAGTGCATTGTTAAAGTTACAGTTTGTTAGTCTTGGATTACAAGCATCAAGCTTTTCGGTATTGTTGACGGGGATAAGAATTTGTTGTCTCTTGAGTTGAGGAGGTATCCTTGCACTAGCTTCTAGAATGTGCAACATTAGGTGACCTCAAGTTTAGGCACAAATTTCTATTGACTTTTGGAGTGAAGGGACAAGAAAATCAGATTGCTCAATTCAAACTAATGTAGATTTTGTATCTTAACTGAGAGATTCTTTAGGATATATTATTATATATTCAGATAGTAATATTGGTCATTCATCATCTATTCCACCTGATTTAAGAATGTATATAAATTAGATGATTTCTCCCTATTAACATGTTTGGTTTTGATGTAATTAAACCCTCACCCAACAAAATGAACTTAATGTATATGGTGGTTTTAACTTATCTAGGGTCCTACAAAGTAACATATATGAATTGCATCATTTTGTTTTTCTCATTAATTTAATTTCTCCTCATACACCTTGTTCTTATGGTATCTACAATCACTCTTTAGTGCTAGGTGAGGAAGGTGTCGCCCAAGTTTTTGGGTGTTTGATATCTTGCTACTTTAGTACCCTTGATAACACCTCCACACCTCATATAAAGACCCAACATGAGATTAGCACATGCTCAATCAAAAAATGAGATTCTAAGATTATACATGTCTGTAAATGATAATTTAGGATGCTTTCTCAATATAGAATGATTGGGGATGCAAACATACCTTGTCTTGAGTAGTACTTTAGATATCAAGTCCTAATCCTCCAAGTCGATAGTCAATTCAACCTACATATGGGATTAGGTCCATCAATTAGGGTTTATGTTCTAATAGTTGAATTTCAAAAACCATCGATCAAACCCTAGGTCGACACATGTTAAAGACCCAACATTGATTTTAGGATTTCTTAATGATATATGACTCAAAAGGACTTCTTTATTGATCATGATATTATATTTAGTCTTTACTAATAGCAAAACCTTTAAAATCAAATCTTTGATAGAAACCTGAATTGACAGATGTTATTATCTCAAAGAGATAGTCCAAGATTACTGACCATGGATTTGATCCAAGATCTAATTTTTATCCATTAACATCTTTCTTCAATCATTATTAAGTTAATATGGAGTCTTAAACCCTAAAAATCATGTTTTTAAAACATCAAAATTATGTGATGAAAACTAGACTAAAAGATAGAGAAAATTCCAAGTATTCACAAACTTTTTTTAAAATTTTTAGATCTATAAATAAAAAGATATGAAATTTACAAGAATCATATTATTTACTAGTTTATTAATGAAATTAAATTGCAAACAAATACTTTTCTATTGTATTGGTAGTAGAGACTATACTTTTTGATAGGACATCATCGACCATGGAGTATATGATAAATTTAACGATTATTATTAAAAACATAAGATGAAATTATATAACTGCCCTTGGTGAGAATAAACAAAAGAAAAGTAGAGCGAGAGCATGGCCGAGAAATCACAGAGGATCACCCCCTTCCCTTCATTCATGCCATGGACATGTGAAGCAGGTCGAGCTTCTAGGCATGGATTTGGGGGAAAATGTGATACTGAAGAATTTCAAAAAGTGAACACTGAGAAATGAAGAGGGGTTTCCGCCGAAGCTTACCACATCTTGAATTTTCTTCAACATGATGTGAAGATGAATCCTAGGCTACTGGAGATTTGGCCTAGTTAATAGGAATGTGGTGGGTATGCGTGAAGGTTGGAGAGAAATTGAAGTGCTAGAAAGCTTTCTAAGGGCACAACAGACACGAGAGATGTGATACTATATATATAGGTTAAGGGAAAAGCGTGTGGGTGTATAGAGGTTTTTAGAAGTAGAGACTCAAAATTAGGAAAATCACAAAAAAAGAAATGTATAATGCAAGTTAGGGCTAGATTGAAGCGGGATTTCCTCACGAATTCTTAGCAAGAATAATCTCAAAGATTGATTAAGAAACGCGAGAGAAACCTACAAAATTTTGAAACATAGACATTGAGTTACTATTCATGCATGGCAAGTATCCTACTCAGGTAGGAGATGACGTGTGTGCCATCCAATTGAAATCGTATGGTCTACATTGATCATAAAAAAAGTAAAGT
The DNA here is from genome assembly GCA_963693085.1 of Alisma plantago-aquatica. Taxonomy (NCBI): domain Eukaryota; kingdom Viridiplantae; phylum Streptophyta; class Magnoliopsida; order Alismatales; family Alismataceae; genus Alisma; species Alisma plantago-aquatica. The sequence goes on from OY856409.1 coordinate 1,954,590,519, forward strand.
TGGAAACTATATTGTAACAGTATTAAATGCTAAATGCATGTTCCATTTAAGTAATTGTATTTTTATTTGTCAATCAATTTGAGGGTGCAACCAAACTCCAAATTAAGTGAAAATTGACACCTATCCTAATTAGTGTGTAGAATCCAAATATGGTATTAGTTTTTTATTTTGAAGACTCTAGATATTTTATTTAATTCTTTGAAAGTAAATCATATTTTCTCTTTTTTAATGCATAAGAGACATCTAGAATTACCCAATTTTGGTGAAATTTCACCCTCAAGCAAACTTAAGTACGTTGGACATAAATTTTCCATTATTTTTATCCGATGGAATTATTTAACACATTATTTATTATTTTGGACTTTATTTACACTTTCTCACTCCTAAATCTATTGGAACATTAAAGATTATCCAAATTAGTTGAAAATTCACATTTAGGCTTGTTTTGACATGTATATTTTGAATCTAAGATTTGTTTTCACTTTTTGAGACATTAAGTATTTTATATCATATTTTTGAATAAATTCACCTTTTCTTTTCTAAATAAAATAGATACAGTTATTTTTATCCTAAAATTGTGATACTTGGTCTCCAAGGCATATCAGACCCAAAAAAATTGAATATGAAGTTATGTTTAACCAACTAGTCTTCCTTTTAAGAATAATTAGTATTTTTGGCCCATTATTACTTTAGCTATCATTTTATATCAACATTATTATTATTTATTCAATTGTGTCTCATACCTTTTGTATTGCAACCAAAAGGATTATATTTCATTATTGTGCATAAAATTCTTTATGTTTATTATTTAACTCATTAAATGTATCAATCCCTTATTTATTTGAATTATGTATCAATATTCTCAATTACGGACACCTAGTTCTGCTATGTATATTATTATTTTTAGTAGCATACCTTAAACAACATTATCTCATGTGACATATTTTTATTGTCCTATATATTATTATGAGAGCACTAGGTCATAATTGTTTTCATGTAAATGTGTTCGGGTGACTTATATATGCATTAGCATATTAGGGTTTCAATTAATTGTTTTTAGGTATATATTCATCCTTGTTTGGCTAAGCCCAAAGAAATAAACTTTCTATCCTCTAAGGCATAAGATCAGGGTCAAGAGGCTAGATTTTGGTTTGTTACAATGCTACTCATCCAAGATTATCAAACCAAATGGTGGATGCTCATATGGCTCGTATGACAACACTACTCTTTCATCTGACAGAATCAAAGGCACCCCCATACATTACAGAACCATTTCCTGATTACCACGGCGAGCATGCAACCTTAGTTGACTTCATTTGTGTTAAACCTCATGAAGATAATACACAACTAGTTGACATAGATGAAGGGTACCTTTTCTTTAAGAGGCATGCATGCCACCACTTCTTCATAATGATTCTGGTTTTTTGATTCAGTTCTAATTGAGATCACTAATGATTAGAGTGCATGCCATATTGAACAACTAAATCAACATGTTAATACTATGAAGGAACCCAATCATTTTATTGATCCCAATGTTGAGTGGATGATTTTCCAGGAGGACAAAAAACTGCATAAAAAGATTCACTAGAATGAGTTCACAAATTGAAGATGTTTTTCCTACAATTAGAAGAAGCTAGAGTAGATTCTCCATATGATGTGGAACAATTGACACAATTAGTGGTTGATTTAGTACATACTATAATAGCCATAGAAGAAGGCATACCACCTCCAGTCCTCATAGATGAGTAGATCCATATACCACGAGATAGACACCACTGCTACTTTATTCCTCGTCTTTTAGATCCACACACTATTGCACTACAAACTTTGAAGGGGGAGTATTCATAGATCATACTGGATGGGTTGTAGGGTGATAGCAACCTACAATGTTTTAACCCACCACCCAGGGCTCTACTAGAGTTTCAAGAATGATGACTGGCTCAACTGACCACCACGGGCCTTGTTTACATGCTTTATCCTCACTCATGTAGAGATCAAGCTTAATTTCTTGATGGTCCACTAGTCCTTATACTACTCTGGGATGAGTGCATTTAATTGTAGAGTACTTATTTATTAGCACTCTAAAAGGGAGTCACACTTTGGTGATGTGGGAGCCCAATCATTTCTTTTAAGATCACTTATTTTGAGACATCAAATCTTGGGATATTACAATCTGCCCCACTTAGACTTTTGATGTCCTCATCAAGGATGAAGTATATGGCCTCATGATCTTTTCTAAATTTTGGTACAAACCCAAAAAGTCTCATGTACACCTAGCCCCATTTATTAATAGTAGCACAAGGGTGGTTCCATCTTGCCTCAACAGATAGCCATTTCTGACACACTTGGACTGCACACCTTAAAAATGTGCAAGCCACATGCCCATATAGGTCCCACCTACTAGAGGAGAATTGACTCTAATATCATTTGTAACATTTGAGCCCACCACCCAAGGCTCTAGTAGAGTTTCAAGAATAATGAATGGCCCCATAGACCACCATTGGCCTCAACTATGTGTTTTGTCCTCACTCACGCACAGCCCATGATCAAAATCTCAACATCCCATCCATCCTAGTATTACTCTGGGTCAAACATGCATAATCATAGATTACATGATGATGAGATACCTGAAAAGAAGGTGCACCTTAGTGATATGGTTATTCCAATAATTCCTTTTAATATTATCTTTATATAAGGCATACAATCTTAGGATGTTACACAACCTCATTTCAAGCATCCTCAATGTCCATTTGAGTTGCCACAAACACCCAGATACTTGTTACACCATAGAGCCCTCATGTTTAAGGACTCAACCCTTGTTCATATTCCTTTTAGCTAGACCTTCTTTGAGTTTCTAGGGCCACATAGATGAGCATTTTGAGTCTCCCCTCCATCTTTGGTTTAGTTTTTGTTCATAGATGAGCAAATTTCTAAGCTTGGGTGGAGGTTGGGTGGTACATAGTCAGAGGGGTATGAAGATGGTGGAAGAATAGTCAGATCAAAGAGGGTTCATTGGTATGATTCTCCACATAATGCATCCTGCATGAAAATTAATCCAATACTTCATCCTAGATATCACACCACATGAATGAATAAGATGAAATTGATATATCAATCAAGTGATTCCACAAACATTAAGCATTCAAAACTTGCTCAACTTCACAATTCAACCAAATCAATCACAATCACAAGAGAGGTGATGCACATGTAAAGAGTCAAACATTGATACCACTTAGCAATAAAGCATGGCATTTCATTTGCATTTGTCAAAGGTCATCGATTTTTACTCAAAACAGTAGAGATTGGGTCAAAACATACTTTCTAGGCAAGAAATCTCAAATTTGGGGAAAATTGGCCAAAATGGTGCCAATTTTCATTAAATCACATCTAAACCTACTTTAGGGAAACATAAAACATAAAGCAGCAAATCCTAGTTAAAGTGCACAAGAAATTACCAAAAACTACATGAGAATGCAATGCATGATATGGGATAGCAAAAAGAGCAAAAATTTTAAAAATTAGGCAAAAATTGCATGAAACTAACTACATGCTATGCAAAAATGCAATAAAAAGAGCATTAATAAGAAAACTGAACTGGATGGCAAAGGTAGAACAAAATGACTAAAAGAGAGATAGGGTGGTGCATACCACCCTACCCACCCCAAACTTTAGAATCATGTTGTCCTCAACATGAAACTATAGATTAGGGTAGATAGGGGAAGTGTCATGGTTGATGTGGCGGCTGGTCTGACATGTTATGAGGATCTGGAGGAGGAGATGAGGGAGGAGTTGATCTTGTTGGAGGATGCTAGTAGTAATTCCCCTAATAGTCATCCTGGGGTGGAGGGCATGTCTCTAGATATCCAGCTATGCCACCCTAAAAATCTCCACTCCATTCGGGGTTTCTTATTGCTTGGGCATGGTGGTAGTGATACAAGTGGTTGACCTGGTGGTGCATTTTTTGTTGGTCTTGCCACATGTATTGCTGGATAAGATGCATACCGCTCTGTGTCTTTTGAATACCCTCAAGTTGCGCCTAGATGGTGGACATGTGATAGGCATTCACTGAGGGATGCTACAGCTGGGATGTTCCTTCATCCCTCCTTCTTATCCTTCAATGTTGCCTTTGTCCTTCATCTTCTTGTTCCTACCCTTGAACATTTGATTCAGCTATATCTTCATGTACGGCAGTAGCTCCCCTAGTGTATGTCTCTCGTGGGTTCTCTTGCTACCATTTCAACCATCTTTCCTTCAATCTATAGAAGACCCCCAACACAGATAGAAGTGGCACCGCGTGGTATGGCAGCTCAAGTTCAATGCCAGGCACCTTATTTGTGAGATATATCATCCTTTTGTTCTTCATCTTGATAGTGTGCGAGCGCATAAGGTAGTTTAGATCAAAAAACTCTGCCGCATATGCGTCTTCTAACCCAGAGAGATCATACCCCAAAGCGAGTGCAATTGAGGTCACAAACCCTCCCATAACAAATGGTTTTGTGCTCTTGAAGGGTATGGACCTCATATGATCAATCAGTAGCACTCCAAGGTCTATATACCTTTTGTGGTTCATCACCATCAAGACAAACATATCCTTTTGGGAAATGAAGCATTGGTTATCATACCTTCACACAATGGTATTTGCTAAGACCTTCAGCACATAACGGATTGAGGGGTTGCTTATAGCGATGGTTTTGGATCTTCCTACATTGTAATCATTGTTGCCTGTCAAAGTCTTCCAGAAATGTGCATAATCAAAATCTACTTCCTTCTCTAGCAGGCCGTCATTCATCTTGTTGTCCTCTTCAGGAGTTGCAACAAAGACACAATTCAGCTCAGTACTTGTGATGGTTTGCATGTTGCCCATCATGGAAAATTTGATAGCTTCACTACCTCTTGATTTTGTCATTTCAAGTGTGGTAAAGAATTCTTGAGTCAAAGTGGGGTAAGTAGTTTGGGTTGTGAAAAGAATGTTCCATAGCCCCATTGTCTTTAAACTCCCTTCTACCGCCTCCTTGATTCCTAAATCATCAATGATCTTATCACAACCATATCAAGTGGGGACGACTCTCCGTGTCATGCATTCTGGGTATGTGAGAGTGATCTTTCTTTACATGTGTCCTCTACCATAGGACACTCCTATAGGGGCCTTTCCTAAGGCCTTCAACCTGTCTGCCTCCAACTGTTCCAGAATATCATCTTCCTCGGGCATCAGCTCCATCTCTTCCTCATCACTTTCATCTTCATCTTCCTCCATTATGTACGATTTTGACCCCGAACTCATGTCGATGTTGTATCAGTGTGCATGTTGTTCTACATCATGTTGTAGTTTCCGCGAAGGTTGCGGCTGCACACTATGCCCCGACACTGTGTGAGACGTTGAGTGACGTGCTGGAGTGGGCTTTGGCGATAGCTTTGATGAGGACAGTGCTGCTTTGGATCTTTGTCTTCTTTTGGCAGCCATCGGATCGACCTCATCAATGATGTTATCCAAATCGACTCCCTCAGATTCCTCCTCTTCTTCTTCCTCTCCTTCGTATGTGGCGTCGGTGATGTGGTGACTATCGGATGAGAGGGAGTGGGATGCGCTCACCGATTGTGAGCGGCAGAGGGATTGGTATGCGAAGGTGGTTGGTGAAGGGGTATGGAAGGGTATGGAAACATCAGAGGAGGCATTTTTGGAATGCCACTTTCCTCCGGTGATATATTGGCCCCCTTGGTGATAGTCTTTCCAATCTTCTTCATGGTTGGGTGTGGAAGTGGAGGTGAAATTCAGATTTTGTTGTATACGTTGATGTGGATGCGGATTTGGGTATGGAATGGAAGGAGAAGGATGTTTGGATGGTGGATATGGGGTTTGTTGCAGATTTGGGTAAAACATGGAGGGTTTATGTGGAGGTTTAGTGGAGGGGGGCTATTGGGCAAATTGGGGATGGTGGAGATGGAGGGCCGATTGAGAGAAAATAGGTGGTGGAAATGGAAGGGGTGGCTGGGGAATGATTTGGAATCGATTGGAGGCTATTTGGGGGTGTTTTGAGGGGTCGAATATGGAGAATGGGAGAGCACGGGAGTGCTTTTTTCCACCACACCCATTTGATGGAGGTGGAAGATGAAGAAATGAAGATGGGGTTCAGGTTTGGATGTTAAAAGGCTATATTTTTTTGCTGAATCCGGTCCGGCCACGATTGTGGCAGATGGCCACGGTCGTGGCTAGGGCTTGGTAGCACAGCCATGGTGGGTGCCATGATCATGTTGTCGATGAAGAATGCCCCAGTCTGACCTCACCACGGTCGTGGAGGAATACCACAGTCGTGGCCTTGCAACTTCAACACGGCCATGGCGGATGGCCACGGTTGTGGCCATTCTTGCCAAAAACATTGACATCTTCTGTAACTTTGATGAAATAAAACCCATGACCATGGTGTGTGCCCACGGTCATGGCCATTCGTCCTTGATACTACCGTGGCAGGTGGCCACGGTCGTGGCCATTCTTCCAAAAAAACCATGTTACTTGGCCAAATTGATGCAATAAAACCCACGACTGTGGCTGATGGACATGGTCATGCTTGACCACTTTCGTCACGGCTGTGGCTAAGCTCCATGGCTGTTTTGGGGGTACTCCTTCAGTTTTCTCAATCCAAAAACAAGAACTTCATTTTTATTTGTCATTTGGCCACAAATCTGCCTTAATGACCATGCCTCAACTTCTATCCCTTCTCTCTTTAGTGTCTAGCACCTGCCATATCATCAAAACTCAAAGAAAACTATTAGACACAAGTGTGTGTGTGTATTTGTGTAAAATAAAGCAAAAGTATCAAAAAGCAAGGTTCGAGAATCTCAAACCACGTGGGTTGCCTCCCACTAGTGCTAAATTTTATGCCTACGGCCGGGCTTATTGATTCTTTACTTCTTTCACTTCTTTGGGATCCCCAAGGCATCCTTGTAGTAGATTTCTTTCTCATCCGCTTCCAAGCACATTTCTTCCTCAGATTGTTCTTCAACAAGCATAACAATATCAAAACTTTGATTGGCCTTGTCCGGGCCTACTTCAACAACTAGTTTCAACCTTTGTCCATTGACGGCAAACTCTTTCGCACCTTCTTTTTCACATATCAAAACAGCTCTGGATGGGTACACTTTCATGATAAGATAAGGTCCTTCCCATCTAAACCGGAGTTTTTTGGGAAAGAACTTCATCCTTGAATTGTAGAGCCATACCCACTTTCCAGACTCAAATTCTTTCTTTCTAATCATCTTATCATGAAGGAACTTCATTCTTTCCTTATAGATTTTTGACATCTCATACACCTCATGGCACATTTCCTCCAGCTCATTAAGTTGAAACTTTCTCTTCAGTCTGGTGTTTTCACCATCAAGATCCATAGTCTTCAAAGCCCATAACGCCTTATGTTGCATTTCAACTGGTAAGTGGAAGCTTTTCCCGTAGATGAGCTTGAATGGTGTAGTGCCAATCGGGGCTTTGAATGCAATCTAATATGCCCATAAAGCTTCATTGAGATAGAGTGACCAATCCTTATGGTCTGGTCTCACCATTTTCTCTAAAATGAGCTTTATCTCCCGATTGGCCAACTCAACTTGGCCACTAGTTTGAGGATGATATGGAGTGGCTACTCAATGGTTTACTCCATGCTTCTTGAGCAACCCTTCAAAAGTGCGGTGAATGAAGTGACTCCCTCTGTCACTTATCATGGCTCTTGGAATGCCAAAACGGCTGAAAATGTTCGATTTCACAAAGTCACATACTACTTTGTGATCATTAATCAGGGTTGCAACAACTTCTATCCACTATGATACGTAATCCATGGCAACTAAAATGTAGACATACCCAAAGGAAGATGGGTAAGGACCCATGAAGTCAATCCCCCATACATCAAACACCTCCACCGCAAGAATGGGTGATAGAGGTATCATGTCCCTTTTTGAGATAGTGCCCACTTTTTGGCACTTCAAGCATCTTTTGCAAAACTCATGTGAATCTTTGAACAAGGATGGCCAATAAAATCCACATTAAAGAACCTTTGCAGTTGTGTGTTTTCCTCCAAAATGACCTCCACATATCCTGGAATGGCACATGGAGAGGATGTCTTGTTGCTCTATTTCTGAAACACATCTCTTTATGAGCTGATCGGGGCAATATTTGAAGAGGTGAGGGTCATCGCAAGCATAATTCTTGACCATGGCAAATAGCCTTTTACTCTCCTCCCTTGTCCATGTGCTAGGTATCTTCCCACTAGCCAAGAAATTGTCTATGTGTTGATACCATGGCCTTTGAGTGGATGAAAGAAGGAAGAGTTGTTCATATGGCATTGTTTCCTTAATTCGACTTGTTTCATCAAAGGGGTAATCAATCTGGGAGAGATGGTTGGCAGTGCCATTTTCCACTCCCTTCTTGTCTACAATCTCCACATCAAACTCTTGAAGTAATAGAATCCATCTGATCAACCTTGTCTTTGAATCTTTCTTTGACATGAGATACTTCAGTGCAGCATGGTTCGTATATATCACTACTTTATTTTCCAAAAGATATTATCAGAATTTGTCAAGAGAAAAGATGACAGCAAGCAACTCTTCCTCAGTCGTTGTGTAATTTCTTTGTGCTTCATCTAAAGTCTTGCTCGTGTAATAGATAGCATGAGGAATCTGGCCAACTCTTTGGCCCAGCACAACCCCCACTACCATGTCAGATGCATCAGTCATAATCTTAAATGGCAAAGAGAAATCTGGGGGCTGCATGATCGGAGCAGAAATAAGTGTTTCCTACAAGTGATTGAAATCTTCAATACACTTGGCATCAAAATGAAATTCAACATCTTTTTCAAGCAAGTGACATAGAGGTCTTGAGATTTTTCAGAAATCCTTGATGAAGTGGCGATAGAAACTTGCATGTCCCAAGAAAGACCAAACATGTCTTACAGTGGAAGGAATGGTGAGAGTAGAAATGAGGCCCACTTTGTCCTTGTCAACTTCAATCTCGTCCTTTGAAACTCGGTGACCCAAAACTATGCCTCCGGGTACCATGAAGTGACTCTTTTCCCAAGATAGAACTAGGCGGACCTTCACACATCTCTCAAGAACAGTAGCCAAATGTAGCAAGCACTCATCAAATGTCTTACCAAAAATTGAAAAATCATCATTGAACACTTCCAAAGATGAATCAAGCATATCTGCGAAGATCGAGGTCACACACCTCTGAAAAGTAGAAGGAGCATTAAACAACCCAAATGGCATTCTCCAATAGGAAAATGTGCCACTCGGGCAAGTGAATGTCATCTTCTGTTGATCTGCAGGATGCACGACAATTTGGAGATATCCAGAATATCCATCAAGGAAATAATAGAAGCTTTGTCCCGCTAGCCTCTCAAGAATTTGGTCAAGAAATGGGAGAGGATAGTGGTCCTTCTTTGTATTTTCATTGAGCTTTTGATAATCAACACACATCCTCCACTTGGATTGTTCTCTTACCGGCATTAGCTCACCATCTACATTCTCAACAACAGTGATCCCACCCTTCTTGGGTACAACTTGGATGGGGCTCACCCATGTACTATCAAAAATAGGATAGATGATTCCAGCATCAAGCAATTTCACAACTTCTTGGGTCACCTCCTCTTTCAATTTTGGATTCAACCTCTTTTGCATTTGGCGGGTCGGCCTTGCATCATCCTCTAGATAGATCATGTGTACACAAATGGAGGGATCAATACCCCTAAAGTCAGCTATAGACCATCCAATGGCTTGGATGTTCTTCTTTAAAACTTTCATCAATGCCTCCTCTTGTTCTGGTGAGAGAATGGAAGAAATGATCACCGGGAGGGTGTCATTTGCCCCTAGAAAAACATACTTCAAACCTTCTGGAAGTGATTTCATCTCAAGATTGGGAGGTTCTTCAAGAGAGTTCTTTAGTGGTTCAGAGATAGAAGGGAGGTCTTCACTTGCAGCCACCAAGGCTAGCTCATTCTCTTCATCATATTCCTAATCATCATCGAGGAACTCAACTATCGGCTCTAGACCTCTACCTTGAGTGGCAGTTTGAATCCCCGTAGGTAGGCATTCCTCCACAATTTCATCTAGGCACTCAATGAGATAGAAATCTTCTTTAGTCGCCCCTATCACCTCGGTCATGGCTGAAGATTTAAAGATGTTCAACCGGATCTTCATGTGCATGAATGTCACATGCATCGTACCAGTCCTCGCATGAATAAATGCATCCGTTGTGGCTAAGAAGGCTCTCCCCAAGATGATAGGAACCTTCCTCGTGTCTTTCTCCATATCCAAGACAATCAAAATCAGTAGGAAAGAAAGCAGATGTCTCATCATCAAGTCTCACAAGCACGTCATCAACACACCCTCTATGTGTCTTTACTGATCTGTCATCCAACTATAAAGTTCAATGAGCTAGACTCAACTGCCCCATTTGTATCTCTGCAAACACATCATATAGCATGAGGTTGACGCTAGAGCCCAAATCTAGGAGAGCTTGGTCTATGCGATGTGCCCCAATGTAGCATGAGATGATAGAAGCATTGGGATCTTTTCTTTTCCTTGGCATGGTGTTTTATAAGATCGAGCTCACTTGCTCGGTGAGCTTCACTTTCTTTGGGGTTCTTCCCATAGTTTTTCTCTTGAATGTGTAGATATCTTTCAAGAACTTAGCATAAGAAGGGATTTGCTTGACTGCATCAAGAAAAGGGATGTTGATTTTCACTTGTTTGAAGGTTTCAAGAATGTCTTCAGTGTGCTTCTTCCTTCTCTTCTTAGCAGAAGGCTCCTTAAGAGCCTCAGGAAATGGGGGGAGTTGGGACCCCATATGGTGCAGATCAACAATATCATCAACAGGAATAACAAGAATCACAGTATCAACACCCAGTATCACAGTATCAACCCTGCCTCTCATCACAATATCCTCAACATGTATCTCAGTACAACCTGTCTAGTCTCAATATCACCTCTATCAACAACGACGGTATCACGGGGGTCTTCCAAAGTCTGGCCACTCCTCAATGTAGTCACCTCCTTCACATTCTCATGGGTAGTAGAAGAAGAAGATTGTGGAGGTGGTTGTGGTTGTTGAGGTGGTGGAGGCCTTTGGTGAGGTGAATTTGGGTTTTGGAGGATGAATCGTGGTTGCGGTTGTAGTGGTGGTTGTTGTTGTGGATGGGGGTGGTATTTCGGAGGTGGTTGTTGGTATATATGAGGTGGAGGTGGAGCATATTGATAGGTAAGAGATCCTTGAGGAGGTGGTGGAGCATAGGGATTCGGAGGTGCTTGGTATGATGGCGGAGCATAAGAACTTGGAGTTCTACCTTAGGAAAGCACCACCATTGTTTGGATTGGGCATCGGTTGAGATGGAAGTCTTCCTTCTTCCCTCTTAGAAAGAGAGAGAGAAATCTGATCCAATCTTTACTCGAGGCGGTTGATGGACTACCCATGTGATGTCACATCATCCAAACTTCTTAACCTTCCAAGAACCTCCTCCTCAAATTTTGAGTTGTAATGTGGCCTTTGTTGCCCTTGTTCTTGTTCATCCTCATTATGTTGTTTCCAAGAAAAATTTGGATGGTTCCTCCACACGGGAGTGTAGGTGTTTGACATGGGGCATTGGTTGTTGTGGCCACCAAAGGAGTGTAAAGCATTCACTTCCTCATCCACAGAGTCGACTACCATGGTGGGTTTGCTAGGAGAGCCACCAGCTTGATTCTTCATCATTTTCATCATGTCCGCCATCATTTTCATCATATTGGGGTCGGTAGCACTGTGGGTTGGAGCCACGGAGGAAGGTGGAGGGATGTAGCTTCGACCTCAATGCCCCCTGTTGTAGAAGCACAATGGCATGAGTTTTCAGCAAGGTGTTCGAACAAGGGCCGCGATTCTTTGGGCGGCTTTGCCATGAAAGTACCTCCCAGGAGGAGTCGACATTGTTTTGGATTTTCTCTTCAAGACCAGTGTAGAATGCTTGAACAAGTTACCACAAGGGTACTTCATGGTGAGGGTAGTCACAGAGCAGTTTTTGGAACCTATCCCATGCCTCGTGGAAGGGTTCATTTTCCTTCTAAGCAAAAGAAGTGATGCACCTCCTCATCTAGGATAGTTTTGCAATAGGAAAGAACTTCTTGAGGAATTCATTTTTAACTTCATTCCATGTGACCAGATCTGGATTTGACACGTACCACTCTTTAGCTTTCTCTTTTAGGGAGAAAGGAAAGAGTGTCCTCCGGATGGAGTCATCAGTGGCAGCGGGGGTGCGGAAGGTTGAGCACGTCTCAAGGAAATCATCAATGTGATGATACGGGTTCTCATTCTCCATCCCATAGTAGGTAGGGAGGAGTCCAAGGAGTGCGGGAAGAATGAAGAATTGTTGACCCATCATCTAGTCAACTAAGGTGGCGATGGGGGAGTTGTAGTTCCCCGGGGTGAAGTATTTGTGGAGCGGGCAGTGGTATGATGGAGGTGGTTGAGCATCTGCATGCGGGTTATTTTCATCCATCTTGGCCTCTCGGTGCTGGTTGCAGTGAGCTTGGCGCCTCCTTCTACCAATCTCGGGGTCATACAACACCAAGTTGGTACAGGTAGAATGTGTATGGCGCATGCATAACTGTCACCTGCACAATACACAAACAAGCAACAAGAAACCAAGTTAGCAAACCAAGATGCAAATGTAACACAAAGAATAAATAATAGCAATGGTGAGGTCAAAAGGAAAGGCTAAACTACACTATCTAACTAGGTCAAGCACCTCTATCCTCGACAACGATGCCAGAAAGCTTGATGCATCTGAGCCAGATGCGTACACACCAACCAACTAAGGTGGCTAGATGCACTTCCACGGAACTCAAACGCACGTGATGGTATCAATTTCGAAATTTTAATTGGCCCTAACCAAGTCAGTCGCAAAAACTAAACAGGTCACTTGCAAGTGAACGAGGTACTATTGTAGTATAGGTGATTGGCAAGAAAAGGAGTCGGTCCTCAGGGATAGAGGGGACACTAGAGTTAGGTAGTGTTTGCTATGTTCCTAGTGCAGAGATTAGGGTTTGAGGGTTTTAAAAGGTTTGATTGTGATTACACTAAGCAAACAAGAAAGGAAAGGCAAGATGGAAACTAAGTTATCAAAAAGCTAGATTACCCTAAGCAAGTTGAATCTAAGCAACTAGGCCAAGCAATTAACCAAACGAAAGCAAGATGAACTACACTACTCTAGCAAGGAAAGAAGCAATTAAGAACTAAACTAACCACTAGCAAGAGCAAGAACCTAAGTTAACACTAAAGAGCAGAACTAAGCAATTAACTAGGTTAAGCAAAAGAGACTAAACTAGACTAGCATGAACAAGCAAGCAAAGCAATTTGGGTTTTAACAAGATAATTAAGGTAGGTGGGCCATTTGGGGATGTGCTTTGATATTAGTTGGGGGATCTCAACATATCAAGCAACTATCACAATTCTAAATAGATTACCAAACCAAACAACAAGGAAGTGCTAGTAGAATATACCATATACTACTAGATGGGTAACTAGAGTTAGGTGTAATTCTACTTGTCAAGTCTAGGTTTATAGGGTAAGTGGTATTAGGTAAATTGAGACCAAGGGTAGAGATGGGAGTGGAGATGAGGATAATTGACCTCATGCCATTAGCCATTCTAGTCTTTAGAAAACCCTAGGCAATTGCACTAATCACACTTACACTAGCTACTTAGATCTCACACTCACTTGTAGGGGATGGGATGTGTATGTAGGAACAAAGGGGGATAGCTAGGGATCCACTAATTGGATCTAGGATCCAATCCTAAGATTGCCACACACACTCCATTTCCTCCTAGAAGCTAAGTGTCATCAAACATCTCAAAGCAAGCAATCCATGTTATAAGCACAAACCACATGCAATAAAATAGAAAATGAGATAGAAGCAAGAGGCAATCATCATAGATAAAAATGATGTTCATTACAAGATTTTTTTCCCCAACATGGTATCAAAGTCACATTTTAACCCCAAACAGCCCACCACTAGGGGCTTAGCTACACATAGTCAAAGAAATAGCAAAAGAAAGGGGTAGAAGAGAAAGAAACACCATGGAGCTCGGGGAAGTGGCCTTCTTCTTCACCTCCTTGCTTTTGTGGACGACCTCTCTCCTCTAAGGGTGTAGGTGAGCATAAAGATATGGGGGATTATGGGTGAAAACCTAGAAAACTAGGTTTCCAAGGTGAAATGAAGGTGGAAATGGTGGATGGAGAGCACAAATGCAAAGGAAATGCACTAAATACTCAAGGAGGAGTGGTGGAAGCTAGGAGCAGTTGTGGGGTGTCTAACCTCCATGCCCCAGCCACCACCTATGTATACATAGGTGGTGGGGAAGCACTAGGGTATGTAGGGGTAGTATAGGAAAATCAGTGTAGAAGTATAGTAGGGTTGGGTGGTCACCACGACCATGTTGATGTGCCACGGCCATGGTGATGGTGGTATGGGACGGTCGTAGAGAAGGGGTACGGGTGTGGTATGGAAAGGGTGTGGATATGCTAAGGAAGGTGGTGGCCACGGCCGTGGCAGAGTGCCACAGTCATGGTGGGTGAGAGGCAGCATGGTCGTGTTAGGTAACACGACCGTTTTTGAGGGGGAGGACGTGGTCTTAGAGCAGCAGCACAGGCGAGGGGGTCTTCAATGGCCATGGTCGTGGAAGACGGCCATGGTCGTGGCGATTAGGGGGAAATTCCCTATTGAAATGTTGATTCTTCATCATAAATTGCATGATTGCGGGAGGTGCCCACGTCCGCCTTTCACTCTTATGACCATGACCGTGCGGATGGCCATAGTCATGGTGTCTTCAAAGGGCCACGACCGTACTGGTGGCCACGGTCGTGGGAATCTGGGAGCAAAACATTGTTGAGATTGTCAATTCTTTTCCAAAAAAGACACGACTGTGGGGTTGTGCCCACAACCGTGTTGGGGTCTGCATCAATTGATTGTCCTTCAAACTTCAACATTTTTGGATTTCTTTGCTTGTTGACGATCTTGGCCATTGGAGGTAGGTTGAGGGAGCTTTTGGGGCCTTCTTTGGACCCCTCCATGAGTGGAAGAGTCCTACAACTCCTTCCTTCTCTCTCGTCCATCCAAGGCATGGTCCAAGTACCTGAAAATAGTGCAAAGAACATCCATAAGCGCATTTGGAAATGATAAGCGTATTAGGGGAAATAGCTTGTAATCTAACATGTTTAGATGTGATTTAAGTACAAAATGTCACAAGATGGAGCCCTAGAATAGGGATACATCACGCGTCCAATGGCACCAGTGGATGATACACCTTGTCATCGGTTAGTGCGTCTATAGGACCACTTGTTGATGGTTCTATGTCACTGTCGTCTGACAGATGAGGGTGACTCTGATGGCTACACAATTCTTTCATCAAGTGACAAACGATGGTGGTCTTTCATCAAGTGACAAACGATGGTGGTGCAGGCCTTCGACTGTGATCCAATGGTTGAGTTGTTGTCTACTCCTTAGTGTCCACCAATTGTAGAAAGCGATGGGTTTCTAGTCCTTAGTCATCTGAATGATATGTTTGTATTAGACTCAAATGGGGGTGAAAATAGTATCCATGTATAATATGGTGGGAAATGAGTAAGAATTTGCATAAAGAGAGAGAATAAAAGGTAGGTTAAGGCATGTAATATCCATAAAATTGGATACTATCAAGCATCTTCATCTAACAACCTAAGCCAAAGAATGTCAAAGAAGCTCTCAAAGATGATGAATGGATCCTAGCAACGCAAGAGGAACTAGAACAGATTGAAAAGAGCAAATTATGGACTCTAGTGCCAAGACCAATTGATAGAAAGATCATTGGCACAAATTGGGTCTACCAGAATAATATTGATGAAAGCGGCAAGGTGGTAAGAAACAAAGCAAGGTTAGTAGCACAAGAGTATAATCAACAAGAAGGTATGGACATTGATGAAATGTATGCTCCTGTTGATAAACTTGAATCTATTAGAATGATACTTTCCTTTTCTAGTCATCACATTTGTTGCTATATAAAATGGATATTAAAAGTGAGTTTTTGAATGGTAGAATAGAGTAGGAAGACTATGTATCTCAACCTCCCAATTTTGAACATGACAAGCTCACAAATGATGTTTATTTGTTATGAAAAGCTCTCCATGGTCTCAAACAAGCCTCTGGATCTTAGTATGAGAAATTTAAAAACTTTTTGATAGATAATGGCTATGTCATGGGAAATTTTGATTCCACACCCTTTCCTAAAGACACTTTTAACAATTTCTTAATTATTCAAATTTATCTTAATAATATCATTTTTGGCGGGATGATTCTTAATCTTTGCAAGGAGTTTAGTTCTCTTATGCAGAGTGAATTTCAAATGAGCATGGTGGGAGAGATCACATTCTTCCTTAGCTTTCAAATCAAGCAAACAAAGGATGGAAACTTCATCGACCAAGGCAAATACACAAGTGAATTCTTAAAGTGCTTTAGGATAGAGAACACAAAGCCAATGGATACTCCCATTCCCAACACCGCCAAACTTGATAGAGACGAAGAAGGTGAAAAGGTAACTAAGAATATCTATAGAGGTATGATTGGTATCTTGTTATACTTGACTACCTCTAGACCTAATATCATGTTTAGTGTTGGCTTGTGTGCTAGATTTCAATCAAGCCCTAGAAAATCTCATCTTACAGACATTAATAGGATTCTAAGGTACCTAGTCAAACCCCAAAATTTTGGACTATGGTATCCTAAGTCAAGGGACTTTACTCTTACAGCTTGTAGTGATGTGGATCATGTTGGATGCTTAATTGATAGAAAGTGCACAAGTGGCACTCGCTTCCTCCTAGGTCTATGCTTGGTTTCTTGGTTCTCTTAGAAACAAAGCACAATGGCTCTTTCAACTGCCGAGGCTGAGTATATTGCAGATGCAAGTTATTGTGTCGAAGTCCTATGGATGAAGATAATGCTCCAAGACTTAAATGTTTTCTATGATGCTTCTCCTATCTATTGTGATAACACTAGTAAATCAATCTATCATGCAATCCTATATTGACTAGTAGAGATAAACACATAGAGGACTGCCATCACTTCCTTCATGACCACATTGCTAAGAAAGATATATATGTTGCACATGTGGAAACCGAAAATCAACTTGTGGACATTTTCACTAAACCTCTAGCTAGAGAGAAATTCACATTTATTAGCTAAAAATTGCTTATAATTGTTCTTAATGATAATTATATGCCTTCTAGATAAGATGTTCACTTATATCTATGTTGTTGCTCATGAAATGCTTATCATGTGCTAGTTTGTGCAACAAATGCCAAGTTTTAGTGCTTTGTTTTTAGTGTTTTTTCTTTAAATCACAAAGGCTTATTTTATCACAAAATAGTAGCCAATGATGAGTAAAACAATGCCTCTATATGGTCAAAATATATGATAGGATAGATAAATGCATTTGCATAGCACTCTAGGGATCTGATTTTAATGGTTTATCTTTGTTGACAGGCCTTCCTATCGATTGAGTCTAGTCCTACGAGTAACTCGACCAATGGCATGACCAAGGGTTGAACTACAGATAGCATCAGTTGAGTTATAAGTAGGGTCTGTTGGTCGATTTTCTCCCTCTCAACTAGAGAAAAATGACCGAAATTGAACCTCCTTCATTCACCCTTAAACCCTAGCATCCTTCCAGTCCTCTTCCTGCCCATTTCAACCTCTGATTCAAACTTCCTAAACCCTTCTTAGGTTGTTTTGGGCGGGTTTCTAGTAGTTTTTTTTTGTTTTTGTAGCTCTTTTTCTCTCTTTCCTACCTAGATCAGCTTCATGGCAACCAACTGAAAGAAGCGGAGCTCAACCTCCTGGAATGTTGCTCTTACTCCTTGCTCACACTCTCTTATGTATGATGGTGCATATTTCATCCATCCACAAGATGTGAATAGTTACAAGGAGCTCCTACCTCAAGCACCCTTTCCTTTTAGACCTATTTTGGAATACAAGGATGTTTTTGTAAATCAAATTCATGATATTTTCTTACTCCAATGCCTAGGTGTTTTATACATAGAGCATTTTTCCTTCTTTAATTCATACGCAAGCACCAAAGTGGTTCATGAATTTAATGCGGATTTGACTTGGAATTACTCCTCTCTTTTTCCTCCAGCATCCACTCAAATCACCCTTTCCACCAAGGTTTTTGGAACTAAGGTAACTATCTATGAGGATGATCTTAATTCCTATTTTGTTTTAGATACTCCTATGGATGTAGAGAGATGGTTATCCTCCTACCCTTCTCTCTTAGACTTTCTTTATCCTGGTGATTTCTATGATAGCTTTTATCTCAAGCTTTCTCCTTCTGACATCCATAAAGCCATGATGAAGATTAACATTCCTTTTATGAAGAAATTCATCCTACCTTCATTCTCCTTAGATTTGCAATCTCACATCATTGCCTTAATTGTCAATTGTAATATCCATCCAAAGAGAAATCAAACAGACATTGTTGAAAACTTGACGGTGATTGTTTGTTACATCTGTTAGGGGATCCGAGTCAAATGTTCTAGATACATTTTCCACCATATGACTTGTTGTGACTCAAAAAAGAAAACCCAGGACTCCCACCCCCCATCCTAACATCATTTGTGGCCTCTTCCATACCCTCACTGAGAAATCCATTTTTAAGGATGTGGATTACTCCTAAAATCGAGAAGGGGCCTACATTAGTGAGACTATAGTCAAGAAGGTTCCCATGATTTTGATCCCTTTACCTCAGGTGCTTCATTCTCCTCAACCCAACCTCCCCTACCTCCTCCTCAACCTACAGGTGATCTATTCTCGGTGTCAAATGAAATCCTTATGGGTTTCATGATGACCAAAGTACATACAACATGCAAGTTCAAGAGCATCTTCATCAAGACCTTCTCTACATCATGAGAAATAAGAACCTCTCATACACTCATCCTTACCTAACCTACTAGCCCTCTTTATCTACTCCTGACTATGCTACATATGTAGATGATTAGTTCTACCCATCCATCCAATATACTTCTTTGACTTCCCATACCAATCCTGGTGTTAGATTTGTTGCTTTCGCTCCACCTCCTACCTCTAGTGAGAGACCTACCCTTGTTTCCTCTCATCCTCAGCCCATTGTAACTCAGTCACTTGCACTTCTTGTTGGTCTTGTTGTTTTTATGCTTGTAGACTTTGATTGGGTTTCTATACCTAACTATGAGCAAGACAAAGCATTGTTTGACTGTGGCATTTCCTAGGAAGAGTAGCAAAACCAACGGTGCATTCCACACTCCTTTTCTCTTATCGAGGATGAATAGATGGTTGATGATGATGATGGTGATGGTGAAGAGGATGTTGGTGATGAGGATGATGGTTCAGATGGTGACGGTGATGAGGACACCGCTACTCCAGCCACTATTGCACCTTCAAGCCAGTCAGTTATGAGGCCTACCAGCCTGACAAGGAGCTTGATCTTGATGATCTTGATGTTTAGTTCGTAGGTTCTATAGTGCTCATGTATGTGTCTTTTTATAGACTATCTTGTATTTTACATTGTGCATTGTATCTGAGGACTACTATTTTTACATTCAGTTATTTTCTTGGTCATTTATAGTTTTCATCTTGACCGGACTTACTTTGTTGTAATCTTATCATATGTACCACTAACTCTATGATTTCCTACTTATCATGAGTTATTGGTGTGTTCTTTCATATTTTGGTTATGACTTTAGTAAATATGTTCTATCCCTAGCTTGTGTGTGGTGCTTGCAAGTGGTGGTTGTATGTGGTGTTTGTGCCTTGAATAAGACCTTTTTTAGCTCTTCTACCCCCTCCCTTTTTTTATGAAAAAGGGTGAGAAATGAGCTTGGTACATATTGAATTTGATCCTTTTTTAGTTAATTTTATGGAATATCTTATGACTATAAAAGTAGACTCAAATAGCATATATATGTTATGATTATGGTTTTGGAGGAAATAACCATACAAATAAAGGTAAGCATGAATTGAGAGGGAGAAATTTCTATTGTACATTCATGTATCCCCCTACATTGATAAGGTAAAAGATTTAAATTATAAGTTCTTTTCAATATGTAAGGAATGGTTTGTCATCTGCAAAAAGGGGGAGAATGTTGACCTAACACTTATACATTATCTGTATTTTGATGGTTTTTTTGGTCGGCCATCTGTATTTTGATGTTGACTTAACCATTCAATTCATATGTATCAAAGATGTCTATTTGAGATCCATTTCAGGTATTAGCTATATGAAAAGAATGAATTTAAGCAAACCCTAGCTTGATGAAAACAAGTCAAAATCAATGCAAGTGCACTTTTGTGGAAAAGGCCTTAAATCAATTAGGACAATTTTGTAAATCACTTATATCGATGTTATGACGTGTAACTAAGCTAAATATATATATATATATATAATGCACTTAAAAAGAATGATTGAACACTTTTACATCATTTATTCAATTCCATTACAGATTGCCTTGTTGGTCGAGTTTGTCCTCAAGACAACTCGACTGACAAGCTGTGTGGAGCTTGATAAATCCCAGTGTCGATCAAGTTTGTCTTGGTGACAATTTGATCGAAACCTTGTACACGCAAAACAATCTTAAGCCATTAGCCAAGTTTCATCAGTATAAACTCGACTGACAACTAAAAGTTATTTTATCGTGTAGTGTTATCCGTCGAATTACCTTTATGGAAATGCAAATGACAACATTGTATAGAATAGTGTAGAAAAGTGTTTCCACCCGTTGGAGTGTTGCAAAACTTGAAAAAATATATGTTGAAAGCTAGAATTCATTCTTAACAGCATCTATTGGCTAGTAGACACCCCCAACGATAAATAGGGGCCATTAGACTTCATTCCAAGTTTGCCTTTTTTGCTGATTGCTATAATTGAGTGGTTTTGTCTACAAAGAGCCCCTTTATCTCTCAATCTTACTACTAATCTACATCGATTTGAGTGAGATAGGATTCTTTTGAGTGATCTACTCCATTGTACACCTTATGAAGCTCTTAACTTCCCTTTCCCAATCCCCTTTGTCAAAGAAAAGATGGTGAAAGCTTCTCCTTGTTAAAGGTGAAGAAGAAGACTGAAGATCTAAGAGAAGAGTGGGTATTTCCTTTAAGGCCAAACACTTGTTGCACGAGTAGGTCACCCTGGTAAAGGTGTCTAGTGATGAATGCATATTCATCCCATTTTTAGTTGCAGTTTTAGTCTAGTTTAGCATTCATATAGATTGGTTTTCTTTAGAATATCTTTGTTTTGATCTACTTAGGTTTTTATTCTAATTTGTAGAAAAAAGTGGATTTTGAGCACTTTCAGAAGGCACATCGATACACAAAAATTGTGTCCTTAACCAATTTTGACATGTCGATCGACATGCAAATTGACATTAAAATCAATGAGAAATCAAGAGGTCGACAGCCTTATCGACCTCCCAGGACACACTCAATGCTTGATAGCATCATCGACCTCCTTGGTCGACATCCACAAAGAATGACACTCAAAGTCATCGATAAGTAAGGCTGGCAGCTCTGTCGATATCTCCTCGACATCATCATCAGCCAAGCAATTGACCAGAAATCAAGTCGTCGACACAATGTTGTTAACACTCTCATCGACAGTCACAACTTCAACTGATAGTTTTGTCAATCCTCAAGGTCAACAGTCCCATCAAACTCTAGAACTGACGATAGGAAGTCTAAGAATCAACACTTGTCGGTCAACAGTCCTATCGATCGATGGACCCATCGACTGACACTGAGATTGATCGACACTGATAGAAAGTGGTTGACATTGATAGGGAACCGCAAGAGGTCGAAAACAATAAATAGACACCCAGCGCAGCTATACAAGTGATCTCAAATTTTCTGGAGACAAAACATGTCGAGAGGATACCACTGAGATTAGAACAAGGACGAGACATGTCAACCAATCTAGTTCTATCGAACTAGCTGGACAACGTCTATCGACCTCAACCATAGATCGACAGATCCTTTCCTTCCGCAACTCCAAAGTCATCGATCTTCTTCTCCAAGGTGATCAATCTCTTCCCTAACTTGTTGTCCATTCCCCTACTTCTACTGGAAGTCATGGTTAATACCTGAAGGATAAAGAAGGAAGGAAGTCTTTCATCACACACCACGTCGAGCCGCTTCTATTACCATTATGATCGTGATGGTGTTCTCTTCATCTTCTAGTGATATGAATCTCGCCATGTCGAGGGAGTAGTCTTTTTACTGGGGTGTGAGGACTAGCCCCACTACCCATTTCTTGTAATTTCATTCATATTCTAATTCTTGTATGAACTCATATAATTCATAGCCAAACATGTATTGCATGTTTTGTGGATTGATCACCTACTTTACATGATTTATTATAATCTTATACTACGAGAACTTCAACATTTAAGATTTGAATACCGATTAGCTTTAGTTGACACCCTGAAAAGAACTTCCAACATAATGACTCCAGAGTAGTAGATAAAGGATATGTAATTAATGAGACATTGATCTTATAGGGATATCCACTCATGCAAAGTTTCTAACACTGAAAGGGGAAACTTGTATAACTCCAATTATATCTTCATACAGGTTTGGATTTGAATGCTCGCGCATATTCGAGTAGTGGTTGTGAAATCTAGTTCCACCCTAGTGTTTCCATCCATTGATAACTAAAACCTTAGTCTAGCTCTTTTTATTCTTGTAATCTTAGTTAAACAAACCAATCTTGACTTTTGTGATAAATACTAATTCTTACTAGTTTACTTTGATTAGATAATTCTTAAAAACATTATCTCTTAGGATTCGATCCTTAACTATACTGTGATAAGATCCGTCCACTTGCGGGTGGCATTATTGCACTTTGGTTTTGGTAAACTCTAGAAATTATATTCTTAGTGAATTTGCAGTGCGATAATATTCCACGTCATCTAGCTAGTTGCAAAAGTGGAAATTCCTTTTGAAGGTTAAAGATTGTTGCTCTTGGATGGGTAAGTCCTTGTAAGGTTATTAGCTCCTTTGTTCTCAAAGGGAATGCTAGGTACCCTTGACCTTGGAATAGGGTGGTCATATTGTATCCCTTATAATGGAATATAAGAAGTGTGCAATGGTTGCAAATCCTAGATATTGACCCCTCTTGGTAGTGGATGTAAATCTCCTAGTTTGGAGTTTGGAACCACTATACATATCTTGTGCTCTTTTTCTTGTTCAATTCCTCTAATCCTTTCTATGTATGTGTAGTTGCACTCTGATTCCATATATGAAACCTTATCTTGTGATATAATTTGAAGGTCAAATGAATTTTGTTTAAGTGTTTTAGATCTATTCACCCACCCCCTCGATATCCCTTTGATCCAACACCATTAATTGAGAAAACTCATAACCTATAGTCATGAAACACGTGACTAGAAAAAACTTGTGGTATTAAAGTACAAAAAATTTCGTAAAAGTATAAATTGCCTACCATGGTAGGGCTTCAAACCAAATCTATCTCGATAGATTTTGATTAAAAATTATAGAGAAAGCCTACCATGGTAGGACTTTAGATAGAACAGACAAATTGGTGTGTTAATAATACATACTACAATTTAACATGTGATGCATGCTTGTAGTTTCCATTTTTTCTAGATTTTTTTTTATTTTTGATTGTATCCTCAATGTTTTTCTATTGAGCGCCAAAGGAGATGGCGCATGTTTTTTAGAGTGCCAAAAGTTTGGCGCTATTTTTTTATTTTTTTAGCACCAAAGTGTTTTGCACCAGTTAGTTTATTTTTTAGTGCCAAAAGGCTTTGCGCCAATTTTTTAGCACCAAAGGTTTTTGCACTAGTAGGGTTTTACTAGTTTTTAGTTTTTGAGTTTTTTTAGCCTCAAAGGGTTTTGTACCATTTTTTGTAGTTTTTTCAAAGTTAATTTTTTACATTTTGTTAGCTTTGAGATTTGAGGTTTTTTTTAGTATCGAAGGATTTTGCGCCTTTTAGTATTGAGGTTTTTTTTAGTATCGAAGGATCTTGCTACGAAATTTTTTTTGACATATCTTTTTTTAGCACCAAAAAATTTAGTGCCATTTTTTTAGTTTATTTTTTGATAAATTTTGTACCGCCAAAGGTTTTGTCCAGTTTTTTTTGAGGTTTTTGTGATTTTTTTCTTTTGCAATTTTTCTTTTTTTCTATTTAGCATAAAGGGGTTTCCGTTAGGTTTTTTTTAGTTATCGAGCATGAAAGGGTTTGGCACTCATCTTTTTATTGATAGCAATGTGTATTAATTATTTGATTAAAAAAGGAGTATTTATAAAATAAAAACCCTAAGAAAGAATATAAATAAGGGACTTTAGGGTTAAATCCTTCACCACTTCCATGAGATAGAAAAATAAGAGTGTGAAAAGGTTTGTCAATCCCATACATGAAAGGTTTGGCACTCTAAAGAATGAAAGGGTTTGGAACTCTAGATCGCATTGCCATCCGTCATATTATGAAAAAGATCTGTGTTTAGAAAGTCCCTTATCATGCCAAGACACTCTGCATCGACTTGTGTCAAATCGATCTGCGCCAATCTATGTCAAATTTATCTACACCCATTTGTGTTGAAGCAATCTATGTCAATCTGTGTCAAACTAATCTGCATCAATCTGTGTCGAATGGATTTGCACCAATTTATGTCAAATTGATCTGTGGTATTCTGGTGAAAAATTGGATGACAATGAAAACCCTATGTCAAGTTCCTAAATTAGAGAAGAGTTGTGACCATTTTAAAATTGTGTGTGAATGGATAGATGATATGGAGATTACTGAAAGGACGAACATGTAGAGTTACAACATTGAGAAATCCTTGATAGATCCAGTATATCTTTCTATATCTTGAGAATGGATGGAAATTGCAGCTCAATTCTGGGATAAAAATTCACATACATTCCAATTTGGCAATGTGATATTGATGCTGACATTTACAAGACATAATTTTGATCACCTAATTGGAACTGAATGATAAATGGCCTCAGATAACATAGAGACAACATCGGTATATAGAACTTAGTTGATTGCTTGATGTGAAGAAGAAAGTTGCAGACAAATTCATGGATGTAGAGAAGCACTATATTAAAATTAGCACTTTATGGGGTGGTTTCAACAAAGTAGCACCTTACCAGAAGTCAGAGAGAGGAAAAGGTCATTTTCATGCATTCTTAATAGTTTTGTTTGGTACTCTATTCTTTGGGGGTCCAAAATGGAAAGGTTGGTGCTAATGTGGTAGTTATGGTGATCATCATAGAGAAGCAAGAGACTGACATCCCTTGGATCTTGAGTGAGCTTTATCGGTGTCTTGATTCCACAAAAGATTATGGGTGAACGATGGGTCCATTCCAAGTGTTGCAACTATACTTTGAGATGTGATTGGGTTCTGGTGCCTTTGTCGTCGATTGTAATCTGATGACAAACCTCACCAAAAATTATCTTACTAGTTGAGATATGTTGAATATTCCCTTCTAGAAGAGAGGTGAGATAGTTGCATGGTTAGAAAATCATTAAGATGAGGTGGTTAGATAGAGATGTATGTCATGAGGGATTGACACATCCTCATATGGTGGCACTAGTCAGGTTTTGATAATCTCATTATTCCACTGAGCTTTGGGAGCTGTCAGGCATATTTCCCATTATAGTATAATGCCAATTTGGGATAAATCAAGTTGCATATTAGTTGGATCAAATGTTGCACTACTATACACAAGTTGTTGAAGAAGGTATTCATCATATGTGAACTAAATAAGCAAATATGTGGAATCATCACAAGATGATGGTCCTCGAAGAATTCCCTGAGGGTTGGAGTCGCACTCCAGAGTATCTACATTAACATGAAGCATTTGAGCACGTACAAGTGACTTGCAAGCCTGATGAGGATCTCGAAAAAAAAGAAACCAATAGAGGAGGAGTTGAAGATTAGATATAGCTTTATCATGATTTTTTTAGGTTGTCTGATTAGGGTACAAGTGGATGATTTTATGAGATTTCATATTTAATATTGCATGTTAGTCTCTTTACTTTATTAGATTTATTGTTACCAATCATGTTTTTAGTTATATATATATACATATATTTATCCCGTTGTAGTAACTTAGACTTCAGGCCTTGAGACATTTAAATACAACACAAGAATGGGTTTTTTCTCTAGAACATTGAGGCTCAGAGTCCCAATTATTTTAGAGTTTACTGTTGTTTTAGTTCCTTTTCCACATATGTTCACTTAGTTTAGTTAGATGAATAAAGTATGTGTAGTTGTGATGAACTTATGGTCCAAAAGGAATATATGTTGAATGGAAGTTGATGATCAGTCTATATATTAAGAACTCCCTTTCCTAACTGTAATAGTGATACAGTCAACATGTCAAGTGTATTTAAGCAATGTCATAACCTCTTCGAGTTATTAATAGGTAGTTATTCCTCAAAAGATATTCCTGTGGGGATTACTTAGTCAAGGATATAAGAAAAACTTGATGCCCCACTAGATTCGGATAACGTGACTTGTCAAATAACAAAGACCAAATTCTTTCTTTATTTTTTATATAAACAATTTGTCACAAAGACGTCAATTTGGTCCAATTGCAAAGTAACCATGAGATATTGGTGTTCAAGACCTTAGGATGATGGAGTATGTGCCTTGTTGGTCTTTGACATCATGTCTGATCATTTTATAATTAGGGGAACTTTGTCACAAGCACATATCCCCTTGGTTCAATTATAAATAAACATTGGGACATTGGTGCTCAAAACCTTAGGATGGAAGCTTTTGCACTCACTTCTCTTTGGCATCAGGTCTAATCAGTTAATGAGGTCAAGCAATTTATCACAAGCACCTATCACTTTTGGTTCAATCTAATTTTGGGATTGTGGGACATTGATACTTAGATCCTTAGGATGGAGGCACATATTTATTGATTCAATCATTACTTGGGTTTTCCTTAAGCAAGCTATTTCCTCGCAGGGAGTATCCATGTAGGATGACACCTATGTTCATTGAGGGAGGTCTAGAAATCACTTCAAAGTATGTTGACTAGTCACAATTATAACCACCTTTCTTACATGTCGTAATGGTAGAGTGACCAGGAAAGTGCCATAGTGATGAATGTTGTGGAAGTGGGCGTTTTCAAGTGTGTACATATTTGGATGAAGACATTCAACTAAAGTAATTCTTTCATAGTGAAAATGAAGAAAAAGTTTAATGTCATCATTTCCTATTGGTGCAAGATGTTTGACTGAGTTATGAGTCATCTTGGTGTCCCTGCCTTGATCTATATTACCAGCTAGAAATTAATCACGTATAATCTAATCCGTATATACTTTTTTTCATTTTTAAGATGGAAAGATAGTGAACAAGGGTACTATATTACGTTGTTAATGTCATAAATAAGAGTTCTTTTGTTCTAAATTTTTACATGTTCCTTTAATAGGGATTTGAATTTTCCTCGTGTCATTGGTAGAGGGTTTGCATTGCATGTATTTTTTTTGGGCACCAATGGGTTTGATGCTTTTTAGCAATTTTTTTGTTTTAAAAGTTTTTTTTGTTTTTATAAGAGTATGATGTATTTTAAGTGCCTTTATAGGGATTTACCTCCCATGGAACTCGTCAATAATAGTATAGCTTCACCTGACTTGCGTTGATGTGTGACAACTGTATGCCTCCATCCATATCTTGTAGATGTAGAGATCCATCAGAGTATATGTCATGAACAATGTAGGGACCTTCCCACTTTGAATTAAACTTACCACAAGTATCAGGGTTGATGAAAATGTGAAGAATGAGATCACCTTTTAAAAAAATTGTGGACGCACTTTCTTAGCAAAGGTGTGATTCATTCTGGCCCAGTAGCATTGGGCATGATGCAATGCTCATAGTCATTTCTCTTATATGGTATTAAAGGAATAGATATGATCTTGTACCCATTCTATCTCTCAAATGTTGGCTTCTTTAATGATTCTTAATTAAGGGATTTCAATCTCAATAGGTAGAACAACTTTCGTCCCACAAAGTAAAGAATAAGGGGTCACTCCCATTGATATCCAGATTGATGTTTGATAAGCCCATAATTCTAGTGGAAGTTGTTCATGCCAATCACTAGATGAATGGATTGCCTTTTTCAAGATTTTTAGAATATTTTTATTTACATCTTTCACTATACAATTTATCTACGGGTAGTATGGAGATGTGCAATGATGTTTGATTCTAAATGAATCCAAGTATTATCATAAAGTTGTGGTGATAAAGTTGGTTCCATTGTCTGATATTATCACACTAGAGATCTCGTAATGAGTGATAATGTTATTCTTGAGGAATTTGATAACATGAGAGTCTAGAGATACAGACATAGATATGGCCTCCACCCATTTAGGGAAATAATCAATTGCTACCAAGGTGAAGCAATGACCACTAGAGGCTTTAGTATGGATTTTACTGATCATATATATTCCCCAAATAGAAAATGGCCAAGGCACAGCCATGTTGTAAAGGTTCTCATGTGAGGAATGAATATGTTCAGCATGAAGTTGGCACATTCGACACTTACGAACATATTGAGAACAGTCAGCTTCCACTATGTTCCAAAAATCGCCTAATAGATAGATTTTCTTGACCAACATCACTCCTCCCACTTGGGCACCACAAATACCTACATGAACCCATGTGATAATGTCATGTGCTTCTTTATGAGTCAAACATCAAAGTAGAGTTTTATTGTAAGAGCAAGGGTAGAGTTATCCAACTCCTAGCATGTATTGCGAAGTATGCCTAATTGTTTGTTGATCACTTTTGGAAGATCCTCTGATATCATAAACCTAGGGGTGTCCATCACTCAGGTATGTTTTCTTTATCTGCATGTAATAGGTTGGTTTGTCTAATGTCTTTACTTCAACAAGGAAACTTTTTGAGACTTGAATTTTCACCCATGAGGCAAGTGTAACAAGTGCATCAGCATAAGTGTTTCTTTCTCGCTGTAAATGGTTAAACTTGATTTCTTCAAAACCCTTAGTAAGGGAAGTGAGATATTCACTATAAGGAATGAGATGTTCTTTCTTTTTCTTACATTCACAAATTATTTGAGAAACTACGAGTAGAGAATCACCAATGACTTGAAGGTAATGAGCTCCCATCTACTTCTAAATGTGTATACTTAGAATATAAGCTTCATATTCAGTCACATTGTTTGTAGCATCAAACTCCAATCATCAAGCAACATGTATGTGTTCACCTTGAGGATTGATGACAACAATCTTGATTCCCCTTCCATGTTGGTTGGTTGCTCTATCAAACAAAACCATCCAAGTGTCTAGATTATTATGATCATTTGTCACAAAAGCTTCAATCATGTGTATATCTTCACTTGGAAAAACAAAATCCCATTCAATTGTATGTGGATTTGGGTTCTCAACTAACTGATTAATTATAGCTTGTGACTTTACAACCTTCATTGATACACAAGTAATCTCAAATTTTGATAGTAAGACATGCCATTTGGTGCAACGACCTTTCAACGACAGTGATCACATAAATATTTTAAGGGATCATGGTGAGCCACAAGTTGTATTGGATACAACATGAGGTAATTATGTAGCTTGTAAGTGGCATATACCAAGGATAGAAAATGTTTCTTCACCATGGTGTACTTACTTTTAGTGTTTGTAAACTTTTTTGACATATAATAGATTACATGTCTGTTGGTTTTGACCTTTGGAGTTAATACTCCTCTCATAGACCCTTCCATTACAGACAAATGTAGCATCAAAGGGTATCCTGACACCGACGGTTCAACGTTGGTGGAATGGAAAAGTATGCCTTAAACTTGTCAAACACAACTTAACAACGCTCACTACATCTTGTGTTTGAGTTCTTCTAATGTATTGAAGAATGCCAAGAAAACCACAAATTGAAGATATATTGGTGTCAGCTTCGCAATAAATTGACTAATGTATTGAAGCATGCCAAGCAAACCACAAATTTCTTTTTCAATTTTGGGAGGGGGTAGATCAATAATGGCTCAAGATTTCCCTGGATCCACTTTGGGGCCTCATTGACTGACTATGTAACCTAACATATTGCCGAAGGTGACCCCAAAGGTACACTTGTAAGGGTTAAGATGAACACGAAACCGTCTGAGCCTTTAAAAAATCTTTTTCTAAGCAATCTACATGTTCATCTACCTGCTTTGACTTAGAAATCATGTCATCAACATATACTTCATTTCCTTATGCATGAGGTCATGAAATAAAGCTACCATAGCATGTTGATATGTGGCTATGTTTTTCAAACCAAATGGCATAACCCGATAACAGAAGACTCCCCATTCTTTGGTAAATTATGTCATTTATGTGTCACAATGTGCCATCTTAATCTGATTATATCCTGAGAATCCATCCATGAAGCTAATAAGATTATGCCCTATTGTATTTTTTATCAGAAAAGTGTGCTACTCCTTTTTATAGATTTTTTGTCAAGCTATATATAGAACATGAGCAAAACTAAAAAATAAAAAAAAATACAAAGGGAAAAAGAAGCCTATATAGGTAAACTATCTATGTCTTTCTTTAAATGAGCCCACCTTCTTGAACTCTTTTCTATAAAGATCTAAGAGTTCATTTCATCCCACAAATAGTGAAAAACTGCCAAAATTGTGATTCTATACTTCAACACCACCATGGAACATACATCAGTGAAGGAAGTAGGGATACGGGGAATGTAGAAGTCATTGATTTCTTCACTCCATATATGTAGTGCAAATCACAACTAAAAAGAATGTGATTTAAGTTTTCAATATCCATCTTGCATAGAATACACATCGAGGGAAACTTAAATACTCTACTAGAGAGATGATAAAGCATGAGTAACTTATATGGAAAGCATCTACATCCATTAATAATGTACCTTCTAGGGCCTTTAGTCCTCCATAGCCATTCTGTCCAAAATGGGGGTACAAGTCTAGGCCTAATACCCTCCCACCCACTCTTAATACTCTAAAGCTCTTTCCCCTTCAAAAGAATCTGATCATCTTTTAAAATTTCAGGTTGATAGTCTTTTAAAGAAGT
The DNA here is from genome assembly GCA_963693085.1 of Alisma plantago-aquatica. NCBI lineage: Eukaryota > Viridiplantae > Streptophyta > Magnoliopsida > Alismatales > Alismataceae > Alisma > Alisma plantago-aquatica. The sequence goes on from OY856409.1 coordinate 1,954,621,618, forward strand.
CAATGGCAACATGAACATGTCTGGACTTGGACTTAGACCAATCCCCGTCTGTAAACAGACTGGTGAGAGTGGCATACATCCCAGTTCCACTCCTCATAACAACACTAGCTCCCATAATAGTTTCAAGGTAAACACCTTCAAACCCAGGATCTCTCCATAGCTTAATCAAATTACCATTGCCCACAGAGAAGGAAATAAAATTGATAATATTGTCTCTGTGATAAAGAAAATTCTTCCAGACCCACAAAGAATTGGACGCAATTTTGCACCTCCAAATAGAATTCCCCTTCAGATACCTCCCATGAATCCACCTCAACCACAGACAAATCCTTATTAACACCAACAATCCATAAGTTGAGGACCATACAAGCATTCACAATGTCCCTCGATTTTCTAATACCCAAACCCCCTTCTATTTTTGGTAAACAAACTTGGACCTAAGCAACCAAATGCAATTTCTTTTCAAATTCAGGACCCCCTCCAAAGAAAATCCCTACAAAGTCTTTCTATTTCCTTCATAATAGCTACAAGGATAGGAAAAGATTCAACCCAATAGATTTGGAATGAGTACAAAGTAGAGTTAGTTAGTTTGACTCTCTCAATAAAAGATAAATGTCTAGATTTCCAATCTTCAAGGAGATTCTTAATTTTGTTGATAATAGGAGAACACATACTCCTAGTCAAACTACCATAAAATAATGGAAGACCCAAATATTTAACTAGAAGACTCTCCTTTTTAATATTCAGATCATGTTCAATCATCTCACAATCAGTGACCTTGTTGGAGAAAAAAGAGGATTTACTGCGGCTGATATTCAATCTAGAAATTTTGTAAACATTTCTAATGATCTTGCCTAATTCATTTAGAGAATAAACCTTCCCTTCAAAAAAGAGACTACATCATCAGCAAATAATATATGAGATATTTCCATCCCATTACAAATCTTTAGAGGTTGAATCATCTTCTTCTTCACATAACTATACAACATAGTAGGAAAAACCTTCCCACAAGAACAAATAAGTAGGGGGGGAAGAGGATCCCCCTATATAATTCCATTAGATGGATAGAAGAGATTAAAATGATTTACATTGATCAAGATTTAAAAATTAATAAAATCAAGGATCTCAAAATCCAATTTATATGGAAATCAGGAAACTTAATTTTAGATATTATTTGATGCAAATAAGACCAACTAACTTAATCATATTCTTTCATCAAGTTAGCTTTAATGCAAACTTCAGGCAAAGATCTCTTCATAACCATTTTTAGCAATCCATTAACTAGAAGTGTGGTATCAAAAATCGACTTCCCTTTGATAAAGGCACATTGAGCCTTATCAATTCTTAGGCAGCATAGGTTGTAAACTATTGGCAAGCACTTTTGAAATAATCTTATAGAGGGCGTTACACAAAGCTGTCAATATCCAATCCTTCACATTAGTAGCATTTTTGTTCTTAGGAATTAAAGTGATAAATGTATTATTGACCTCTTTTAGCAAATGACCACTTCTAGAAAAGTTTTGCACAACATAAACCATGTCATCACCAATAGTAATCCAACAAGTCTTAAAGAAAGTGTAATTAAAACCTTCCGACCCTAGTGTCTTCTCACCATCACCATTCAAACCACCTTTTCAATTTCCTCCCTCAAAAACAAGGTACACATAGCACTTATATGTGAATCAAATAAGAAAGGGAGCATCCAGTTATCAGTCAGGGACAAATTATTATCACCACTAGAATTAAAGAGATAGTGATAAAATTGAACAAAATGATCTTGAATAACCTTCTCATCAGTACATATATTGCCATCAATTAGAACACTTCTAATAGAATTTCTCATCCTCCTTATCTGAATAAAAGAATAGGAGAATTTTGAGATTTCATCTCCCAACTTCAACTAGTTAACATGCGATTTTCATTTTAACAAGGACCCTTCATGCTGATAAACAACAATAGCCTCCTTTCTTTTGGTAGTAGCATCTTCTACAGTTGAGGAATTAGAGTGGTCTTCGTCAGCATGGTACTATGCCAAGCAGGCTTCATTTTCTTTAATTCTTCTATTCTCAGTTGGACCACCTACAACCTTCTTGTTCCATTTAGCAAGAGAGAATCCAACATTATCAAGTTCCCTACAAACTTGATATATAGGGTTGCCTTCAACATCAATATTCCAAGCATCCCTAACACAAGAATTAAATCATGTATTTGGCGCCATGACTTTATAAAATAAAAAGGAGATTTCTTATCATTTGAGATTTGTCCAGATATAAAATAATCTCTTTGTGATCACTATGTACATTATCTTTGATATCCCCCCAAAAGTTTGGAAAGTTATCAAGGAAATCTAAATTATAAAAGGATCTATCCAGTTTTGACATAACAAGTTTTACACCTTCTTGTCTATTATCCCATGTGCATTTAGCACCTCTGAGATCCAATTCTACTAAATATGTAGTATGGATGCACTCATTGAAGATAGACATAGAGGGATATCATGGTTCACACATACCAAATTTATCTTCAGTATACCTCACAGCATTAAAATCACCACAGAGTAGCCAAAGACCATTGACATTAGTGCTCAAAGCCTTGATGGAATGCCAAAGTTCATTCCTTCTATTTAGATTGTTGTGACCATAGATGGTAGTAAGAAAAAATCACCTATTGGAGTAGAAACAAACACATGTAGAAACTGATCAGGTTCACAGATTTTAATGACATTGATATCATCTTTCACCCAAGAAACAATAATCCTCCCAAACACATGACTACCATGACTAGAAGTCTAGAAACCATCATCAAACAATCTATTCATAGTCTTCTTAATCTTCTTTCTCCTTAACTTCAAATCAAGAATACAAACTAATGAACAATCACTCCTGTGAATCATTACCTGGAGTGCGGACTGACGGCCAGTAGTATTCAGTCCTCTCACATTCTAGGAGATGAAAAATAGAGAACTAACCATTAGGAATCACATTGGTTTGAGGTTTTCTAACCTCAATAGCAACAGTTTCCCCTTTGTCCACAAACAACTGTTGAAAAGAATTCGGGGAGATACGCACTCCAGATCTATGTGCCACTTCTAAAAATTTCATTGAACCTCTAGGAGGAGAATTTGTTTTCCTTCTATTCTTCCTTCAATTATTAGTTACAAGCACAAAGCAATCATTCTTATCTACACTATTAACTAAGGCAATTAACTCACTCTCATATACTACTAGAGAACCTACAACAATCTCCATTTTAGGCTCCTTTGAAGGCACGTTAGTGGAATCCACAAACTGCTCAGCATCAGAAGATAACTCATCAGTAGTATTCTACAACTTAGAAGACTTAGCATCAACTACCTTCTTAGGAATCCAGACCATTTTCTTCTTACCTCTCTCCTTTTTTTTATCATGACCTGCATTTTTATGACCAAAAGTACCACAGATATTGCATCTACTTGGGTACCACTCATACTAAACATTGATTTTGTCTTCTATCCCATCATCACTCACTAAAGGAATCATTGCCAGAAGTTCCAAGGTATGGGAATAAAGACTAAAATTCTCACAAATTCAAGTGTCTTAAACTATTGAGGAGCTATGTCAACCTTCAGCGGTGTACCGAGATAAGTACCAATAATACTAAAAAAACACTTCATCCTAGAGCCCCATGGGTAGATCAAACAGTCTCACCCAGACTAGAACTTCCATGAGTTTCAATTTCTCCAAGGAAGCACCTCTCACCCACTTCTTGATGATAAGGGGATTCCATGCCACAAACCAAGGCCCCTTATCAATGTGTGTTTCCTTATCATCTATATTAGAAAAGTTAACAATGAAGTAGTCATTTCCCCTTTATATGATTTCTCTAGTTCCCTTCACCTTCTGTAGAAACTAAAGATAATTTTGTAACATAGGCCAATGCGGCTTCAGATCTACAATGTATCTTGTAATTGAAAACTTCCATCTCTTTGAGTTCTTCTCTAAGATCAACTTTGGATATACTATAGCACCTTCACGAATCTCCAACTCCTTCGCAACAAGACAACCAGCCTCAGATGTAGGCTTCTTGAATAGAACTGACCATTGGCGCGACACTTTATCCACCCCAATATGGTTAGTTCTCATCCTTGTATCAGGTTTTCGAGGGATACCAGGAGGGGGAGATCTTCCATCAAACACAACATCATTAGATCCCCCTTCGTGGATGCCACCATTGCCTTGGGAGTCACTACCACAATCACCAGAGAAGCACGTACCCTGATGTATTATCAACTAAAACATCAATATGAGGAAGTGGGAATTCATCCTTGGGAGTTTCTTTCTTTAGGTCTCTATAATCAATACACATTTGGACTCGTCCATCTTTGTTTGGAACTGATATGTTGGCTAATGACGTTGGATATGATATAGAGAGTATAAAACCAACATCATATTGGTTTTTACCTCTTCTCCAATTTTAAGTCCCCATTTTGGTCGAACACAATGGGCTTTCTATTTAACAAGGCGCATCCTAGGTATTATAGGAAGACGATGGACTATAATGGATTCATTGAGACCTGGCATGTCAACATAGCTCCAAGTGAAAACATCAGCATATCGGTAGAGAAGATCTATCCATTTGAGTTTGACAGATGAGGACAATGCTATTCCGATCTTTACTTGACGTATTATAGGTCCAACAATAGTGTTTACTAATTCTGTTACATCTACAATGTGGAATGGTTGATGTTCCTTTATCATATATATATATAGGTATTGAGATTTCTTCATAATTAGGAGAAGAATTTGTGAGTAATTTGGCCACTTATTTGATAGGATTCCTCTTTCTGGTTGTCGTCTTAGATGGAATGGTTCCAACTTGATGGTATTGGGCTTGATGATTCCTTTTATTCTACTTGTAAGGTATTTACATTTGGGAACCTAGTGAGGAGACTAACAAAAGAGGTAGGATGGTATCTCCTCATTAGTTACTGACCATTTTTTAATAAGGACCCATCTGACTTAAGAAATGCCCTTATCTCATACCCATAACTAATGAATACCTCATTTGGATGGAATGATCGGATTGTCTGGTGTAATGAAGATGTGTCTTTACTCATGGAAAGCATTGCCACTCCAAGTTCATATGTGGTGTCTTCATCATCACTTGATGTGTAATGTCAAGAGTTACTCAACTTGATGGAATATCCATATGTCTTTAAGAAATGGTGGAAATATCCCTAGTAGGCTCACTAATTTCATGTCTCCACTGAGTATATTCCTTCCTGTTATGATATTAAAAAGAAATCTTTGAGAAACTCCATGTCTTGCATTGTTTTTGTATGTTCAAATATTAATTGGTTGGCCATATAATAGTAGGGTTCTAATAAGGGATCCATTGTGTCATATGATTACCCTTTTGTCCACTGAGTCCATGGTAACTGAGTCCCCTTTGATCATGATTTTTTGGAATAGATATATAAGTTGTAATTCCTTGTTGATGACGCCCAAGTCCCCATCCAAGATGGAGTCCCATTCTATCTAGAAACTTCATATACACATGGTGATCATGAAGTATTTGAGGAAAAACTCAAAATTGCTTAGGAATATAGTTGATAGTTTCAATAGGGCATGTATGAAATCGTAGATCCACCTCTTTAGCTTCCACAATGGTTATTGTTTCTGGCATGGGATCACCTTCAACAATGACTATGTCTTGACCATGTCAAAATTTGAGACATTGATGCAATGTGGATGGCACGACTTTATTCTTATGAATCCTTGGTCTTCTCAAGAGAAGATTAGAAAATGCATTTATTTCCATTATGATGAAAGTCCCCCTACGCATCCTAGGGCCCACCAAAATAGTCAAAGTAGTCTCACCCATGACTTCTTTTGGAGATCCATTAAACACTACAACCTTTGTCGATGTTGATTGTATGTTGCTAGATTCAATCCCCAATGTGACAAATGTTTTAAGGGGGAAACCTTTGAGTCATTCCCCATTATCAATGAATACTAACAGAATCTTCATGTACTCATGTCATACAGTGATATATAATGTAAGATTGGAATCTACCCCACTTACAATTTCATCATCTAAGAATGTTACATTGATTTGGTGATCAAGGCTATAGTGTTAGCTAGATTCTCTCAAACATCCTTTGGAACATATTCACCTTCTAGAACCTTCAAAATTTTAGATATGTGAGATGGTGAACTTTGGATTAAGTCCCATATAGATATATCAGCACGATTTTTTTTCATTTGTTCTAGTTAGTACGGGTTTTCTTCATTTTTTCAAGTAAATCAAACGAGGTTGTAGGCTTACTTATCTCATTATTTAGTGAAGGGACAAGAACATCACCTTGTTTAATGATGTGTAAGAAAAGGAGTTTTGGTGTGGTGGTACTTTTCTTAATTTGAATTGACTGGTATTTTAATTGGTTTGACATGGATCCTAGTCATTGTTGTAGGGATTGTTCCATCTATTGTCGTGTCATCTGAAGTATAATCTATCCCATGTATGCAATCACTTTAGTTTTTCCTTTGTCGACCATATTTGAAGTGTGAATCTGAAGAAAATCCTTAGCATTGTCAACAACAGATTCTATAGATTGAATATCTTAATTAACCTGAGTGGATGAAGGAGAAGGTGCATCTGTATTTTAATGCTCATTATTCAACCCGGGTAATTAATTTCAAGGTATATTATGAGGTCTGCTAGGCACGGGTCCTATCAAAACCTGACATGGTGTGAATGAAGGTGATTGCATTGCTAGCACATGAATGTGTGATGTAGCCGAAGTCACTAAACTAGATGACTTTAGCAATCCAGGAATCTTGATGGTTTGTTTGAATAGTAAAGCTACTGACGTGGCTTTCCTATTTGGAACTTCAATCACACTAATAAAAGTGGTACAAAAAGATAAGAGGAATTGTTCAGCCCAATTGTATGCATAAGGATTGTTCTTTTGAAATCGGATGATCTCCTTTCGCAATGCTTTACAATCATTGGTGTCATGTCTGACAACATGATGAAAGTGACAAAACCTATGTGGATCATGATTCTTAGAAGGTCTTGTCGATGTTGTCTTTATCTCTGGATAATTTAGATGTTCCCACAACTCACGCAACATATCACTCAAAGGGAGTATGATTTCTTCTAGTTCTGGATACAACTTCTTATGCTTTGGCCTCCATTGTCTTAGATGAGGTTGATTATGTGACAGTGTTGGATGTTGGTTAGAAGTACCTTCTAGATGGCTTAGTGACAATGGTTCATGTGAATCTTCAATATGAGTTTCTTTTTCTTTTCTCCCTGGGTGCAGAATTTCTAATTGCTTCCAAGGAGAGTAAGTGTATCTGCATCCAATTTTTTGACCATAGAGAATATTACTTTCAATACTGCATGAGATGAATCAAGATCACAAGAATCTAGAGCTAGCAAGACTGAGTCATCAGAAGATATGGAATATACATCATATGTCCATTTGTATGGTTGCTCTTGTATCTTCCAATTAACAAATGGTGTCACCATTCTAGGGATTTGTTTTGGTTCTATAATTTCATCCAAGATGACTACTATAGTTGTCATTGGATCTTATTCATTTGTGACTTCAAGAGTGTCATTTTCTGTCAGGTCTTGTACTGCGTGCATGAATGCTTGACATGTGTCAATAGGTGAATGTGAGACTGATGAAATTGACAATAAGACATTACGTCATAATTTTCCAAAAGGGGATTTGGAGGTGGTCTCTTTGCAGAGAATTTTTGAATAGCTTCTACCATCAAGAACATATCAACATAGGTGCAATCTAATGGGGTGAACTATCTCAGGGGCTTTTGAGCAACAATCTTTTCAATATTTTGAGATTGGATTGGGACAGATGAACTCACAGGTTGTGTTTGTTAAGGGATTATAGGTTGTATCATCATATGTGGTTGACTCATTTGTTAGAAAGGTGGAAGATGTCTAGAGGAAGAGGCATGGGGTGTATACCCTGAATAAGGATGATAGCTTGATGGACCATAATATCTTTGTGGTTGTGGCGCAAGTAGAACAAATGGCAGATGTTAATAGGAGGAGGATGAGGTACATTTTCACCATTTTCAATTTTAGCAGGTTGTTAATTCTTACTTATTAGCCCTTGTGGTTGCACCTAGTATAGAGATTGCATTTACAGCTTATCAAGAATGTTTCACACCTAGTTTGTATTTGGTTTCTATTGTTGGGTTGAGATTGAGGTCGATGTTCTTATACACTCCATTTTCAATTGTTGACTCTATGTTTGTTCTATCTTGAATCAAATCTACAAAGTTCTTATTTGATTGAAAAGTTGGCATTACAAATAGTGTAGGGGATGCTTGGTGACCATGTAAATTCCTTCTTTATCAGTAGGCTTGTTTTCAATCTGTGCTGCTAGTTCTCTCCATCTACCAACAAATTGTGTGAATGTTTCTTCTGCCTTTTGAGTGAGGTCCTCTAAATCATTTCAAGTAGTTAGATGATCAGTATTCCAAGAATATTGCTCAATAAAATGAATGGCAAGCTCTTCCCATGACTTGAGTCTCAGGTCATTGTTGGTTGTACCAGGCTAGGGCTGGTCCTTCTACAGAATGTTAGAATAGTCGAATGAGTAGTTTGTCATTGTCTTAAACTTCTATCATATTATACAGTATCTACGGACATGGATATCAGGGTCACCTTTACCTTTAAATTTAGAAAATTTTGGCATTTCAAACTTCATAAGTAATCAGGATTCATGAAAATAGAAAACACCCCAAAACTTCTTTAAACATGCTTTTTTACCTTGCATGTCTTTTAGCTGTTTGTCTAGAGCTTCTAGCGTAATCTCTGTCACTTTAGGACCTGACCCATTGGATGTATTTGGGACAATAGTGGGAAGAACTTGTGGAGTTTATTGTCCTCCTTGCATAAGTCTTGGTTGATTATAGAAATTGTGATAGGGCCAAAAAGGAACATATATAGGGAAGACAGATGATGCATATGGTATCGAATGCAGAGCATGTGGAACAAACATGGATTGATGCTTCTATTTCTTTTTCTTGTTTTGTTCTACATGTGTCATATTCCTTGAGGATGGTTTTACAACGGGTACTGATATATTGGTGGGAACATTTGTTGGAGGTACCACTATTATGTCTCTTGACAAGCCAGGGGTGGCCATGAACAAAGGATTGATGGTACCTTGGACATGAGGATTTCCCCACCACATAGGGTTCATGAAAGGCATCTTGTACAGAGAAGCTTGAGGAAGAATAGTGGTGGTTGATAGGATCCACTTGTGATGTAAGGCGGTTGTTGATTTGTAGGTTGTCGACTTGTTCATGTTCATCTTCATCATTAGAGCTTTCAGTGTCAATTGTCATAGCTAGAGCTAGTTCCTTTTATTTCTGCTTCTGAAGATTTATCAAAATGTTCACACCAGCATTAGCATTGGATGATGATGATTGAGACTACATAATCATTTGGTCACACTGAGGGTCGTGGTTGACTTGTATTCCCAAGTCTTCTTGACATTGACATCCATGACAAGCATACTGAATGATCAGTTTGTCAAGGTCAGGATGAATTGTAGAGATGTTTATTCCCAACATGTCTGAAAGTTCCAAAATTTATCGCATTCTAGATTGCAAAAGATAAGGACTACACTGATAGGGTGAGTTTCCATTGGCAGGTCCCCTGACAAACGAACATGAAACACATGCATATAAATATTAAGAATTATATACACAAACAAACATACAAAGGACACTCTTCATGTAGACCTAATAAGGTTCTTGAGCATTCTCTTAAATTATTTCCATTAGTCAATGAGGATTTTCTCCTTGTTTGGTAAGGGGTAAATGTGATGGTGAACATTGAATGAAAAGAAAAACAAAATTTGTCCCTTGCTCGAGCACATAGACTAGAATATGATCGTCATTGGGAGAGGTAAGTTTTTGTGTAGACATAAGATCTTTATTTTGATATGGTTTAGAATGTTCCCTTGATTATGATGGGGAATATAGAATTAACAAATTTCCCCTTGCATAGAAAGGGTAGAGAATATCAATCATTCAACTATCAGATCTCCCCAAGGATTTAAGAATTGACCGACCGCTATCCCTTATGCAGGCTAGAAGGGTATTCCTCATTTATTTGGTATAGAAATCCTATTGGATGGATAAGGTACACTCTTCTTGAGATGAGCTTACTTAGGAGGATGTTCCTTTGTTAGGGATTACCCTCTAATCATTTATGGTGGCTAGAAGGGATAGTAATACTCCTAATGTAGGGACAACTGATTATATTGCATGGTGATGACTAATAGGAGATAGTAGTTAGATGTGAGGTGGATAAAGGTAATGTAGGTATGCTTGAGAAATGTATAAGAAGGGGAGCATTTCAATGTTGGATGTTAGGGTTATTGCTTTGTATGAACTTGATCAAGTGTCAAGTATGACGAGTGAAGTTTGTATAACATGTGACCAAACATCGAGATAAATTGCAAAATACATTAGATTTTGAGAAGCATTTTGATACGGCCAATAAGTGAAGGATGAGGGTTTATCGGGTCAAAATCTAAGACTTAACCGAAGTTTTGTATGATGCTGCCTTTACTAGTTTTAATCTTGGGTAGAGCTTCAATGAAATATGGGTTTGTATGATATATATGTTGTCAAAACATGTATGAAAAATGTCCAGTTTGGTACATGCCCAACCTGCACCTAAATGTGCAAACCGATTCTCCACTCAATTGTGTGAAAGGGATCAGCACTCAATCATGCAAAAGGGATCTACACTAAATTGTGCAAAAGGAATTTTTACTGAAAACATAATGGTTTACCATGTCAAAGTTTTGACTTGCTCTAGGTTTTGTATGATACCATATTTATTATGTTGAAACCGGTGTATAACTTAAATATAATATGGGTTTTTGTAGAGGTGTATGACATGAGATTATTGTTCGTAATACGCAATTGAACGTATCAAAGTAATAAGGCCTTATGAGGCCCGAGTCAAACACGGGGAAGTGTTTCTCCAGTAGACTACTACTAACTGTAATTTAATCAGCTAGGTCGGTTGTAAATAGTTGAATTGGTTTGAGTTACAAAACTAATGTAGAAACAAAATGAATTAAAGGTTTGAATTAATTAGAGATGGAATGAATTCCTTATGATAGTGGTTTCACCATAGATAACACTAATAATTAACCTCACTCACTAATATCTATTATCTCAATCCCTAGATAAGGAGCATGTAGCCAAAATTACCTACTCTCATAGTGTAATTCACTACCTAATCTAAAGCCAAACCCAATTCCACAGTTATTGGTTGATTAGTTAGATGCTTTATGATTATTCTCTGGGTTTCTCCTCCCATTTACACTCTGCTTTTCCCAAAGGGCACAATACATGGGTAAATCTATGCTTTCCAATCCTTAATACCTCTCCCAAGATGACTAAGCATCTATTAATCTACTTATGGTGATCGAGCACAAATAGAACACAAAGCTTACATAGATTTATATCCAGTAAAAAGAGATAAAATTTATATTAATGAATAGAAATCAATTACAGTGTATATTTGGGCTACTCCTGGATCCTAAGGAATAAAAAATTTTAGCTTTGCATGGTTTTCATCAATGAATACATGGAAAGGAAGAAGAAAATTGTGGGAAATATTAGGAAACTAAAGTAACCCTTGAATCTCTTCCCGTCCGAAAGATCCCCTCCATCGTACGTGCATTCTGTTGTCTTCCGGATGTAGAATCATCCTCGTGAGGTGCTTGGATCTTCCCCGATTGAAGCTTTTGGTCATCGGTTCTTCTCTTCTCTCTCTTCGATTTTCATGCAATGGAAACGGTCGTCTCCCCTGGTTTGGTCGTTGTCCCCCTAATTCATAGAAGGCACTTAGGGTACGAAATAACATCCACCGTTGGATTAGAGTGAAATATGTGGATGGCATGATCAGGCAGACTTAGTAGTACTGACTAGGTGAGTAAGTAGTACTGAGTCACTTAGCTTTAGTTGAGGGATCCTGATCATGTCAGTACTATCAACTGGTCTTGATAGCACCGAGTTTTGTGATTTTCAAACCACCTCCCTAACATCAACTCAGTAGTACTAAGTTGGAAACCCGGTAGCACCGACCTTTCTTGAATCATGCTAGGATTTACTGATGTTGTTTCGGCACCACCGACTTTGGTTGTCGGTAGCACCGATTCTGGGTGAGTTTCAGGTCCATCATTGATGCCAAGTCGATACCACTGAATGTTACCAGGTCGGTAGCACCGAATCTATGGAACTTCCTTGTACCTGAAAATGCACAAAAACAACATAAGTATTTGGGATGCATAAAATACTACATAAAATAGTTAAAATCATATAATTTGATGAATTCAACATAAATAGGCCATCTATGTCATTCCATGCATAATAAATCAAATAAATGACTAATCTACACATGAAATCAAGGAAAATTATGCATGTAATAATGATTAAAAACGCATGCATCAAACTCCCCTAAGCTTAAATGTTGCTTGTCCTTAAGCAACACTCTCTTGGATCTGTTTGACAAAAATCAACAAAAGGACATAACACATACATTCCTTTCTTAATCATATCCACATATCAAACCCTAAACCGGCATTCACTGACCACTGAACTGATAACTGCTCTAAAGTGACCAAAAACCTCCATAAAATATGTCCACCTTTTAGTTAAGGACACTATCAAGAAAGCAGTTAACATCATAATTACTTAGACATTCGCTTGGTGTGTTGTGTGATTCCCTACACTAAATTTCTCTTTCCTAACTACCAACTACTTGGAAGTATATCTCCATATAAGCATGAATGAGGAGATAAATCATTAGAGTGGCCTACCAATAAGAGAAATTAATGATTCAATATGGTTGGCAAATGAAAATTCATAAGTACATCCAACCTACTTATGCATAGAGAATAATGAACCTTAATGGATGAAAAGAATGACATGCATGAATCTTAATGCCTATTTTTTTTTCTTTTTATGAAATGATGCATGTATAATAAGTTGAGATTGTTTGACAACTCAAAAGAATGCACATGTGGATTAAATCATCACAAAAACAAACATGCAGTATATACTTTCTCCTTATTTCTTTTGAACAATTTTCTTCTTCATTTTTTCTTCAGCAAGACAAATTTTTATGCTTGTTGCTTTCATAATTTTTTTTCTTTTTCTTCCTTTTTTTCTTTTTTAGGAGGTATATCCCTGCACTTTAGCTTCATAACTTGAAATTAAAATCCACATGTTTAGGAAAATATGCATGCAATGTTGAAATGTATGCAACTACATGAACTGTGTTATGCAAGCTAAGATGGTATGCACTAAAATCATTAATGCATACAAATGCAATGTTTTTCTTTCTTTTTCAAATGCAATCAAACTAACTATTAGGTTCCTATCATGCCATGTAATGCAATCAAAGAAAATAACTTGGATTACTCATGAAACTTGAGGTGGTGAGTCAAAAATGAATGGAAAACAAATGGAATCACATAACTAAGAGACAATGTCTTTCATTATATTATGATATGTCCCTCTTAATTGACCTGTGTTCAGGGTGATCTAAAGGTTTGTTTCTTATACTTTCATTTAAGATCTCATTATGGTTTGGTCACTTTAGGCTCAACATCTTCATCATTCACATTCTTGAGTTGATTCAGACTTTCATTTATGTCCTAAGTCCTAATACTGACTAGTTCAATCACTTCCTCAAGTGGTGTTACAGAAAGATTTTGCAATTTAAGCTTTTAAGGATATGACCTTTTTCACGCAACAACACAGAGAGTATAATCTATTAAAAAATAAAACCATGCATTTACTACTCCACAATTACACTAGATATATGTGGATCCTACACTTGAACAACTAAAAATAAAACAAACAACTAAAAATAAAAATAAAATAAAAACAAAGATAGAATGTTGTTCGAACACCCCCCCCAAGCTTGAATATGACTATGTACACATAGTCAATACTCACACTCAAGAAATGGAACAGCGGTACCATTTCTCAAAATGGAGGTGGTTGAGGCATGTCAGGGTCGTGAGGAGGAACATCCTCTAAAAAGATTGATCAGGCAGTGGCATCAGCTATGGCTGTGGGTACCCTCCAAAGTATCCCTAGTTCCAATAATGGTTGAAGAAGGGCTACTAGCACTACTCCATCCACTACAGGAGCATGTGCACATTCTCTTGGTTGGCCAAGAGAAGGCATTCATTCTCATAAATTGCATGTTGGTTTTAGTACAGCCTTCCTTAAATGTCCTACACACTAGCCAACATCGCTTGATGCTGCTGTTGTCCAGACTAGATCTCCTGCAACATGTTATACATCCCCACCATCTTATACGAGTCTTTTTCCTCATGGGAATGGGGTGGGGCAGAGGAAGTTGAGGCAACATAGATGTGGGCCCATTAGCACAGGACTGCTCTCCTAGTGATGGTGATGGTGGGCTCTACCTCCTCAACATCATCAGAGTCATCATTGCTTTACTCCTCATCGTGGACCTGAGTTGTTGCCTTGGGTGGATCTTCTTCCCCCTTGTTCAGTGGCCACCGAAGATGGTTCACCCCGCGCAAGTTGTAGATAAAGTTGGGGAGGCTCCAATCCTGAAATAGTCCTCGATGTGGGCAATGCACATAGAGCACATTGTGATGGAAGCTAAGAAGGTGTGCCTTATAGAAGTGCAAGAGGTCCAGCTTTGGTGTATCCTATAATGGTGTGAGGGTGGACAAATCAAGGTGCAAATGTAGTGCAATGGGGGTGATGAGACCCCCAAATAAAATTGGTGCCTTTCTTGTCACATTCCTCCACACAGAGATCATGTGGAGCAGAAGGAAGGCTCCAAAGTTTACAGTATCCCCTTCTAGTAGCATGTAGAGAAAGTAGATATCCGCCTTTTGAACTTCTGTTAAGCTTGAGTGGAATGAGCAAAAATAGTGTTGGTGCAAAGGCAGTGAACGATTCGAGTAAAAGGGTGCTCAATATTGGTAACAGAATTGATATGACAGTTTATATGGAATCCCACTGACACCTCATTCAACTTCTCCCAAGCCAAGTCATAGTCAAAGTCAGAAGGGGTCGAGCATTCTGGGATGTGATCCCAATTTAAGATGTTGTTGAAGGCCCTCAAAGTGATGGAATAGTTGTTGTTGAAGAGGCATAAGTTGACTTTGCCTTCCCACCATTTGCCTCTTAATTTCTAGCAATACCAAGAACTCCAGGACAAGATTCGGGTAGGTCTTCCAGTCACTGAAGAAAGTATTGTCCCCCTCCATGAATTGCTTCTGACATACCCATCACATGTTGTCAGTAAAGCCCTCCCTTTCGATCAATGTGTGATCGCCATATCACGTTGGAATGATATGCCTTGTCTACAACTCTTCATAGAGCTTCTTGATCTCTGAAGATGGATGTTGGATGTGGGTTGGTTGAGGGACCAACTCACCTTGATCTGTAGATGTAGAGGAACCTCTCCTTGGTTCCATGATGCCAATGCAAGAAAGAGGATTGGGAAAGAGAAGCCCAGTGAAGATCGTTGGCTCGGTGAAGATCTTTAGTACCCAGTATAGCTCTACTCTGAGTTCTAGGAAGAGTAGAGGAGATGGTGTGAAGAAAATGGGTTAACCACTCCTCCTTCTATAGCTGAATCGGGTACAGTCAGTACTACTGACTTTTGCATCGGTAGTACCGAGTTGCAGGCATGAATCCGTAGCTTGGTTGTATCGACGGCTAATGTTTGATGATGTCTCGAGCGCAGATTGCATGGAGTCAGTGGTACCGAGTCCAAGTTGATAGTACTGACTTGAGTCGTGGATCGCTGCTACTGATTGTGCGATGAAGCTTGCATCTATCCTTGAAATGAGCAGCCCCAGATTGCCGACGTTATGCATTGGTACTACTGAATGGAATGCCAGCAGTACTGAGTTGGCAATTTCAGCTCGGTACATTTGAATATTTCATCTTGATGTTCTGACTCTGGGTACGCTAAAAATTCAATGGTACCGACTTGTGGGTCGATAACACCGAGAGCTTATTAGTTAAAAATAAAAAATCTTCAGAGACTCAGTAGTATTGACTGGGAGAGTGGATAGTACCGAGTCTGGCATTCTGGTGTGGATGCCTCACTAATGTAATCTCAGGACTAGTGAGGATCCACCTATAGGAAATTCTACACACTCCACACATGAGTCAAGGTACCATTTTTAAAGCAAAAATAAAAAATAAAAAACACTAAGACAACTACAAAGCAAAAATGCACATGAATAGAAGAAAAATGAAGGTTCGGTTGCCTCCCAACAAGCGTCATTATTTAACGTCCTAGACTAGATGGTCCTTAAAGAAAGAATCTATGGAATGGTGTGAAGTTGCACCTCCTCTATTTGTGGCTCTACCTCCCCTCCAAAATAGTGCTTTAATCTTTGGTCGATAATAAGGAATGACATGTTCCCATCTACAATGTTCACCGCACCATGGGGAAAGACTTTTTCAATCACAAACGGTCACTCCACTTGGACCTTAGCTTACCTGGATGCAGCCTAAGCCTAGAATTAAAAATGAGGACTTTCTGACCTGGGAGAAACACCCTATTTAGAATGTTTCTATCATGATTTTCTTAGTCCTTTCCTTATATATCCTAGATCTTTCATATGCATACATCCTAAGCTCATCTGATTCATTAATCTCCAAAATCCTCTTTCTAACTGCTTCATCTATGTTGAAATTCAGCTTCTTCATAGCCCATTTAGCCTTATGCTCAAGCTCTACGTAGATGGCATGCATGGCCATAGATCATCCTAAAAGGTGTTGTTCCAATTGGGGACTTGTAGGTTGTTCTATAAGCCCAAAGAGCATTACTTAGCACATAACTCCAGTTCATCCTATTGGTTGAGACCGTCCTTTCCAAAAATTCCTTCACTTCTCTATTGGACACATCAACCTATCCTTGAGTATGCGGGTGATATGGAGTACCCACTCAGTGATTCACCCCATATTTTCTCAGTAAAACTCCAAACTAGTGAAGTGTGATCCACCAACACTAATAATTAGGCAGGGGACACCAATCTTGTAAAAGATGTATTCTTTCACAAACTTGCACACTACCTGCGCATCATTGGTGAGGGTTGGAATTTCTTCCACCCACTTAGACACATAATCAACTACAAGTAATACATAAAGATTGGAATTAGACGACACAAATGGGCCCATAAAATTTATACCCCAAAGATCAAAAACCTCAACCTCCTAAAACACATTTAAGGGCATCTCATGTCGCTTAGAGATATTACATGCACGTTGACATGTGTCACAATGACGAACAAAGTTGTGAGCATCTTTAAACAAGGTAGGACAATAAAACCCACTCTCTAAGACTTTGGCCGCAGTCCTAGAGCTATCATGGTGCCCACCCATGGGTAGAGAGTGACAGTGTGACAAAATTCTCTCTACCTCACATTCGGGTACACATCTTCTTAAAATCACATCCCTACATTGTTTAAGAAGAATCGGGTCATCCCAAATATAAAACCTCAATGAGTGGAAAAATCATTTTTTCTCTCGGTATCCCCAATCTGTAGGCATTTTCTTACAAGCTAGGTAATTAAAAATATCTACAAACCAAGGATCTTTAGTTTTAATTGCAAGCAATTTCTCATCTAGGAATTCCTCAACAATGGGAATGGCTACATCTTTTTTGTCTTCCCTTTCTAACCTAGACAAATGATCAACTATGACATTCTCTACCCCTGCCTTGTCTCTAATTTCAATGTCAAATTCCTGAAGCAAAAGAATCCACCTAATCAATCTGGGTTTGGCATCTTTCTTTTGTAACAAGTATTTGATGGCAGCATGGTCAGTCCAAACTATCACTTTAGCCCCAATTAGGTATTGATGGAATTTTTCAAAAGTAAACACTACTACTAATAGTTCCTTTTCAGTAGTAGTGTAATTCATTTGTGCATCATTCAAAATCTTTGATGCATAATATATGATATTTGGAGTCTTGTCTCTGCATTGACCCACCACAGCTCCAACTGCATAATTTGTGTGTCACACATCATCTCAAAAGGAAGGCTCCAATCAGGAGCTTGCATGATAGGTGCGAAAATCAGTCTTTCTTTAAGGATTTCAAAAGCTTTTAAATAGTGCTCATCAAAGGAAAACTCGGCGTGTTTCTCTAAAAGTTCAGACAATGGTTTGGAAGTTTTTGAGAAATCTTTGATAAAACGGCGGTAGAATCCAACGTGTCCTAAAAAGCTCCTTACACCTTTCACTGAAGTCGGTGGAGGTAGTGTGGAGATGACTTCAATCTTTACTGGATCTACTTCCATGCCTTTATTGGACAACTTGTGTTCAAGAACAATCCCTTCACTCACCATCATGTGACACTTCTCCTAGTTTAGAACTAGGTGAGAGTCCTCACATCTCTATAGCACCCTATCAAGGTTATTGTAACATCCCTGACCTGGGTTATGTTTTAACCCTAGGTGTTTTGCTTAATAAAAGTGATTATATGCTTGCTATTATCTTTTGAAAAGTAATTAAGGCTCAAGAGGAACTTACATTGCAATTTTAGTCCTTTTTGAATATTGTTGAAATCAATGTTTTGCTTGTTTTGGACTAAAGTGCAAATTACCCAAGTTGAGGGGTTTATTTCAAATTGTGCATGATAATATGTTCCTCATGTGTTTAAGCATCATGATAGTGAATATGATGCAGAGGTATGGCTTGTGATAGCCTGAATACCAAGAAAGAGCTGATAAAGCAATGTTTGTGCATTAAAACCTAGTTTTGGTGTAATGTGTAATTTACCCAAAACCTAGGGTTCAATATGCAAATTACCACTTCAAAATGGTCCCTACTATTTCTTGGGATCATGTGGAGCAAATAAAATGAGAGTGGCGTCTCATTTGTATCTCTTTGAAGGAGAGAGAATCTTGGTATTAAAATATTCAAGATTTAAGCATAATGGAAACCTTAATTCAAATTAATGCAAAAATAAATAAAATAATTGAAGGACCTTCAACCAAAATTAAAATGGTTGAATTCCGATATGTTTGGACGTCCTTGTGCTTTGCAAGGGCCACGAAATATCTCAAGGAGGTGAAAAACCCACTCACATTATTATAAGAAAAAGAAATATCCACTCACTTATGGATATTACTATTAAATGGATTAAGGTGCTTGATTTGCTTTTCTTTAATTTGTGTATAATTGAGAGGAATAAGAGGAAAAGAGGATATCCTCATCCCTAAGGAAGAGAAGGGGGAAAGTGGCAAGGATAGGGGGGAGATAATTCCTACTTTCTCTTTCCTAATTGAATTTTTAATAAAAATTGCATATAAGCTCATTTATCCATAGAGTAAAAGGGGAATTTCGAATTCACTTCCACCCTTTGCTTGAAAAACGACCAAGGAAGCTTTCAAGGACCAGGAAGACTACCCCCAACCTGTTGGTAAGCTTCTTGACCTTCTTTCATCTTGATTTCATGGTGGAAATCATAAATCAATGCATAATTTCTTCCTTTCTTCACTCCATCTTCAACCCTAGCCAATCTTTTCACTCCAAAACTTGAGGACAAGCCTTGGGGGAGTTGCAAAAGCTTCTTCCACCATTTTTTATGTGAATCTCCAAGCTTTGAAGTGCAATTTAAGGTGGGTTATATAACTTAAACCCTTATTCATTGTTATTGAACTCAATTTCTCAATCAATTATGTTCGATTGTTTTTCTTGCAATTCCTTTGATTAGTTGATGCAGCTACCATGATAATGGCAGTAGTTTTTGATGGACTAAGGCTTGATGATGATGACATCATCTTAGGCACACTTTCTAACAACTTTGAGTTGCAAACAGTTTTGGACCTTTGGTCCAAATGGTTTCACCAAACCGTTTGGTGATTTGAGTCCCAACCCGCATGAGGGTGTTGACCGTTTGGATGGGTTGACCATTTGAGGTATGAACCCTAGTATATGTTGGATGATGATCCAATGTATCCAATTCATTCATTAAATGTATGGACAATCCACCAATTACAACCCTAATCGAATTGTTGGAGGTTCCATAGATTGATCCATTCGATTTCAAGACTTTTTGGGTCAAACGGTCTTGAGACCGTTTGAGCCCAAATGGTCTTGAAACCATTTGGGATCAAACAGTTTCAAAACTGTTTGATGATCCAATGGTTGATATTTTAAGATCAAAAATCCAAGGGACAATAATTTTTGAACTCCAACAATTCAATCGATTGAAGGTTTCAATGTAGCAAAGCATGTTCAATTGATTGATGAGTTTATCTAAAGAACCCTTGTGGTTTTGAGACTGGTTTGGCCCAAATAGTCTTGAGACCGTTTGAGTCCAAACGGTCTTGAAACCCTTTGGGGTCAAATAGTTTCAAAACCATTTGGAATCAAACGGTTTCAAAACTGTTTGGTGATGACACTTCAAAACCGAATAAAGGTCAATTTTGATTCAATCATTTGGAAATTGAAGGTGATGATTGTTCCAATGGTCCAATGATTGATAGTAATGACAATCAATGATAGGTACAAAGGTTGAATCAGTAAAGTACCTAATTGATTAATACCTTTAAAGGGATAAACCCTAATTGCTTATAAAAACAATAACTTATTACACTATGTCAATCATAGTTGTATGTACTTGATTGAAGGGTTGATATAACCTAATCAAGTTGAGAGGATGATAGAGAGGAAATCATATATGAATATGATTCATGTGGTGCTTAAGGGTATGATCCTTAGCATAGAGATCATAAAACCCTAATCATGAGCATAAACCCTAATTGACAAGATTATTGAACCCTAACCCTAATCCAGGGTAAGGATGTAGCCCTTATCTAGGGTGAAAATATGAGTAACCCTAATTATGGGTAATGGAACATGAAAGCCTAGTTGGGATGAATAGTAAACCCTAATTATGGGTAATGGAACTTGAAACCCTAATTGGGATGAATATTAAACCCTAATTATGGGTAATGGAACATGATACCCTAATTAGGATGAATAGTAAACCCTAATTGTGGGTTATTGAATGTAGACCCTATTCTGGGGTGAACTTTATGTGAAACCCTAACTTAGGGTGATTTTATGAGGAACCTTGATGTTTGATGTAATGTGGAGCTCAAATCTAGAGCGATGCTATGTAATGTTTTATGAAACCCAAATCTTGGGCAATATGGTGATAAACCATAACCTTGAACTGGGTAATGGGATGAATGTTCTCAAATGACATGAAATGGGAAACCCTAACCCTAGTAAGGGAATAGTGGTGTTACCCTTGAATAGTGAATCCATATTTGTTTTGCATGTTACTGATATGTAATTGAAGTTAGTGTTATCATATGCACTAACCATGTAGGTATTCTAAAATGGTGATCATGGCAAGGTATGAGCTATGATGTTTTATTCATTATTGTTTATTGGGCCTTGTGTGCCATAATATGCATTGTTGCCAGATAAGAGGTAATAAGAGATTTAATGGGCCTCAAGTGCCATGAGTAATGCTTGTATAGCAAGTACCATGTTTACCTTGGTTAGATGACCTAAAGGTGATAATTACCTG
This sequence comes from Alisma plantago-aquatica, assembly GCA_963693085.1. NCBI lineage: Eukaryota > Viridiplantae > Streptophyta > Magnoliopsida > Alismatales > Alismataceae > Alisma > Alisma plantago-aquatica. The sequence goes on from OY856409.1 coordinate 1,954,643,227, forward strand.
GAAAAGTGGTAACAATGCTTAATGATGAGCTAAGGGTTTGAATACCTAGAACCATATGATTATGGTAATGAGTATGTGAAGGGATGAGAATTCCCAGTATTGAAATAAGGGATTGAGTTCCCAATGTCTTTTAAACACTGATTAGTAATTGATGAAAATAGTATATGTTTCTTTATAGCATTTTCATAATAAGTTATGTTTAAGAACTTGGCTGATGCTAAAAGAATATGATAATGTACTTAATTAATCAAGTGAAATTTTTTCATGTAGTGCTCTGACCATAGATCCATCATCATCAGTAGTTGGTGATGGTGAAATTGGTTTTCCTATGGGATTTCCTGGAATTCGCATATTTTGAATATGCGGGGGTAAATGGGCAAAAATATCCTTACGTCCTGGTGAAGAGATTGATGGAAGGTAAACATTAAACCCCTCAATCGTTCATGTGTCGGGATGGATGTAATAAAAATATCCCGATGGTTGGGATGGATGTATCACTAATCTCCCAATGATATTCAATGTCGAGTCAATGAAGATAAATATTAAATCTCTCGATTTCCGATGAGAGTGCAGTTGATGTTGTAACTCTATAGAGAAGTTGCCAGTATATCCTGGAAAGCTATTATGAGCAGTTGACATAGTCCTGCTTGTGGTCCCATACAGACCGGGATGTGGGAGGTCATGGGAATCTGGCTCTTCCATTGACCTATGTATGGTACCGATTTCAATTTAGCAATGATCGGTTGGAGTATGAGTGGTATACCTCATCTCCTCATAGCTTAAGTATGTTTGTAAAAATGTAATCAGCCGTGTAGCGTATTTGCATAAGACTGAAATATGAGAATCACTGGTTGATGATTATCTTACTTAACATATCCTAGATGGATAAATGTTATACATGTCCTATAATTCTTTATTGAATATTAGACATGTTGCTTTATCAAGTTATAGATAATAAGCTCAAGTGGGAATGTTGCTCTAATCTGCTTTAAATAAGTGAATAATCTATTGTTGATTATTTTGATTCCACTGCTCAGTTTATTTCTATTAAACTGCAATAATAATGTTTTCAGCGAAGAGTTATATCTCCCTCTGGGGCAATTTTTATAATTGTCTCACCCCCATGGAATCCAACATTTTTAGGTAGACGTCGACAAAGGGACTGAAACCCTATAGTAGGAGAAGTGCAGCAGCAGCAACAAGGACAGCAATAACACTACATGTGGAAAGACTGGCTGTCAGGCTTTGTTAATTTGTAAATAGAGTCCTATGTGTCATCTTTGTACTCTCAGGTCCTAGGAGTCAGTAGATAGTGTTTTTATAATCAATCTGAGATTTTGGTTTGATTACCTCGAGGATTTTGGTTACTTGTGCTTTTTAGAAAGGAAATGATGTATATATGTTCCTTGAGAAGAGATGGTACATGGAATGTACAATGTGGACAAGTATGTAAATATAATATTGTGGTTCATGTTCAAAGAATCTTTCTGAGAATGGATCTCTTTGTAAATGGTTTTAATTTTTAGTGATTTTCAGTAATCCGCTGCTAATGATACGCTTCCGCAATAGTTAATCTAGTTTTATAAGTTGGACGTCACAATTTAGTGGTATCAGAGCTCTAGGTTCGCTGAGTCTACAGAGACATAGGACTAAGGTTGTTGAGTCTATTCTAGTGTCTTCCAGCTATCTGATAGTGTCTTCTGCTCATATAGGAGGAGAAGAGGAACTAAAGATGTTTGGATCACACGATGAACATGCTACTGAGAGCAGCGTTGCTGCACCAGGAGGAGGTGCAAGAGATCAAGATAGGGAGGAACCAGTGCCTGAACAACCCCAGTTCAATCAAGATGATATGGGGAACCCAGCTTTCCAAGCCATGTTTAGACAGTTTATGGCAGCCATGACAGATAGGATATCATTACCTGCACCTAGGGCACCAGCCCATGATGAAAGACATGGAGCCGGCAAGACTTTTGAATGGCTTAGGAGGGTAGGAGCCATAGAGTATGCTGGTACTGCCGACCCAACAGATGCTGACCTATGGTTGACTGAACTAGAGAAAGCCTTCATAATCCTCATGATTCTTGATGATGAGAAGGTGAGGCATGATGTATATCTCCTAAAAGGGAGTGTTGGCCACTGGTGGACCATTGAAGAAGGCAAAAGACCTAGTGTTGTGATCGGATGGGATGAATTCTGGCATGAATTTGTCGCTAGATACTTTCCCAAGACGTATCTAGATGAGAAAATCTCTCAATTTGAGAGGTTGAGGTAAGGACAAATGAACATTAGTGAATATGAAGCTAGGTTCATGGAGCTTTTGCGGTTCTGTCCGCATATGCCATCTATAGATGAGGAGAGAATTCAGCGTTTCGAGAAGGGATTGAACGCTGAATTGACCACTCTGGTGTCTGCTCTAGAGAACTGGGAAATGTTTGCTATTTTTTTGGAATCTATAAGATGAGTAGAGAGGTATGTGATTGATAAGCGACAGACTAAGGGTAAGAAAGAGTACCCACAGTCCCAAGGACAGAGTTCTGGAAGTTTTAAGAAACCAAGGCATTTTGTGCCTACACCACCACCAAGGTTCAATACCCAGACGCAATGGACATCAAGTAAGGGTAGAGGTCATAGTTTACCACCAAAGGGAGCTCACAGCTCAGCCTCAATGTCAGTAACAGGACCACCCATACCACAGAGGGGAAATGTAACATGTTATAGATGTGGGAGAGAAGGCCATGTGGTGAGGGACTGTCCTGAGAAAGTCAGGAATGTGACCCAGCAACCAAGGCAGAGTCAGCAAGGCTCTCAGAGGTAGTAGTCTGTCAGTGGTTCTAGAGGACGTGGACAAACGTCCCAAGTTGGGTCATCGACATCCAACAATCAAGAACAGGGTCAACAGCAAGCATCGGCTAGATTCTATGCTATGAATCAGCCCAAAGCAGTAGTCAACCCTTGGGTTGTGACAGGTCAGATGGAATTATTTTATTCTGATATGTCTTCATCCTGCTTCGTATCTGTGTTAATTGATTCGGGTGCTATGCACTCTTTTATCACTCGAGAAGTGATTTATGACTGCAACATGATTGTCAGTCATAGAGCAGATAGTTTGTTGCTAGAAACACCTCTGTTGGGATCTGTAGTGTTGCGGGAGGTATGTTCTCCCTGCAATCTTTCATTTTTTGATCACCGCATTCGAGTGGATCTTATACCACTTGAAATGCATGGGTTTGATATAATTCTTGGGATGGACACCTTAGAGAAGTATAAAGTTGTCTTGGATTGTGATTCCAAGTAGGTTGTGTTCACAGATAATGGTGACAGATGGATCTTTCAGGGAGATAGAAAGATTCTTCCAACATGTCTTGTGTCATCTATGGTAGCTGAGAAGTTGATGAGACAAGGATGCTTTGCATTCTTAGCCCATGTGGTAGATACCACAATGGAGAGCCCTCATCTTTTTGAAGTTCCAATAGTCATGGAATTTGAAGATGTATTTCCTGAAGAACTTCCAGGTGTTCCACTGCCCCGAGAGATTGATTTTGAAATTAATCTAATCCCAGGAACGCAACCAATAGCACAAACGCTTTATAGAATGGCACCTGCTGAGATGGCAGAGCTCAAGAAACAACTGCAAGAATTGCTTGAGAAGGGTTTTATCTAACCGAGTACTTCACCATGGGGTGCTTCGGTCCTCTTTGTTAAGAAGAAGGATGGGTCAATGCGTTTATGCATCGACTATAGGTATTTAAATAAAGTAACTATAAAGAACAAGTATCCTCTACCAAGGATTGATGACTTGTTTGATTAGTTGTGTGGTGCAACTATCTTTTCTAAGATAGATTTGAGGTCAGGATACTATCAGTTGCGTATTAAGGAGAGTGGCATACCTAAGTCTACCTTTAGGACAAGGTATGGTCACTATGAGTTCATAGTTATGTCATTTGGACTAACTAATGCACCAGAAGTATTTATGGAACTCGTGAATAGAATCTTTCAATCTTTTCTTGATCAATGTGTAGTCGTCTTTATAGATGACATCATGATATATAGTAAAGATGCTCAACAACATGAGCAACATCTTCATAAATCTTTGACTTTACTAAGAAAGCATAAGTTGTATGCTAAGTTTAGAAAATGTGAGTTATGGTTACCATAAGTTTCTTTTCTTGGACACGTAATATCTGCTTCAGGTTTTTGTGTTGATCCTAAGAAGGTAGAATCTATCCTGCAATGGGAATAGCCTAAGACACTGACGGAGATACGCAGTTTCCTAGGACTGGCAGGCTATTACAGGAGGTTCATTAAGAACTTCAGTTCAATAGCTTTACCCCTAACCAAGTTGACCAGGAAGGAGATTCCTTTTGTCTGAAATGACAAGTGTCAACAATCTTTCCAGTTGCTGAAGGAAAGGTTAACAAGTGCACCTATGTTAGTGCTACCTGAGCAAGGTAAGGGGTATATAGTCTTTTGTGATGCATCTAAGAATGGCTTAGGATGTGTGTTGATGTAGGATAAGCAAGTGATTTCTTTTGCTTCTCGACAACTTAAGAAACATGAGGAGAATTATCTGACACACGATCTAGAACTAGCTGTTGTGGTCCATGCCTTGAAAATCTGGAGACATTATCTCTATGGAGAAACATTCCAAATTTTCACAGACCATAAGAACCTAAAGTATATCTTCTCACAGCATGAGCTGAACATGAGACAACATTGTTGGATGGAGTTAATCAAGGACTACGACTATATAATTGATTATCATGTTGGGAAAGCCAATGTTGTTGTTGATGCACTAAGTAGAAAATCAGCAACACCAGCCTTAAAAAAAGTACAATTGAACTCCTTAGTGTGCTCTAAGAGAGATATGTTTATCTCCTTGAGGCAAAACAATGTACAACTTAAAGTGTCATTGTTAGCCTGGTTATTAGCTGAGATGCAAATAAAACCTACTCTGAGACAGCAGATTAAAGAAGCACAACAAGATGATATTGTGATTCAACATATTAGATCAGAGTATGGCAGTGAGAAATGGGATGGTTTCCATGATTCTGATGATCATGTAGTTTGTTACCATGATAGGATGGTAGTACCTGATGCTGATGACTTAAGGAAGTTAGTTCTCGAAGAAGCTCATTCTTTGATGTATGCTATGCATCCAGGAAGCACCAAGATGTATCATAACTTAAAAGATATGTATTGGTGGCCTGGATTAAAGAAAGATGTAGCTAAGTTTGTTATGCGGTGTCTAGTGTGTCAATAGGTTAAAGCTGAACATCAAAAGCCCGCAGGAACAATGCAACCTCTGCCTATACCGCAGTGGAAATGGGATCATGTAACCATGGACTTTGTGGTTGGTTTGCATAGAACAGCCAAAAGTCATGATTCCATTTCGGTGATAGTTGATAGGTTGACTAAGACAACACATTTCTTACCTGTCAAAACAACCTACACTGCTGAGGAGCTTGCACAGATCTATATAGATGAGATAGTGTGGCTGCATGGGGTACCGGCCACTATTGTTTCTGATAGAGGACCCCAGTTTACAAGTCATTTTTGGGAGCGACTCCATAAACCTTTGGGTACACAGTTAAGGTTTAGTACAGCCTTTCACCCACAAACATACGGACAGTCTGAGAGGACTATACAAACTTTGGAGGACTTGCTTAGAGCATGTGTCCTTCAGTTCATAGGAAGTTGGGATCTACACCTGAGCTTGATAGAATTTGCTTATAATAATAGCTATCAACATAGTATTGAGATGGCACCATATGAGGCTTTATATGGTAGACTTTGTAGATCTCCCTTATGTTGGTATGAAACAGGAGAGTACCAACTCTTGGGTCCTGAGCTGGTTCAACAAACAACTGAGAAGATTAAAGTTATACAAAAACAGTTGAAAGTTGCCCAAGATAGGCAGAAATCTTATGCTGATAAGCATCGTAGACCCTTAGAATTCCAAGTTGGAGACAGAGTGTATCTCAAGGTCTCACCTTGGAAAGGTATCCTTAGATTTGGAAAGAAAGGAAAGTTAGATCCTAGATTTATGGGACCTTATCCAATCATTGAGAGGATGGGAAAGGTAGCCTATAAGCTAGAGTTACCACCTAAGCTACATAGATTGCATCCAGTAGTCCATATTTCCATGTTGAGGAAGTGTCATCCTGACACTAAGTTAGTTATGCAACCTGTGGAGGTAGAACTAAATGATGATATATCTTATGTTGAAGGACGTGTTGATTCTTGACCGAAGAATCAAGAAGTTGAAAAAGAAAGACATATGTCTTGTAAAAGTTCTTTGGCATCACCGTGGCATTAAAGAAGCTACGTGGGAGCTAGAGGAAGAGATGAGGAGGAAGTACCCTTCTCTTTTCTCTTGAAGTTTTTGTTGATGATTTCGGGGACGAAATCGTTGTAAGGGGTGGATAAACTTGTAACATCCCTGACCTGGGTTATGTTTTAACCCTAGGTTTCTTGTTTAATAAAAGGTATTATATGCTTTCTCTTATCTTTTGAAAAGTAATTAAGGCTCAAGAGGAACTTACATTGCAATTTGTCCTTTTTGAATATTGTTGAAATCAATGTTTTGCTTGTTTTGGACTAAAGTGCAAATTACCCAAGTTGAGGGGTTTATTTGCAAATTTTGCATGATAATATGTTCCTCATGTGTTGAAGCATCATGTTAGTGAATATTATGTAGAGGTATGGCTTGTGATAGCCTGAATACCAAGAAAGAGTTGATAAAGCAATGTTTGTGCATTAAAACCTAGTTTTGGTGTAATGTGTAATTTACCCAAAACCTAGGGTTCAATATGCAAATTACCACTTCAAAATGGTATCTACTATATCTTGGGATCATGTGGAGCAAAGAAAATGAGAGGGGTGTCTCATTTGTATCTCTTTGAAGGAGAGAGAATCTTGATATTAAAATAATCAAGATTTAAGCATAATGGAAACCTTAATTCAAATTAATGCAAAAATAAATAAAATAATTGAAGGACCTTCAACCAAAATTATAATGGTTGAATTCAGATATGTGTGGACGTCCTTGTGCTTTTCAAGGGCCACTAAATATCTCAAGGAGGTGAAAAACCCACTCACATTGTTATAAGAAAAAGAAATATCCACTCACTTATGGATATTACTATTAAATGGATTAAGGTGCTTGATTTGCTTTTCTTTAATTTGTGTATAATTGAGAGGAATAATAGGAAAATAGGATAGCCTCGTCCCTAAGGAAGATAAGGGGGCAAGTGGCAAGGATAGGGGGAGATAATTCCTACTTTCTCTCTCCTAATTGAATTTTTAATAAACATTGCATATAAGCTCATTTATCCATAGAGTAAAAGGGGAATTTCGAATTCACTTCCACCCTTTGCTTGCAAAACGACCAAGGAAGCTTTGAAAGACCAGGAGGAGTACCCCCAACCTGTTGGTAAGCTTCTTGACCTTCTTTCATCTTGATTTCATGGTGGAAATCATAAATCAATGCATAATTTCTTCCTTTCTTCACTCCATCTTCAACCCTAGCCAATCTTTTCACTCCAAAACTTGAGGACGAGCCTTGGGGGAGTTTCAAAAGCTTCTTCCACCATTATTGACGTGAAGATCCAAGCTTTGAAGCTCAATTGAAGGCGGGTTATATAACTTGAACTCTTATTCATTGTTATTGAACTCAATTTCTCAATCAATTATGTTCAATTGTTTTTCTTGCAATTCCTTTGATTAGTTGATGCAACTACCATGATAATGGCAGTAGTTTTTGATGTACTAAGGCTTGATGATGATGACATCATCTTAGGCACACTTTCTAACAACTTTGAGTTGCAAACGGTTTTGTACCTTTGGCCCATACGGTTTCACCAAACTGTTTGGAGACCAAACCGTTTGGTGATTTGAGTCCCAAACCACATGAGGGTGTTGACCATTTGGATGGGTTGACCATTTGAGGTCTGAACCCTAGTACACGTTGGATGATGATCCAATGGTTCCAATTCATTCATTAAATGTATGTACAATCCACCAATTACAACCCTAATCGATTTGTTGGAGGTTCCATAGATTGATCCATTCGATTTCAAGACTTTTTGGGTCAAACGGTTTCAAAACCATTTGATGATCCAATGGTTGAGATTTTAGGATCAAAAATCCAAGGGCCAATAATTGTTGAACTCCAACAATTCAATCGATTGAAGGTTTCAATGTAGCAAAGCATGTTCAATTGATTGGTGAGATTATCTAAAGAACCCTTGCGGTTTTGAGACTGATTTGGCCCAAATGGTCTTGATACCATTTGAGTCCAAACGGTCTTGAAACCGTTTGGTGTCAAATGGTTTCAAAACCATTTGGAATCAAACGGTTTCAAAAGTGTTTGGTGATGAAACTTCAAAACCGAATAAAGGTCAATTGTGATTCAATCATTTGGAAATTGAAGGTGATGATTGTTCCAATGGTCCAATGATTGATAGTAATGACAATCAATGATAGGTACAAAGGTTGAATCCCTAAAGTACCTAATTGATTAATACCTTTAAAGGGATAAACCCTAATTGCTTATAGAAACAATAACTTAGTACACTATGTCAATCATAGTTGTATGTACTTGATTGAAGGGTTGATATAACCTAATCAAGTTGAGAGGATGATAGAGAGGAAAACATATATGAATATGATTCATGTGGTGATTAAGGGTATGATCCTCAGCATAGAGATCATAAAACCCTAATCATGAGCATAAACCCTAATTGACAAGATTATTGAACCCTAACCCTAATCCAGGGTAAGGATGTAACCCTAATCTAGGGTGAAAATATGAGTAACCCTAATTATGGGTAATGGAACACGAAACCCTAGTTGGGATGAATAGTAAACCCTAATTATGGGTAATGGAACTTGAAACCCTAATTGGGATTAATATTAAACCCTAATTATGGGTAATGGAACATGATACCCTAATTGGGATGAATAGTAAACCCTAATTGTGGGTTATTGAATGTAGACCCTATTCTGGGGTGAAATTTATGTGAAACCCTAACTTAGGGTGATTTTATGAGGAACACTGATGTTTGATGTAATGTGGAGCTCAAATCCAGGGTGATGCTATGTAATGTTTTATGAAACCCTAATCTTAGGCAATATGGTGATAAACCATAACCTTGAACTAGGTAATGGGATGAATGTTCTCAAATGACATGAAATGGGAAACCCTAACCCTAGTAAGGGAATAGTGGTGTTACCCTTGAATAGTGAATCCATATTTGTTCTGCATGGTTGATGCGATGATTTTGAGTCACTTTTATAGACTTGTTTTACATGTGTTTTATGTGTTTATTAGTCACTTTGGTGGTTAATATTTCATGATTCATTCACTTTAGTCTATAATTTCATTCTATATCAAATCTCACATATTGTATCTTTTCGATTATAAATGATCATATCGATGCATGTTAGCATGGTTGATTTTGCTTTGTCTTGCAATTTCAGGAAAAACGCATGTATACAGCTGTCGATACCATCGACATCCATCGATAGTATCGACACAGTCACAGAGAGACAGCCGCAAGGAGCCAAGCAGTGTCGATACCATCGACTGGGAAGTCGATGGTAGCGAGTTACCTTCAGATTGCGAGCGATCCGCCGATTGATACTATCGACATAAAAGTAGATACTATCCACGTTCTACAGCTTCAGTGTCGGAAAGGTGATAAAACTGATGCCTAAGGGTGTTGATACCATCGACCCGTGTCGATGGTATCGACGCCTTCAAATTAGTTTTTGTTCCAGATCGGTCTGAATCCAACAGTGGTGATATTTCGACGATCTAATTTGGTGTTTATACCTAATGACAGAGGCCAAGAGCGAGCTATCACGTCATTATCCACTGCACACATCCCAAGGAGAGTTGGAGAGGAGAACGGAGCCCGGAAGCATGCCCCGACTGTTCTGAGAGCCGAAGAAGACGTTTTCCACCACCGAAAGGTTGTAGATCGTGCACTCTACATCAAGGAACGCTTGGATATTCTCCGTTCAGGGGTTTACATCACTTCATCCACATTTTTTCTCCATGTTTTCCCTTTCTTCCACCATGTCTTGCTCTGAGATGGACATGCGGGGCTAATCCCCTTTGTCTTTAGGATCGAGAGTAGCCCAGGTAATCGTTGTATGATGTTTTTATCATAGTAATGCATATTTTATCTCTTAAATCCGTGGTATGATTTCATTTTCTCTAATATATCATTATGACTGATCACCCTAATGATAATCTAATGCCTTTAATTGCTTTGAAAGAAGAATTAATGGTTGAAAAGAGATGAAATTCACATTAACTCATAAATTCCTTGAACAAGGTGATGTACAGTTAATGGTGGAAACCCTGAGGTTGATTCTAATTCACCTAGTTTAGGGTATAGGTTACTATGACGGTGGAACCGACCTAGATCTAGGTAGTGAATTGTATCACGACAGTGAACAATTCTGACTACAGGCCACTACCCGGAATGAGAGATGAATTTGATTAATTATGTGGAAATTCATGCAACGAGAACCCGCGGTGAAACCGCAATCCTAAAGATTCCCATCTAAATTGATTAAACTCAACATTTAATCAATTTTTGCTTTCTTTTATTTTTCTTTTTCTTTTTAATCAACTCTCAAAACCTTTTTAACTGGTCTAGCAGATTGCGAAAAGTTAGTAGTAGTCTGCCTATAGTTCAGTGTCCCTGAGTTCGACTCGGGCCTCACAAAGGCCTATATTACATTGACGTGTGCACTTGAATTATACGCACGGTAAAATTGTGTCAAGTTTTTGGCGTCATTGTCAAGGACACGGCAATTGTCGACACTACGAGTGCTGCAAGCGGCCACTCTAGGCCACATTTTTTTATTATCATTTTTGAAATTCATTATTTATCCGTCATATCTAGCAATAGTCTAGCACTGTACTGAACCAAATTTATTACTTTGCAGGTACTAGTGCATGGTGAGGACGCGTAGCACAGACTACACATATCCATCACCAGAGGTTCCACCGTTGGGACCAGACGACGAAGAGAACAATATTCACGATCAGCCTGAGGATATAGATTTGGATTCTGAACCAGAAGCTATGGCTGAAGAGCAGACAATATGGGAGAAGATAAAAGCTTATTCCTCGTCAGCATTGAAGGGACCAATAAAAAAACGGGCAGTCAACATTCCCACTTATAAGATTGACCCGGCACTAATAACTTGGTCAAGTCTCAAGCATTTCACGGGCTAAAGAATGAGGACCCAGTTGCACACATCAGCACATTTGTAGAATATTGCGATATGATCAAGATAGACAGGTTTCCATAAGAGATACTATATTTGAAGTTGTTTCCCAGATCTCTTACAGGTAATGCATGTGAATGGATACATAACCTAGATGATGAGACGGTCGAGACTTGGGATCAAATGATCGAGTTTTTCTTTGAGAGATTCTTTCCACCGGAGAAAACCAACGACCTGGTACGGAAGATCTACAATTTCAGCCAGAAAGTCCGGGAGACGTATTCTGAGACTTGGGAACATTTTCAAATAATGTTGAGGAGGTGCCCACATCATGGGCTTGACAAGGAGAAACAAGTCAAGATTTTCTATTTTCTTCTTTCTGAGCATGATAGAAGCAACCTAGATTCAACAGGTTTGGGGTTCTTCTTAAACAACACAGGCACAAAGTGTTGGGAGATTTTGAAGAACATGGCCAAAAAGCAGTCCTGGGGTGATAGAGATGCACTAGAATAGGTTCGAGTTGCAGGTGAGTCAAAGTCCATCAAGGAGCTAAATGAGAAGATGGACCTTCTAGCAAAGAAATTGCTAGCAAAACAAGACGCAGAATCTGATGATGAAGCACAGGTGAAATTTATGCACCAGCAATAGGGGTACAAAAACAATGACTATTCTTGGAGGAAAGATAAGAAATTTTCATGGAAGGACCTAAATAATTTCTTGCAGGACCCAGATGCAAAACCACAACCGTTGGCAGAGGACAAGAGAAATGAGTTGCTCAATCAAGTAATCAAGCAAAATCAAGAACTCATGAGCACGTTTGGCCAATAGATTGAGCAACAAGGAGAATTTATGAATCAATTTGGGCAGACCTTACAAAGTCATGGGGCTCAGATGAGAACTATAGAGACATCGTTAGCGCAGATGGAAGCTGAGATAGCAAATCTGAAAAAGCCAGTGCAACAAGGTTTTCCTAGGAATACAAACATTCCAGGGGGAAACCAACAAGCTAAGGCAATTCTGCTACGGAGTGGTAAGAAGATTTTAAACCCCAGGGCCGATGAACCGAGCACACCCCAGCCAAAAACCGTAGGTGAGGACACAAAGGAGGTTACAAGCACAGAGCCGATAGTTGATGTGGTAGAGGAAGCCACACCAGAACCCATTGCTGAGGAAGAGACGTAGAAGAGGACACCATATGTGCCGCCACATCAAAGGGCACAGGCAGTCCCAGTGCTGTATCCAAACAGTTTGAAGGCTAAGAAAGTGGACGCTCAATTCAAGAAGTTCCTAGACAGCTTTAGGAAACTTTCTGTTAACATTCTGCTATTAGAAGCAATAGAGCAGATACCCTCTTATGGCAAGTTTCTGAAAGATATAATAACAAAGAAGAGGAAGATTCCTGATACAGAAATGGTGGTTCTAAAGGAGAAAGTGAGCGCCTTCATTATGGGCACATTGCCACCTAAAAGACAAGTTCCAGGCTGCTTCAATATTTCATGTTACATTGGTAAGGTGAAATTCGGCGAAGCATTGTGTGACTCTGGGGCAAGTATCAATTTGATGCCTCTTTCTACTTTCAAGAAGATGGGACTTAAAGAATTGAGACATAGCAACATGACAATTCAGCTAGCGGATAATTCTGTGGTAAAGTCGTATGGTATCTGTGAGGATGTTCTGGTTAAACTTGACAGGTTTGTATTTCCAGCAGATTTTGTGGTAATGGAAATGCAAGATGAACAAGGAAATGAGCTACTCCTTGGAAGACCCTTCCAAGCTACTGCAGATATGATACTCGAGATGGGACGAGGCCATTTGACATTGGGAATCGTAGATGACCGATTTGAAATGGTTATGCCCCCAAGCACAACACAATCAAAAGCAAAGGAGCAGTGTCGCATGGTGAAACATTTTGATCATAACATTTCTCTTTGTCTAGGAAAGCCATTTCTAGTTATGGCTCATGTAATGACCAAGGTAGAGAAGGGGACACTGGTTGTAGACATTATAGAACAGACCAAAGTTGTTTCTCTCCGCAGGGATGTGGGTTTTCTAAATGATGAAGAGGAGGAAATCCCTCTTTCTACTGAAGATGATGCAATAGCAAGTTCTGTCCTTGATGCATATCCAAAACAGCCTCTTGAAGCTTACCTTGTCAATATAATACATGACTGGCTGAGAAGCAAGTCGTTACAAGAATGTGTCAAGATGCTTCAAGTGCTGTCGTGCTATTATGCTAAGTATTATGAAGATCTTGGGCCACTCCCACCACTGCTTCAGTCATCTTTGATCAGTCCACCAGAGTTAGAATTGAAGCCACTGCCACCTCATTTGAAATATGCATTCCTAGCCGATGGTGAAAGACTACCGGTGATTATCTCATCATATCTGAGTGTCGAGGAAGAGGATCAATTGATGATCGTGCTAAAGAACCACGGTGGCACATTCGGGTGGTCAGTTACAGATATCAAGGGGATCTCCCCTACACTTTTCCAGCACAAGATCCGGCACGAGGAAGGAGCCAAACTTGTAATCCAGCTACAGCGCAGACTCAATCCAAGCATGATGGAGGTCGTCAAGAAGGAGGTGATCAAGCTCCTTTCTGCATGCATCATTTATGCTATCTCCGATTCGACGTGGGTAATCCCCACACAGGTAGTCCCTAAAAAGAGGGGAATTACTGTCACTCGCAACTTGTTAAATGAGCCGGTCACGACCCGATTGGTAACCGGGTGGCGGGTGTGCATTGACTATCGCCGATTAAACTCTATCACGTTGATAGATCATTTTCTTCTTCCGTTCATCGATCAAATCTTAGAGCGACTGGATGGTCAATCTCATTTTTGTTTTCTAGACGGCTACTCTGGCTACAATCAGATTTCCATTGATCCTAAGGACCAAGAGAAGTCTACCTTCACTTGTCCCTATGGAACATTTGCATATCACCGTATGCCTTTTGGTTTGTGCAATGCACCAGCAACCTTTCAGCGCTGCATGCTTGCCATTTTCTCTGATATGGTTGAGCTTTGTTTAGAGGTCTTTATGGATGATTTTTCCATCTATGGTTCATCTTTTGATGAGTGCTTGTATAATTTGGATAATGTTTTACAACGATGTGAGGACACGCATTTAGTTCTCAACTAGGAAAAAATCAATATGATGGTTAGTGAATGGATTGTGCCTGGACATAAAGTGTCTAGCAAGGGGATGGAGGTAGATCCAATTAAGATTGAGGTTATTTCAAAATTACCCCCACCAAATTCGGTTAAAGGGGTGAGAAGTTTTCTCGGTCACGTAGGATTTTATCGCCGCTTTATCAAAGATTTCTTGAAAATCGCTAAACCATTATCTGAACTGCTTGAGAAAGATGCAATGTTTGACTTTAATGAGAAGTGTTTGCATGCTTTTAATGTGCTCAAGGATAAGTTAATTTCTACACTGGTTGTTCAAATGCTGGATTGGATAAAACCTTTTGAATTAATGTGTGATGCTTCGGATTTCACAGTAGGGGCCGTTCTAGGACGGCGTTTTGAAAACAAACCCACTGTGATTTTTTATGCATCTAAGACTTTAAACGAAGCACAAGTTAAATACACCACAACTGAAAAGGAACTGCACGCCGTCGTGTTTGCATTTGAAAATTTTCGGTAATACCTAGTAGGGTCAAAAGTTGTGGTATGGACGGACCACGCCGTCATAAAATATTTGATGGAAAAGAAAGATGCCAAACCTAGATTGATTAGGTGGATCTTATTGTTACAAGAATTTGACATTAAAATTAAAGATAAGGCGGGAGTTGAGAATGTGGTTGCGGACCACTTGTCTAGGTTAGAACGGGTAGATGAGAAGGACATTAATATACCCATTACCGAGACATTCCCTGATGAGCAAATCCTTTTTGTAAAATCCAAGGATCCATGGTTTTCATATATTGTTAATTCTCTTGCCTGTAAAATAATCCCAGATGATTGGACATATCAAGAGGAAAAAAAATTCCATTCTTTGAGATACTATTTCTGGGATGATCCCATTTTGTTGAAGCAATGCAGGGACGGTGTCTTACGCAGGTGTGTACCGGAGATAGAATATGACAGTGTACTTAGTCATTGTCAGACACTGCCAACCGGTGGTCATCATGTGAGTTCAAGAACGGCGGCCAAGGTGCTAGAGAGTGGTCTTTATTGGCCTACACTCTTCAGGGACGCATACGACTATGTGTGAAGATGTGATTCCTGTCAAATGGCAGGTAATATTTCAAAGCGGAAAGAGATGCCCCTCAACGTGTTTCAAGAAGTTGAGGTATTTGATCTGTGGGGCATTGATTTTATGGGACCCTTTGTGTCCTCGAACTCTAATTTGTACATTTTACTGGATGTTGATTATGTATCGAAGTGGGTAGAGGCAATACCCACAAGGACTAATGATGTTGTTGTAGTGTGTAGGTTTGTAAAAGATCACATTTTCTGCAGATTTGGTGTGCCAAGGATGATTATCAGCGATGGAGGCACCCATTTCAAAAATCAAAAGTTTGCTGCATTGTTGAGAAAGTACGGGGTAAAGCACAATATTGGTACCATGTACCACCCACAGACACAAGGGCAGGTCGAGGTGTCCAATAGAGAAATCAAGCAAATTTTGGAGCGCACAGTGGCTTCGACAAGAAAGAACTAGAGTACTTTGTTACCGGATGATTTATGGGTGTATAGTACGGCATTTAAGACACCTATAGGCACTACACCTTTTAGGTTGGCTTATGGGAGGGGCCTGCCATTTACTGGTAGAGTTGGAGCATAAGGCGCAATGGGAGCTAAGGAAGCTTAACTTGACTTATGATGTGGCAGGGAAGAAACGAATGCTAGAGCTCAATGACACAATTTTACTAGGCACTAAAATGCAAGTGACACGTCGAGTAGTATAGGCCTTTGTGAGGCCCGAGTCGAACACAGGGATACTCGGAATTGTTGGAGACTCCTACTAACTATTTGCGATCAGCTAAGCCTAATAACAAATTTAGGGTTGTTTTTAAAAATAAAAGAAAACAAAAACAAAATAAAACAAACAATCGATTAAATGTTAATTTAATCAACTCAAAAGGGTATCTTTAGGATTGCGGTTTCACTGCGGTTTTCATTGTATTAAAATTTTATATAATACCTAAATCTTATCTCTCTATCCGGGTAGTGGCCTGTACACAGAATTACCCACTGTCGTGGTGTAATTCACTACCTAGGTTTAGGTCGGTTCCACCGTCGTAGTAACCTATACCCTAAACTAGGTGCATTATGAACGATCTCTCAGTATCCACCATTAATTTTACACCACCTTGGTCAAGGGATTTATCGATTAATGTAGATTTCGTCTCTTTTCAACCGTTAGTCCTTCTTTCAAAGTTATTAAGGGCATTAGGTTATTATTATGGTGATCAAGCATAACAATATATTGAGAAAACGAAACTATACCATGGATTTAAGAGATAAAATATGATTTACTATTATAAAATTGTCATACAATGAATTCTCGGGCTACTCCCGCTCCTAAAGACGAAGGGGATTAGCCCTGCATGTTCATCTCACACAATACATGGTAGAAATAGGGGAAAACATGTGAAACACGTGGAATGAAAGGGAAAACCCCTGAACGGAGAAGAACCGGTTGATCATTTGCATAGAACACGTGCTCTCATGCCTTTCGGTGGTGAAATCCGTCTTCTGCAGCGTCCGAATCAACTGGTATGAACTTCTGGCCTCTGTTCTCCTCTCTACCGCTCCTCGGTACTTGTGCAATGGCTCAAAAAAATATATCCTCCCGTCTTGGCGGCCGTCATTAGGTATATCTCGGTCATTAGGTCGCTAATTAACCGTAGCCGTCCGATTGAGATCATTAGAAAGCCAAATCATATCCTACGGTGTCGATACCATCGACGCGAGTCGACGGTATCGACCCGCTACAGTAGCGGCAGCCCTTCTTTCTTTTCGTCTGAGTGCCTGATGCAGTCTCGATACCATCGACTTGGGTCGATGGTATCGACTTCCTGTAGGTGTCGGTTTTGTCATTTTGCGTCACTATAGCCTCCATGCGTCGATGGTATCGACTTGGTGTCGATACTATGGACTTCTTATTCGCCAGCAAGCTGATGGTATCTCGATACCATCGACATCCACATCGATAGTATCGACGATTTGCTGCTCCTTTCAGCTGGCAACCTGTGACCAAGTCGATGGTATCGACTTCCGTCGATGGTATCGACGGAAGCAAATACTCAATTGTCCTGAAATTTAAACATGGAACCAAATAAATTCACACAAATAATAATATTTTGACAATTAATGCTCAAAACGATGTAATAAGGGAGATTTGACATAAAATGATAGCAAAGACTAAAATATATGAATTATGCGATATTAACCATGAAAATGACTAATTAAAGCATAAAACACCTATGAAATAGGTCTACAAATGCGACTCAAAATCATCGCATCAAACTCCCCTAAGCTTGAACGTTGCTCGCCCTCGAGCAACTAATCCTTAGAATAGAATTGCCAATGTCAACTGAAAAACAACCCACCACAACCAACGTCCCATATGACTCCCACCGGACGTTCACATACCGGCCTTCTCTAACCACGGAACGGTAATTACCCTGAAGATGACAGTAATCATCCATAAAAGAAATGGACCTCAAAACTGATGAACACTATCACATAAGGTAGTTAACATAATAAAATTTTCCGGTTCAGACTTGGTGCATCTTGTGATCTCCTATACTACGTTGCTCGCCCTAACTACCATCTACATGGAAGCAGTTCTCCTGATATACTTTAGTGAGGAGAAATTCACGGTGGCCTACCAATCCGAGCAATGGGTGGATGAAGATAGGTGGCTCATGGAAGAAGGTGGAAGTATTGTACTGTTTCAACATGCATAATACAAAAATGTCCTACATTATGCAAAAACACATGAGAAATGCCCTAATGCCTAAAAGTGGGTGGAATGATGCATGCACTAACCATCCGTCTCAAAATGAGATGGATATCTAGTTAAGTTACATCATGTACTGAATTATCCTAAAATGCAGGTGATATTACGTTCCTTTCTCCTTCTTATTCTTGTTGCTTCCACATAACTCTTTTTTTCATTATGCAGATTTTCTTTCAGATTTTTTTCTTCTTCTTTTTTTCCAACCCTTTATATCCATGATTGATAATGAATATTTTATCGGGCTTATTTTTCTTTCTAATTCAGAAATTTGCACTATTTAGAAGGTATGGAACAATTTAATTCACCATTGCAGAAAAATTGAGATACATGATATACTTTATGCATGAAAAATTATGAATGCATCTATATGACATGCACCTAAGGGTAATGTGCATGTATCACTATTCTAATTTTTTTCTTTCTTTTTATGCAGAACATATAAACAATTGCAATGCAAGTCCTGTCTAGATGCTATGCAAGCAAAAAGAGTTAAAACTGTACTCTACTTCCAATTCTTGGGTGGATTATGGAAACAGTGAAGTGGAACGATCACAAGACTAGATGACTGAACCTTAGAAAGATATTATGCGTCCCTCCTTACTGACATGTGTAGTAGTTTAGGGGTTTTTTCTCTCTTACTTCCAATTAGAGTCTCATTACCATGTGGTCAGATTAGGCTCAAACAACCATTACCGTCCACTTTCATGAATCATTGGGAGTACGGTTGTGAAATTTTGTTTTAGAGTTGACAAAACCAATCATTTTCGTAGGATATGTGCCCAAGGTTAAACAAGACAAGATTTCCAAACACACAAAATTTTTAAATTTTCCCTTGATTTTCCCATGCACAAAATGAGATGACACAACTTTATGACATCCACAATTACATTAGATAGCATGTGGATCCTATAAAAACTAAAATTGCAAGAAACAAATAACAAGAACAAATAATAAAGCTGAAAACTAAAAACACTGAAAGATAAAGTTGTTCCAACTACCCCCCTAAGCTTGAATTCAACTATGGCCTCATAATCAAAAACAAACTTAAAGATTGGAATAGTGATACCGGATCAATCTTGTGGTGGTAGATGCGGGTACTGCGGAGCCGTAGGATCCCAAGAAGGATACTCCCCCTGGAAGCTTGGATCAAACTGGGCCCTAGCTGGAGGTTGTGGATAGCCTCCAAAATAATTTTGGCTCCAATAGTGGTCATAGAAGGGCTCCTGCTGCATCTCCATCCATTGCAACCGATCATGTATCTGTTGTTGGTTGTCGAGGAGAAGACGTTCATTCTCGAACATCGCCCTTTGGTTGTCAAGTATCCAGTTCGTAGTGTCTTGAATACCGGCATACATTCCCATATGTTGCTGCTGAGTCTGGTGGATATCTTGCAGCATAATGTACATGCCTTGCATGGAATAGGCATCCTCGCTTGGTTGCGAGGGCTGTGGGGGTGGCAGAGTAGGTTGTGATGAGGATGATGCACCCGGATGCATCCGAGGACGCTTCTGTGGTGCCACTCGTGCTCGAAGAGGTGTAAAGGCCTCCTCTTCCTCCTCAGCCTCGTCATCATTTCCGTCATCACCGCCTTCTTCATCAGAGTCCGTGATGGCTATGATTGGCCACCGGAAATGTTGTGCACCTTCAATGTTGAAAACGGGATCGGGGAGAGAACATTCTTGATATGCTTGATTTACGTGGCAATGTGCAAATGCCACGCCATCTCGGAGAAGTAGCAAATTGGACCTGTGCAAATGCTACAAGTTGACCTTGCTTCTTGTAGAGAGAGGAGTGAGGGTCTGGAAATTCAAGCCGAGGTATGAAGCCAGCTTGGTGATGAGCCCGCCGAAGTGAATCGGCGCTTTCCTCGTACTCCTCTTCACGTCCAAAACGCACTGTAGAAAGAATGCACCCCAATTGCATTCTTGTTTCTTCAGGAGTTTGTATAGAAAGAATAGATCCGACCCCTGAAATTTGCTAAGGGCCAGATCACCCCGAGCAAAAATTGTGGAACTCAGCATCCGGTGCAAGACCCGGACGAATGGGTGCTCGAAGTCGGCTACCGCGGTGTTGTGGTAGCTCACCGACTTGCCTTGCGGCACCGTCACCAGCTCGGAGAAGATGGTGTCGTAGTCGGTGCGGTTGTCCGGCCGCCGGTAGTCGTACTGCGAATGGTTCCAGTTAAAGATCGCATTGAATTGCTTGAGCGTGAGGGTGTAGTCGATGTTGAATAACTGGAACGACACCCGGCCCTGGATCCACTCGTGATCGGTAGCTACAATGTCGTTGGGCACGATGCAGACGTCTAGTGACACCATGAACTCCGCTACCAACTCTTTGTACGTCGGCCAGTCACCGAAGAACGGTTGGCCATCTTGGTGAAATTCCAGTTCGCCAGGCCTTATGGGTGTGTGACGGGCCTGCCCATGCAGAACGTAGGCCAAGTTGGCCTCGAATCTGAGATCTCGGATCATCTCCCGGTCCACATACCGGGTGGGCTCTATCTTCCTCCGCATGATCTCCTCGTAGATGTTCTGGACCTCCGAGGAAGGATGGACAAGGCGGGGACGTGAAACCAACGCTGGCGGTGGTGGCACGAATTCCGGCAGAGTTGCGCGTGAGGAAGAAGCTCCGGCTGTATGCACCATGTTGGCAACGAGGAAAGGGATTAGAGAAAGAGAGCTCGGTGAAGAATGGAGAGTTGAATCTCTGCTTGATGAAGATCATCGCTCGGTGCTGCTCGTCATCGGGATCGGAAGGCTCGGCGAAGTACTCGACACAAATGGAGGAGATTGCTCTGAAGGTGTGACGTCAACTGACGTAATGATTCCCCTTATATAGATTTGGCCGGCGCCACTGTTGACCCGTCGATACCATCGACGCGATTCGATGGTATCGAGACTGGTCGATGCTATCCGCCCCCATCGCGAGTATCGACGGTTGTCGATGGCTGGATCTTGAAACCCAGATCACTGACGTGTCGATACCATCGATGAGGGTCGATGGTATCGACGCTTCACTCGGATCGACTGTCTTGAAGCTGCGATCGCCGTTGATTCATTCCCGCGGATCGGTGACGTGGATGGTCGATACCATCGACGTGAGTCGATAGTATCGACTATCCTGATTAGGGTAAATCCTTGTGAGACCGGCCACCGCCTTTTTCACTTGAAAGTGTCGATAACATCGACACGCCCGTCGATGGTATCTACTTCACTGAGTCAATTTCGTCTATAAATCTTCATAGATCTCGATGGTATCGACTGGCATGTCGATACCATTGACTTTTATTTGTCGATCTTCCTGTAGGTCTGTCGATACCATCGACGAGGCCGTCGATGGTATTGACGCAGTGCGAAATCTGTAGTCGTCAACCTGTTCCTTGGTCGATACCATCGACCAGTGTGTCAATGGTATCGACTCTGGCTCAGCCTGCACATCTAACAAAATGATCACGGTATCTTTTTTACATGAAAAACTAATTAAAATCAAATTAAACTATGAATGTAAATGAACTAAACTAAGGTACCAATGGTTGGGTTGCCTCCCAACAAGCGCCCTTATTTAACGTCTTAGGCTAGACGACATGAAGCTCATTTTCTTTTCATTTTGGGGAATGTGCTTAGAGGATCTTGCGGTAGTTTGAATTCAACTCGATCTCCTCCAATTCCCAAGGATAGTGTACCTCTCCCTAAGGCAGTAACGACATCCGTCGTCGCTTGAAACGGTCTTCCTAGTAACAATTCACAGCTTTGGAGTTGTGGCATATCCATGACAACAAAATCCACCGGGAATATGAATCTATCCACTTTGACGAGAACATCCTCGCACACTCCATATGGTCTCACTATAGACCCATCCGCCAATTCAATTGTTGCGACCGACTTTTTGATCTCCTTTAACCCAAGTTTCTGAAATGTCGCCGGAGACATAAGATTGATGTTGGCACCTGAATCACATTGTGCTTTAGGAAAATGTCGATTACCTATCGAGCATGGAATGTAGAAGCCTCCTGGGTCTTTTCTCTTCTGTGGTAAACTCCCATGAATAATGGATCTCATCATCACATTCATCCGACAAATATCATCGTCTTTTATCCGCCTCTTCTTATTGATGATTTCTTTGATAAATCTCCCATAGGTGGGTCTCTACTAATGGAATATTGATGTGGAGTTTTCTGAACAGTTCCAAGAATTTCTTATAGTGTCGGTGCTCTTTCTTTGGCTTCGGATTGTCCCGACTTGACACATCCGCTCCATTGACACGCCTGTGAGGTGGCACATATGAGCTTTTCAGGGCCAGCTCCCCTAAGCTTGTGTCAATTACTCCCTCTGGCGTGGGCTTTGGCGAGACATCATCTACATTCATAAATTTATGTGGTTCCTCTCTCACAGTAGACGTATCCGCACGTTCACAGACAGCCTTCAACTGTTCTTTTCGCCTAGGTGGAGATGTAACATTCAAAACTTGCTGTGATTTCCTGAAGAAAGTGCTTCCGCCTGATAATCCATAGTAAGTGCGAGGATACGGTATTTTCGGTGTCGCCTCCGTATCAAACCTCATTTTGCTTTGACCTTTTGCTTCTGGCACCTGAGATTCCTCCTCATTGCTTACCACAGACATATACTTGACCTGATGATGTGTTTGGGCCACATTTGCATTCTCGGCCGATTTCTGCTGATTGGCGTGCTTAATGGCCGCCACTTCACTTGAAATATGTGCCACAGTGGTTTCTAATGCCCGCATTTGTGCTCCATGGCTTTGTAGCGTCTGCCCAAATTTGGTTAGAATATCACCTTGAGATTGCAATTGTTTACCAAACATAGCCATCATCTCCTGGTTCTGCTGCACCATTTGACTCAGTAATTCGGTGTTCTTATCTTCAGCTCTAGGTTGTGGCTTTGCCTTCGGATCCTGCAGAAAATTGTTAGGATCCTTCCAGGAGAACTTTTTGTCCTTCCTCCACACATAATCGTTGTTTCTGTAGCCCTGTTGTTGCATGAATTTGACTTGGGCTTCGTCATCCTCAGATGCATCTTCCTTAGATAGCAACTTCTTGGCTAGAAGATCTAAGTTGTCGTTCAGCTCTTTAATTACTTTGGATTCACCTGCAACTCTGACCTGCTCCACAACGCCTCTGTCACCCCATGACTGTTTCCTAGCCATGTTCTTTAATATCTCCCAACATCTAGTATCTGTATTATTCAGAAAGAATCCTGACCCAGCTGAATCAAGGTTGCTCCTATCGTGCTCAGAGAGAGCAAAATAGAAGATTTTCACCTGTGTTTCCTTATCCAGTCCATGATGCGGGCACCTCCTCAGCATAACCTGAAATCTCTCCCAGGTCTCTGAATATGTCTCACCGGCCTGCTGAGTGAAATTGTGAATCTTCCTGATCATGTCGTTAGTCTTCTCAGGAGGGAAGAACCTCTTAAAGAAGACCTCCACCATATGGTCCCAGGACTCCACAAATTCGTCATCTAGGTTGTGTAGCCATTCTCGCACAATTCCCGCTAGTGAACTCGGGAAGAGCTTCAAGTAGAGCACAGTCTGCGGAAATCTGTCAATTTTTACCATATCGCAGTTCTCCACGAATTGACTCAGGTGCGCGACGGGATCCTCATTTTTCAAACCATGGAAAGCATTAGACTTCACCAAATTAATTAGAGTCGGATCAATCTTATAAGTCGGTATGTTGATTGCTTGCTTCTTTATCAGCCCTTTAGAAGCAGATGCGGAAGAAGCTTTGATCTTCGCCCAAATCGTTGGTTCGTCAGCCATCTCTTCGTGTTCGGATTCAGAAAGTAATTCCTCTTGATGGTCTTGATTGTGGTCACCCTCGTCTCCCAATCCCTCCAGTGGAACCTCCGGTACGTGTCGCGCGTAGTTGGTACTACGCGTCTGCACCATGCACAGTACCTGAAAATAGAAAAATCGAGTTCAGTGCAGTGCTTAGATGAATATCAAAAAATTATCAACAATTTAAAAATATTTGAAGTTGTTTCAAACTTAAAAAAATGTGGCCTAGAATGGCCGCTCATAGCACTCAAAGTGCCAACAATTCGCCGTATCCCCGGCAACGGTGCCAAAAACTTGACGCAATTTTACTATGCGCTAAAATGCAAGTGAACGCGTCGAGTAGTATAGGCCTTTATGAGGCCCGAGTCGAACACAGGGATACTCGGAATTGTTGGAGACTCCTACTAACTATTTGCGATCAGCTAAGCCTAATAACAAATTTAGGGTTGTTGTTAAAAATAAAAGAAAACAAAAACAAAATAAAACAAACGATCGATTAAATGTTAATTTAATCAATTCAAAAGGGTATCTTTAGGATTGCGGTTTCACCACGGTTTTCATTGTATTAAATTTTATATAATACCTCAATCTTATCTCTCTATCCAGGTAGTGGCCTGCACACAGAATTACCCATTGTCGTGGTGTAATTCACTACCTAGGTTTAGGTCAGTTCCACCGTCGTAGTAACCTATACCCTAAACTAGGTGCATTATGAACGATCTCTCAGTATCCACCATTAATTTTACACCACCTTGGTCAAGGGATTTATCGCTTAATGTAGATTTCGTCTCTTTTCAGCCGTTAATCCTTCTTTCAAAGTTATTAAGGGCATTAGGTTATTATTATGGTGATCAAGCATAACAATATATTGAGAAAACGAAACTATACCACGGATTTAAGAGATAAAATATGATTTACTATTATAAAACTATCATACAATGAATTCCCGGGCTACTCCCGGTCCTAAAGACGAAGGGGATTAGCCCCGCATGTTCATCTCACACAAGTACATGGTAGAATTAGGGGAAAACATGTGAAACACGTGGAATGAAAGGGAAAACCCCGAAGGGGATTAGCCCCGTTGTAGCCTCCATGCATTGATGGTATCGACTTGGTGTCGATACTATCGACTGCTTATTCGCCAGCAAGCTGATGGTATCTCGATACCATCGACATCCACGTCGATAGTATCGACGATTTGCTGCTCCTTTCAGCTGGCAACCTGTGACCAAGTCGATGGTATCGACTTCCGTCGATGGTATCGACGGAAGCAAATACTCATTTGTCCTGAAATTTAAACATGGAACCAAATAAATTCACACAAATAATAATATTTTGACAATTAATGCTCAAAACGATGTAATAAGGGAGATTTGACATAAAATGATAGCAAAGACCAAAATAGATGAATTATGCGATATTAACCATGAAAATGACTAATTAAAGCATAAAACACCTATGAAATAGGTCTACAAATGTGACTCAAAATCATCGCATCACTCAATGATCTAGATGAGCTGAGGATGAACGCCTATGAAAACTCGAGAATTTACAAGGAGAGAACAAAACTCATTCATGATCGACACATTCAACTGTGTGTCTTCAAAAAGGGAGATCGTGTGCTATTGTTCAGTTCGAGGTTGAAGTTGCATCCTGGGAAATTGAAATCCCTGTGGAGTGGACCTTTCATGGTGGAGGAGGTACGGCCACATGGTGCCATCCTGGTGCGTGATGGAGAGACGACATTTCTAGTCAACAGACAGAGGTTGAAGTTGTACTTTGCTGAGGATTACACGAGGAAAGTGCATGAGGTCAAACTCATAGCACTGAAGGATGCATGATAACCTTAATATTGTCTAGCCTAAGATGTTAAATAAGGGCGCTTGTTGGGAGGCAACACAACCATTTGTAGTTTCGTCCATTTTCTTTCGCATTTACAAGTTAGTTTGGTTTAATTTTGTTTTTAGTGTAAAAATGATACCTTGATCATTTTTTTAGTGTGCATGGCTGAGGCAGAGTCGATACCATCGACTACGATGTCGATGGTAGCGACATGGGTACAGGTAGGCGACTGTAGAAAATTTTTTGAGTCGATATTTATCGACGGCCTCATCGATGGTATTGACCTACCATTAGAGACGTTGAAGAAAAAGGTAGATCGGGGTCGATAGTATCGACAAGGATGTCGATGCTCGTGAGATCCATGAAGATTTACAGACAATTTTGTCTCAGTGAATTCGATACCATCGACGGGCCTATCGATGGTATCGACCCGGCTACAGTCAGGAAGCGGCGGTCAGGCCTCGCAAGGGTAATTGATCCAGGAAGAGTCAATACCATCGACTCCCGTCGATGGTATCGACATGACACGTCATCGATCCGCGAGAAGAAATCAACGGCGGCCGCTAAATCAAGGAAGTCGATCCGTGGGATGGGTCGATACCATCGACACATGTCGATAGTTTTGACATGTCATCGATCTGGGCCCCCACATCAGGAAATCCATGATTGTCGATACTAGTGAAGACCTGGATTGTGCTACAGGTGTCGATACCATCAACACCCCGTCGATGGTATCGATGGGTCCACAGCAGCGACGGACTCAGTTATAAAAGATAGGGTTGATTGTCAAATCTCTTCACACCTTCAGATCTTCTTCCTTCCACTTGTGCCTTGAGCATTGTTGTGCAACCGGAGGCCTTCTTCGAGTGTCCAAGGATCGGGATATCTTCATCGAGTTTTGCACCGAGTGGAGATCGTCTTCTCCGACCTTCACTGAGCTCTATCTCCTATTCCCTTTCTCTCTGCGATGATGGTGCAGACGGAAGGAGCATCTTCTTTAAGGGTGGTCCCGATGGAGATTCCAACATTTGTTCCTCCACCACCTGGATCGATTCCTCGTCTGAGTATTGTTCATCCGTCCACGGAAGTACGGAAGGTATACAAGGAGTTGCTGAAAAGGAAAATCAAGCCAACCCGATATGTTGATCGGGACATGGTTCGTTACCTTGGGTTCGAGCCCAATCTTACTTATGTCCTTCAAGGGCAAGCAAGGAATACGGGCAGGAGGCCAGACGAGATGGAGTTCCACGCTAACGGCCAACCCTTTTTCGGTGAGTGGCCGACATACAAAGAGCTCGTGGCGGAGTTCATGGTGTCACTAGACATATGTGTTGTGTCGAACGACCTCATCACCACTGATCGAGAATGGATACAGGGTCGCGTTTCTTTCTGGCTCTACAACAACAATTACACTCTCACCCTCAAGCAATTCAATTCCATCTACAAATGGAATCACGGGAGAGACCAGCACTGGAGGCCAGACAACCGGACCGATTATGATGACATCTTCCCCCAGCTGGTAACCGCGCCTCTAGGCAAGTCTATCAGCTACCACAACGCAATCGTCGCCGACTTCGAGCATCTTTTTGTGAGGATTCTGCACCGCATGTTGTGCACTACTCTTTTTGCTCGGGGTGATCTCTCACTTAGTAAATTTTAGGAGACAGACTTGTTCTTTTTGTATAAGCTGCTGAAGTGAGAGGAGTGCAATTGGGGCACGTTTTTCTTGACACGTGTGTTGGCTGTGAAGAGGAGTACACAAAAAGCTCCTATCCACTTTGGGGGGCTCATCACACTGTTGGCTCTCTACCTTGGGTTGGATTTTTCCCAACTCACTCCGCTTTCCAACAGGAACAAGGTCAACCTGCATCATCTACACCGCCCCAATCTCCTTATGCTCCGTGATGGTGTGGCTTATGCACATTGCCATGTCAATCACACATATCAAGAATGTGCACTTCCAGACCCCGTCTTCAACATCGAGGGAGCTCAGCACTTTAGGTGGCCCATCATCACCATCGACGACTCTGATGAAGAGGAAGACGGGGACGACGACAACAATGATGATGGCGACGAGCATGACGAGGAAGAGGAGGCTTTCACTCCTCTTCGGGCACGAGTGGCACTGCAGAAGTGTCCCCGCTTTCACCCGGGTGCATCATCTTCTTCGCAGCCTCCGCCGCCTCAGCCCTCTCAACAAGGAGAGGATGCCTATTTGATGTAGGGGATGTACTCAATGTTGCAGGAGATTCAGCAGACCCAGCGGCAGCATACTGCTTCTTTTGCCGATATTCAGGATACCACGAATCGGCTTTTCGTGAACCAGCAGGCCATCTATGAGAATGAGCGCCTCTTCCTCGCCAACCAAAAGAATATTCATGACAGGTTGCATAGGTTGGAGATGCAGCAACAACCTTTCTACGACAACTATTGGAGCCAGAACTACTTCGGGGGATATCCTCAACCTCCGCCCATGCCCCCGTATGATCCGAATTTTTAGGGGCAATATCCATCATGGGACCCCACCGCTCCACAGTACCCGCCACCACCTGACCAATGATCAGTATCACTGTTCCACCTTTTAAGGTTGTTTTTTACTATGAGGCCATAGTCGGATTCAAGCTTGGGGGGGAGATGGAACAGCTTCTATCTTTTTCTAGCTTTTAATTTTAGTTTTTAGCAATTATTTGCCTTTCCTGTTGTTTTAGCAATTTTCTTAGTTTTTAGGATCCACACTCTATCTAGTGTATCTGTGGATGTCTAATGTAATGTGTCATCTCTGTGTTTTTCACATGGGAATCAGGGGTCAAAAATTAAAAAAAAAATTAGTGATTTTGCAAGCTTGTTTTGTTCAACCTTGAGCACATGACTTATGAAAATAATTGGGTTTGTCAACTTTAAAACAGAAAACCACAATTGTACATGCCTATGATTCATGAAAAGTGGACGGAACTGGTTGTTTGAGCCTAAACTGACCAAAGGGTAATGAGACCTTAATCTGAAATAAGAGAGAGAAGCCTCTTAATTGTTACACAGATCAGTAAGGAGGGACATATAATATTTTCCAACGGTTTGGGTAATTAATCTTGTGATCTATCCACCCCATTGTTTTCACACTCCACCATAAGAATTGGAAGCACATTACAATTTTCATCTTTTGACTGCATAGCATTTAGGTAGGATTGTATTTTAGTTCAATTTTGCATTGAAAAAAATTAGATGAATCATGCATGCACACATTCTTGAGTGCATGTCATCATAGTTGCATAATTGATCTCGTGTAGTTGCATTTTAACATATTTTTGAGCATATAGGACAAGTCGTGCTTTATTTCTTATGAAAAATAAGAGAAGTGGGTGACTCATTCTACACTCTCTAAAATTAAGTGTAATGCCTCAAGAATAACAGTTATGTGAAAATAAGCCCGAAATGAAAAAAAAATCTGAAAAATATTGTACATTTTGCATTAGCCAATTTGAGAGAAAGAAGGGCTTTGAAAGAAAAAAAAAGGCTGGTTTTAGAGGGAGAAAAGATCTTGCCTCACCCGTATAATAGGAAGAATAAGCACATTATGTAGCTTGTAGATATTCTATCTCGCATGAGATGGGATAGTCGGAACATGCATCATTCCACCAAAAATGTAGGCATTAGGGCATTTTCATTTGCATATGCATCATTTAGGTCATTACTGTTATTTGTGCATGCTAAAACTGTACTGTTCTTCCATTTCTTCCACAGCCACCTATTCCATCCACCCGTTGCTCAAATTGGTAGGCCACCGTGATTATCTTCTCACTCAGTAATATCAGGAGAGCTGCTTCTATGTAGATGGTAGGTAGGAAATGAGCAGTGTAGATAGAAGATCACAAAGATGCATCAAGACTGAACCGGAGAATTTGATTATGCTAACTGCCTTATGTGATAGTGTTCATCAATTTTGAGGTAGATATCTTTTATGGATGATCATTGTCGCCTTGAGGGTAATTATCATTCTGTGGTTAGTAAGGGCCGGAATGTGAATGTCTGGAGGGGATCATATGGCAAAGTCTGTTGTGATAATATGTTCTTTAGTTGACCCTCGCAATTCTATTCTAAAATTTTGTTGCTTGAGGACGAGCAATGTTCAAGCTTAGGGGAGTTTGATGCGATGATTTTGAGTCACTTTTATAGACTTGTTTTACATGTGTTTTATGTGTTTATTAGTCACTTTGGTGATTAATATTACATGATTCATTCACTTTAGTTTATAATTTCATTCTATATCAAATCTCACATATTGTATCTTTTCCATTATAAATGATCATATCGACGCATGTTAGCATGGTTGATTTGGCTTTATCTTGCAATTTCAGGAAAAACACATGTATACAGCTGTCGATACCATCGACATCCGTCGATAGTATCGACACAGTCACAGAGAGACAGCCACAAGGAGCCAAGCAGTGTCGATACCATCGAATGGGAAGTCGATGGTAGCGAGTTACCTTTAGGTTGCCAGTGATTAGCTGGTCGATACTATCGATAGAAAAGTCGATACTATCGACGTTCTACAGCTTCAGTGTCAGAAAGGTGATAAAACTGACGCCTAAGGGTGTC
The DNA here is from genome assembly GCA_963693085.1 of Alisma plantago-aquatica. NCBI lineage: Eukaryota > Viridiplantae > Streptophyta > Magnoliopsida > Alismatales > Alismataceae > Alisma > Alisma plantago-aquatica. The sequence continues at coordinate 1,954,673,689 of OY856409.1, forward strand.
GATACCATCGACCCACATCGATGGTATCAAGTTTGCATCAAGTTGAATGATAGAGAAGAAAGAAAACCTGCCGATATCACGAAGGGTCGATACCATCAACCCGTGTTGATAGTATCGACGCCGTCAGATTAGTTTTTGTTCTAGATCCGCCTGAATCCAATGGTGGTGATATTTCGACAATCTAATTTGGTGTTTATACCTAATGATGGTGGCCAAGAGCGAGCTATCATGTCATTATCCGCTGCACACATCCCAAGGATAGTTGGAGAGGAGAACGGAGCCCGAAAGCACGCCCCAACCGTTCCGAGAGCCGAAGAAGATGTTTTCCACCGCTGAAAGGTTGTAGATCGTGCACTCTACGTCAAGGAATGCTTGGATCTTATCCATTCAGGGGTTTATATCACTTCATCCACGTTTTTTCTCCATGTCTTCCCTTTCTTCCACCATGTCTTGCTCTGAGATGAACTTGCGGGGCTAATCCCCTTTGTCTTTAGGACCGGGAGTAGCCCGGGTAATCGTTGTATGACGTTTTTATCATAGTAATGCATATTTTATCTCTTAAATCTATGGTATGATTTCGTTTTCTCTAATATATCATTATGACTAATCACCCTAATGATAATCTAATGCCTTTAATTGCTTTGAAAGAAGAATTAATGGTTGAAAAGAGACAAAATTCACATTAACTCGTAAATTCCTTGAACAAGGTGATGTACGGTTAATGGTGGAAACCCAGAGGTTGATTCTAATGCACCTAGTTTAGGGTATAGGTTACTACGACGGTGGAACCGACCTAGATCTAGGTAGTGAATTGTATCATGACTGTGAACAATTCTGACTACAGGCCACTACCCGGAATGAGAGATGAATTTGATTAATTATGTGGAAATTCATGCAACGAGAACCCGCGGTGAAACGCAATCCTAAAGATTCCCATCTAAATTGATTAAACTCAACATTTAATCGATTGCTTTGCTTTCTTTTATTTTTCTTTTTCTTTTTAATCAACTCTCAAAACCTTTTTAACCGGTCTAGCTGATTGCGAATAGTTAGTAGTAGTCTACTGATAGTTCAGTGTCCCTGAGTTCGACTCGGGCCTCACAAAGGCCTATATTACATTGACGCGTGCACTTGCGTTATACGCACGGTAAAATCGTGTCAATGGTACTGATATGTAATTGAAGTTACTATTATCATCTGCACTAACCATGCAGGCATTATGAAATGCTGATCATGGCCAGGTATGAGCTATGATGTTTTATTCATTATTGTTTATTGGGCCTTGTGTGCCATAATATGTCTTGCTTCCTGATAAGAGGCAACAATAGAGTTAATGGGCCTCAAGTGCCATGAGTAATGCTTGTATAGCAAGTACCATGTTTACCTTGGTCAGATGACCTGAAGGTGATAGTTACCTGGAAAAGTGGTAACAATACTCAATATTGAGCTAAGGGTTTGAATACCCATAACCATATGATTATGGTAATGAGATTGTGAAGGGATGAGAATTCCCAGTATTGAAATAAGGGATTGAGTTCCCATTATCTTTTAAAGATTGATAAGTAATTGATGAAAATAGTACATGTTTCTTTATAGCAATTTCATAATAAATTATGTTTAAGAACTTGGCTGATGCTAAAAGAATATGATAATGTACTTAATTAATCAAGTGAAATTTGTTCATGTAGTGCTCTGACCATAGATCCATCATCGTCAGTAGTTGGTGATGGTGAAATAGGTTTTCCTATGGGATTTCTTGGAATTCACATATTTTGAATATGTGGGGGTAAATGGGCTAAAATATCCTTACGTCCTAGTGAAGAGATTGATGGAAGGTAAACATTAAACTCCTCAATCCTTCATGTGTCGGGATGGATGTATTACAAATCTCCCGATGGTTGGGATGGATGTATCACTAATCTCCCAATGATATTCAATGTCGAGTCGATGAAGATAAACATTAAATCTCTCGATTGCCGATGAGAGTGTAGTTGATGTTGTAACTCTATAGTGAAGTTGCCAGTATACCCTGGAAAGATATTATGAGCAGTTGACATAGTCCTTCTTGTGGTCCCATACTGACCGAGATGTGGGAGGTCGTGGGAATCCGGCTCTTCCATTGACCTATGTATGGTACTAATTTCAATTTAGCAATGATCGGTTGGAGTATGAGCGGTATACCTCATCTCCTCAGAGCTTAAGTATGTTTGTAAAAATGTAATCAGCCGTGTAGCGTATTTGCATAAGACTAAAATATGAGAATCATTGGTTGATGATTATCTTGCTTAACATATCCTAGATGGATAAATGTTATACATGTCCTATAATTCTTTATTGAATATTAGACATGTTGCTTTATCAAGTTACAGCTAATAAGCTCAAGTGTGAATGTTGCTCTAATCTGCTTTAAATAAGTGAATTATCTATTGTTGATTATTTTGATTCCACTGCTCAGTTTATTTCTATTAAACTGTAATAATAATGTTTTCGGCAAAGAGTTATATCTCCCGCTGGGGCAATTTTTATAATTGTCTCACCCCCATGGAATCCAACATTTTTAGGTAGATGCCGACAAAGGGACCAAAACCCTATAGCAGGAGAAATGCAGCAGCAACAACAAGGATAGCAGTAACACTACAGGTGGAAAGACTGGCTGTCAGGCTTTGTTAATTTGTAAATAGAGTCCTATGTGTCGTATCTATACTCTCAGGTCCTAGGAGTCAGTAGATAGTGTTTTTTATAATCAATCTGATATTTTGGTTTGAATACCTTGAGGATTTTGGTTACTTGTGCTTTTTAGCAAAGCACTGATGTATATATGTTCCTCGAGAAGAGATGGTACATGGAATGTACAATGTGGACAAGTATGTAAATATAATACTATGGTTCCTGTTCAAAGAATCTTTTTGAGAATGGATCTCTTTGTAAATGGTTTTAATTTTTAGTGATTTTTAGTAATCCGCTGCTAATGATACGCTTCCGTAATAGTTAATCTGGTTTTATAAGTTGGATGTCATAGTTATATAGGCAATCATTGAAAGATTCCCCATATATAGAAAAATCATCCATAAAAACCTCTAAGCACCACTCTACCATGTCAGAAAAAATGGCGAGCATACAGCGTTGAAATGTAGCAGGGGCGTTACAAAGACTAAAAGGCATATGTCGGTATGTGAACGTGCCATAAGGGTAGGTGAAAGTGGATTTCTCTTAATCCTTAGGCTCTATGGAAAATTGATTATACCCGAAATACCCGTCAAGAAAGCAAAAGTGTGAATGGGCAGATAATCGTTCCAAGATTTACCTGGAATACCCGTCAAGAAAGCAAAAGTGTGAATGGGAAGATAATCGTTCCAAGATTTGATCAATAAAAGGTAAAGGGAAATGATCTTTAAGGACATTTAATTAGCGATAATCTATGTACACTCACCACCCCATCACTAGCCTAGTAGAAATTAATTCATTAGCCACATTAGTAGTGGTCGTGATCTCCCCTTTCTTAGGAACTACCTGGGTAAGACTAACCCACATTGAATCAGAAATTGCGTAGATTATACCTATCGACAGAATCTTGATGACTTCCTTCTTCACCACCTCAGTCATAATAGGATTGAGACACCTCTGAGGTTGGAAAAATGCCTTTTCTCCTTCTTTAATCTGAATCTTGTGTTGGTACAAGGTTGGAGAGATCCCTTTAATGTCATCTATGGACCACCCAAATGTAGCTCGGTGGTTTTTCAGTACAGTGATAGCTTTCCTTCCTCTTCACCACTCAAAGAAGATGATATGATCACCGAGAGATTTTCCTTTATAGCTAAGAAGACATACTTCAGGTGCGGTAGTAATAGCTTCAGCTCCAAGTCTGGCAGGCTCAATAGAGATGGTACCAATGGTGGGGGTGGTGGTCCAAGGTCTTCAAAGTGTCTTGCATAGTAGAAAGGTACTGCCTTCAACATCAAAACGCACTCCTCTAGACAGTTTTTGTATATGTTTTCCTCCATTTTGTTCATCAAGCATGCTTCTAAGGGTAGCTTGGGAAATGACTGTATCACAAAATCAGCTATGGATTCTTCTATGGCAGTAGGGTCATACTCCTCTCCCTCATCTTTTGGGTAATGCATTGCTTGAGTCAGTGATATCACCTTTATATTTTCCAAAATGTCCACTGCTATAGTACCTCTTTCTACTTTAGTCATAACATGGGCCATATCCAGGAACGGCTTCTCTAGAAATAGAGAAAACCTACTATCCACATGCTAAAGCATGTTGAATTGCACCTTATCTCCCATGGCTTGAGAGTGCTCTGGCATCTTGATCTTGAACCTATCACCTTGGATTCCCATAGTTAGACGTACTCTACCCATCTCAAATATCATGTCTATAGTGGCTTGAAATGGTCTTCAAGTATAATCTCATTGCCATGGTCTCCTGCATTTCCATCACTACAAAATCTATGGGAAAGACTAACCTATCCACTTTCACCAGGATATCCTCGCATATACCATATGGCTTAAATATTGAGTTGTCTACCAACTGGATTGTCATGTTGCTCTTCCTAGATTCCTTAAGTTTGAGATTCTTGAAGGTAGATAAGGGCATCAGATTTATACTCGCCCCTGAATCACATAAAGCATCTCCAAATTTTATCTTTCCTATGAAGCATGTGATATTGAAGCATCATGGATCCTGTCTTTTAGGAGGCAGTGTCCCCAAAATAAAAGCACTAAACTACTCTTTTAGAACTATGACATCAGACTCCAGTATCCTTCTCTTCTTTGTAATTATATCCTTCAAAAACTTCCCACAAGATGATATCTGCTCAATAGCGTCTATCAAGGGAATATTCACAGATAACTTCTAAAAATTATCTAGAAATTTATTGAACTGCCAGTCCATCTTAGTCACCTTCAAACTATTTGGAAAGGGCACAGGAACCACAGGTTCCCTCTAGTGAGGTGGGATATAAGCTTGAGTTTTATTACCCCCAAACTCATCAGCTTGCTCCTCTACAGTCTTCTCCTGTGCTGACATGTCTGGTTCTTCTGCATCCATTGATATAGTTTGATTTGTAGCTTCTTTTGTACCTGCACCATGTGATGCATCATTCAGTAGCTTCTTGCCACTGTGAAGTAGAACAACTTTCACATGTTGATTCCCGAAAGGTACATTGGCATTTGTCAAAAATCCTTATTGGGTTGGTTGCTTTAGTGTACTCACATATGTCGTTGTTTGAGAGATCTGTGTCTCTATGCTGCAAATATGTGCCCCTTGATTCTGAAGATCCTTTTGAGTTTGTGCAATATGTAACTCATTATGATTTACCAGCTTGCCCAGCATTTCTTTAATATTGTCAATTTTCTACGTCTCTGGTTGATATTGTGCTTGGCCGCCATACTGTTGTGGCTTAGGATGTTGTTTTTGCACCTGTGAAGGATCAAGTTGGAAGTTGTTAAGATCCTTCTAAGAGAATTTGGGATCCTTCCTCCAAGAATAGTCATTGTTCCTGTATTGCCCCTGGCACACATACTTGCACTCTTCTTCTTCCTTAGTAGGAAATATGTCTGTAGCACATAGCTTCTTAGCAATCCGATCTAAATTCTCATTTAAAGCAGATTCACCTTGGATTCCCTGACACTCTGGTATCTCTCTTTCTTCTCCCCATGATTGGTTTTTAGACATGTTCTTGAAGATTTCATGGCAGTGAGTGGGCTTGTTGTTGAGGAAGAAATATGCTCCTGCACTGTCAAGAGTTGTTCTCTCCCCTTTATGTAGGCCATAATAAAAGATCTTGGCCTACCCTAGTAGATAAATATCATGATGAGAAACCTTTCTCAGCATATTCTAAAACCTCTCACATGCCTCTGAATACGACTCATCATCTTGCTATCCAAAGTTTTGAATCTTCTTCACTAGGTCATTCATCTTTTGTGAAGGGAAATAGCGCTGAAAGAATGTGTCTGTCATCTGATCTCATGTATCAATGATCTCATCATCAAGATTGTTGAACCATGACTTTGTACTATCCGCCAGTGAAGATGAAAACAACTTAAGATATATTGTAGCAGCTGGGATCCTGTCTATCTTGACCATATCACACTTCTCCATGAAATTGTTGATATGTGTCATTGGATCTTCAAAAGGATGGCCATGGAATGCTTGAGATTTGACTAAGGCAATAAGTCCAGGATCTATCTTGTAGTTGCCCACATTGATAGCTTGCCTTTTGATGGGCCTTTTTTGGGTCATAGATGACGAAGCCTTTATCCTTTCCCATATTGTCTGTTCTTCTACTTGGTCACCCATTTCTATTAGCTCAAGTTCTACTGGTGCTTATGGTTCTTCAAGCAAAGGAGGAGTCAGCGGAGGGGTTTGATTGAACCTGTCCACAGATATGTTAGACTCCCTTTCTCCTTGTAAGAGCTCTACTTGTCCAAGGCCCGGTGAGCACGGTTCTCTGTATTCTAGGGCTCTGGTACACACCATGCACTAGTTTCCCTAAAATAGTAAAAAGTGGGTATTAGCGCAAGAAATTTATGATGTATCAAAAAGATCTTATGATTCCGATTGAATGAAATTTGAAAATGATAAAATAAAATAAGAAGGCTGGCCTAGAATGACCGACCACAACACTCATAGTGCTGGATGTTGTCTCTTCTCCGGAAACGGTGCTAATAACTTGACATGAGTTTATCATGTGTAATATGCAAGTGAACGTATCAAAGTAATAAGGCCTTATGAGGCCCGATTCGAACACAGGGAAGTTTTTCTCCAGTAGACTACTAATAACTATAGTCTAATCAGTTATGTAGGTTGTAAATGGTTGAATTAGTTTGAGTTACAAAACTAATGCAGAAACAAAATGAATTAAAGGTTTGAATTAATCAGAGATGTAATGAATTCCTGAGGACAGTGGTTTCACCACAGATAACATTAATAATTAATCTCACACACTAATATATATTATCTCAATCCCTGGATAAGCATCATGTAGCCAGAATTACCTGCTCACATAGTGTAATTCACTACCTAATCTAATGTCAATCCCACTTCCACGGTTATTGGTTGATCAGTTAGATGTTTTATGATTATTCTCTGGGTTTCTCCTCCCATTTATGCTATGATTTTCCCAAAGGGCACAGTACATGGGTAAATCTATGCTTTCCAACCCTTAATCCCTCTCCATAGATGACTAAGCATCTATTAATCCACTTATGGTGATCAAGCACAAATAGAATACAAAGCTTTCATAGATTTATATCCAGTTAAAAGAGATAAAATTGATATTAATGCATAGAAATCAATTACAGTGTATATTCGGGCTACTCCTGGATCCTAAGGAATAAAGGTTTTTAACCTTGCATGGTTTTCATTGATGAATACATGGAAAGCAACAAGAAAAACGTGGGAAACATTAGGAAACTAAAGTAATCCCTAAATCTCTGCCCGTCCGAAAGATCCCTCTGTTATACATGTGTTCTGTTGTCTTCCGACTGCAGAATCATCCTTCAGAAGTGCTCGGATCTTCTCAGTTGAAGCTTTCAGTCCTCAGTTCTTCTCTTCTCTCTCTCCAGTTGTCGTGCAATGGAAACAATCATCTTCCCAGGTCTGGTCATCATCCCCCTAAGTCACAGAAGGCACTTAGGGTACGAAATAACATCCACCGTTGGATTAGAGTGAAATATATAGATGGCCTGATTGGGCAGACTCAATAGTACCGACTAGGTGAGTCGGTAGTACTGAGTCACTTAGGTTTAGTCATGTGATCTCAATCGTGTTGGTACTATCGACTGGACTCGATAGCACTGAGTTTTGTGATTTTTGAACCTCCTCCCTGACATCAACTCGGAAGTATCGACTTGGAAACTCAGTAGCATTGAGTTTTCTCGAATCACACTGGGATTTACTGATGTTGTTTCAGTACCACTGACTTTGGTTGTTGGTAGCACTGATTCTGGGTGAGTTTTGGGTCCATCACTGATGTCAAGTCAGTACCACTGACTGTTACCAGGTCGGTAGCACTGAGTCTGTGGAACTTCCTTGTACCTGAAAATGCACAAAAACAACATAAGTACTTGGGATGCGTAAAATACTACATAAAATAGTTAAAATCATATAATTTGATGCATTCAATAGAGACAGGCTATCTATGTAATTCTATGCATAATAAATCAAATAAATGACTAATCTACACATGAAATCAAGGGAAAATGTGCTTGTAATAATGACTAAAAACACATGCACCATTGTATTAATCAAAACGGATCATATGCATGTCTACACTGGTGTAAACCTGATCTATGCCCAAATGTGCAAATAGATTTTGCACTAAAATATGTTGAAAGGGTCCACATTGAATTGTGCAAAAGGGACTTGCACTTGAATGGTAGTGATTTACCAAGTTAAATTTTTTACTTAATCTGGGTTTTTACAATACCATATTTCTAGGTTGAAACTCATGTAGAGCTTCAATGTAATATGGGTTTGTGTAAAGGTTTCTTAATCAGAGTAGATCATACACATGTCCAGTTTGGTGTAAGCCTGATCTATGCCCAAACATGCAAACATGTTTTGCATTAAAATGTGCAGAAAGGATCCACGTTGAATTTTCTAAAACCAACTTACACTCGAATGATAATGATTTACCATGTCAAGATCTTTACTTAATTTGGGTTTTTTATAATACCATATTTACTAGGTTGAAACTCATGTAGATCTTCAATGTAATATGGGTTTTCATATGTGTCTAAATTAGGGCACATCTGACATGTATCTAGTCTGGTGCAGGCCTAATCTGCGCCTAAATGTGCAACTAGGTTTTGCACTAAACTGTATAGAATGGTTTTGCACTAAATTGTAATGGTTTACCAAGTCAAAATCTTGACTAAATCTGGATTTTGTATGGAAACGGGTTTATTTGATCAAAGATTGGGTAGAACTTTTGGTGTAATACCAGATTTACTAGATTGAAACTCATGTCGAGCTTGAATGCAATCTGGTTTGTAGAGGTGTCTAAAACACAGCAGATCTGATGCATGTCCAGTCTAGTATGTGTCTAGTATGTGTTGAAATGTGTGAAACAGATCTGTACCAAAGTGTGCAAAAGGGATTTGCACAAAAAATGATAGTGGTTTACCAGGTCAAAAACTTGACTTAATCATAGTTTTTGTATAATACCATATTTACTAGGTTGAAACTCGTGTAGAGCTTCAATGTAATATGGGTTTGTATGATAAATGTCTGGATCAAAGCAAATTTAACATGTATCTGGTATGGTGCAGACCTGATTGGTGCCCAAATGTGTAGAAAATTTTTGCACTGATTGGTGCCCAAATGTCCAAAAGGGATTTGCACTAGGTTGTGAAGAAGGGATCTGCGCTCAATCTAGTTTTTTTACTTGAGGATTATTACTCAGAACCTTATTTAACTATATGAATTTTATCTCAATAAACATATAAGATGGCAGGATAAATGATATGCGTCACTTAACACACCAATCACTAAGATTGTTAATCCTAGAGTTTAAACCTTTTAACTTTCTGATTAAGGCTAGTATAGAAAGGGTCGAATCCCAAAGGACAACTTTTAAAGATTGTTTCTTAAAAACCCAATTGTTGAATAACTTATTTATTTATTTTTTGGTATTTTCAGATTTGGAATAGAAAATAAAATCAGTTTGGGTGATGAATGGTTACACTAAGGAAGAAAATTGCTGAAATTAAATTGTACTTAAACAAAATATTATTTGCCCTGCAAAAGGTAAACAAGATTGTTGTTAGCACAAAAAGCAATTATGAAAAAAAAGACTAAAAACTAAGACAAACGAGACATTCGGTGATTGAAATAAAAGGAAGAGAATCGAGGCTTTAGGGGTTTTCACCTCCTTAGCCATGGAAAGAAAACGAATTAACAATTAATTGACAAATAGGCGACAGCATGTAAATCACAAAAACCCACAAAAGATGAACTCCACATGAGCCCATTAGTCTTGGTGCTCATGTTTCCTAGTTCATTATCCGAAAAAAGATAAATCCATGGTCACATCAGAATCTCTATGTGAATTGGTTTGATCATTCTAAACCCAGATTTCCATGGTCATTTCCATCCGGGTTAACATATACATCTAACGAGTAATTACTTCGCTAGATTATCGATTTAATAAACCAATCGTCGTCTAAAAGAAATTGATTAAAACTAATTCTATCAAACCATGTCTAAGGGGTTGTTCCCCTTGCTTCGATATGGAACTACTCACTCATAGTTGAGGAGAAGGGGGAGACAGAGGAAGAAAGTACCTTGGCCATAGTCTAGCCCAAAATAGGAAATCAATCCTTATGCTAGAGACAATGAAATGGCCAGGTTCTTAATTCCTTGCCCCAGAACTAAAGAAAGGGGAAAAGGAGATCTAGATCTAAAAGCAGAATAAAAGAGTCAAGGAACAATCTAAGAATGAACAATGCTTCAAGAAAAATTACTTTATTGCAGAACTAGAAGAAGAATACAAGAATGAGATGCTCTGAGAATGCTAGTACAAAAGTGAAATCCAAGATGCCCAAGGAGGAGGAAGTGCCCCTCCTTTTATAGGAGAAGGAGGGGGTATACATTAGGTTTAGGGCAAAAGAAATGACTGGAGGCAGCTGCTAACTTTCTGGATCTAGTCAATAGAGGAAATAATTGATTGCTTTGCATTCCTTTTGTAGTAATTTCCATCAATAGAGATTTTGAGCATATTTTTGGGCCATTCATAAATTCAGAAGCGGTCCAAAAATATGTTTTGTCTGTAAATAATTGAATTCTCTTTCCAACGCATACTTTCACATTAAATTTCGCCTTGGAATGTGGGAGTTATACTAATTTTGGTAAAAGGTATATACTGAAGTCAGACACTGCGGGAATTTGTGCAAAAATATCTTCTAGGAGAATTTACTCATGAGTTATTTTCCTACAAAAAAATAAGCAAATATATTTAAAAATCTAAATAAATAGAAAATTCCAAACTAATACAATTAATAACAAAATGAAGAAGATAAATAACAAAACAATCCTAGAAAGATATCTAAAAGATGAAAATAAAGGGATTAGTATACATTTATCAATAAATACCCTCTATTAGCCCCATTTTCAACTTTTTTATTTTTCATCCTCGATTAGGAAGGTACCTACATACATGGAATTGGTGGTCCTTAACTTTTCAAGTTGTATCTATGATATCTCTGCTCTTAAGGTAATATTAGAGTTCTTCTGGTGTTGTTACTACTCCAAATATACCTCCAAGTTATGTCGGCTGCAAGTGGTCTTTGGTAGTAGGAGAAGGGCAAGCATTATGGGGCTTCACATGTACCCACAAATGTGGCGGAAGTTTCCATAAAAGTCATCCCCACACCCTTTTGAGAGTGTTAGTGTGATTTCTAACAATCTGCTACTTGTGGCCAATAAGAAAATGGGACATGCATGTGCAACATGGTGATTTTACATGTGTAGTCTCCCAACAAAATGGTAAATAAACATGTAAGTTGTTATATTCAACCAAATAGAGGAGTTAAATAGAGAAGGGGAAAGGACCACGTGCTATATCTAAAAAGATTGGACAACCTTTCTCTGACACCCCGCCATCACACAGACAATGAGATGACACGTGAAAACGTGAGGAACCTCATATTACCGAAAACATGGGTTAACTAAAACCGATTGCGGAATGTATACATGAGAGAACTTTGGCATTTAGATCCTATAGAGAAACAAGTTATATAAACATTCACAAGCCTTGTTATGGTTTCGCAGCTTATCAGAACCAGTTGTACTGTCAACACCATAGTTCAACACTTGTTAATACATACATAGCGGCCACTTACGACTAGCAGCAGGATATACAAGATTACAACCGCTAAACATCATGAAATGTCATCAAACACCTCCGAGGACCTGAGAGTACAGGGATGACTCTAGGACTCTACTACAAAACCACCAAAATAGCAGCATGTCCATCTCTTGCCTTCTACTGCTCTTCTTGCTGCACGGCTACAACCTCACGACCACCACCACGTCTACAGTGGTCACCTAAAAAGGGTGTAAACCAGTAGGGTGAGACACACAGTCCCAGTGAGAAACATAACTCCCCACCAAAACTATAAAACCTCAGAAGGTTAAAGCAAAAACAGCAGATAGCTGATAAAGCGTATAATAAGAGAAGCATACTGAGCAAGGCTATTATTACCATCAAGCTTACCAAGATATTCGGGAGGCGTATAACCAAGTATTTCTTTATGGAACATGATTAACAAGATAAGCTTTATAAGAACTTATCACAAAATATAAGTATCATACACACAACTGCATAGTTCAACTAGATCAGCTATATAAGCAAGGCCTCAATCAATGTTCCGTATTTTGCTCTAAGCAAGATATACTTATTCGGCTGGATTACGTTTTATTGTGCCCTGAGGAAGTGAGCCTTCCCTGCTCAAATCCAACCATTGGCTGCAAAGCCCAATCTGATGTCATACAAGGTATAAGGAGATCCAAACTCCATGACCCCACCTTCCCGTGGTCAGTACACGAATCATCAAGCAAGACCATAGTCTTATGCTTATAGGGCCTCAGCCTCTAGGTCAGCTCCGCAAGCTACCCATATGAACATTCGAGCCATGACCGCATCATGCTCATCATCACATATCCTGAGCCATGGGTCTATTCACCATGCTCCATATATCCTGAGTCTGCAACCACAGTTTCACTCAAACCCTCCTATTTTAGGCTAGGGGAAACCTCGCATATTCAACAATATGCGCTCCAGGTAATCCCACAGGATAAACCTATTTCACCATCACCAAATACTAACGATGATGGATCTATGGCCACGGCAAACTATGTGACATGTTCATCTATAATTAATTAGTATATTTTAAGCCAATTGTTGAGGCAACCAAAGTAAAAACATAGCCTTATAGAATTACATCATCAATGCCATCATCATACTGTCCTGGGATCTCAATCCCTTATAATAACAACCACTGCCCCTCAAGGCATCATATCATGCATCAACATTCTGGGAACGCATCCCTTAACTCATCATCAAAGGATAACACCTCAACTAGGCACTCAGCCTTTATCAGGTCCTCATACCTATCAACATGTTATCTCATTAGCAAGGTTTATCATCTCATTATGTTAGTCAAAGCACATATTTCTCATAGTTCTCACCAGACTATGAATTCACATAGTACCTGCATGGTTAGTATATGCATTCAGAGAGATAACTTAAACCATCATGGATTAACATGATTATTATACTATCCAGTATAGAGCAACATCCATGATTATAAGCTTTATCATTCATAGTATTATCGTCAATCAGGAGTATATATATATATGCCTTATACTTGTGACCATATACACGTGTCACATTAACATGTGTAGCAACATCATATCTTTCCAAACATACATGGTTCACAACCTATCATCTTATCTCATCATCATAGCTGCAGGATTCAAGGTGATTACATCATATCACTTGTATTATCATTATTAACAGATAACCATCAACTATAAACATTTTGGGTTATCAAAACCCTCACCAAAGGTCTGGAAACCCTTACTATAGGTATGGCGAGTAGCGCCAACCCTCACCAAAGAGTGTATCCACTACGGTTCCAACCCCTTAGAGCACTTGTACCATCATATCGACCAACCACGCTTCAACCTATCGTGCACCCAGCTCACAAGGTGTCGGGCAACCAGATATAAGGATGGATCGTGCATCATCAGCAGGGGTTGTCGACCAAAAGCCTATCATGCACACGAACTAGGGTTAGGGTTAGGGTTCCTCTATCGGCTAACCCTCAACATTGACCATATAGGCCAAAGGGGATAACGCCCAAGGTGCCTCTATTGTGCAAACATCTCCATGTCGTTCAAGGGTCATCCATATCGGCTAGGGCACCCATGTCGTCCAAGGTACCATATTGGACATGGACATACTGGCTACTCAACCAGCATATCAACCAACACCACTAAGGGTCTCTAAACCACCATCATCTCGGGCACCACAAGACTACTTCATACCGCCAAGACCCATCACAAGGTGTGTCGTGAAGAGCACACATCAAGGTGTATCGCCCAAGCTTCAACTCCACAAAGGGTATCGGCCAAACCCAATTAGGCATATTGGCCAAAGGAACAACACCAGTTAAGGTACTTACTAAGATTCCTCAACACCACCAAATCGAGCACCAAACCAACAAATTACACTAGGTGTAACAGTTAAGGGTACACCCCGAGACAAGGCTATCGGGCAGCACTACTCCAAGGTCATATCGTGCAAGGCACAACCCAACATGGTCATCTTCAACCTCAAGCATAAGGGCACCAAACCCTAATTGATCAAGAAGATCGGCTCACCTCTCAACAACCAAGAGAGAGGGGTTTTGCACAACCTCTATCACAAATCGGGCAACCACAAGGACCAACATCAACATAGGTCAACACATATCCAAGAGCTCACCTCTCAAATCCATGGTGAGAGGAGGGTGTTGCCCAAGCAACTAGAATATAAGCTCACCTCTCAACTTAAATGAGAGAGGGGTATTGCCCACATCACTAGAGCTCAAACTCACTTCTCATAAACCAAGTAGAGAAAGGGGTATTGCCCCAAAAGAAACCCTAAACTATGGTGCAGCCAACTAGGTGTAAAGGCATATAAACCATCAACAACATCATGCTCACTATATCCATAAGATCAACAACATGTACTAGAGAAAGAAACATAACATACAACGGCCGAACATCCACATATATGAATCATGTAACATAGAGAAGGTAGTATAGCTAGGGTTAGAAATTATGTAACCCACCTTAAGAAAACTCCTCAAGCTCTAAAGCTCCAAGCTCCAAGCTCCAAGCTTCAAGCTTCGAGCACACCAATTACAGCCACCTCAAGAAAAGGAACAAGGATCATAACCACCATGGTTGAAGGGTAGGCAAGATGGAGAAGAAGATGCTAAGGAGAGAGGGAAGATGTTTACCAAAGTGCAAGACCCACCTAGGGTTCAGCCACCAAGCGATAGGAAGAAGAAGAGATCTCCACCAAGGGGAAAGGATCGGCCACCAAACTCTCCAAGGAAGGTGTGTCATGCACACAAGGAGGGAAGAGCAACAAAAGAGCTAAAGGGTTACCAAGGAAGAGAAAGGCAAGGCATATATAGATGAGGGTCAAGGTTAAACTAAGGCAAGGTGTCACCTTACCAAGAGACACTTGTCCACATGTTTTACCACCTTGCAAAACACATGCACATGCCATGCCACCACTCAACCAAGGTTCGGCCACATGTCCAAGCTAGGGTGACACAACCAAAGAAGGAGGTCAAACAAGGTCAAAGTCTGACACACCACCACCACCTTGGCCGACACACCCATGGACGATACCCCATGGCCGACACAAGGCATCATTGCCAGATACAGGGCTCAACCAAGCAAGGCAAGGCCCAAACAAGGGAAAACAAGGCCCAAAAGAGCTCAACCAAGCCCAAGGCAACTCAAGGCACGAGCTCGAACCTTCCTCTCAACCCTAGAGGAAGCAAAGAGAGAGAAAGACATCTCTCAAGGTGGCAAACTTGCTCTTCAACCCTAACTGAGGTTATTTTGCAAGTAGCACCTCCAACACTCAACTAAGCACTAGCAAACCCTAATCACCACTAAAGGTGATTAGCAAGCAACCAAGCACAAGGTTTAGGCAAAACAAACAGGGTAAGCCCAAAACGAAGGTTAGGTTCCTTACAAGCCATAAACCTCTACAAAGGATTTTCGTCCCCGAAATCCGAAGAGAAAAGCGAGGGATACTTCCGCCTCATCTCTTCCTCAAGCTCCCATGTGGCTTCCTCAATGCCACGATGATGCCAAAGAGCCTTCACAAGAACCAGGTCCTTCCTCTTCAGCTTCTTTACTCTTCTGTCAAGGATCGGCACAGGACCTTCTTCATAGGTCACATCTTCATCAATCTCAAGCTCAACTGGATGTATCACTGTCTCTGTGTCTGGATGACTTTTCTTCAACATGCTGACATGGAACACCGGATGTAACATGTGTAACTCTGGTGGCAGCTCTAACTTGTAAGCTACCTTGCCAACACGTGCTATTATCGGGTATGGCCCCATATACCTGGGTGCCAATTTGCCTTTCCGGCCAAACCTTAGCACGCCTTTCCAAGGTGAGACCTTGAGATACACTTTGTCTCCCACTTGGAATTCTAAAGGTCATCAGTGATTGTCTGCATAAGACTTTTGTATGTCCTGTGTTGTCTTCAACTGTTGTTGTATCACCTTGATCTTTTCTATTGTCTGCTGCACTAACTTAGGACCCAAAAGTTGATACTCGCCATACTCATACCAGCATAAAGGAGATCTACATTTCCTTCCATATAGAGCCTCATAAGGATCCATGTCAATGCTCCACTGGTAACTATTATTGTAAGCGAATTCTATCAGACTGAGATGCACATCCCAACTGCCTAGGAACTGCAAAACACAAGCTCGAAGAAGATCCTCCAAAGTCTGAATAGTCCTTTCATACTATCCATCCGTCTGGGGTGGAAGGCAGTACTGAACCTCAACTGTGTTCCCAACGCTTTATGCAATTGTTCCCAGAAACGACTTGTGAATTGAGGATCTCGGTCAGAAACTATCATTGTTGGTACACCGTGCAAATGCACTATCTCATCTACATACACTTGAGCAAGCTTATCTGTTGTATACATTGTTTTTACAGGTATGAAACTAGCAGATTTTGTTAGTTTGTCCACTATTACCCAAATGGAATCATGATTCCTAGCCGTCTTTGGTAGACCAACTATGAAATCTATAATTATGTGATCCCATTTCCATTGCGGTATCAGCATGGGTTGCAATGTACCTTCCGGCTTCTGATGCTCAGCTTTAACTTGCTGACATACTGTGCACTTAGCCACAAACTCAGCTACATCCTTCTTCAAACCAGACGACCAATACAGGTCCTTCATATTATGATACATCTTGGTGACTCCTAGATGCATAGCATACATTGACGCATGTGCTTCTTCGAGCACTAAATTTCTTAGATTATCACCATCGGGAACCACCATCCTACCATGATAGAAAACTAGTCCATCCTCAGACTCATGGAACCCATCACGCTTTTCGTTGCTAAGCTCTGACCTAATCAACTGCACTATATTATCTGTCTATTGTGCATCTTTGATCTGCTGTCTCAGCGTAGGCTTGACTTGCATCTGTGCCAACAGTCCTGCCAACAAGGAAACTTCCAACTGCACGTTCATCTACCGCAAGGAGACAAACATATCCCATTTATGGCATACCAAGGAACTCAATTGTTCTTTCTTCGTGGGGAGAGGAGAAGACTTTCTGCTAAGTGCATCAGCTACCACGTTAGACTTACTAGGATGATACTCAATGGTGCAATCATAATCATTGATTAGCTCCATCCAACGATGTTGTCGCATGTTCAGCACATTCTGCAAAAAGATGTATTTCAAGTTCTTAAGATCTGACACACTTCTCCATAAAGATAGTGTCTCCAAATCTTTAACGCATGGACCACCACTGCCAACTCTAAATCATGTGTCAGGTAGTTCTCCTCATGTTTCTTAAGCTGTCATGACGTAAAAGAAACCACATGATCCTCCTGCATCAACACGCAACCTAAGCCTTTCTTGGAAGCATCGCAGAAAACAACATAGCCCTTCCTAGGCTCTGGCAGCACTAACACCGGAGCACTAGTCAATCTCTCCTTCAAACTTTTGAAAGCTTGTTGACAATGATCATCCCATATAAAAGGTACATCCTTCCTGGTCAAATTTGTCATCGGCAACGCGATTGCACTGAAGTCATTGATAAACCTCTGGTAATATCCTGTCAAACCCAGAAAACTATGAAATTTTGTCAGCATCTTTGGTTGTTCCCAATCTTCCACTGATTCCACCTTATTGGGATCCACTCTGACTCCTTCTGTAGATATCACATGACCCAATAAAATCACTTCTTTCAACCAAAACTCACACTTACTGAACTTGGCTTATAACTGATGTTGGCGGAGAAGAGTCAAAGCTTGTCGAAGATGTTGTTCGTGCTCTTGACTGTCCCGACTGTAGATCAACATGTCATCTATAAAGACTACAACAAACTGATCTACAAATGGATGGAACACTTGGTTCATCAGATCAATGAAAGCAGCAGGTGCATTGGTTAGCCCAAACGGCATAACCACAAACTCAAAGTGACCATACCTCGTTATAAATGCTGACTTTGGTATGTTGTCTGCCTTAATCCTCAACTGGTGATATCGACACCATAGATCGATCTTTGAGAACACTATGGCACCACGCAACTGATCGAACAGATCATCTATCCTTGGCAACGGGTACTTATTTATGATCGTGACTTTGTTCAACTGCCGGTAATCTATACATAACCGCATTGACCCGTCCTTCTTCTTCACAAATAGCACTGGAGCACCCCAAGGGGACGTGCTCGGTCGGATGAAACATTTCTCCAACAACTCCTATAACTGCTTCTTCAACTCTGCCATCTCTGCTGGAGCCATCCTATGTGGGGTTTGTGCAACTGGCTGTGTTCCTGGTACCAGATTGATCTCAAAATCAATCTCTCAAGGTGGGGGAACACCGGGGAACTCATCAAAAAATACATCTGCAAACTCTCGGACAACCGTCACCTCCTCAAGGCTAGGACCTTTCACCTTGGTATCTACAACGTGAGCCAAGAATGCTTTACAACCTTGCCGCAGCAACTTTTATGCCACCATCGCTGACACTAGACTTGTCAGAAGGATCTTCCTATCTCCTTGAAAGATCCACTTCTCTCCACCGTCAACAAACATTGTTTTCTTGGAACCACAGTCCAACACAACCCTATACTTCTGTAAGGTATCCATCCCAAGGATCACATCGAATCCATGCATATCAAGTGGCATAAGATCCACTTGTATATTGTGTCCCAAAAAAGATAAGACACAAGATGGACACTCCTCTCGAAGCATCGAGGAACCATCGAGTGGGGTTTCTAACAATAGGCTATCTTTCTTACAACTAACAGGTAAAGGACAACTATCAAGCAGACTATGTGTGATAAAAGAGTGTGTAGCACCCGAGTCAACCAAAATAGAGATAAAGCAAGAAGAAGACAAATCAGAATGTAATAACTCCATCTGACTTGTCACCACTCGCGGGTTGACTATCGCCTCCGGCTAACTCATAGCATAGAATCGAGCCATTGCTTGTTGTCCACATCCTCTGCTTCCTTGAGCAGACGATCTTTCTTGTGACGCTTGACCGCGTCCTCGCCCTCTGCTACCACTGGGCTGTTGTATGTCTGACCCTTATTGACTCTATCTTAGCTGTTGTGTTAACTCAACATCTCTTATTGGGCAATTTGACTTTAAATGCCCAGTCTGTCCACAGTGATAACATGACATGTCTTCTGTCTCTGGCCTAGATGGCCCTGTCACTGCCACGGAAGTTGTACTATGTGCCTTAGATGGTGAAGAAACATAACATGTTCCCTTACTCAGAGACTACTGAGATGGTGTATGAGAACTCTGCATTACAGAAGGTGTTGAAAACCTTGGCTTCTTGAAGCCACCAGATCTCTATCCCTGGAACTGAACATGCCTTTTCCTGGTCATGGACTCCCTTTTCTCCCAAACAGATTGTTCAATCCTACGGACAGACTCCACGAATGGGGCAAACCGCTCCCGATTTTCCAAGGCAGCAGCAGGTGTTGACAACTCAGCACTCAGACCTTTCTCAAACTGCCTGATTCGCTCATCATCTATCGCCGCCATGTGAGGAAAAAACCTCAGCAAGTCCATGAACTTGGCTTCATACTCGGTGATGCTCATTGATCCTTGGTGTAGACGCTCAAACTGGTTGATCTTCTCATCTAGATACGTCTTCGGGAAGTATCTACTGACGAACTCTCGTCAGAAAACCTCCCAACCGATCTCCTCACTGGGTTGTTTCTCCTCCTCTATGGCCCACCAGTGGCCGGCACTACCCTTCACAAGGTAGACAGTGTGCTTGACTTTGTCTGCTTCGGGGATGTCGAGGATCCGGAAGGCCTTCTCGAGACCTATCAGCCACAGATCAGCATCCTCCAAATCATCCGTTCCAGCATAATCCAAAGCTCTGACTCGGTGAAGCTGCTCAAAGGTCTTCCCAATACCCAATGTTTCACCATGGGGAGCCTGTGCTCTTAGTTGAGGCACTGGCAACCTTTCCACCATGTGATTCATCGTAGCCATCAACTTCCCCATAAGCTATTGGTAGGCATGATTTTTGAGAATGTCTGGGTCAAGTTGGGGGACCTCAGGCACCCAATCTTCATGTGCCTGCCCTCCTGCTCCATCAACTGATGCAGCATCACTGCTCTCGGTAGCATGTTCTTCATGGTTTCCAGACATCTTTAAGCTTTATCTTCCGCTGAGGGCAGAAGGTTTTTGTAAGAAAATTTGGAAAGCTCACAAGAACAGACGAAAACATGGTCCTAAATCCCTATAGACTCAGCGAACCTAGAGCTCCGGTACCAAACCAACTGTGACACCCCGCCATCACACAGACAACGAGATGACACGTGAAAATGTGCAGAACCTCATATTACCAAAAACACTGGTTAACTAAAACTGATTGTGTAAGGTATACATGAGAGAACTTTGGCATCCAGATCCCGCAGAGAAATATGTTATATAAACATTCACAAGCCTTGTTATGGTTTTGCAGCTTATCAGAACCAACTGTACTGCCAGCACCAGAGTTCAACGCTTGTTAATACATACATAGTGGCAACGTACGGGCAGCAGTAGGATATACAAGATTACAATAGCTAAACATCGTGAAACATCATCAAACACCTCTGAGGACCTGAGAGTACAGGGATGACTCTATGACTCTACTACAAAACCACTAAAATAGCAGCATGTCCATCTCTTGCCTTCTACTGCTCTTCTTGCTGCACGGCCGCAACCTCATGACCACCACCACGTCTAGAGCAATCACCTAAAAAGGGTGTAAACCAGCGGAGTGAGGCACACAGTCCCAGCGAGAAACATAACTCCCCACCAAAACTATAAAACCTCAAAAGGTTAAAGTAAAAACAGCAGATAACTAATAAAGCGTATAACAAGAGCAGCATACTGAGCAAGGCTATTATTACCATCAAGCTTACTAAGATATCCGGGAGGCATATAACCAAGTATTTCTTTATGGAACATGATTGACAAGATAAGCTTTATAAGAACTTATCAAAAAATATAAGGATCGTACACACATGCATAGTTCAACTAGATCAGCTATATAAGCAAGGCCTCAATCAATGTTCTGTATTTTGCTCTAAGCAAGATATACTTATTTGGCTGGATTATGTTTTATTATGCCCTGAGGAAGTGAGCCTTCCCTGCTCAAATCCAATCATTGGTTGTGAAGCCCAATCCGGTGCTATACAAGGTCTAAGGAGATCCAGACTCCATGACCTCACCTTCCCGTAGTCAGTACTTGAATCATCAAGCAAGACTGCAGTCTTATGCTTATAGGGCCTCAGCCTCTGGGTCAGCTCTGCAAGCTACCCATATGAACATCCGAGCCATGAACGCATCATGCTCATCATCACATATACTGAGTCATGGGTCTGTTCACCATGCTCCATATATCCTAAGTCTGCAACCACAGTTGCACTCAAACCCTCCTATTTTAGGCTAGGGGAAACCTCGCATATTCAACAATATGCGCTCCAGGTAATCCTACAGGATAAACCTGTTTCACCATCACCAAATACTAACGATGATGGATCTATGGCCAGGGCAAACTACGTGACATGTTCATCTATAATTAATTAGTATATTTTAAACCAATTGTTGAGGCAACCAAAGTATAAACATAGCCTTATATAATTACATCATCAATGACATCATCATACTGTTCTGGGATCTCAATCCCTTATAATAACAACCACTGCCCCTCAAGGCATCATATCATGCATCAACATTTTGGGAACGCATCCCTTAACTCATCATCAGAGGATAACACCTTAACTAGGCACTCAGCCTATATTAGGTCCTCAGACCTATCAACCTGTTATCTCATTTGTAAGGATTGTCATCTCATTGTGTTAGTCAAAGCACATATTTCTCATAGCTCTCACCAGACTATGAATCCACATAGTACCTTCATGATTAGTATATGCATTCAGAGAGATAACTTAAACCATCATGGATTAATAGGATTATTATACTATCCAGTATAGAGCAACATCCATGATTATAAGCTTTATCATTCATAGTATTATCGTCAATCATGAGTATATATATGCCTTATACTTGTGACCATATACTCGTGTCACATTAACATGTGTAGAAACATCATATCTTTCCAAACATACCTGGTTCACAACCTATCATCTTATCCCATCATCATAGATGTAGGATTCAAGGTGATTACATCATATCACTTGTATTATCATTATTAACATAGAACCATCAACTATAAACATTCTGGGTTATCAAAACCCTCACCAAAGGTCTGACAACCCTTACTATAGGTATGGTGAGCAGCACCAACCCTCACCAAAGAGTGTATCGACTAGGGTTCCAACCCCTTAGAGCACTTGTGCCATCATATCGACCAACCACTCTTCAACCTATCGTGCACCCAGCTCACAAGGTGTCGGGCAACCAGATATAAGGATGGATCGTGGATCATCAGTAGGGGTTGTCGACCAAAAGCCTATCATGCACACGAACTAGGGTTAGGGTTAGGGTTCCTCTATCAGCTAACCCTCAACATTAACCATATCGGCCAAAGGGGATAACGCCCAAGGCGCCTCTATTGTGAAAACATCTCCATGTCGTTCAAGGGTCATCCATATCAGCCAGGGCACCCATGTCATCCAAGGTACCATATTGGGCATGGACATACTGGCTACTCAACCAGCATATCGACCAACACCACTAAGGGTCTATAAACCACCATCATCTCGGGCACCACAGGACTACTTCATACCGCCAAGACCCATCACAAGGTGTGTCGTGAAGAGCACACATCAAGGTGTGTCACCCAAGCTTCAACTCCACAAAGGGTATCGGCCAAACCTAACTAGGCATATTTGCCAAAGAAACAACACCACTTAAGGTACTTACTAAGATTCCTCAACACCACCATATCGAGCACCAAACCAAAAAACTCCACTAGGTGTAACGGTTAAGGGTACACCCCCAGACAAGTCTATCGGGCAGCACTACTCCAAGGTCATATCGTGCAAGGCACAACCCAACATGGTCATCTTCAACCTCAAGCACAAGGGCACCAAACCCTAATTGATCAAGAAGATCGGCTCACCTCTCAACAACCAAGAGAGATGGGTTTTGCACAACCTCTATCACAAATCGAGCAACCACAAGGACCAACCTCAACATAGGTCAACACATATCCAAGAGCTCACCTCTCAAATCCATGGTGATAGGAGGGTGTTGCCCAAGCAACTAGAATATAAGCTCACCTCTCAACTTAAATGAGAGAGAGGTATTTCCCACATCACTAGAGCTCAAACTCACTTCTCATAAACCAAGGTGAGAAAGGGGTATTTCCCCAAAAGAAACCCTAAACTATGGTTCGTCCAGCTAGGTGTAACGGCATATAAACCATCAACAACATCATGCTCACTATATTCGTAAGATCAACAACATGTACTAGAGTAAGAAACATAACATACAATGGCTGAACATCCACATATATGAATCATGCAACATAGAGAAGGTAGTATAGCTAGGGTTAGATATTATGTAACCCACCTTAAGCAAACTCCTCAAGCTCCAAAGCTCCAAGCTCCAAGCTTCAAGCAAACCACTTACGGCCACCTCAAGAAAAGGAACAAGGATCATAACCACCATGGCCGAAGGGTAGGCAAGATGGAGAAGAAGATGCTAAAGAGCGAGGGACGATGCTTACCAAAGAGCAAGACCCACCTAGGGTTCGGCCACCTAGATAGAGGAAGAAGAAGAGATCTCCATCAAGGGGAAAGGATCGGCCACCAAACTCTCCAAGGAAGGTGTGTCGCGCATACAAGGAGGGAAGAGCAACAAAAGAGCTAAAGGGTTCCCAAGGAAGAGAAAGGCAAGGCATATATAGATGAGGGTCAAGGTTAAACCAAGGCAAGGTGTCACCTTACCAAGGGACACTTGTTCACACATTTTACCACCTTGCAAAACATATGCACATGCCATGCCACCACTCAACCAAGGTTCGGCCACATGTCCAAGCTAGGGTGACACAACCAAAGCAAGGAGGTCAAACAAGGTCAAAGGCCGACACACCACCACCCCCTTGGTCGACACACCCATGGACGATACCCTATGGCTGACACAAGGCATCATTGCCCGATACAGGGCTCAACCAAGCAAGGCAAGGCCCAAACAAGGGAAAACAAAGCCCAAAAGAGCTGAACCAAGACCAAGGCAACTCAAGGCACAAGTCCGAACCTTCCTCTCAACCCTAGAGGAAGCAAAGAGAGAGAAAGACATCTCTCAAGGTGGAAAACTTGCTCTTCAACCCTAACTCAGGTTATTTTGCAAGTAGCACCTCCAACACTCAACTAAGTACAAGCAAACCCTAATCACCACTAAAGGTGATTAGCAAGCAACCAAGCACAAGGTTTAGGCAAAACAAATAGGGTAAGCCCAAAACGAAGGTCAGGGTCCTTACACTTTCGGAAGCATGGGAAGAAAAATCAAACTCAAGTTTCATCAAAAAAATTCCCCTCGAATAACTATTCCCTCCCCAAAACTATCATCAATAATACAGTTCTAACTGATTTCTCTAATCATACATTTGTTGATTTATTCAGGTTGTATTTGAGTGAAGGTGTGAAATGGATTCACACTAAAAAGTGCCAAACCAATCTACAATAAATATCTAACATATTAAAATTCTACAAAAACACTTAAAAAATGTTGTGTGCTTTATCAAAGAATATACTCAAACTACTTTGGATTTGTTTGAATCATGTGAAATTGAATCTGACACAATTTTAAGTGTCAAGTACTTTTGCACCCAGAAATTTGAATTTAAGTATTTTAACAAAACATTTCAAACACTAGATCGCATGCTTTCACAAGATCTAAAAAAGTCTAGTCATGTTTAAATGTGCCAAAATGAACATGTATAGCATTTGAGGTGTCAAACTTGTAAGACCCCTAACCTAGCTTTTTGGTTGATATTTCTTTCTTAGCATAAATTCAATGCTTAAAACCTTAATCTAATCATGTTATGTGCTTTGATAATATGTGACACGCTTATGTTTTCAATTTGGTCTAGTTTGAATGTTGTTTGAGCTAGCTATGCTTATATGTGCTTGTTTTAGTCCTAATTGCAATTTACCCATGTTTAGGGTTTATCTTGAAATTTTTCACATTCTTGATGTGCCTCACATGTTTTGGCATCTTTTTGGAGAGAGTGGTGCTTTTGGTCACTTTTTTGCATCTTGGTTTGATGAGGTGGCATCATGTGTTGATGTTCTAGGTCTTGCTTGGATGCACTAGTTTGATGTTGACCTTGAATGTTAAACGATGGTTTCCCTTGGTTTTCAATTACCACCATGTTATTTCTTCAGCATTTGTTTATTTGTTCAATGAGTTTTGATGTACACCTAATGGTATTAGTGGTCGAAGAGCCAAGAAACCTAGGGTGCATTCTATGTGACCGATGGTTTTGATCTTATGTGGTCGATTGAGTTTGATCTCCCTTGGTAGCAGAGTTTCCTTCGACCAATGGCTTTTTGGGCCAAGTGAGTTTGATGATTTTTCTTGTTTTTATCACCCATGATGCATGAGTGGGTTTGGTTCTTGTATGGAAAGTTTTGGTGGACAAGTGGCACATGTTTGCATGACACCTAGCCCTCCTTATCTCTCTCTACCCTTAGATATATAAACCCCTCTCTTTGCATGTGAGTGATCCCTTTTGCACCCTTTTCTTTCTCTCTTCTCCTTGGAGCTCGCCCCCCTTGTGTTCTTGGTGATGAAGGAAGGAGCTTGACCTTGGAGAAGGTGGTCAAACCCCTTTGCATGTGAGCTAGGGTTTGGAGCAACTCTTCTTTGGTGATTGTTTGGTGTTCCTTGGTCTTAGTAAGTGATCTACCCTTCTTGATCTTCATTTTCTTGATACACTACCTTCCTTCTCCCTCTTCTTGGGTGAATCCATAGTTCTTCATGGTAATGCTTGAGTTAATCTTGAGGAACTTCTCTCTTGTTGGTTGAATTCATGGTTCTCCATGGTAGTGCCTAAGTTGAGTTCAAGATTACCTCTCTTTCTTATCTTTTTGGTCTTGGGTTTTTCTCTATTCGTTGTTCTCCTTTAACCTAGGGTTCATTCTTCTTTCTTTGAGGCTATGCTATCCTGGATGTGGAGGTGATAAATCTAGGTTTCCTCTCTTCTTGGAGCATCCTTGCTTTTGGAGTTGTTTCTTAACATCCAAGGCGAGTTATATAACTTTATCCTTGATTATTGTTGCACCTAATCTTGTTAGCAAATAACCTATCTCTAAACGTGGTTCCAAGTAGTATGATGATGATATCTTGAGCTAAGGTATATTTTTCTGTGGTGATCTTGAGTATATAACTTCCCATTTTGCTAAACCCTAATCTAGTGCATGTTTATTTTGTTGATGATGGGAGTGTGGATCTTTGCATGCATGTACTAAACGATGGTTTCTCTCTCATGACATGGTTTTTCCTTGACTTGATGATGATTAGAATTAGGGTTTTGGAGTTGTTTTCATTCATGTGGTTACACCTTGATGGTTCAGTTTTCTCTCATGTTGATGGTCAGAATTAGAACTTTGAGGTGGTTTTCCTTCATGTGCTTCACTCCTTGTTGGTTTCAATTTTATGGAGATGATCAATCTATTTGATCATGTGGTGGATGGCTTTCTCTCTCTTGATGATCACTATGTTCAATCTCATGTCTTGGTCAATGAGTTTTGTTCATGTTCCTCGGTCGCCAAGTTTTCATTCTTGTAGTTGTTTGATGTTGGACTCTCTTCGATCGATGAGATTTTCCATGGTTAAGTGGTCGATGAACTTGGATCATGATGGTCATTATGGTAACTATCTTCTTTGGTCGACGAGTCTTCCCTTGGTTCTCTGTGGTCATTTGGTTTGGGTCCTTGAGGTCACTGAAGATGACCATCTTATGCGATCGATGAAGGGGTTAACCCTAGTCTCTTCAGTTGCTAATGTGGCTTAGTCTATGTGTTCGAAGAGAATATTATGACATGGTTTTATTCGGTTGATGATGCACTCTACCTTATGTGACTGCTGGTGATTTCTGATCCATATGGTTGTCTTATGTGGTTGACCTAATGTGCTTCTAGGAATGTGGGAGATAATGATATCTAGGGTTTATATTGATTGCTGATTTTGAAACCCTAATTCAGTTACAATGATGAAACCTAACTCTAGTTGCAAGTACATAATGAAGTTTCTTAGCTTTCTTGAGTAATTAGCATGATGATAAAGTATTTTCTCTCTCCTAATGTTGTAACCTTAATTTTTTGTTTAGCATCATAGCTATTGTTTGAGTTTAATATCCCTTATGTGATACATGTGTGATGATTATGAGCCTTGATGAGGCATGAAGAGATAAAAATGTTCTTACAGGGAACAATGTGAATGGTCTGATGACCTGGTAAATGTCTTTGTGCTCTAATTAAGGTGATATCATCTATGTGATGTGATAGGGGTCTGATAATCTATGGTGATGTGATGATGAGTGCAGACACATGTGTGATAGTGAACAGTATTTTGTGGTGATGTGATCAACTTATGATTTATACATTTTGTATCTCATAAAGTTCTAATATACCCTTATCTTTGTAGAATCTTTTTAGGGTTTGTACCTAAATTGATTGATGCAGTTAAAAGACACCCATTTGGCATTAACTAATCAAATGGAACCCTAATCATGTAGTTGCCCAGGCCATAGATCCATCTTAGCGTCAGGACTTGCTGGATGGTGAACGAGTATTCCTAAGGGAAACTTAGAGTGCATATTGTTGATTATGCAAGGTGCAAGTGACTATGTGTCCTTGTCATCTTGACCCCTAGTGTTTTGAGGACGGCCACAGTCATACCTCAATGTGAGAATGACTATGGTCGTGTCTCAGTTATTATTTAAGTGATGTGATTGGAGGACAACTATGGTTGTACCTCAATGGTAGGTTTTCGTACCCTGGTGTCTAGCGTCATGACCTATACCAAGGTGGGCTAGGTGTTTTCAGCTTGGCTATATGTCGTTGGTGGCATTTTGACTGAGATGTCAATATGGTATAGACTCGTACTGACCGAGTGGGGAGAAGATCTTGGAATTTGGCTCTTCCTAGATCTTGAATGGCACTTAATAGCACTTTGTAGTGGTCAATTGGATTTGGGTGGTATAACTCAAATCCTCAGGTCATTAGTAAAACATGTAATACCATTGTGTAGTATAATTGTGTAGGGTTAAATACGCTTCACATTGTATGTTTACCCTTGCCTTGTTTTTATTACTTCTTAGTTGTTGTATAATGTGGTAAGAAAAATCAATTGCTATAAATGTTGTTCATATTCCTTCTTATCATGATACTATGCTATTTTTTATATTTTTCAACCTTCTTAACCTATGTAATTAGTTTATATTATCCATTTAGTTGAATTTGCTCATCTTGTTTAATAGTAATATATTTGTGGTAACAATAATCATTGGTAGAGAGTTATATCTCTCGTTGTAACATGGGTCTCACATCGTGGGTTTCCACATCTTTTAGGTGGTTATTAGTGGTGTGGTGGAGATCATGTTGTTGAGGAAGAGCAGCTCAGAGATTAGTAGTCGTTGGAGGTTGCATAAATGCTAGTATTATGTAGTAGAGTACTAGTGTCATCCCTATACTCTAAGGTCTGGGAGAGATGTGTTTTCTTGTAGATGTTGTATCACGATATGTGTTGTTGTTAGTATGCCATGGTTGTATATATATGTCTCATATATTTGAACAGGTTCTTTTGTATACAAGTGTATGTCAAATGGCCACTATATAAATCTAAATATTTGGTATGGTATGTGATATGTTGTAGGTTGTGAACCTTGATGTAATATGTTTCTGCATAGTGATAGTTATATGAGATCAGCTTTAAATTACCTACTTTTATGGTTATGGGTTTGTTTAGTTGTTGATTACATGCTTTGTTTTGAGTTATCTCATTTGTGTGGCATGGGGGTGTCATGTGAAAAAACCCTTTTGTATTCAACAGGTAATCATTTAAGCATTTGACGAAATTTAAAAAACATTATATCACGTGCTTTGCTAAGATCTAGACCTAAACTAGCCCAAACTTAACCAAAAAGTGTGAAATTGTATGTAAAATGTTTTCAGGTGTCAAACCTTTGACACTCAAAATTTTAGGTCCGAAATAAAATAATGATTATAGACCTTATATTGTCATCTAATATGTGATGATCTTAAACATGAATAAAATTTGTGCCTTACCAGATCTGATTTTTATAATAAAAAAATACATGTGTCAAATCCTTTTTCACCCAGCAATTAAGGTTTGTTTCTTATGAACATGAATCTGTAGGATAATTGTCATCCAACTTGTAAAGATTTCAGACGCTAAATAAAATTCGTGCATGATTAGGTCTAATTTTTTTTAATGCATGTCAAATCCTTTTAACTCATCAATTAAGGTTGTTTCTTATCAACATGAATCTACAGGATAACTATCATTTGACTTGTAAAGATTTCAGACATGAATAAAATTTGTGTCTGATCAGACCAAAAAAACCATGTGCCAAACCCTTTTGCACTAAGCAGTTGTGGTTTGTACTTAATGAATATGAACTACATGTAGACTAAATATTATCATATGCACCAAGATGTGAAAATAATTTGTGCCTCGTTAGATATGACATTAAAAATAGAAGGAAACTATTCCAAGCACCAACTCATTTTGCACCAGAATCATGTCACAAAAAATGAGTGTAAAACTGATCTGCATTAATATTTTCAAACTAAAAAAAGATCATTAAAATGAACGTCATTTCATGTGCTTATGAAATTAACATGGACGTGAATGAAATATGTGCCATGTTTCTTTTGACTCAGAGAAGAAGAGAGAAAAAAAATCCTAGTGCAAAACTGAACTGCGTTGATAAGTGCCAAATGGATTTGCACAAAAATGCAACTTGAATGTGACAATTCCATCAAGCAGAGTCGCAATTTTGTTTTCATTAGAAATTGAGAATGAGAAAATTTTGGAGTTGCCACTAAGTTTCCATCAGAAAAAACTCAGAAAACCGTAAAGTGGTGACTCATGCAGATAATTAAGGATGATGTACAGAAATCTGAATTCAGCACACTCATTTACAAATTCAGAAAGGGTAGAAAAATTGGTACCCAAATCCGTCTATCAAGACAATAGTGTGAGGTTTTAATGTAAGATGATAGTGTAAATAATGATCAATTGGATGTTTCTCTCACCTTGATTTGTATTTTGTGTGTGAAAGGGTTTCACACTTCTGAGCGCGGGTCATATTTGCACTTTAGGGAACCTTTAGTGATGAAGTTGGAGAAGATGTTGTCCAGTCTGTACTTCCCAGCCCTGACTCCTTTCAAACTTCTGGGCACCAACAAGGTTGGCACTTCCTACCATGAACTACTTCTGCTCTTATCAGTGCAGATTGGTTTTGCATAGAAATAGTGGTTTTCACTCTCTCACGTCTCTCTCAAATGTCCAAATTCTGGGGTTTTGTTTTGGTGGTCCTCTCTCTCCTTTTCTAGAGTTGAGGAAGTTGTCAATGTGGTTTCTCCCTCTTCCTTGAAACTGACACCCACTCACTCCATGGACAGTCATGGCATGCCATATGGCCCTCTCTCACACTTCCTAGTTGGATCATTCATCCTTGTTCATACTAGATACTGATATTGATGAGGAAATATCGAAATAATATGATGAATGACCACCTTATGGACAAATTAGGAATTAAGAACCCTAGTCATGAAATAATGACATATCACTTGTATTTTCCCAAGATCTTGACAAATTATTTATATCTTGCAATCTAGGATTTGACGTGAACTCTTGGATTAATATTAAAAATTGCTAATACTCTATTTTGACTCCAAGAGGTACACTTTTATATTGATTCCTCTTTGAACAGACTAGTGATACTAAATTACAATCTTGTAACTCTTGTTGAAAATCTTGGCTATGTATTTGTTTGAGCTACAATGTTCCCTACCGAGTAATATTTTGATTTTTATATGTATATTCTTGACAATCCTTGAATATAAATGGTAATGCCCCTTATGAATGCCTGATATTGATAATGCTTGTGATAATGATGTTAACATTGGGGACAGAAAACCTCCTCATATCGGAGGGTAGAACTTGTACAAACTGGTGACCTCCCCCATCTTGTTGGGTCAATGGAGCCATACATATATGCATATTTTTTTCAACATAATGGGGAAATTCATAATAAAAATTGAATTACTCAAAATAAGGATGAGTTTTAATATTGCATTGAGTATATTTCTTATAAGTCCTACCAAGTACACTATTTTGATATATATGTTTTCAATTGTTTGATATAGTTCTTTTCAAAGTGTGTTAATGCATTTGCATTGATTGTGTCTAGAATTTACCTTATTTAAGCTTGAAGACTTGATACATGTTGATCTACTACACTCTTGCCAATATATACCAAAATGAAGAATGCATACCACATGGAGTTACATTTAAATGGGATATAATATCTAGTTTGTAGTTCTCTCGCCTTGTTATCTTTTTTCTTTTCTATGTTGCCTAGGGTTCATATGTAATCAACTTCATGGTTCTTTTCAATAAATAGAATGTTATTTCTTTCTACATACATCTGTGTGTGATCTCTGGGCCACTCAGAGAGACGCTCTAATCCCCTTAGCATTGACTTCTCGGGCATGGAATTGAGATTAGGGTAAGAATGATTTTGTGACAGACCCTAATTCCTAAAGATGGAAACTAGTGTGATTTGCAGATGATATGGGTCCTGATTAGTCTAGGTGCAAATTTTCATATAAACTAGAGTATTTCAATTACCTTAAAAGAGTTTGAATAGAATTAGAAGTTCAAATTGCAAATATATCAAGTATGTTCAACTAATGATTTCATTTCCTTGATTAAGCATTGTGTCATGCTATGTTTTGGCAGTTTACAGTATGGAATTGGATGCATCTTTGTTGTCCACCATTGGATCCTAATTTGGGGGTCATCACTTACCCATGATAAGTGACCCATCTCACAAGACCATGTGCTCATGCATATCCCTATTTCATATCTTGATCTCTCTATCTTATCCACCAAACTCTTATGATACTTTCTCTAATACATTCTTCTTCTCTCCCCAAACTAGATGGTACTATGTTATGTAGGGTTTCTCGAGTTGCACATTTCCATCGAACCTAAACTTTGTCTCCTCCTTGTATACGATCTTTGACAAGAGTTCTCTTAAATTGGGGCTTAGTATCCATACATAGGATCCCTTCACCATCAATAGGGCCCCAAAAATTGTTGTGCATACCTTCTTTTTCCCCGTTCACCCTGACACCAATTATCTCAAACTCTCCTACCTTCTCCCCAGTCTACAAGTGCAAAGATGAGGTTGGAAACATCACAGACTACCATGAAGCTTCAATTCTTCTTTAATTTATCCTATAAAG
The DNA here is from genome assembly GCA_963693085.1 of Alisma plantago-aquatica. Taxonomy (NCBI): domain Eukaryota; kingdom Viridiplantae; phylum Streptophyta; class Magnoliopsida; order Alismatales; family Alismataceae; genus Alisma; species Alisma plantago-aquatica. Next base: position 1,954,706,463 of record OY856409.1, read on the forward strand.
TTTTCTAGTTGCCCAATTCTCTCAAAAAGTGGTACCTCACCTTTCCCCTTCATGTACTCCTTGCTAGTGTTTTGGGTTTCAGTGTGAAATACCCACCTTATCGACCATAGTTGTCTTTGATTTACTCTTCCTTGACCTTGGGGGTACTCCATAGTCCTTGTAAAATCTCTATTTTTGCATTATGAGCATTTTACTAAGTTCTTGATCTCCTTTCTAAGCGGTCATGACAACCACCTCAACTTTAGGTCTTTATGTGAAATCCCCTTGGACTCGTTGAGATAGAAAGGTTCCCATGATTCTGGTGGAATTTATTTGTATAAAATGCATCTCTAAATATTGGTAACTAGAAGAAAAAAACTTGTAATAATGAAAGTTTTCTCTAAAACATAATATGGATTACATTGATATGTATGCTCAGAGAGCCAATTCATTCTATTTTATTTAGTTATGAGATGATGATGTAACATAATAAATGTCTAAAGAAAAGTATTACTCAATGATGTATTTCTTTGGGTTGAAGGCATGAACAATGAGATCATACAGATTTCAAGGGTATATACATTCTTGTTATGTCCCTAGTCAAATGTTATTGTAGAAGGTTGATAGACAACAATAACACATAAGACTAGAGTGTGTGTTGGTTGATGACAAAATCTCATTAAGTCATGATATGTGATATCAAACCAAACACATAGATACTTGTTAGAGAACAGTATATTGGACAAACCCACCTTAAGAGTGATACATGGAAACCATGATTGGTATTCAAATCATCTCATATAGTGTTGGTGGTGATTGTAGTTCTTCATCACATGTCATTTGGTGTATTTAGACATCATCCATCGTGCTTGAATAAGGGTTGCCATAAAGGTGGTGCTTGGGTGCATCATAACACATGGGGATGATTGTGAGTGATGTAGATGGAATTTGTCCCTCCTACAAGAGTATGATGTCATGGCCACTTGAAAAGCAAGACTGATACATGCATGTTCATGCTCATGTGAGTCAATATGTGATATTGAGCTTACATATAACTCAGACAGTCTACTCTAGTTCAGGAACATGGATTGAAGTTGAAGAGGATGATGATTCCATGCCTTGAGATCAATCTATATATCAGAGAAAAAGGAACTATACAAACATTATAACACCAATAACATATTGTAGGTTGAAGTTGTTCTCCAACTTTCCAATTACTTGGGTAGCAATAATGTCACACTAGATACCAATCATTACTTGTGATTCATAAGTCAATTATGGACATTCACTGCCAACGTAACTTGGAACATATAGGGTCACACACATAGGATACACTTGGAATAGGAGTTTATTCATGAATGTAATTTAAACTTGATTACTAAAGAGTTAGGTATTAAATTTAAATGACAATGGTTAAATGTTGACTGACTGGACTGTGAACCAACCGATTCAAGTGTTGAACAAATCAATTCAAGTGACAGGTCAATTGAACTGGATTTGGTAATCAAAACGATGAGACGACTGGTTCAACAAGTGAACCAATCAGCTCAGGTCTATGAACCGACTGGTTCAGGTTATGAACCGATAGGTTAGTTGATCAAACTGATAGGATTAACAATCGAAGTTGACATCATGTTGTGCATTAATCAGATAATAATTTCCAATACAATTGCAATTGAGAAACATGTTGAAGTGACCAATTCAAGGGTTGAACTGATTGATTCACATGCCAAATGACTAGTTCACACTTGAACTGACTGTTACATTATTCTTAGGTTACAAAATTTCATGAAATTTTGTCCCTTACGACTCCCTCTCAGATTAGAACTCTTGACCCTGGCCCTCCTATAAATAGAGGGGTAGTCAAGACTTTCTAGAGATACAACAATAAGCTCTGACAATTGCTGTCTTCTTTGGTTCTGGTAATCGAGAGAACTTGAGAAAATCCTACTCATCAAAGGGAGGGATACCAAGGGAGAGACAATTGGGAGAGAAAGTTGGTGCTAGCACACTAACCAAAAGAGATAACTCATTCTTGTTTGTTCTACTAGAACGACAGGAGTTCCCAGTGGTCCGTGTGGACTACTATATAGGCAAGGACAATGTTGCCTGCCTCTAAAAGGACAAAGTCAAATGATGTTCATCATGATCAACCAGGAGGTCATTGCTCACACTGTGCATGTTCAACTTGAAGAAAGGTGCATGCTTTTGCAACAGAATTGTCATTGGACTTGCTCCAAGACCAGGTATAACCTTGCAACCATCATTCCCATTACATAGTTGTTGACGTGATCTACTGTTCATAGGGGAATATTGTAGTTAAAATTTTGTTTCTTTTGCTTTATCTATCGCCATATTTCCCTACATGGTATCAGAGCCATGTCAATATACTATGCTTTAGGATCTAATCGATGTGATTGGACTTTTGGTTTTTGCCATTTATTTATTGCATACAATATGCATACTTAAAATGATTAATGTGCATATCTAATTAAATACCACATATGATCCTAACTTATATATATATATATATAGAGAGAGAGAGATAGATACACACACACACAGATATATATATATATATATGAAATTCACATGTGTCACCTTAAAAGTTGGTTTTGATGGTGGATGTAAAGCATGGTTATGGCCAATAACCCTAGATCTGTGTGCATGGTTGTGGTTTTTTATTCTTATTTATATCTCAATTTGCATACTGAGCTTCTATCTTCTCTTTTGTATGTAAAAGTATTATTCTCTCCTTCATATGCTCCCCTTGAATGTAGCTCAAAGTTTCCCTATTACCATGTAATATGTTAAATAGGATTAGGATAGTTTCTTTACTTGTTATGATGAAGAAGAAGTTTAGTGTCAGGTGAATTGCCCATTTCAGAAGAAGAGCCAGTCGGCTAGAGGGCCAAGGAGGACTAATGATAGGAGGAGTCAAACTGATCACCTGGAGGTGTCCACACATCATTGGACCAGAGGCCAAACAATTGATCCAAACGACCAACCGACTGACTAGGAGGCGAGTCGATCGGTCCAATAGTTGAACTAATGAACCTAGATTGGTTCAAGCGCAAATATTCATCAACAACCTGTTACTACATGTGATGTACACTTTAGGAGGCAAGTCGATCAGTTCAATAGTTGAACTGATGAACCTAGATTGGTTCGAGCACATATATTTATCAACAATATGTTACTTCATGTGATGTACACTTTAGGTGGTAGTAATTCCTTGTGGCTCCAAGAAATTACAAAAGTATGGGCATAACCATCACTTGTGTTTACAATTGCATGTTTTTGTTTGTGGGATATAGCATGTATATGATATGTACTATAAGTATATGGTGGTTGGATATGTATATGTATATATAAATATAAAATCCCTGAATAACTTAAGTCTATGATGCTTTCCATAAACATCACATGTGAAAAGCTTGATCGACAAAGCATGGGCATGCCCTAGCATGGTGCGTCATCTATCTCGTGGAAGTGTGAACATAGATATGTGGGTCTAACCTAGAAGGGTGCATATTTTATTGTGTTGGCTTATGGGTCAGGCTTAACTAGGGGACCTTAATAGGATTAAGTACCTAGAAGAACAGAGATGGACTATGGCAAGGAGTTGTGCATATCATCTATCTAGGAATTGCATGAGATGCAATTGGCTAATGTTTCCTACCTTAATCATTGGTCATGAGGGCCAACGTTGGTTGGTTATCGGCTTAATTATTTTAGATCTTGGCTCACTAGAAGATTGTATACTATGATCTTCCAAATTAGCTATGAGGGCTATCAATTTGAAGAAAATAGCATGAGCTATAACCAATTAAAGGCCTAATTAAACATTGTTAAATTATGTATTAATCAAATCAAATCAAAATTGTTTTGAAAAATTGCAAGTTTTTCTTGTAGAATCAAATGGAAAACACACAATCATTATGATCAGCTCTTATGAAGGACAACTTAAACGATATTTACTTGTAGAATTGGTTCAGGACTTTGAGAAGCGTTCTCTATATTCTTGAAACACCAGTGTCAGTGGAATCCACTCCATATGTGTTTAAGGATGAAATGGATGCTTACTTGAAGCATGCCAATAATGTCATAGACATAAAAGAGCTTATGTTGAGCTATATGAACTATGAGTTGCATAAGTAGAATGAAAGGTATAATGTCTCTAAGGCATTGTTTGAGTGCAAACTGACAGAGGGAGATCAAGTAGAGTCCCATGTGCTCAATATGATTGGTTGGCCATGTGGAACATCTAGAAAGACTGGGATTTCCATTAGGTCAAGTGTTGGCCACTAATATGATTTTGCAATCATTGCCTAAGTCATATAGCATGTTTATCGAGTATACTCACTTGAGTAACATGGCTAAACTTCTCTCTGAGTTGCTTGACATGCTGATAAATGTTGAAGCACAGATGAAGAAGGACAAACCCATAATGGTGGTCAACAGAATAAAGTCCAAGGAGAAAGGCAAGGCTAAGAAGTGTTCTGAGGCTAAGCTGAAGCCCAAATTTCTACACTTAAAATAAGGTGAGGGCTAAGGAAACCAAGGAAGATGAATCAAGGGATAGAGATCTCTACTTTTGGTATATATGTAATTGAGATTAACTTCACTACTTCTTCATCATGGGTACTTGATATCGGATGTGGATCACACATTTGCTCAGATATGAAGGATATGAAAAGATGTAGACCGTTAAAGAAAGGTGAGATTGAATTGTGCTTGATAATGGAACAAGAGTTTTTGCCAGTGCATTTGGAACTTAGGAGTTATCTTTGTCAATTTGGCTTGTAATAGAGTTAGTTAATTGCTAATATGTACTTTCCATTAATAGGATCATCATATTTGTATCTTATTTGGACAAGAACGTTTGAATTTCTTATAAAGAATGATTAATGTTCTATTAGTAAAGATGGGATCCTTATGGCATTGACCCAATGTCTTATGGTCTATACCTGATAGATTTGGAGACAAGTGTGTATAACATAAATATCAAAAGACAAAAACTTGATAACTCAAACCAAACATACCTTTAGCATTGTCATCTAGGGCACATCAATGAGAAACACATTTATAGACTCCATAAAGATGGATATCTGGGCTCTTTTGATTTTGAATATATAAAGACATGTGAGTCTTGTTTGTTGGGTAAGATGACAAAGAATACCTACACTGGAAATAGTGAGAGGGTGAGTGATCTATTATGACTCATACATACTGATGTATGTGCGCCTTTTAGTACAAATGCTAGAGGTGGTTATCGGTACTTCATTACTTTATTGGGTATGGTTATGTTTACTTGATGAAACATAAGTTAGAAACCCTTAAAAAGTTCAAGGACTTCATGAATGAAGTACAAAACCAACTTGGTAAAAAAAATTAAGGAACTTCATTTTGATCTAGGTGGATAAACTTAAATCAAGAGTTTGAGGACCTTCTACGAGTTTGTGGTATCGTATCACAATGGACTCCACATGGAACACCAGAGCATGATGGTGTATCATAAAGAAGGAATCACACATTACTTGATATGATGCAATGTATGATGAGTTTTCTTGATCTTCTGGCTTCCTCCTGGGGTTATGCTCTTGAAACTGTAACATTTACACTTAACCATGTACCATCTAAATTGGTTCAAAAGACACCACTTCAGATATGGTACGCAAAACACCCCGATGTGTCATGTATGAAGATTTGGGGATGTGAAACCTATGTCAAGAAAAATGTTTCCAAAAAAAGCTTGGACCCAAATTAGATAAATATTATTTTGTTGATATCCCAAAGATACAAGGGGATACCACTTTTATACTCCATCTGACAACAAAGTGTTTGTTGCAAGGACTGATGTATTCCTTGAAAAGGAATTTATTTCTAAAGGAATTAGTGGGATAAAAGTAGAAGTCGAAGAGGTTTGAGACCAACAAGAAAACATTGAACCTGTAGAGGTACAAGAGGAACAAGGAGACTGACAAATTTTTGTGGAATCCCAAATTCCTCATGTAACACAAGAACCTCATAGATCTAGTAGGACATGCCTTGAGCCTAAAAGTGTAAGGACCCTGACCTAGATTTTCGACTAATCCTATTTGTTTTGCTTAAGTTAATTGTTTAGAACTTTAATCTAATCCTTTGACGTGTTTTGTTATCATGTGACACACTTATATTTCAAGTTTGGTCATGTTTGAATGTTGTTTGACTAATTATTGCTTGTTTTGGACCAAAGCATAATTTACCAAAGATGAGGCATTATCTTGCAATATCTCACATTATTAGTGTGCCTTTAGTTCTTTAGCATCATAATAGATATAATGAAGCTAAGGGGCGCCTTGTTGAAAGCCTAAGTTCCAAGTTGAGCTTGTATGGTTGATGTGTGTGCTAGTTTTGGTGTAAATTGCAATTTACCCAGAGTCAAGGGGTTAGCATGCAATTCACCATATCTAGAGCATTCCTTTTATTGTTTTATATCATCTATAGGATAAAGGAAGAGGTGGGCACCTTGTTTGAATATTGTCCAAGGAGTGGCATCCTCATAATGATAAAGTTCTATGAATCATGTGTGTTTGACCTTGGATTATAGTGTATCGGTTTAGGGTAGTGTGGTGTATCAGTTTGGGAGAAGTGGTTCCCTGAGTAGGAGGCCAAGAGGCCGAGACTCTACCTAGAGTATATCACCATGGTGTGCATGTTGATCTAGAGAGTTTTCATGTGGCCTTTGTACATGGACAAGTGTCACCTAGACTCTTAAGGTGATGACACCTTTCTTTTGATCTTTCTCTCCTCCTTCAAGTATATAACCCCCTCCCTCTTCACACAAGTGAACCCTTTCATCCAGTCTTGTTCTTCTCTTTTTGGTAGACGATCTTGGAAGCTTAAGGAGCTATAGAAAGCCGCCATGGAGCTTGGAAGGTCGAGTTCCTTGCTCATGGTGATTCCTTGTTCAACTTCCATCTTGGTGAGTTATGTTTCTTTGATGGCCATTTCTTTGAGCTCTCTTCTTCATCTTCTTCTTCCTCCTCTCTCGATCATGGATCATACCTTAAATGAGGGTTGATTAGTATGTGGTTCTCTCTCTTTCTTTTCTTCTTGAGGTATCATAACATTGGCACCTTCTTCTTTCTTGAGATGACGTTGAGGTCGAGTTGGGACTCTTTATCTTCCACCTTGAGAATGTGTGCTTTGGAGCTTTGATCATGGAGCTTGAACTCTTGATGGAGACCTTCTTGAGGTAGGTTATAAAACTCTTAGCCTTATTTATTATTTTCACTCTTTCATGTGATTATATTGATTCTCATCTCTATATCATTTATCTTATATATATGTTGGTGATTAAAGATGGTATTATGAGATGATTTGAGGAAGGAATTTCATTTAGTTTGTTGTCCATGTCTTGCACCTTCATGTCATGACAATAGATGAGCTAGGGGATAATATCCTAAGGTTGAAGATGACTAAACTGACATGCCTTGAGGGTGCTAATCTGACATGCTTTGTGTTGCTCAAATTGTGACACCCAATTGATGCTCAAACCATGACGCCCACCTGATGATGCTCAAACCGTGACGCTTAGCTGATGCTCAAATTGTGACGCCCAATTGATGCTTAAACCAATACAACTTGATCAAGTGAACGGTTATACAGTGTTGATGCCCTAACCCTAACAACTTGATACATTTGTAACCCAACACACATGTGAGGGGTGACACACTTGAGGTCGATACCCTAGATGATAGTGTGGCAGATACACTAGAATGTCCTATGGCAGACACACGCATGTTGATATGCATAGGGTGATATGCATAGGGTGACACAAAGGGATGTGCTTAGGCTGGCATAAGTGTCTAGGCCGACACAAGTAAATTGCCAAACCGTGACACCTTAAGAGGCCACATGACAATGCCTAATCCAATACATCTCAAGTATAGCTAACCCATCACACCATAGGTCTATCTAAACCATCACACTTGATGATGTTATGACCAATATCATCTTGACATGTCATGGCTGACACAAGGGTACTATGTAGGCCGATATACCATGATAAGGTTAAACTGACACACCATGAAGGTGTTAGACCGAGGTACCCTCCCACAGGAGAGAGGCCAACACACTTTATGGAGTAAGTGGTTGACACATCAATGAGAAGCTAAATTGAGATGCCATGTAATTGATTAGTTGATACATGTGTAATGAAGGGTCGTCTCACCTATACTCTTGTCTATGGATATATTCAATACATAGTGTGATGATCTATCTAAGATGTCGTGATTATGAATGGTTAATCTTTAATTATGATGCATAGCTCTAAAAGTCTCTAATAAGGTGGGAGGTTATGTAAGTAGGGTTTAATGGTAAACAATTATCCTAATCATAAGATGGTAAGACTTATGTGCTCACCTTAGAGAAAGATTATAATACATGATAAGTGTCTTCTATATACTCCTCTACATGATCATAACTTGTGAGAGAGGTTAATGAGACCTCTGTGTGTCTACATGATAGTGGTGATGAGCCTATATGAAATCAAAAGGGGTGTTAGCTTTTTTTTATAAACCATCTAAACAAGTTTTATGGTCTAATAAGTGCTTTGTGTATATTTGAAATGTAACCCTCCAGTCATGTAATCTAAGGTTTGGCATTCCTTAGTAAGATAATGGGGTTGATAATTTGTGGAGGGTAACAACATATGGGTCGCTTAATGCTGAAACATCATGTTGGTGTGATAGTCAATGTGTTTACATAATGCATTGTTGTAACCCACGCATAACTTAATGAGGCGTTACACATATACCTTTATGAAATGGTGATACATAGTGCTAATGACACAATGAGCTAGGCATACCTAACTAATGTTGATCAAACTTAAATTGGTTCCAAGAAAGTGGAAATGATGTGTTTAGACTTTGATGATAATAACCATGATGTCAAACCCTAATCAACTATATGTGAAAAGTATTGACCCTGATTATAAGGGTAGGTCATATTATTGAATGTGTATAAATGGAAAGCATGATATTGTAATCTCTCTTTTAATTACATGAATTTAACTTTGTGAGTTAATTGGATGTCATAATTAGTTAATATTATGAAGATGGTTAAATAATATCAAGCATTGGCTATAAGTCACGGTAAGGGAACATGGAAAAGTATGAATATGTGAATGTGCATACTTGGTAATATTATCTAATTCTTAGCTTCATACACCCCAACTTATGGGAGGTGATGAAAGTCAGATATTTGAGATATAATGATGTTTGAGAAGCTTATGTGGAATAAGCAGGAATCCTAATCCTAAATTAAAGAACTTATGATGCATTGCTTGCTTTATTTAAAAGGTGTTTAATGTTTTTTAACACATTCTCTCTCTGAATGTAATAGCTAACGATTGCTATGGTGTATATGTTAGGTGGCACAAGTGATGTTTGGCATGAGTAATGCCTATATGCTCAATAAGGCGTGATGAGATAACAATGAATCATGAGTGTGATGTGATGGATCTTAGGACTTGGTTAGGGCTTAGTGTCTAGTTGAGGTGATATCCTCTTGTACTGGAATGAGGGATTGATGTCCCATGATAATGTGTTGATGGTGACAGCCTTGTGAATGGCAGTGGTATAGTGTTATGAGATGTTGGGAATCAGTCTATAGTTTAAATGATCATATCTTCTTATGTATTACTATGCCCTTTCTTTTACAAAATTTGTCTATGGTTTATACGTTATAACTTGATTGATGTGAAAAGACACTTTATCGGTCTAAATAATCAAGTGGAGTCTAATCATGTAGCTTGCCCTGTGCCATAAACCCATTCAGTGTCAGCATTTGTTGGATGGTGAAATGAGTTCAACTCAGAGTGCATATTTTTTAATATGTGGGGGTGAGGACGAATATCCCCTTATGTCAAGTGATATGTGATACATGATTGGATGTGGGCCATGCCTTAATAAGAGTGTGGCTTTGGGTCGTAGTTCAGTGATACGTGATATAGGAAGGGCTATAGGCCATACCCTGATAAGAGTGCGGCTTCGGGTCGTAGCTCAGTGATATGTGATACATGATTGGCTATAGGCCATACCTTGGTAAAAGTGTGGTTGCAGGATGTAGCTCAATTTTCCAGCACTGTGACCTGTACCAAGGCAGGCTAGACTTGTACAGCTAGACTGTATGTCACTGATAGTAGTTGACTCATGATGTCACTGTAGGTTCATTCATACTGAACGAGAGGGTGAGGTTGTGGATTCTAGCTCTTCCACTAGACCTTGTATGGAACCGATTTTGACTTAGTAGTGGTCGGTTAGATTTGGGTGGTATGATTCAAACCCTAAGGGCATAATAAAATATGTAATCATCCATGTAGTATACATGTATAGGATCAAATATGAGAACATTGGATGAGGCATTGCTTTGCTTTTATACTGCTTAGTTTGTAACATTTATACATGTTCTTCATATTCCTTTTCAAGCATATAGATAACTATTGTGTAGTGTAGATGCCTAAATTGGTTAAACAAGTGAAAGTTTCCCTGCTTAAGAGAATTTGATGAATGCACTCATCTTATAATAATATTCCTTTTTGCTTAGTTATCTGTGATAATAATAGAGTTGGCATAGAGTTATATCTCTCACTAGAACTTTTGTCTCACCCCATTGGTTAAATATCTTTTAGGTTGACGTGCATGTCAAGCTAAAGATCGGATAGCTGAAGATATGATACGAAGAGAAACTACACCTAGTAAATTGTGGTATATGGATAGTGTCTAGTAATAGAGTCCTATGTGTCGTCCTTGTACACTCAAGTCTTTGGGGGTATTCTCGATGTGTTTTGATGACATGATGATCGACATATGGTTTTTGGCTTGTGTGCCTTTGGTGGTATGTACATACATGTAGAACCGTTTGTTATTTTATGTAACAGGTTGATCGGAAAGTGATGATGTAGCACCTTGAATATATGTTATGAAATACAAGTATTGACTCTTGTGTAATAAATCTCAACTCATGGTGTTTGATACAAATCGGTTTTAATTTCCTGTGATCTTCAATGATCTGTTGTTAATGGTTAGTCGTGGTTTAAGTTTTGAGTAATCTCGCTTTGTGTGGCAAAGGGTATCATATTTGGTGGTATCAAAGCTCTAGGTTCGTTGAGTCTATAGAGACACTATTACTAGGATTAGGATGGTGTCTAAGTTAAAAATATGTTATAAAATATGGTGCATACTACCTAATCTCTGTACTTGAGTGCCCTGGCCAGATATTCAAATATTGAAGAAAAGGTGAGCATGGAACTCTTAGATTGATTTCTCTTTGATTACTCTGATCAAGTAGTCATTTTGGAATAATCTAAAGAGCATAAAAAATCAGGAATCATGATGTTAATACCTCCATAATACTATAAAAAGAGATAAGAACTACACTATAACTTACCAAAACTTGAATGTTTGGTTATTAAAAAGGGAAAGATACGGTCCATAAAACCTAAATCTAAGTGTGCATATGATAAGAGAAGTTCTTGAAGTTGTAATTTCAAGAAATGTATGGAGAAAAAGATAGATGAACTTGTGCTAATAACGTAAATCAAGGTGTATAATTCACATAAGATGGAGAGAATTCCTAAAACAAAGATGAAGTTATAAGACAAATAAGAATGAATGATAAGTAAATAAGATGGAACCTGAGTTAATCTAAGACCAACCCGTGAATATGAAAAGATGTAAAGTGCAATTCTCATGATATGTGAAAGGGAACATGGGAGATGATCCATGTTCAATAAAGAATAGGTAAAGAGTAATGATCTTTTTCATGATGTAAGTATGAAAAATGTGGTAAAATAAGGAAATGTTCATGAACATGAAGAGCAATAATCAAAGAAAGAGTAATGACATGTAATCATCTTTATAATTCTTGTGTTGAGGGCAAGGAAACCAAGATGAGACAAGTTAAAATGACACATGAATAGTTGAAACCTTGTGATATAATCAAAGAAAGTGATAATCCCTTTACCTTGATAAGCAAACCCTGGGTAATGATGTAGTGATAAGAGGAATATGTTCCCTTGTATTCTTTCCTTACAAGGATTTGGTTCTCAAGTGGATCCTAAATCACTTTATGTGCATGGGTTAGAAGTGATCCTTAGATGGATACTTTGAAAAGTATCAGTTAGTCTTGGATTTTAGTTCTAAGATAGGGATATCTATGATGGGATATGTCTCGAGATGAAAGAAAGATCCTTTTGACATGTTTGGTTTTGGTTAAAACAATAGAAGATGGATGTGATAAGGATGTGATGTGTTACTAACACTTGTGATGGATACCAAGGTAAGGAATCCTAGTATCCAAGTAGTGCTAGCTGTGTGGGAGAGTGAGAACATGTCTCTTGATAGGATGATTAGGTGTTTGACTACCTAGAAAGATGGACTTTGGGATCAATCCGGTTACAAGCACCCAACCTATATGTATAGACATCACATGTTAAGGGTTTATGCCCCACATAAATGTAACATCGACAAGGATGCTTAAGTTAAAGAGACAATTGTAAGATCGTCTTGGGAAAAGTTCATCAGGCTAAGTACAATCCCTTGGAGTACTCCTATCAGGCTTACAAGTAAGAAAGGTTCCAAGAAGATTATGCATTGGCTATAGATGAATAAGCATGGTTTCCAATCCCTATCTAGTTCAGTTAAGGTGACATATGACATCTTGAGTTACCTCTAAGATAGTTTTCCTTGGATAAGTGGCCTCTACTTATGATAAGAGAACGTACCTCTAAGATAGTTTTCCTTGGATAAGTGACCTCTTCTTATGATAGGAGAATGTACAACTGAGAGTGAGTATGTTGGCAGGATAGTTGGTAAAAGTAAGACTAGTGTTGAGTCAGCAGATCAGAGTAGCGTAGAGGAATCATGATAGGTTTTGAGGTTCCAAGTGGATGATAGAACGTATCTTTAGTCTTTCTTCAAAGAGACATATTGAGATTGAGGAGGGTATGGTAAACTCCTAGAATCAAGAATCTTATCATGTAATGTTATAAGTTGAGACTATGACACATTGGTGGGGGTTGACACCTAAGTTATACAACATACGTATAGTGCTTCTCTGACTAAGAAAGTGTTACCTAACATAGAGTTGACTCTGCAACCAATAGTGGAAGGGATAGTTGAGTTTGTGTCTTGTCTGAAAGATCATGTGTTAACCTTGGATGGAAGAACAGTATGTTAGTCAAGTCTTATGACATCACCCTGACATCAAGTGCCTACGTGAAATTTTGAAGGTGTAATGCATGAGTAACATCCAATCTTCCTTCGCTTGGGATTTCGGGGACGAAATCCTTATTCAGGGTTTATGACTTGTAAGGACCCTGACCTGGGGTTTGGACTAACCCTATTTGTTTTACTTAAGTAAGTTTCTTAGAACTTTAATCTAATACTTTGAGGTGTTTTTTTATCATGTGACACACTTATGTTTCAAGTTTGGTCCTGTTTGAATGTTGTTTGAGCAATAATTCCTTATTTTGGACCAAAGTGTAATTTACCCAAGATGAGGAGTTATCATGCAATATGTCACATGTGAGTGTGTATTTAGTGCTTTATCATCATAAGAGATAGAATTATTCTAAGGGGTGCCTTGTGGAAAGCCTAAGTTCCAAGTTGAGCTTGTATGGTTGATGCTTGTGCTAGTTTTGGTGTAAATTGTAGTTTACCCAGAGTAAAGGGGTTAGCATGCAATTTACCATATATACAGCATTCCTTTCCTTGCTTGATATCATCTAGAGGATAAAGGAAGAGGTGGGCACCTTGTTTGAATATCGGGTAAGGAGTGGCATCCTCATAATGATAAAGTTCTATGAATCATGTGTGATTGACCTTGGATTATAGTGTATCAGTTAAGGGTAGTGTTGTGTATCAGTTTGGGAGAAGTGGTGCCCTTGGCAAGAGGCTAAGAGGCCTAGACTCTACCTAGAGTATATCATCATGGTGTGCATGTTGAGATAGAGAGGTTTCATGTGGTCTTTGTACGTGGGCCAAGTGTCACCTAGACCCTTAAGGTGATGACACCTTTCTTTTGATCTTTCTCTCTTCCTTCAAGTATATAACCCCCTACCTCTTCACACAAGTGAAACCTTTCATCCATTCTTGTTCTTCTCTTCTTGGTGTATGATCTTGGAAGCTTAAGGATCTAGAGGAATCCCCTATGGAGATTGGGAGGTTGAGTTCCTTGCTCATGGTGATTCCTTGTTCAACTTCCATCTTGGTGAGTTATGTTTCTTTGATGGCCATTTCTTTGAGTCCTCTTCTTCATCTTCTTCTTTCTCCTCTCTCAATCATGGATCATACCTTGGATGAAGGTTGATTAGGACGTGGTTCTCTCTCTCTTTCTTTTCTTCTTGAGCCATCATAAACTTGGCACCTTCTTCTTTCTTGAGGTGATGTTGAGGTCAAGTTGGGACTCTTGATGGACTATCTTCCACCTTGAGAACGTGTGCTTTGGAGCTTTAATCATGGAGCTTAAACCCTTGATGGAGACCTTCTTGAGGTGGGTTATATAACTTTTATTATTCTTTATTATTTTCTCTCTTTCATGTGCTTATATTGTTTCTCATATCTTCATCGTTTGTCTTATATACATGCTGGTGGTTAAAGATGGTTTTATGAATTGATTTGAGGAAGCAATTTTGTTTAGTTTGTTGTCCATGTCTTGCACCTTCCTGCCATGACAATAGATGAGCTGAGGGCTGATATCTTAAGGTTGAAGATGACTAAACTGACATGCCTTGAGGGTGCTGATCTGACATGCTTTGTGATGCTCAAACTGTGACACCCAACGGATGCTTAAACTGTGACATCGAGCTGATGATTCTCAAACTGTGATGCCCAGTTGATGCTCAAACTGTGACGCCCAACTAATGCTTAAACCGATACATCTTGATCAAGTGAACATGTATACCTTGTTGATGCCCTAACCCTAACAACCCAGTACACTTCTAACGCAACGCACATGTGAGGGGTGACACACTTGAGGCTGATACCCTATATGATAGTGTGGTCGATACACTAGAATGTGCTATAGCTGACACACGCATGTTGATATGCATAGGGTGACACAAAGGGAGGTGCTTAGGCCGATACAAGTAAAGTGCCAAACTGAGACACCTTGGTTGAGTAAGAGGTCGACATGACAATACCTAACCCGATACACCATAGGTAAAGCTAATGTAACGACCCCGCCTCCCAGTAACCCCCAATTAAGGGAGACTAAAAGGTCAGAGCCATTAACCCAATTAATATGATCAAAGGTTCAACAAATAATCAGTAATAATTATGAAACTCTACCAAACTAAATTGAAATTTGGTAGAAAATAAAACTTTGCATACCTTTTTCAAAAACTTGGATATCTACTTCTATCCACATCTGGAGTCTATTCTAACTAATCCTCCTTTGTACTTTAATTCTTATCTAATTCCACACATGCCATTTCAATGTTTGTCCTTTTCAAACTTGAACCTAAAACGTCGACAAACAAAATGTCGGTCAGCATAAATGAATATGCCGGTATGTGGGGACAACCAAAATTTCACAAATATGGCTAACAATCTAAATATCACAATCAAGTTAATTAATAAGCCAAATTACAATTTCAGTGTGACATTCTCCACTGCTTTTTCCCTAACCCTGGCATACCCACCTTAGGGTTTCTCTTATGCCAATGACTTAAGGCCACCTTCTCAATCCTGAGCTTGGTGCTTGGGGTCACCTCTCATAGTGCCCATTAGTCATTCAATAAAGACCACCTTCTCAATCCCGAGCTTGGTGTCTGGGGTCACCACTCATGGTGCCCATGGGTATTCCCTCCTGGGCTTGACCTTTTTGCATCATCCATCAGGGTGGCATGTAGATGCGAGAATACACACTTTTATTATTATTGTGATAATTATAGTGACTTTATGATTTGCAAGTATGAACATCCAAACTGATAGGTTGCATTCAATACGATGAATCATCTGGAAAACCTTCGAGAAACTAATATGATTAACCATAATTAACCACATACCTGTCAGGCTGACTTGAGTGCAGAAATAATCCAACTAAGCAAGAAATCCAGTAAACAAGCAAGCACACAAGATGATCCTGAAACATGCATCCAATTTACCTATCATTGATCAGGCCATCAAGGTCTATTAAACCCAGCTCGCTTCCTAGGGTTTCTAGTCCACTTTTAGGGTTTCCATTGCAATTAGGGTTTCACTTCATTTTTACTATTTTAACCCTAATATTATACAATTACTCATAAACCCTAATTATCTCATCTACTCCTCATGAAAGATATTAAGGTTACCTTTTAATAACATATAACCCTAATTTCAGATTAAAGGCATAATTAAAAGTCAAATAAGTCCATTATGCCCCTTTTACATTAAAACTACCATTTTTATCCTTTTAATTCATGATACGATCTTTAGGCCCAATTATCATCTTTGGTTCCTTCCAGATTAACAACTCATAGTTCATTATGGTCTAATTCATATATGAACTCTTTTATCATTAATTCCACCTTTATCCATTAGAAAACCCTAATTACCATATTAAGTATATTTATCCACAATTAGGAACTTTTATACTCAAAATAGCTTTGAACCATCATATCTCAGCCTTATTCATGAATTTGAACAAATAAAGTCATTAAGAGTCATAATTACTAACATTAGGGTTTCAAGGCCCATTAAAACTCATTTATGCACATGGAACCCTAAATTAATCCAATTATATGTAAAGTTCATCCTTTTCGATCTTAATGTATCTTTTTATAATTAACATGTTAATATCAACTTTAATCATCCATAAAACCCTTCTTAATACATTAATCATCTCAAAATAGGGTTTCTTAATCATTAATACAGTAAAGTTGATAACTTTCACTATTTTTCGAATTGCAAGAGAAATTAGCTTCTAAATATATTTTTAATGGATTCCTCGCATTTTTCTGAGAAAATTTTATATTTTATACGCATTCATCTGAGCTACCAATAAAAAGATATGAATTTTGCAATATTTACTTACTTGGTCCAATCATTGAGTGTCACGTCATCTCCTTCCATGCAACGTAGTTCGATTAGAAACATAATGAAAAGACGAGTTTGCCCTCATGTAAGTCATTGTTTCTTCAACCCGCGGAGGGGAAAAATGGTCCTAAGTCATCCACCCATCTTCAACCTCGCGGAGACCTAGCGCTGCCACCACGGTCGTGGTTGGCGCGGGTCCTCCTCCTCTTCCCTGACCCCGACGGCACCAGGGAGGGTTCGCCTACCTTCATCACACCTCCACGCACCTCAAGGTACCCTCAGCCTATGGCCAAGGCAGCTCGTTCACGCTGGCTGTATCCGCAACCAACAGTCGGTCTTGCAGTCGTGTTGCTATTGTCATGCACAGGCTAGAGCATGGTGACGATGGAAGAGCCTCTCTTTGGCAACGTAGAACATCACTCATCCATCATGATGACTCCACAGTCCCTCACTGCCCCAGGGTTGGCGCTATTCTCTATCCTAGGGTTTGCTTGCAAAGAAGAAGAAGAAGAAGAAGAGAGAGGGTTGCGTGGGATCTCTCTTGAACTCGAATCTGAGGTTCTACCCTTTATATAGGGGAGGGTATCCACGCCCTAAGATGACCATCCACGAGTTAATAAGTCCTTTTCCCAATAGGAACCCAAGTTCCTTCATTAGGAAGAAAACTTCTCTCTCCTAATTCTCTTCTTAATAAACCATGTTCATTGGATATTTAGGAATTTGAAAATTCTCTTTCTTATTCTTTTTATGCTTGACTTTTAATCCATTGGCACGAATTTATATTTTCTTTTAGTAGAAAATACCTCCTTTTTAACAATGCCACAAAATTCATTAATTATGCATCACATTATCATCTTCTTTTGTATTATTTGTATTTTCTCTTTATTTTTCTCTATTGGGGCTCATTGGACCCCAAGAAACTCTAATATTTCTAAATCCTTTTTAGTGGATACTCATTATCCTTCTAGATGCATCTATATCTATTATTTCTCATTATCTTATTTATTTCTTATTAAAATATCTCTTTTCAAGGATTTCTCTTTATCTCTCTTTTTATTTTCCTTTTTGGAATTCCTTCTAATATTAGAAATCTTATGGATACGAAAATCCACCAAAGATGACTCAATCATACCTCTTTCCACTTGTTTTCCACATTTTATCATTATCTCCTATTTCTTTCTTAATAGAGAAATATTTGATTGATCTTTTCTTTTCTTACTGCATTATTTTTGCAACTTTGGACTCCTTGGAACCCAAGAGGCATGAAATCCACCTTTGGATAATATTCCTTTGCCTTCTAGAGGTTTCTACATCTTTCTTTTCTCCATTTCTTTAATAATGGAGTTTCCTTTGTCTTTTCCTTGTTATTGGGCCCAATAGCCAATAAAGCCCACAAAACAACCAACAAGGCTATTGTAAACAAAATCCTTTTATTTAAAACAAATTATATCAATATTTTTTTCAAATATCTTTAATAGGATAAATTACATTTCTCACCAAAAGAACCCAAAAATTGGGGTTGTAACATCCTTCCCCTCTTATAGGAATTTTGCCCCCAAAATTCCACCAGGCACACAAACAAACAAGATAAGCCTTTCTTATGTCCATCATGGCTCCCATGTGGCCTCACCCTTTCCATGGTGCTTCCCAAGAACCTTCATCATCTCAGATTCTTTCATCTGAGTTCTCTCTCACCTTGGTATATCGTACCCTCATTGGTGACTCATGACATTTCAGCCTCTCATAAAGTTGAATAGGTTCAGGGCTCAGCACATGGCTTGGGTACCTCACATAGTGCTCTAGATCAGACTCATGGAACACATTATACATCACGTTATCCTGAGGGGTAAGGCTAAACTTAACCATATCCACTAATCCATCTCAAATGGACCTATGTAGCTGGGACTCAGCTCTCTTAGCTATAACTTAGAGGGGTCGGATTTCACATCACATACTCTCCCACAGTGAACTACATGCCAGACTGATTTGCATCAGCTCATGACTCATGTCTCCCCTGGGCTCTCTTTCAGCCATTTCATGATCAAAGTGACTTCATCTGCACACACTGTGGTCATTTTCTGACCTTCACGAGGTCCCTTCACCAACATCATCTTAATGAAGTGGTGACCGACACAACCTCCCTTATAGAGCTCCTTTACATCTCGATACTGGCTATGGTGGTTATCATCACATCTTGCAGAGGACAAGAACTATCTCTATGTATCACCCTAAACAAGCACACATGCTCTTATCAGACCCTCTAGTCTGGATTATACTAACCATTAGTTAGGGGTGATAAACTATACTAACATCGAGTTCTTCATGTACCTACTTCCACCGCATGGAAGTGAATCTTTAGGTTATACTCAAGAACTTTTGAACTTACATCATGGTGTAGTTGAACCATCTCTTTCTCATATGTAGTTCAACTAGATCCGTCCCGTACAGCATTCTTTCTTTCTCATGTCATCTAGGTAAGGCGATCTACCATAACCCATATTGCATCTTGACCTTCCTTGGTCTAGGGAAGACTTACCACAACAACCATAGTGATGAACTCCCATTTCCTCTCGGGGACTCTTTATCCTCTATACCAACTCATTGGGTTATTGGTGTTCATCCTTCACCTCCTGGCTTGCATGGCGACAAGCCACATGCAACTTCATCTTAAGCATCCAAAGTACTATTGCCACTTACTATCTTAGTAGTACCACGGTGATGATCTTAAAATCATGATCTCCTATATGTCATGATTCCTCAAGATTGATTCCTCAGAAACCCTAAACCACTCTAGTCGGGTTTCATCACCTTCTTCTCCAAAGAAGTGCATTTGAGGTTCTACAACCATCCTTTTATTGCATCAAGGCCTAGGCTGGCTAACCAAACAACTACTAACTTAATCAACAATCTCATTACATCTGAGTGTTAGCCAAACATATCTCCTTTTTCAAACTTAGGGTTAACCTAACAACCTCTTCTAGCCTCTAGCTAAACTAGGCAGCTGTATCTCAACCAGAGCATCCATTACTACCTCACATCCTTAGGTGTTAGGTAATGTTGAAGACACACACCTCCATGTATTCCACTTATCATCTCATCTCAGACTCAACAAGAAAACTTAGAGCTCATCTTCTTGGTTATCAAACTCAACCTTGTATGACTCGCAAATTCCACATAGCTCATGATACAAGCATCCTCATAAGATGACTACCTTAATTCTCTTGATGTTTGTAAACCATCCACATATCATTTACTCTACAAGGGTATGTTATCATCTCTATCCTCATACCTCATAGCAATGTTCCAACTCCCATCATCTTTATCCTTAGTGTATGGCATGCGTACTGTCCTATCTCTCACTCCCATAACAAGAGGAAATAAGCATTTGGCAGCCTTCCAAACACAAAGTTCTTCCTATTCTAAGAGTAGAGATGGTACATCCCACATTTCTAGTACACCTTCAAATCTAAGTTGAAATGTGCAACATACGTCTCTACATCGTGATCATCTTGATATCAAGGTTACTTCCATGGAAAACGGGTCTCAAACCTACTTGGGTCACCACACAATCCTTGGTCATCTCCTCTAAGTCTATAGGGTGTCGGCATTTTTGGGGTCATCCCTCTTCCCTTATGCATCTAGAGAGTGCCCTCCTCATCTGCCCTTTGGGTCCCATGAGTTCATGAAGGTGATCAATCTCCTAACCCATGGCCCTCAGACAACGATAGCTACTACCTCCCGACCCTATGGTCATGTGTACTAGGGAATCAGGCAACTCCTACTTCCATCGGTCTTATCCCTACCTGACCCTAGAATAGACTTAGGATTCTAACATAGTACATGTCCAACTTAGAACCTTACCCAAGCCTTCATCATCTCTCTCTCTCTGCATTCTTGGGATGACTTTCATCCTTTCATAGGGATCATGGCGACCTTCCTACCTTGGTCAGGCCCCATACCGGTTACCTCCATGGTAACACATCCACATGCACTTAGAGATGGTTATCTATGGGTCTACAGGTTCATTCTCATATTGTGTACTTTTTACTTAGCTTCTCAAGATCCTATGAGACAACTTTAGGTTACCTCAAAACCAACAAAACTGGTATACACCCTACAAAAGGGTCCCTCTCCCAGGATGGGAGGAAACTATCTCTTGATAGCAAAAAAGGTCACAAATGTCCTTATGTCTAGGGTTTACATCCACCTGAGCATGCTTAACCCTAGCATGCTACTAAGGCATAAGTAGACCACCTACTAAACCATACTAGGTCATACTTGTTCTCATTCCTCAACATTGGATGAAGATCATACCTTCCCATGTCACCAACTTAGTTGTATGGGGTTCATCAAACATACCTTAGACTTAAGGGGTTTCCCTTTCCTCTCAACATGAGGAGTGCCATGCTCGAATCTATAGAAACTCAAATCTCATCATGATCATCAGGTACACCACTTCCCCTCTTAGGTCTAAGAACCCTAGGTTCACTTTTTGGATGTCCAACTACATGCTCAACCTTTTATCCACGAACCAAGCATGTACAAGGTATGACATGAACTTCCCACGATCCTTCTATTTGAACAACACTTCAGAGTGGAGTCCTCCTCAAGGACAACCAACTAAGTGTAAGGCCTTACAACTTGTTACTAAACCTCTTCAGGGTCTAAGGAACTCTTTTTCCCATCTTAGAAGGTAAACACCTATACCATAGGCACATAGGCACCAGAAGCCTCATCTTATCTCTAGGGTTTAGTTCCTCTAAAGGCAACCAAGATATCGTCAGCCTATAGGGATCAAGCATGAGGCAACTACTATCATTCACTTAGGTTGCATCATCCTCAACTCCCCACTGTTCCTCATATCTCAGAGTCTAAGCTTCCAACCTTCTTGCCTGGGTCCTGCTCTCTCTCTCTCTCTCTCTAGAGCTAACCCTACAAATAGCCTTACTACTAGAGGTCCTCTCTCCATGAAGGATCAAGCTCACAAGCATACCCCTACATGGGTGAAGCCTATGTTCAAACTTATGTTTGCTCAAGATTATCCATAGCCCTTTATGCTTATCTCATAAGCTATCCAACATACTCTCCTGGAAAAGGTTTCAACCTATTGCCCGCCCTACTAACGTACTCTGGGTGCATGTTATACCCTACTCACATAAGACCATAGGGTTTTAATAGGTTCTTCACTAACCTCATCGTTGAAGGAGCTATCCTTCATTCTAACATGCACAACCCTTTCCCGGGTTGGGTCGTCAAAGGTACTAGGTCATCCAACCTCACATGGCTCATATCGTCATGGGAATCTGAAAGCATGTCCACCCACACACCTGGTCTATCATGACATCTAACTCATCGTGCCATCTCTCTCTCTAAACACCACTTAGGGTTAGGGTTAGCATCATCCTCAAAGGATGTGCCAGGTCTCTACTTATAATGGAGGTCTCTACTTCCAATACTAACTTCCTCTACTCATCCTCCTAACAAGAAGGTCTAGCCTCAGGTCTCTCCTGAGGGCATGACAACATATGTCATATGACCTAAGCATGTATCTATTCTTTAGTTTACACTTAAACTATTAAGCATATGTCCATGACATCTTATTTACATGCTTTTCATTAATTTGGTGGAGGATTCCTTAAACCTTATCAACTTTACCCATACCTTAAGAGGGTGAGGAAAAGAGAGAAAACCCTAATCCTTAAAATCCTTAACAACATTTGAGTTGAGAAGGGATGAACAAGATGAGAGAGTCCTAAAGGTATCTTATTTTGAGTCAAATCCTGAGACATTGGCCAGGCAGTCACACCAATCCGGGAGTCCTCGTATTCTGACTAGTGGTGCGGAGGAAAATATTGCCAGCTCCCAGACGTGATCCTTTTCTAGACATCTTTGTCTTTCGGAAAATCCTCTAATAACTCCATTGGGTTCTATAGAGTTTGTAAAATTTAATAATTACTAAATATTAAATGAGGAACCAATTCTCTAATACCAAATGTAACGACCCCGCCTCCCGATAATTCCCAATTAAGGGAGACCAAAAGGTCAGAGTCGTTAACCCAATTAACAAGATCAAAGGTTTGACAAATAATCAGTAATAATTATGAAATTCTACCAAACTAAACTGAAATTTGGTATAAAATAAAACTTTGCATACCTTTTTCAAAAACTTGGATATCTACTTCTATCCACATCTGGAGTCTATTCTAACTAATCCTCCTTTGTACTTTAATTCTTATTTAATTCCACATATGCCACTTTAATGTTTGTCCTTTTCAAACTTGTACCTAAAACGCCGACAAACAAAACGTCGGTCAGCATAAATGAATATGCCGGTATGTGGGGACAACCAAAATTTCGCAAATATGGCTAACAATCTAAATATCACAATCAAGTTAATTAACAAGCCAAATTACGCTTTCAGTGTGACATTCTCCACCGCTTTTTCCCTAACCCTGGCATACCCACCTTAGGGTTTCTCTTATGTCAATGACTTAAGGCCACCTTCTCAATCCTGAGCTTGGTGCCTGGGTTCACCTCTCATAGTGCCCATTAGTCATTCAATAAAGACCACCTTCTCAATCCCGAGCTTGGTGTCTGGGGTCACCACTCATGGTGCCCATGGGTATTCCCTCCTGGGGTTGACCTTTTTGCATCATCCATTAGGGTGGCATGTAGGTGCGAGAATACACACTTTTATTATTATTGTGATAATCATAGTGACTTTATGATTTGCAAGTATGAACATCCAAACTGATAGGTTGTATTCAATGTAATGAATCGTCCGGAAAACCTTCGGGAAACTAATGCGATTAACCATAATTAACGACATACCTATCAGGCTAACTTGAGAGCAGAAATAATCCAACTAAGCAAGAAATCCAGTAAACAAGCAAGCACACAAGATGATCCTGAAACATGCATCCAATTTACCTATCATTGATCAGGCCATCAAGGTCTATTAAACCTAGCTCGCTTCCTAGGGTTTCTAGTCCACTTTTAGGGTTTCCATTGCAATTAGGGTTTCACTTCATTTTTACTATTTTAACCCTAATTTTATACAATTACTCACAAACCCTAATTATCTCATCTACTCCTCATTAAAGATATTAAGGTTACCTTTTAACAACATATAACCCTAATTTCATATTAAAGGCACAATTAAAAGTCAAATAAGTCCATTATGCCCCTTTTACATTAAAACTACCAATTATATTCTTTTAATTCATGATACAATCTTTAGTCCCAATTATCATCTTTGGTTCCTTCCGGATTAACAACTCATAGTTCATTATGGTCTAATTCACATATGAACTCTTTTATCATGAATTCCACCTTTATCCATTAGAAAACCCTAATTACCATATTAAGTGTATTTATCCACAATTAGGAACTTTTATACTCAAAATAGCTTTGAACCATCATATCTCAGCCTTATTCACGAATTTGAACAATTAAAGTCATTAAGAGTCATAATTACTAACATTAGGGTTTCAAGGCCCATTAAAGCTCATTTATGCACATGGAACCCTAAATTAATCCAATTACTTGTAAATTTCATCTTTTTCGATCTTAATGTATCTTTTTATAATTAACATGTTAATATCAACTTTAATCATCCATAAAACCCCTCTTAATACATTAATCATCTCAAAATAGGGTTTCTTAATCATTAATACATTAAAGTTGATATCTTTCACTATATTTCGAATTTCAAGAGAAATTAGCTTCTAAATCTATTTTTAATGGATTCCTCACATTTTTCTGAGCAAAATTTATATTTTATACGCATTCATCTGAGCTACCAATAAAAAGATACAAAATTTGCAATATTTACTTACTTGGGCCAATCATTGAGCACCACATCATCTCCTTCCATGCAACATAGCTCGATTAGAAACATAACAAAAATGCGAGTTTGCCCTCACGTAAGTCATTGTTTCTTCAACCCGCAGAGGGGAAAATTGGTCCTAAGTCATCCACCCATCTTCAACCTCATGGAGACCTAGCACTGTCGCCACGACTGTGGTTGGCGCGGGTCCTCCTTGTTGGATAAATTAGATATTATGATAAATCCCTTTGTTTCGATGATGACAAACATTTCATTCTTATTAATCTAACGAGCTACTTGAGTGTGCAGGATGACAAAGTAGCAAGGGAAAATCCAAGAGCTTACTTAGTTTTATTTTCATGCAATGTAATCAATGTTGTAAAACTTGTACAAATATATAATGTACAAGTACTTAGATTTGCATGTAAATCAAGCGTTAGATTTTCCCTAGCCAAACACCATAGTTAGACATGTCATCCCATTTAAATAGGATCACCTTTGCACACTCACACATATAATTAATGCTTAAATTGAAACCTTGAAACAGGATCATCCTCGGTCGACAAACTCCTCGACCGAGACACTCTCGGTCGACCATCTTCTCGACCGAGAAAGATCCAAAGTAGCCGTTAGACACAACAGACAAGTTAGTTGGTAGTTGAAGAAAGACGTTGCAAATCACTTGTTCCAGAGAGCCTGTCGGTCGACAAAACTTCGACCGAGTAGGTGTCTCGGTCGACCATTTGTCAACCGAGATGGTCTCTGACAGCAACTGCAGAATAAATTAATTAGCCGTTGTTAAAGCAACAACTTTGTACCTAACGGCTAGTTAAGCACTTAGAAACCCCTAGAAGTTGTCTAGAACGTCCTTAAGCATACTTAGGCCATTCCTATAAATAGGACAAGCCATAGGACACTAGAATTCACTTGTTACACTTGAAAATACACTTGAGCATACTTGAGCAATCTTTTGCAAGCAAATTTGAGCACTGTGATCATTGGCCTACTTTCTCCTTAGCTCAATCTCGTGTCCTATAGGCTAGATTCTCCTACCCACAGCAATCACAAGTTCATATACTTGGCTAGGAGATCTTACGCTTGATCTAGGCATATCAAGCCTCGGGCTTAAAGGATAAGTTGTAATTTCCTTTTTCTTTCTTGTTCCTGTTTATCTTTTGTACTCTCCTTGCTACTCCTAGGGTTGGAGGCTGCGGATTGGAGAGGGTTGACTTCTCAGGTAGAGAAGGGGACTTCAAGCTACTTCAAGAAGGCTATCGCAAGGGAAGCTACTGCAGAAGGCTGGTGCAACGGGAGTTGGTGCATCTACTTCAAGGGAAGGCTGCTTCAAGGTTGGCGATTACTTCTAGGTGAAGGCTGCTTGAAGGGTTTAGGAAAAGAGATTGTATTTTATGTAAATTCCTTGAAGAGGTAATAAAATAAATTTCTTTTCAAATCCCGGTTGGGTAAGCAACCGGGTAGTGGATTGACGGCTATAGTATTTGCTATAGTTGGAACCACTCTAAACCTTGTGTCTCCTTGTCCAATATTTTCATTGTGGTTGTTTGAGTTCAATAATTGTTAAATTATCTATAAAACTCTATTCACCCCCCCTCTAGTAGTTTTCAATTGGTATCAGAGCGGGCTTCAAGGAACCCTAACCAGGTCTTGAAGAATGGAGGGAAATGGTGAAAAGTGCTTGGACAAAACCACTACATGCTGCAATTGGTGTTTAGGAACAAATCACAAAACAACCGGATGCCCATGGAGATCAAAGGAAGAGGATAAGCACAAAGAATGCTTTATTGCTACAACTAGTGAAGAAGAAGAAGAAGAAGAGGTAAGTCTTTTTGATTTATCTAAAGAAGAACTAGTTGCTATTATTGAAGAAACACATAATAAATATGTTGAGTGCAAAAAGAAATTAAAGAAATCAAATAAGGAAAATGGTCATCTAAATGTTAAACTTCTTGCTCTTGCATCTGAAAATGAGAATCTTAAAGAGGGAAATAAATTTTCTGATCTTAAGTTAAAATCTATGGAAGCCGATTGCAAGCTCCTTTCTGTTGAAAATTCAAACTTACAGACTCAAGTAAACGATCTTCAGAAACAACCATTATTGTGCACCCATATAGATTATGACACTATTGTTAAAGAAAGAAATTTATTGTCATCAAATCTAGACCAAGTAAAAATAGACATTAAGAAAAGAATGGATGAGATTGCCAAGCTACAACAACAAGTTCATAGTTTGAATAACCATGGCATTCTTGATCAAATTCTAGATAATCCCTATCAACAAATTGGGAGAAGGGGACTAGGTTACAAGCCTAAAGGAAAATCTCATCAACAACCTAGTCAGAGAAAGTCACAAACCCAATCTATATATGTACCTAAAAGGACATCCTCACCCAATGACAACATAGGACACAACCATAGAAAAAGATATGAAGTTGACTCAATATGTTGTCATTACTGTTTGCGCCTTGGTCACTATTCATTTTCATGTCCTTATAAGAGAAAAGATGTAGAGTTAGTTTGAATTCCAAAACCTCCAAACTAAATGAACAAAATCAAGTTGAGATATGACCAAAGACATTAGTTGCATATTCCTATGTCTATCTCAACTCTACATAGTTACAAATGTAAATGAAATTAATATTAGTTTGTTCCCTAGATGATTTAAAGTCTAAGTCAAATGAAAAGAAAAATTCCTATTTTCATATGATTTTTCGTAAAAGTATTTTCCGGTCTATACATATACTGGAATTATCATTGTATGCTTTATACCATGCTTTCATCATTAGGTGCGTATAGAAAATTGTTTGCAAGCCAGCAAAATAATTTATTAGTTATATGTTATTGCTTGCAACAAAATCTCTAACTCAGTATCTCTGAAATAATTAATTATGTCTCCAATTAAGTAGTATGCTTCAACTTGATATTTAAATTTTATGCAGATATTAGACTCAATATATTCAAATCTGAAAAATATCTGCAAAATTTGCCTCTTGGTCAAAATAAAACTTGACTAAGGGGCGCTATGGTCGTAGTCAAGGGCGACCTAAAATAAGCTTCGACAAAAATTGCTTATTTTTGGAAATTCTCTCTTTGAACCTAATCTTAATATAAATCTTTCTTGAAAATTAAATCATTTGTTATCATTTAAGCCTTAAATTATCCCAATATTACTCCTTTAGAATATCCATATAAATGCTCTACAAAAATGATCTACCATTTGCATTTAAAAATCAGCTTTAAAAGTTATACTCAGTAAGTCTGTCGGTCGACGAATTCGTCGACCGAGAACCTCTCGGTCAGCCCATCCCTCTCGACCGACAAATACTAAACAGACTCAATATCGGACGAACTGTCGGTCGACAAATTCTCGACCGAGACAACGTCGGTCGACAAGTGCTCGACCGAGAAATAGCCGTTGGATACGACCGTTGTAAACCGACCGTTATGACCTTTTTTTGACCGTTGGGGAACCAAGTGGCGCGTCTGCAACTCGACCGTTGCGGACGCTCGGTCGACGAATCGTCGACCGACCAGGTCGCTGGAATGCTATAAATAGGAGCAAAAACGAGTCACTTACTCACACTTGCATTTTCTTGCCTCCATAGTCCATCTCTAGTGTATTTTTGTGCAACCCTTCAGCATTCTTATCCTCCAATCTTCCTTGCTTCTTCTCCACACTCAAGAAACACAAATGGCCTCATCCTCAGCTGTCCGTGGGAAGAAGAAAGTCGCCGGAAGAAAAAGAAGAGAAGATCGGGAAGCCACTCCGCCACTAACGATCATCAACGACATCGCCTTCGTCGACGGAGATGCTGGAGATCGATATCTACGGCTTTCCTCTAAAGCTTCTCTTCCCCGACGCCCGGTCGAAGCTATGGACTTCATCAACATAGTCGATCTGGAGAATCTCTTTGGAGTGCAAAAGCTGAAGGACTTCATCAATCCTTCTTTTCCTTTCTATTCCACTAAGGTAGTCAACGAATTCTATGCCAATCTCTTATCCCACACCGAAAATGAAACCACATTCTTTTACACCATGGTCAATGGGCGTAGTTTTAAATTTACCGAAGGGGATATTCTTGATATGCTAGAAATTGATATAGATGAATACCAAGATTTCCTTGACCTTACCACCGGCAATCCATTAAATTTATTTTCCCATGATGACCACTCCACTAGTCTTAGTGATATAAAAAGAGCCATATTTCAAACCAATACCACTTGTCATGAAGATAGGGGAACCTATTATGCAATAAACCTGAAACCTGCATGTAGGATAGTAAACCTCATTGTTTCCACAAACATACATCCTAGAGCCAATAAATCTGAGGTCCCTATTTTCCGCATGTGTCTAATTTATGCTATCATAAAAGAAATTCCTATAAACTTCATTCGCATAATACTTAAAAACATGCTTGAGTCTTCTGGCAATCCACCGTATGCCGATTTTGTATGCCAGATCACTCAACATTGTCTTAAGTTACAAATTGAAGATATGGGGTATACATGGGAGCGTAGACCACCAAAGATAAGTAAGAACACCGTAGAGAAGATGGGGATTGACTTTGGTCATAAAAGGGCAAGAGTAGAAGGAGAATCATCACATCAAGATATACCACCACCCCCTCCTACTAATCTTTCTGTTGATCCCATCCAAAATACTCTCACTTATCTTGTCGGCTCCCAATATCATCTTAGTAACCAACTCAACTATACCCACCATGCCATGACATACTTAAATCAAAGAATGCAAAATCTTTCTCCGAGCCAAACTGATGAATATCCGCATTCCTTAAATCCTGGCATGCTCAACCCATTTAACCCTTCATACAACTACTATCAACCTCCACCTCCACCATCAATGGATCTTGCACATACTCAATTTTCCTCCATACAATTGCAAGATATAGCTGCTCACTTCCGATTTGACCGAGTTCCCACATTTCTGGAAGCATATGCGTTAACTACAACAGGTGCTTTGGATTGGCAAACTCTGGACAAATATTATGGAGCCGAGCCATTCCTTGGGAAAGATCCGGACATCGATGTAATTCTTAAATCTTTCCAGTGAAGTGTTGAAGTTGTACTAGTTGTAATGACAATGATTGTAATTAATTGGTCATTTCTATATGATTGTAATATTTTCCAAGCTATTGAATGAAGTTTGCCATCTTTGCTTGATTCAAATGGTTATTCTTTTAAGCATATGAGACATCTTCAAAAAATATGGATTATAAGTTCATTATTGTAGAGCATAACAAATAAGGGGAGTAATAATTAAAACAGGCAACTATTAAAATTGTGGCTAAATTGACAAATGACAAAACAGTTCTCCAGAAACATCCTCGGTCGAGCAACTAGTCGACCGAGAACACTGTCGGTCGAGCAATTGTCGACCGACTGGGTTTCTGTTTTCCAGACTGCCATAAATTGCATACATCTTTGTTAATCATGGAGATCATCTACAACATTTTATAGTTTTTGCTTAGTACTCAAACTTTCATTTGAGATATCTATCTAAGGGGGAGCAAAGCATAAGACTAAGGGGGAGATCATAAAAACAACTTTGACCATTTAAATTGAAGAAGCTCACAAAAACATTGTAACCACCATATGTAGCTGGACATTTTCCTTGATTATAAAGAAATTTATGAATTTATTCAAAATAGTATCTTGTACTTGAAGGAACTCTCTACCCAAAACAGGGCTTAACATCCCTTGCATTTGGATGGAGACATTTTTATGTACTCTAAGCTTAGAGGATTCTCATTTAATTCAGGGCTTAACATCCTTTGATAAATGAGAAATCAATATACATTCATCATACGCTTAAGGGAATCTCATATCATTTCAAGGCTTAACATCCTTTGCAAATGATTGAGAAACAAATTGTGGATAAATTAGACAAAAATCTATGTTTTTAATAGGATATCCATTTAAGGGGGAGCATAATATTAAGGGGGAGAAGAAAAATAAAATATTCAACTTGGATATCTTTTTGAAGTGACAAAGGGGGAGAAAGAATATAAAAATCAAAACTATAAATGAGTTTCATCACATCTTGGCCAGCACTCACTTGCAAAACATAAATGGCTACAAAAGGTAATTTTTAGGTATGAAACTCACATGCTTTATATTTTCTTATTTCATATTTAGGAAATGTGTGTCATCTTCAAAAAGGGGGAGATTGTTGGATAAATTAGATATTATGATAAATCCCTTTGTTTCGATGATGACAAACATTTCATTCTTATTAATCTAACGAGCTACTTGAGTGTGCAGGATGACAAAGTAGCAAGGGAAATCCAAGAGCTTACTTAGTTTTATTTTCATGCAATGTAATCAATGTTGTAAAACTTGTACAAATATATAATGTACAAGTACTTAGATTTGCATGTAAATCAAGCGTTAGATTTTCCCTAGCCAAACACCATAGTTAGACATGTCATCCCATTTAAATAGGATCACCTTTGCACACTCACACATATAATTAATGCTTAAATTGAAACCTTGAAACAGGATCATCCTCGGTCGACAAACTCCTCGACCGAGACACTCTCAGTCGACCATCTTCTCGACCGAGAAAGATCCAAAGTAGCCGTTAGACACAACAGACAAGTTAGTTGGCAGTTGAAGAAAGACGTTGCAAATCACTTGTTCCAGAGAGCCTGTCGGTCGACAAAACTTCGACCGAGTAGGTGTCTCGGTCGACCATTTGTCGACCGAGATGGTCTCTGACAGCAACTGCAGAATAAATTAATTAGCCGTTGTTAAAGCAACAACTTTGTACCTAACGGCTAGTTAAGCACTTAGAAACCCCTAGAAGTTGTCTAGAACGTCCTTAAGCATACTTAGGCCATTCCTATAAATAGGACAAGCCATAGGACACTAGAATTCACTTGTTACACTTGAGAATACACTTGAGCATACTTGAGCAATCTTTTGCAAGCAAATTTGAGCACTGTGATCATTGGCCTACTTTCTCCTTAGCTCAATCTCGTGTCCTATAGGCTAGATTCTCCTACCCACAGCAATCACAAGTTCATATACTTGGCTAGGAGATCTTACGCTTGATCTAGGCATATCAAGCCTCGGGCTTAAAGGATAAGTTGTAATTTCCTTTTTCTTTCTTGTTCCTGTTTATCTTTTGTACTCTCCTTGCTACTCCTAGGGTTGGAGGCTGCGGATTGGAGAGGGTTGACTTCTCAGGTAGAGAAGGGGACTTCAAGCTACTTCAAGAAGGCTATCGCAAGGGAAGCTACTTCAGAAGGCTGGTGCAACGGGAGTTGGTGCATCTACTTCAAGGGAAGGCTGCTTCAAGGTTGGCGATTACTTCTAGGTGAAGGCTGCTTGAAGGGTTTAGGAAAAGAGATTGTATTTTATGTAAATTCCTTGAAGAGGTAATAAAATAAATTTCTTTTCAAATCCCGGTTGGGTAAGCAACCGGGTAGTGGATTGACGACTATAGTATTTGCTATAGTTGGAACCACTCTAAACCTTGTGTCTCCTTGTCCAATATTTTCATTGTGGTTGTTTGAGTTCAATAATTGTTAAATTATCTATAAAACTCTATTCACCCCCCCCCCTCTAGTAGTTTTCACTCCTCTTCCCTGACCTTGACGGCCACCAGGGAGGGTTCGCCTACCTCTGTCGCACCTCCACGCACCTCAGGGTACCCTCAGCCTACGGCCAAGGCAGTTGGTTCACGCTGGCCATATCTGCAACCAACAGCCGATCTTGCATCAGTTCTGCTGTTATCATGCACAGTCTAGAGCATGGTGACGATGGCAGAGCCTCTCTTTGGCAACGTGGAACATCACTCATCCATCGTGATGACTCCACGATTCCTCGCTGCCCCAGGGTTGGTGTTATTCTCTATCCTAGGGTTTGCTTGCAAAGAAGAAGAAGAAGAAGAAGAAGAAGAGAGAGGGTTGTGTGGGATCTCTCTTGAACTCGAACTCGAGGTTCTACCCCTTATATAGGGGAGGGTATCCACACCCTAAGATGACCATCCACGAGTTAATAAGTCCTTTTCCCAATAGAAACCCAAGTTCCTTCATTAGGAAGCAAACTTCTCTCTCCTAATTATCTTCTTAATAAACCATGTTCATTGGATATTTAGGAATTCGAAAATTCTCTTTCTTATTCTCTTTATGCTTGACTTTTAATCCATTGGCACGAATTTATATTTTCTTTTAGTAGAAAATACCTCTTTTTTAACAATGCCACAAAATTCATTAATTATGCATCACATTATCCTCTTATTTTGTATTATTTGTATTTTCTCTTTCTTTTTCTCCATTGGGGCTCCTTGGACCCCAAGAAACTCTAATATTTCAAAATCCTATTTAGTGGATACTCATTATCCTTCTAGATGCATCTATATCCATTATTTCTCATTATCTTATTTATTTCTTATTAAAATATCTCTTTTCGAGGATTTCTCCTTATCTCTCTTTTTATTTTCCTTTTTGGAATTCCTTCTAATATTAGAAACCTTATGGATATGAAAATCCATCAAAGATGACTCAATCATACCTCTTTCCACTTATTTTCCACATTTTATCATTATCTCCAATTTCTTTCTTAATAAAGAAATATTTCATTTGATCTTTTCTTTTCTTACTACATTATTTTTGCAACTTTGGACTCCTTGGAACCCAAGAGGCATGAAATCCACCTTTGGATAATATTCCTTTGCCTTTTAGAGGTTTCTACATCTTTCTTTTCTCCATTTCTTTAATAATGGAGTTTCCTTTGTCTTTTCCTTGTTATTGGGCCCAATAGCCAATAAAGCCCACAAAACAACCAACAAGGCTATTGTAAATGAAATCCTTTTATTCAAAACAAATTATATCATTATTTGTTCAAATATCTTTAATAGGAGAAATTACATTTCTCACCAAAAAAACCCCAAAAATTGGGGTTGTAACAGCTAACCTGTCACACCATAGGTATATCTAAACTGCCACACTTGATGATGTTATGACCGATATCATCTTGATGTGTCAAGGATGACACAAGGGTAGTGTGTAGGTCGATATACCATGATGAGGCTAAGCCTCCCATAGGAGATAGGCCGACACACTTTGTGGAGTACGTGGTTGACACATCAGCATAAAGCTAAATCGAGATGCCATGTAATTGATTAGTCGATGCATGTGTAATGAAGGGTCGTCTCACTTATACTCTTGTGTATGGATATGATGATCTATCTAAGATGTCGTGGTTATGAATGATTAATCTTTAATTATGATGTGTAGCTCTAAAAGTCTCCAATAAGGTAGGAGTTTATAGAAGTAGGGTTTAATGGTAAATGATTATCCTAATCATGAGATGGTAAGACTTATGTGCTCACCTTAGAGAAAGATTGTAATCCATGACAAGTGTCTTCTATATTCTCCTCTACATGATCATAACTTGCAAGAGAGGTTAATGAGACCCCTATATGAGTACATGATAGTGGTGATGAGCCTAGATGAAATCAAAAGGGGTGTTAGCTTTTGTGTAGAAGCCATGTAAACAAGTTTGATGGTCTAATAAGTGTTTTGTATATATTTGAAATGAAACCCTCCAGTTGTGATGACCTGGTTACAAATCAAGCCATCACCAGTAAAATCATGGAATTATTATAAACAACAGAATTAGCAAAAATCACTAAGAATTAAAACCATTTCTTGCACATAGATCCTTTTGCAGTAAACTCTTACAAAAAGAACCAAAGCTTTATATACATGTGGTCATATTGTACATTCAATGTATCATCTCTTCTCAAGGATAACCAGTACCAGTTACTTTACCCTGATATATACAACAACAACATAAAAACCTTGAGATAAACAAACCAAAATCTCAAGTCGTTCATAAAAACCACTAAGAGATATCTCCCAAGGACCTGAGAGTACAAAGACGACACATAGACTTCTATCTACAAGACCTTGATAGTCAGTGTACTCAACCTGAGCTACAACTGCTATCCCTACTAATATGATCCTTCTTCTGCAGTCCAGTTCCTAGTTCCTCGATAGCGTCCACCTAAAAATTGTGGATCCCACAGGGTGAGACTATTGTCCCAGTGAGAGATATAACTCTCTGCCAATAATATTATTATCATAGGAAATAGTAAAGACTGAACAGAAGATATTTAAGCAGCTAGCAGAATTACAAAACATCTATTTGTTTGAAAAGGAATATAAAGAACATGTATAACATCTATCTACTAAGATGTATGAAAATAATAAGGAATCAACCAATGTTTTCCGTATTTGATCCTTAAATAGATATGCTACACAACTGATTACATGTTCGCATTCATACTTATGCCCAGAGGAGATGAGATATACCGCTCATACTCCAACTGACCACTAGTAAGTCAAAATCGGTACCATACAAGGTCAATGACAGAGCCGGCTGTCAAGACCTCACCTTTTGTTACAACCCCAATTTTTGGGTTCTTTTGATGAGAAATGTAATTTCTCATATTAAAGATATTTGAACAAATAATGATATAATTTATTTTGAATAAATGGATTTCGTTTACAATAGCCTTGATGTCTATGTTGTGGGCTTTATTGGTTATTGGGCCCAAATAATAAGGAAATTCAATTAGTAAATGAATAATTGAATTTTTAAGAAAAGAAATATGTAGAAACCTCTAGAAGGCAAATCCAAAGAGGATTTCATGCCTCTTGGGTTCCTTGGGTACCAAGGAGTCCAAAGTTGCAAAAAGAAAGCAATAAGAAAAGAAAATATTAATTAAGTATTTCTTTATTAAGAAATAAATTGAAAATAATGATAAAATGTGGAAAATGAGTGGGAAGAGGCATAAATGAGATTTCTTGGTGAAATTGCGTATCCATGAGGTTGCTAATATTAAAAGGAATACCAATGACGAAAATAAAAGAGAAATAAAGAGAAATCCTCAAAAAGAGATATTTTAATAAGAAATAAACAAGATAATGTGAAATAATGCATATAGATGCATCTAGAAGGATAATAAGTATCCTTAAAAAGTAATTTGGAAATAATAGAAATCCTTGGGATCCAAGGAGTCCCAATAAATAGGAAAGAAAGAGAAAATACTAAATTTGCAAAATAAAAGGGATAATGTGGTACCTTAGTAATGAATTATAAGGTATTGATAAAAATGAAATATTTTCTATTAAAAGGAAAACTTATTTTCGTGGCCAATCAATTAAAGGCCAAGAACAAGAAGCTAAAAGAGATAATTTCAAATTCCTTAATAGTCAAGGATCATAGTTAATCCAAGAATTAATTAAAGGAGAAAGCTTATACTTGTTTAAAGGAATGAAAGTTTCCTTTTGAGAAGGGACCTTGTTTTCTTTGTGGACAAGTATCCTTGGGCATTACCCTTCTCCTCTATAAAAGGATAGAGCCCCTGGCTAGGACCCGAGGAAGTTCCACGCATAAATCCCTCCCTTCTTCTTCTTCTCCTTCATCTTCTCCGTAACCCTAACTAAGGGTGCTAGTGTGACCCTAGAGCGAAGACGATCTGAGGATGGGGGTAGGGAGGAAGCGTGACACTCCCACGATCCCAGAAAGGATTCCAACCCCCCCCCCACGACATCGCTCTGACCCCTGCACGACGGCGCAAGAGGGCTGCAGGTCGGCCGCACCTTGCAGGTCTAGCTGTGCCACCCCAGCAGTGGTTTGAGGGCATTTCTGAGCATGGTAGGGGGTGGCAGACGTGGGGGAACCGAAGGAAGAGGTCGTCGGGGTCAGGGGAAGGGATTTGGAGCTGCGATAAACCCTGAACAGGCTGCACTCGGCATCCATGGCTTGCGTCGGAGGTTGAAGACAACCTGGGTGGTGTTGGACAATCATACCCCCCGGGGGTATGAAGCGCTGGACTTTTATGCAAGGGCATATGCATAATTCAATTATGTTTCCAAATCGGCGGGTTGCATGCAATGAGGAACACGTGGCGCTTGCTGAGTGGTCCAAACATGTAATTCTTTAAAAAATCATAACTAATCATTGGTAACTCCGATTAGGACAAGTAATATATGAATTTTGATCAGGAGAATGCAAGGAATCCAATAAAAATATAGTTAGAAGATAATTTCTCTTTCTATTTGAAAAGTAGTGTAAATTATCATCTTTAATGAATTAAAGATTAAGAAACCCTATTTTGATATGAATAAAGTGTTTAATAGGGTTTAATGGATCATTAGAGTTTATGTTAACCTGTTAAATGTAAAAAGGTACATTATGTTCAAAAAGGAAGAACTGTGTGTTGGTATGTATGCCCATAGAGCAAGTCATATGATGATTGTAATGGGATACTTTGTAAATGATTTGAATAATAATAAAAGGCAATTTCCAATCTATATGTTTAAACTGTTTCTGAGATGATGGTGTAACATGATAGATGTCTAAAGAATGGTTTTACTCAATGACGTATGCTTTTAGGTTCATGACCTAAACGATGAGATCATATGGATGTTAAGAGTATACATTCTTGTTTGGTCCCTAGTCGGTTGGTATTGTGGAAATAACCGTAGACATCAATAACACTAAAGACTAGATTGTGTGTTGGTTGATGATAGAATCTCATTAGTCATGATATGGTGATATCAAACCAAGCACATAGGTACTTGTTAGAGAACAAGGTACCGGACAGACCCACCGTGAGAGTGACACATGGAACCATGACTTGGTAGTCACAGTCAGCTCTCACAGTGATGGTGGTGAGTGTGATTCTTAGACCTGAAATCACTACACTCAACACATGTCGTTGGGTACACTTTGACATCATCAAACGCAGTCCTGAAACATGGGTTGTTATAAAGGTGATGATTGGGTGACTTTGACACATGGGGCTTTTGAGGGGTGAGTGATATATATGGGATTTGTCCCTCCTTAGGGAGTTTGGTATCCTTGGCCACTTGATGAGTAGGATTG
This sequence comes from Alisma plantago-aquatica, assembly GCA_963693085.1. Taxonomy (NCBI): domain Eukaryota; kingdom Viridiplantae; phylum Streptophyta; class Magnoliopsida; order Alismatales; family Alismataceae; genus Alisma; species Alisma plantago-aquatica. The sequence continues at coordinate 1,954,744,278 of OY856409.1, forward strand.
AGAAAGGCATGCGCATGCACGTGTGAATTAATATGTGATATTGATGTCACACACATCTCACTCGGTCTACTCTGAGATCAAGAAAATGAATGAACATTGACAGGATGACTGTTCCATGCCTCGAGTTCATTCTGGATATCAGTGACAAAGGAATTATACATTCACTGTAACACCATTCACGGATTGTAGGATTGAAAGTTTTCTCCAACTTTCTATTTCACTTGGGTAGCAATGATGTGTGACTAGGCACCGCTCTTTGCTTGTGAATTCATAAGTGTTATGGACTTTCACTGCCAACGTGAAATGGACCTGCAGGGTCGCACACATAGGATTTAACCTGGAAGAGGAGTTTTGTCCACAAGCAATGTTTAGATTGATTACTAAAGGAGTTTAGTAGTTCAATTAAACACTCACTCAATCGATAGCTCAATATCATAATGTTCAAGGTGTTGGACGCATTGATTGGAGTATCGGATTGATTGAAATCACAATTGATTGATTCTGCACAATCTACACTCCCAACTGATCGGCTCATGTGATGAATCGATCGGCTGAGCTTGGTGAACCGGTCGGCTCAAGCATTGAGCCGATCGGCTCAAGATCAGGGTGAACCGATTGCTTCAAAGGTTGAAACGATAACTGGTGCAACCGAGCAACTTGGGAAAGTAGGATTGGTGAGAATTTTCCTTGCGTTTCACTTACCCAATTTGATTGGAACAAGGATTGGTATTCGATACCAATTAGAAACAAAAGAAGGAAAGTCAATCTGGGATCGATCAGGACCACCAACCGACCGGTTCACTTGTGAACCGATCGGCTGAGGTGTCCCAACCGATCGGTTGGTGCTCCAACTGACCGGTTCAGGTCCCCAACCGACCGGTTCACTTGTGAACCGATCGGTTCAGGTTGCGAGTTGGTTGCTTTTATGGAAAATCTCGAACCCTTCTACTCCTGCTTTTAGTCCCATATTGTCGGGCACAGAGAACCATGTCCCATGACCCGCCTATATATATAGGGGTATTGGGGGGCTTCTTAGAGTACAACTCAGTGCAAGCCGGTTGCTCTGCAAAGTTGTCGTTCTCTCTGGTTTTGGTAACTAAGAGAGAGCCCGAGCAAGTACTTCCCGCAAAGGGAGGTGCAGCAAGGGAAGGACAACTGTAGTTGCAATTGGCAGTAGGAGAGTGTGTTGACGACTAGTACGTCAACAAGAGGGTGTGACTCCTTCCACTTCCTTGTAGGACAAGGAGAGTGGAGTTCTAGGTGGTCCGTGTGGACTATTTCAGAGGCGGGAGGTCACTGTCGCTCAGGAGGACAACTGTCATCCGACAGTCCAGTAGGAGGAGGAGTCAGTCCCGGTGCGACCAGGAGCTGCACAGACACCGTCCAAGACCGGAGGTGAAGACCGCGCAAGGCACGAGGTACTGTCGCCGAGCAAGCCTCGGGACAAGGTATGATTCACAAATCATCTTTCCTATTATATAGATGTTGACGTGATTCCTTTCGTTCTGGGTTTTGGGGAGAAAATTTTTGTTTCTGCTGCTTCTCTGCCTCCTCTAAAACCCAACAGTGGTATCAGAGCCATGTCAACTGTTCTATATTTTCAGATTATCGATATGATCGATTTTGGTTTGTCGCCTTTATTTATTACATGCGATGTGAATAATATCGGCTTTATGCATGTCCAATCCACAAATCCCAAATATACATATATGATATGTAATATTAATGCACTCGATACGCGTCGCCCTTAAACGAGTTTTGTGGTGGATGTGTAGCATGGTTATGGCCTATAAACCCCTATATCTGTGTGTGGTTGTTTGTGTGGTTGCTTGCATCTCGGTCTGCGCACCGATTCCCTTCTCCTATTCCTGATGTAACTCGAAATAATTCGAGAATTCTATTCATGGTATTGATGGTGAACATTCAACTGGTAGCATCACTCACATATGTGGCTAGAAATGGGGGCAAGTACCCAACTCTAGTGATGAGTGTGTGGATGTAATCATGACTTCCAGGAAGAGCTTTAATTCTTAAATATTGTTTTGTAGTTACAAACAAGGCCATGAAAGCATGATCTTTTTATTCGCTAGTAATCCAACATGAATTTTTTTACTATCAAAGCAGAATCACAATCTTAGTTTACAAACAGAAGAATACTCATGGAGCCATTTTGTCAACAATTAACATGTACTATATCATTCGTATTATGCCCTTGCATAGCTTGACTTATTTAAGGAATTCTTCTTGCATCTTTATCTCCACTTTAAGAAATATTATTAAGACATCAAAATATACTTAAAAAGGACGATCTTAGGGAGAGAGAGGTGTTTCCTTACACACAACCATATAATTTGCATTGTGTTTGAATTATATATGCTACGTTGAAAAAACATGTATAGCTTTCTTTGAGTGCCAAACTTACATGGACTGATTTACTAAATAAATATTGTTTTTGCTACCCAGTTTGGGAATTGGCTTGCTTGACCCTTGATTATCAAAGTTCTTTTTGTCGACTTCACATTCTATTCAAGTGGTAACCCCGCAAACTTGAATCAATTACTAGATAGTATCCATAAATATGTATTGACGACGACAATGTTATATAATTCGTTATATAATTCGTAGATGACACCATTATCCCCCTCAAACTAAACATGGGATCACATCAATACCGTACCTATTATGACACTTTGACAGACCTCTAAAGTTTCAAAATAAATGTACTTCATATCCCCTACCATTGATTGGTACTCATGTCTCTATATATACTATGACTAGCTTCAAGCATATATTAGGATATCGCGAAGATACAATTTCCATGTGGTATCTTGGACTACCACTCTCAAAATTCAAACTGAAAAACTCTTTTCTTGGGTAACAAAATATGGAATGAAGTTGACCTATGAAAATCTCACTTCCTCGGCAAGCTAGTCGACTCACTTTGCTTAATGCTTACCTACCGATTTGACTTCATACTTCATACTTATTAATTGTATCCCATGCCCGCTTAGAACTTTATCAAAATCATTAGACATGAAAATTCCTTTGAGAAGTACAAACGATAATACAAATATGCAATCTGTGCAGAGAGCACATTGCAAACCAAAAGAATTTAGCAATGGGGGATCATCAATCTCATACCTCAAATCTATTGATAAGACACGTAAAAGAAATACTACTAACGCAGCAAACCATTCTGACTTGTAACACAAGTAACAACCGCCCATGTTTGGAAATATCTCATTCAGGCTCTATACATCATTAGACACGCCATAACCCCCATGGCTCACATCTAATAAATAAATTTTGAGATGACCCATTGAAGGGCTCTATGAACATGGACATTAACTTACACATTCACCCCCACAATCAAACATATCACGATTGGCATTGCCCCCAAGAAGTAGACTTCTCTACATGACAATTAACTCAAAAGTTCACTTATTAACAATCATTTTTTTCTCAAAATGCAATAAATAGTATTATTGGTCTTGTTGCAGCCCCGCATAATAATCAAAGCATTGTCTTATCTAAGGGTCGTCAGTCTTGTATGGCCATGCATATAAACTTTTCTCCTTTCCTAGTGTTAGTATACATATATTAGTCATTGCACGCTATTAAATTATAAATGGTAATAGTTGACTAAGAGGATGGGTAGGACCTCATGTCATTTTTGCAAGAGACAATTAGTGGATATTTCACATATTTTTCTTACTTGTGATTTTTGTTAAATTAATATTTATTAAGATCTACTGACTAAATATTTAATAACTTTCCCCACCAATCAGAGTTCTATGATTTTTTAAGAAAAGCAAATGTGTTGATCCAATTTGGTAACAAAAATGCCAGATTTGATATATTTGATGAGAAAGAAGTAGAAATTTTTTAAATTGCATGTACAACTTGGTAGGGGTGAACATCGATCCAGAGTCAGACTACACAGAGCGGACCGGACCGCGGACCGAATTTACACAAAAGAATGGCCTGTAAACCAGACCATTTTGAAATAAGAGCGAACCGGGACTGGACCGTTTCAGTGTATGCTAGACCGAGACCAAACCATTTGAACCACAATCAGAATTTTTTAGCATTCCATAACTTGTTTAATATTACAACTTTGATACTTTTAGTTACTTATAACATTTTTTTAACATTAACATCAAACATATACGCTACTAGTGTTTTAATATGTGGATTGTTTATACTTTTTGACATAATATACTTATATTTAGGGAAATTTTACATATAAAATGGTCTAATGGTCCGATCCACGCTATGTCCCATTTTGGACTGCACCACGGACCCCATTGCCAGAATTTTCAGACCGTGGACCGGATCAAACTCAAAACCGTCCAGGATCAAACCGGACCGAACTGACCGGTCCAATCTAATTTTGCAGTCTGCACCAAGATTTGCTCACCCGTACAACTTGGATAAATTCATACTTCTATCTTACAACATAAAATCAATAAAGCATATATGATTTTGAAAACAAAATAGACATTTATGCTTTAGGAGAAGGTTTTGGATCAAATTTGATGATTCATAATCTTCAACAACCAACTTCATGCACTAGAAGCCCTTGTAATTGCTAATTGGAACCATAATATGGAAATTCATTACGACAACTATGGAAGGAGTAGCCTTCACTCTACTATTAGGTATTGACCATTCATGTTGTATATAAAACATGAGTCCAATAATTCAAGAAACTTTAAAATGTAGAGAAAAGATATATGCATTGATCATGTACATCACTAAGCATCTGAAAAAGAGCACCACAAGTATCCATCATGCATCTACTGCTCTTCTAAATGTATGACTGGATACTTACGATAAGATTTTGTCCTAATCCACCATCTAGGCTTCTACTTATACATTGTATCTCCAACATCCTATATTGATAGGGATATATGCACAAGTTGTGATGTGAAATCACATGTTATGTCCAATTGCTCAACCAAACTACAATGCAACCATACCAAGACCTTGTGCATTATATTATAAAAAAATATAATATTACTCCATATATTTAAACATAATGAATATCACTTGTATGATTCCAAACTCTTGGGCATTGTTTTCGGATGTCCACAAGCCATGTGAAGAAAGGCTATAAGGGTGAGATGCCTTGTGACCATACACAACAGATTGCAAAAAGAACTATCTTTATTATCAATCCATAGAGTACAGCACTCTCACCTTAAGAAGAGAAAAAGCTTAGATTAAATTAGATACAAGTTTATTTAATTTAGTGTCATGAAGTACCTTTATAGGTATGTGCAATGGTTTTTTTGGTGGAAAGTCGGTAATTATATGTTATTCCCAATGAATGTTATCTTGATTGATGAAAGAGGTTGATCTCTACATAAATTGGCATGGTTGATCTTTGTAAGCTCTCTTTGTAATTTGTGCATGCTTCAAAGCATCAACTATATTAAACCGATAAGCCCTATACTAGGCTACAAAATCACCTCAAGAAGATAAATGACACATAACCCATAATTATCATCTTCAATTATATGATTAAGACAGACTCAAACATTAACAAAGGTTGACAAAGTCGACTCTAAAGGCAAACATGGCACCAATGCATGTGTCAACATATCTTCTTTCTTTTTCTTCTTTTTGTGACGTAGGAGCCATCCATACTTGTTAAGGCTATCGCCTAGGCGCGCCTAAGCGGTCGTCTAGGCAACAAGGTGTTCTAAAGGGTGCACTTTGCCTAATTTGTCGCCTTTCGTTATTTTTGTGCATTTCATTGCATATCAATCACTTTTGATGGTCTAACTGTGTTTAGTGTTCAAAACGTACATTCTTGTGATTGTTATGTGCCAACTATCATTTTATTTTATATTATTTCTATTAATAAGCATTTCCCACATTTTCATATTTTTCCTTTTTGCATTAAATTTAATTTTTGTTTAGTAATATTGTTAAAGATAGTCAATACTTAGAAATAGATTAATCTTTGTTTATAAACTAAATCTCAATCTTTTACATTATTTGGAATTGTTTTCTTATTTTTGCAATGCTATATAACTTTTTCAGAAAATGTAATTTTCCACACCTCTTACCATAATACATATGTTTGTCATTTAGTTAACCATAAGATTATGTACTTACACATATAATTGAGAAATATATGTAGATGAAAGGAGAAATATTTTTGAAAATCATTATATATATGTATGCATGCATGTTAAGTGTATTAATATTTTTTTAAAGCCGCCTAAGCGACGCTTAGTCGCGACAAGTCACGACTAGTCGCAAGACTCTCTACCTGAATGTCTTGTGGCCTTGCAACCTTGACAAGTATTGAGCCAACACCCCAAAGACGAATTGCGATTAAGTAAGCTCCCCTAACAGGGTAAACCCCTCGTCCCCCCTCACCTACTCATACAACGGGGGGACGTGTAAATCATGTAGATGTCAAGCTACATGACAGGATTGAAGTTGGTTGAAACATACCACCGAGAGGTTTCAAACCTAAGTCCCTTCTCTAGGGAGCCCAGGCCTCTACCACCGAGCTACCACTCCCTCGACGACATATCTTCTTTCGCAAACAAACGATCAAGGAACTCTATGTAAGTCATTTTACAACACTTCCAGAGAAGAAGCAAGTTTTTGGAATTATTCATTTCCAAATAGAACAGTGTTGGGTTACTTGGGAGCTTTTGTTTAAAAAGATTGCAATCAGAAAAGAAGAAATGGTGAAACTCAAACTAATTATGGTATGATTCAATCACATCCCTAAAGCACATCGCTTACATGGTTGTGCGGGAGATAACCTTCGTTCATGCCAATTTAAACAAGTACTCAAGATTCTTCTACAAAGTTGGATCCCATATATTGTGGTGCATTGTAACCCGTCTTCATGCACTATGTTTACAAACTCATATGAATGTCATCCAAGATCATCATTCAAAGATGGCAAGGCACATCGTTGCAATACTGACAACACCAATATTATCACATACCAAATGCATTTGGCAATGAGAACTTGCCAACCAACTTGATTATAAATCGTTACTAATTGATTAAGTACACCCCTACTTCTAGGGTATAAAGGCCACAATATGATGAATACAAGAGATTGTTTTACAAGATAAACTACAACAAGATGTTGGGAATGTGAAAGAATGATAGTGGGGAAAATCCCTTGTGAATGTTTTCATTTCATAGAAAGGCAGTCCCTCTCCTATAAATAGAAAATGACGTAAGTACAAGGAAGAGAAAAACCCTGATGGGCTCAAAAGGCTCAAACACAATTGAACCAATATAAAAATAGACCCAACAACTTAATTAACTACATAACTAGACTCTCTGTCACTCCCACTCAAGTTGGAGCTTGGGAGAATTCCAAGTCAGCAAACATAATAGAAAAAAGAATAAACCAAACCCATACAAAATATTCCTCCCCTCAAGATTTCAATAAAGTACTCATCACTCAAATACTCTCCCTCAAGTAGATAACTCAAAGCAGATATGGAAGAAAGTCAAATTTGAAGAAAGTCAAATTTGAAGCATGTCGCATCTGAATGTCAAAAATAGGTAGTAGAAGCTTCTTAATCAAAAAGATGTAGCATATGAAGTATTAGTAAATAGCAGCAAGAAAGAGCAGGGTCTTCACCACATTCACTATCGCCGCAATCCAAAGAGTGATGGCTCACAGTAGAAAAGTCCAGAGAGTGTTGGTTCACAATAGATAAGTCTTGAAAGTATTTGTTCATAGTAGAAAAGTCAATGTGCACAAGGCACGAACAACGTCAACATACAAATAAAACACGAACAAAAAGTAGAAAGTAGAGCCAACATAGTCAGATAGAAGACCATCGGCTTAAACAAGCAAGCAGTAGATGCAAATCTCTAGATAGTAAGCTCTCCAAGAAGCATATAGCAGTAAAAGACTTTCAAATGCAAATTTCAATACTAGAAGTCCACAAATCTCTTCAAGAAGTGAATAAAGATCCATAAATATATAGAGAAACAAAATATAATCTTCCATTCCTCCATCTTATCTCTCCTCTATTTCTCCCCATCACACCAACCACAATAAGAACCAAGAGTGGTGGGGTGTACAATGATAAAGAAACGCTTCCGAAAAAGGGAAGGTTGTCACACTGCATGGGGGTTGAGTGTGGCCTTCCAATTAGGGGTCCCATTGCCCTCAGCAAGCGGGATTCGAGGGGAGGTCGCCCCTCACTGGGTCTCGGGGCAAAGCTAAGAAACAAGGTCTACTTCATGGATAAAGTCAAGCAACCTTTTTCAAAAATCCAAGCAATCTTTTCGTAGGCATTTGCCCCCAATTGGATCAGGGGATCGAATTGATTTGATTTTTCAGAGGAGAACCAGGCACAAATTTTCATAATAGTCATTGAATTAAAAAAATCAACCAAATCTCCACTATGATTTAAAGAAGTGCATCAATCACAAGGGCAATGTGAAGGAAGCAACAAAGCCTGATCTAAAGTTGAGAAGGAGAGGACAAAGCGTCTTGTGTGCCCCTCATTTAGAGGAATCAGACATAGATCTTTTTGTGGTGGAAGTTATCCAATCTAGCTCAATGGACAAACAGTCGGCGTGTGTTGCCTCGACTGGAATGACGAGCGAGAGGCAGGTTAATATACAGTGGCAGGGTGACGTGTTCATTTAGGCCTCCAAAATGGGGAGTCATGCTTTCTGAGCAAACAGCAACAGTGCCAAAGTTTGGCTCCACGACAACACCTTATTTCATTATGTTAGAGAAATATCTCAAACAAACGGGGACGTAGTGGAGTTGATTCCCATGGAGGCACACATCGATTGTGATCAGCAGACGAACAGTTGCAAGATTGTTGGCCTAGACGGCTAGAAGTTCTTGGGTAGCGAGATAAGGATAGGAGGTTACAGCGGCTTGTGCAAAGACAAGGAATAATGGCACATGGAGAAGGATTTACGACAACACCAAAGGGGCTAGAGATTACTTTGTTTACTCTCTAGAGGAAAAGATGATTAGCGAGCAGCCAAGCCAATGAGTGACGATCTCCCGCATGTGGAACAAAAAAATTGCCTTCTCTAGGGTTAGGGTAGGATCAATGCTCTAATGCCATTTGTTAGAACAATAGTGGGGAAAATCCCATGTGTATGTTATCCTTTCGTTTATCTCATGTAGTTAGGAAACGAGGCAAGTGCAAGGAAGCGAAAAACCCTCATGTGCTGAAAGGCCCCAAACACAATTGGGACCATATATAGATAGACCCAACAACTTAATTAACGACACAACTAGACTCAGTGATAAGGAGAAATCAAGCATGGACTGCTAATTAATTGCCTAGTTGTAATAAGTCTAGAATGCATCAAATAACAAATGGGGAATGGTGCAACAAATAACACATGGGGCAAGGTGCAAGAAATAACACAATGGCATGGTGCATCGAACAACACCTAACATAGTGTTTAATTTGAGGCAAAATTGGAACACAACTACAACATCGGAATACAAATTTCAACACTTGAAATACAAGAAATGGTTTAAAACATGCAACTAGGAGGAAAGTTGGTTACAGATATACATTGTAACATACTTCTTAAATATCGTGATGTTTAATTTATCCAGCTTCCTTGACAACTTAAAACAAAAGGCAAACAAACAATTTGTGAACCCTTACTATATAACGCCATGCCTCCTGTTCATGTATGCATATAAAATTTATCCATATGCAATGTTGTGCTACATTTATATTAGATATCCAAGTCAATGCCTTCCATGTTAGACCATCTTGCTAGTGCTCTCAACCTCTGTGGTGACAACACTAGTTATGTTGTCCTTCAAATGTAATTCGATACACATATATGAAAAGCTTTTTCACATGTCTTACTAGGCATTTTTTATCCAACAATTTCTTTAGTAAAACTCTTATTAGCTCATTTCAAGCATCACATCAGCCCTACATATGACAGTAACCTTACATATCTACCTACATGGACAGCCACATAGACTACATCCTACAAACTAAACCCATACTACCACAAGCAAAAGCCCAGTCTAGCTACTATTTTATGTGCCTCATTGTGATTGATCTTGGTGTTAGGTATGCCAGGAAAGAAGATCCTTCAATTTTGCCTTACTGGAATTGAACAAAGAAACAATGTTTGTCTAGCATTATAAACTCAACGTTCCTTGTATTGGCAAATGTTGTGTTTAAAGCAAAATTTGACCTACCGAACTCTCCTTCACTAATTTCTTTTCACAACAATCTCTTCAAAACACCAAGCAACATGTCCCTTTGGCCTCTATTCCTCGTCAGAATTATTAGAACATGGGTACATGCATCAGAAGTGAATCAATGAAAACGGGCGTTGGGACCTTGTAAGATCCCTAACATGTGCATCTTTTTGCCCTAGTGTTTGCATATAAACTAGCCAAAACATCTCCCAAGAGAGATCACTTGTGTTCATGCCAATGCATAAATCTTATGTGGCAATAGAAAACCCTCAAACTATTCAGCAAGTGTACAGACCTACAAAGGCATTCTAAATTCACAACACAAGGAGATGTTAAGTGTCATCAAACCTTTGTCATTCGGGACGCCCCAGCATTTACAGATCTCAAATACATGATGGTAAGTGCATGTCCTTCCAATAACTCTAAAAAAATGTTAAATGTAAACCATTTTAGTACTATATACTGCTATTCAACCAAAAAAAAAATCAGCCACACGTATTTTCTGATTTGTCATAAAACGACCTGATCGAGCGTATAAGATCCATAATCGTTAGCCATCTATATGTAACATAATGTAAACCTTCATTTCCATAGGGGTAATACCATTCAAGTTTATAGTTTGCCGATCCATTCTGAGCTCACTATACTGAACCATGGTAAATAATACCAGCGAACCAAAGGGATTGAACAGACAACTAACAAGCATTCTTAATTCTTTATGACAGCTAATTAGACCACTCACAATATCAATATACACAAAAGCAGAGAGAGAACATCTGCACTTCTAGCAGAATAAAGTACAGAATTCTGCATGCAGGAACTTCGCTGATTGCATACCACCACAAGTTTGTTCTCCATGGATTAGCTTCCATACAATTGCATTATTCTTGTGAATTTAAGGATTTACAGAACGAATATGTATGTAAGATATAAAACGTGCCACGCAATTATACTCGTTACTAGACAAATAAGGCTAGCAGCAAACAAGCATGCAAAGAATTAAAGCATGTGTAACCTGTAAATCACATTTAAAAATAAAGTTAACTGAGATCAATAGAATAAAATTAATTTTTAATATTTGTTAGTAAAACAAGACAGATGATCACTGTATCAAATGATTAATGATCGTCCACAAATCAAATGCTCACTCCCGTAGCATTAGTCACAATGAAGTGTAAAGTTCCCAGTTTACCTATTGAATTTTGTAGTATAAATTATCAAACACAATAGCCAACAACTTTGCTTGAAGACTAGATTTTGATACATGAGAATGTTAAGTTGCAAGTTGCCAGAAGAAAACGTCAGCTACTAGACAATTTCTAGATATCATGATTACTAGATTTTTTTTTTGGTCGGAAAAAGCACATACTATATTGATAACCAAACTTTGGGTACATACAACGTTGCGCCCCTCAAACCTAAACAGCAAAACTTACAACAGCCCAAAAGCTGCAAACATGCTCCACACGGAGCAACCTGGACACCGAACTCATCATACCACCCAAAAGGAAAACCAGAATACATAGACCGTATTGGGAGTCTGAAGATACAAAGGATTACTAGATTATTGATAAATGGCAACTTAACTAAGCCCTTATAGTTGAGTTACCATTAGACACCAATGTGAAATTTCACGTGAGATTTAATAATTTTAATCCAAAATTCAAAATGCCAATTCCTGCCATTCGCAAAGCATGTACTTATAAATTATATCTAATTGGGAACCAATTTCTTCATTACTTTGTCAAATTTAAAGTTATTACATGCCAACTACCACATAAATGCCGCCTTCGCAGAGGTGCGTGCTAAATAAATCGACGGTTCAAATTCTCTCCCTATGTAAAAGAGAGAAGCTTCTACAAGACTACAATTCAACCCAACCTATCGACACGATATTCACATTGCAAAGAATGGATTCAGTAATGGTCTTGAAACACATTACATAAGGGAAAACCGCACTGCTACCGAATTAACCATAAGGGATAAACCTTTGATAAGATATGCAACTTCGATCATTACAATTTGATATTTCATTGTTCATTAAACATCACCGCAATTAACAACATCTACCAGAACTGAGTGAAGTCATCTTTGAAAGTTTTCATTTATTTTTTAAAATCTGTTCTTCGACGTGCTTTTCCTCTGGTGTCTGTTTTCCCTCCTTCATTGCTCCTATTTCACTGCAAATCAATCCCCTCACGTTGAAACCAAATCTACAACCAGAAAGCCACAACTACTTTCACCTGGTGTCCACCAATTCAGTCTCCTTTCATTTCCCTCTTGGACAACAGAAACACCACAAGCACTAGTCGGTAGAAGGTGTAGGGAAGTTGGGAAGAGAAAGTATCCCACGAGGACTTCCTATTTCCCCTCTGCACCAACATTGCAGCCTCTTTTGATCCAACTACTGTATCCAACACCACTTTAGGCAGTGCACAGGAAGTATCCTGGGCGCTACCTAGTATCGTAGCCACCTCACATCCTTCACCCACGACCTTTTCCCTCTAGAACAGCAGTCCTCACTTGTCCTTCCTCCAGGCTGTTGTTGCTAACCCCTTCTGTACCTTGGTGATGTTACCATCCTCATTCCTTAGCAGCAACTTTCTTTAACCCTTCTTGGTCCCAGTGTACTCCCTTCTCAGTCAGTGTAGCACAAGACATAAGAGAAAAATGCTGGAGGCAAAGGAGTGGTAAAGAGAGTGATCACATGACAAGGAGAGATCAGCAGGTAGGAGTAGAGTTAGGAAGTGGGAGGGGGCAGGATCAAGAATGTGTTTTGGTTTTGTTTCAGTTTTGAAGTAGTTTAAAATTTTTGGTTTTGTTTAGGTTTAGACATAGTTTGAATGGTCAGTAAATAGTACTAAATGACGTTACCTACTTTGATGCAATGTAGGGAGTACCAGAAACTATAAATTTACAACCTAATAGTGGCATGCCCAACACAACAATTGAAACGATAAGTGTGAAAAAATGCGCCTTTTATAAAATGGCATATAAGCACCGCAAAACAGCATGAAGAATAAATTGGAGATCCAAACGAAGCAGACAAAAAAATTATCCTGGTTGAAAAACGAGACGAACACAGCCAGTTACAAAGCAGCAAAGACTGAAACTAAGACCTATATCCCAAGAACAATTGTGGACCTCAAGGGAATATACCATGGGTCCACGACATAATACTAATTGGAGAAAGCTGTGATGTGCTCGGGAAGATTAATGAAAAAACAAAGCATACCACTAAAGCTTAAGCTTCCATATATATTACCACTGGAATTGGAGACAGAAAATATCAAATCTAAAGTTAACCAGAGAAATAATCTGATTTATACAAATATTTATATCTTATTATCACGTCTCAAATAAAGTTCTTTTGCAATAAGATGTCTATGCAAAAAATAGATTAGTAATGAACTTATGTACTTGATTACAGCACTAACCACCTGCCAAATAGGAAGCTTCTGATAGATGTTTTTATGTAAAATATATATATAGATTGATGTTGAGAATATTATTGTATATTAAATATTGGGACTATGTATTGTATTGTAAATGATTAAAAAAATAGAATAACTTTCTGATCATTAGCATTCTTAAACAAATTAGCTTCACGATTGCATATCCTTTGTTTACTAAAAGAAAAGTCTCACTATTTTTTAAAAATGTCATGTACTACCGTTATAAAGGTCTGATGCTACATATATCCACTATATACATAAGACTCAAAGTATTAAGCATACTATTCACATGTTGAAGATTTGTTTGTAGTAAAAGTTTTGTCCAAGAACCCATCAAGAAACTAAAAATTGATGGAATATTATCCTAATAAATAGCAAATTCGAATCAAACCTTGAGACTGCATTGGAACACAGTAATTGATGGCAACCATAATTGAAAAAAGTATTCAGGAATCAGGATTACTTTATTCTGCTTAGTTTATGTTTAACACAATACTTAGAGCTACACCTGAAATATTCCTTCTTCATGAATAGCACTACATAGCTTGTGCTCCTCCCCCATTCCATAGTCAGTAATACTGACTAATGTCTCCTTCACCTCCAATGTGAACCTGCATCACCTCATCTGCACCACAGATGTTCATCAGCCACCACTCATTTTCCATTCACCTCAGATCACTGCTACAATCACCATCAGTTCTCCTGCAACATTCATCAACCAACCAAAAAGATACAAGCATCTCTATAATGTCATTAATGACGGCCTTGGCAGCACTCTACCAGTGCCATCATGGTTCCAAACTCATCCAGTGTGATTGGTAATGCAACTGATATATACTGTCTCGCCGTGCACATCTTCATACCAGCAGGACCTACAGAAGCTAGAACTGTCATAGGACATTGCCGCGCCAGTGACCAGCCTCAGACGTCGGCTCATGGACACTTTTGATTTATTAAATTTCAAAAAACAGACTGCCATCAAATTTGTTTGAGGCCTCAGTTTCAGGTTTAATAAAAAATAAAGCAGATAGTAATCTACTGAGGAAATGGTTATGGTATTTTGCATCTTCAAGATGACAAAGATTTTGTTACTTGTTGATCGAGTGTATAAGCCAAACAGAAGGAATGGTCATAGTCACAAATTCGGTATTCGAGATACGTTGACCTAGCTGAAAAATTCGGAACTCCGGAATTATGAGGGATATTTGTATTAAAAAAAAGGGACAACAGACAGTAAAAGTAAGGTCAACGATTCGGAAAAAATTCGGAAAAATATACAAATAATATATATATGGATGTATAATTCTGAATATATATTGCACATATATATTGCACACACACCAGTATATGTATATACATATATACATATATATTGCACATATCTAAGTACATATCTATACATCTATAACATATATAACATAGATATATACATATATCTAATAACATTTACGAACATATTTCTATACACTCAAACTAAGTCAGTCTTGAACTATACAAAACGGGAAAATACAGGGAAAAACATATAAAAGAGGAAGAAAGCATAAAGCGTTAATAAGTCTTGAATAATACGGGAATAAAACGTAGTATTTGGAAATTGGGAGTTATTCGGCCGTTTCTTACGTTTGGGGAAGAATTCGTGTTTTAAACGCAATTTTTCTAAAAAAAGTCGGAGTATCTTGCTATCATAGTGACAAATTCAGCATTTGGCAACTTTTCAGCTGGCTGGAAAAAAAAGGGGATTCGGAAAAAAATCGTGAACAATCGAGAAAACATCGATAAAAATCGGTCAATGTTCGATCAACTATTCGGGAATAAATCGCCTATATATACATACATATATACACACACAGAGAGACGTGCATAGATACATGTGGAATAAAATTGTTCACAATTCTATCATTATGTATTTCTAATCTTGTATAAATCAAATGCAATTATGCATTGGTATCATTTTGTAATCAGACACATATAAGAGATACAATAAAACAAACATAAACAAATATCAACACAAATCAACAAGCTTATTATGAGGATAGTAGACTATTAGTGAAATGGCAAGTAGACAATTTATGTGCATATGCCAAACAAATCTCAACACAAATAAGTAAATGGAATATAACGTCAATAAGACACATAATGGCATGTCAAATAGACAAGGTATGTCAAATTTACAACAAATCTACAGCATTTGGTATTTCAAATTTAACTAGAGAAATGTGACAGTAAATTGTAATCAATGTCAGATGATTAATAGGAAAACAGAAAACAAAATAAGAAAGGATTATATTGATTAATAGTGAAGATAATATCAGTTGATTAATATCAATTGAGGACAGTATGTGGTGGGAGTGTGTGGGCAAAGGAACTAACCTGCTGTACCACTATGTGGTGGTTGAGGAAGTGGGTGGGAGTGGGCGTGCAGGGGACTTAAAAAAGAAGATAGGAATTCCTTGGCCGAGGCAGTGAGGAAGGCGAAGCATGGAAAAATTAGGAAGGTTGCATTGGATTTGAAGGGGGACAGGAAGAGCTAAGTTGGATTTGAGGAGTTGAGATAGGGGGGGGGGGGGGGGGGATCAATGAAGGAAGAGTGTAAAAATGTAAGGGAATAAGTTGGGTCAGGTAGTAAGGAAGACGAAGCAGTAAAACTTAAGAAGGCTGTGTGGAGAAACAACAAGAAGGGCAGCCTTGGATTGTGTGTGTGTGTGTTTTGTGTGTGTGTGTGGTTTGGGGGGGGGGGGGGGGGGGGGGGGGTTTGCGTTCCTGGTGTTTCGAGCAAAATTAACGTATTCATTTATGAAATTTTACCAGAATGATCGACTAGTGTAGATTTACTCAAATATTATTATCATATTGGATATGTGGGGGTGGGGTCTCATCATTTGTGAGTGAATGACCCTGAATTGTTTCGATGGGCATTTCGATGGGGAATTTTGATGTCAATTTTGAATGGTGAATCAATGAATTAAGTCATTATAGTTTGCGAGCACAGTATATAGACTTAAAAGGCACAAACTATGCCAAAAAAAGCTCTAGGTAGTACATAGTATATGAAAAGGTAAAACAAAAATTGATGATCTACCTATTTCAAGAGTTTTGTCAGTCCATTTCGATGTCCGCTTGCCAGCGACACGGATAAAATTGGCAAAATGTAGACAATTTTGTCGACATTTTGAACATCGATAAGGAAGGAGAAGTGTAAAAGGAGAAGGAATATGTTGGTTGAGGCAGTGAGGAAGAGGAAACAGGGAAAAATAGGAATGGATACGTTGGATTTGGGAGGGACTGAAGTAGTGAGGAACGTGCGGGGAAAGTTGTTGAAGGATGGGGAGGAATGGACAAGCAAAAAGAAAGAAAGAAAAATCGAACTTTGAGGTGATTGAGAAAGGAAGAAGGGCATACAGGAACAAACCTGGAAGGAGGAACGAAGTGGAGCTCACTAGGCCCGACGAGCTCCATTGTTGCTTGGAGCAGAGCTTGACTGCTGTTTGCGGCAGCCTTGCTTGTGGCATCACTGCTAGCAGCAGAGCTGCTTGTGATGGCAGCTATAGCTCCAATGGCTGGTGGGGTCGCTGCTGGCTAGTTCAGCTTCAGTGGTAGGCGGTTTCGTCGCCTGGCTATTTTCGCTGGCCTCGTCGACGTCTAGGAGCAGGAAGGTTTTGGGGGAAAGGGATTGGGAGTGGGAGGGTTAGGGGGGAAAGCATCTCTGAGTCGAGGGTTTAGGTGGGGGTGAGCAGGGGGAGAAGAGAAAAGGGGTAGCTGGTTCACAGGGAAACAGGTTTTGCGGAAGTTGCTGAGCAGCCCAAACACGAAAAAACAGCGACAAAACATGAAAGAACGCAAAAAAAGGTGAAAAGCGCGAAAAGTCATGAAAAACGCAAAAAATTGGCACACGACGTATTAAACGTGCAGAACATTCGGCCGGCAAGGCAATAGTACGCAAAAAATTGCTGATGTTTACTACTATGGTTGCAACTATGACAATAGTAATGTAAGAAACAACAATAACATAGGACATGTTTGACTAGGTGTATTTGGCCGGATTGGCTTAAGAGTTAATGATCCAGCTGGGCAAATATTATGTTTGATTTAGTAATAGAGAAATAGACATATCCTGCATTTCTGAGTAGTAAATAGTTGTCAGATGATGCCTTCCAGTTCAAAAGCGTTGGGCGCCGACATCCAGCATGTTGTTGTATCTTCATGCTGCAGCAGTGTATTAAAAGTGATCTCTGTTCCAAATGCGTCACAGGCAGCCAAACTTAAAAGTTTCCAGCTATTAGAATCTTTGAGATACAGAAAATACTTATACAGGGATTATGAGAATCCTGCATTCTCTTAAATCCAATTAAATACCACAAATCAACGTGCCCATAATGGAATAAAAAGGATGTACATAGTTGTATGAAATGTGCCTCTGTGCACGTACACACACACAATATGCTTAATTGGGACTCTTAAATCAAAAAAAATGGCAAACCAAATAGATAAGTGAAGCCTCGAAACCCAGTAAGACCCAATTCTCAGTATGTTCCCCACCCCACTGCATGGAGGACTAAAAACAGACATGCAAGGTCCACAATGTACCATTTACTTAAGAATGTTAGTATGTTAACATAGTTTTGAGCATATTGTTATGATGTATTAATAGGTTATAGATAACAGTATGGACCATTACCCAGCGTCATAGATCCAGAACTGAGCAAAAAAAATTAGAAGACATCATGAGGACAAAATATTCCTTTTATACCTGTTTGTTAAAATTCGGCGCTCCCCTTTTCCCGCTTCATCAGCTTGAGCATAAGCATATGCCGCAACTAGATTTTCATCTGATTAGGAAGAGCCTGATAAGTTAGCACAAGGATGATATATTGCAATTTTACATCTGGATTCAAGGTGCAATCATGATCACAAAAGGACACATCCTTAAATTGATCAGAAATTTGTGAATATGGTCTTTAATAGAACAAACGGGACCCTGTACAGTAACATCTTCCGGTTCAACAACAGAGTTAGTATCATCGATTTGCAAAATACCTAGGACATTCTGACACCCGCACATGTTCATCAGACAAGTCTGAAGCAAGTACTCATAGTTATAGAGGGTACCCGCACCTTCTGGAATCTCTGGAAAAGAATGGATGCCGTAGAGCTTCGCTTGCTTTAAGACGCTGCATGGGATCATAACATAGAAGACGTTGCAATAAGTCAATGAAATCTCCAGCAGAATGATCAACATGCTGCATTACAAGGTTCTGCAGATGAACAGGACAAAGTAAGCACACGCCTCTGAAGATCTTTTACCAGATGTCTGAATGTGTTCCTCTAATATTTTCATTAGTCATGTTTTCATTTGACCAATCTACCTGAAGTCGAGGCAGCTTCCATACTGCCCTCATGCTTTCTCTAGAAACAGCCCCTTTGGGCCAATCCAATCTCAGACCACAGTTGAAATACTTCTCGGCACGGCGGCTGCAAACACAGCAAAGCAGATAATACAAAAAACTAAACGAAGTATGAATATACATGATGGTTGAAATTTAAAATCCAGTTCTTACTCAGCCCTGTTCACCATATGCTGAGGTAATGGCCCCAAAACCTGCTCCATCATGGCTAAGTGCTCCAAGTTTTCATGAGTTTGAAAAAGTGCTTCTCCCTTTTGTTAAAATACCAACACCCCCATCAGCAATAAAATATATGACAACTATGTAGAAGCAGAAAGCTTCTGTGGTATTGCTTCATATAATGAATCAAGCAAGCAATATGTCGCCAATGGAATATATCGACAGATTGAGTTTAATGAAATGCATTGACATGTTTGCATATACAACATAATAGGAAATCTTCTCAAATCATAACAATGAACATTTCATAACATAGATTTACAGGAAGGAGTGCAAGAAAACTGAGGACTCAAAATGATCACGTCATGTTTCTTGTTATTATACCATGTAGATATTCCAGTTGGAAATCGCTTTGACTTCCAACGTGTGCTTTTTCAGTAGTAGATACGAGATTTATGTTTTGCTTGGGAGTTTACATTCCAAAGTCACATGTTAGTGATAACAGTTACTGGGTTTACGGCATGTTTGGTTCCAACAAAAAATAAAAGCATGCAGTTGCAAAACACTGCGTTTTTCAATTCTGTATGTTTGGTTGTGTAATTCTATTTCACCTTTGGAAACAGACCGCCTGATCCTTTCAGCCTTGTAAAAAAACCTGGAAAACCAACAGCGCCTAATTTTGACGGAGTTGAATTTCCAGAGGTTGCAGTGTTGCGCATGTTGCACACTAATTACCGGCATCAACCACGGTGGCACAGGAAATTCGCATACTCAACCCCTCCCCCACGCAATCTGCGGTGAACCAAACAGGTGATAATTCATTTAAATGAACTCAATTCACTTGGAACTAAATAAAGACATAGGGGTTCAAATTCACAACTTTCAGTTTTCTGTTTTCAAAGTTGAAGGGTTGGATTCACATCCAAGCAAATATGCCCTTAAGTTTAACTAGGTCGTCGAGCATTCTGATAAGGCTGAGTGTACCCATGGTAACACTACTTCGCCTTTCTGAAAAAGCAACTAAGCAAACAAGCATCAAGAGCGTTCTCTGCAAAAAAGGACAGCTTAATAGGATACTCTTGATTATATTCTGGGAATCGGAGAGAGCCTAGTGAGTTGAAACAATAAACCTATTTCAATCCACAAAATAAAGGAAATTTTTGAGGTTACACCAAGCCCCTGCTTCACACTATGAAGCTTTGGGAGAGGGCTGTTGAGTGCAGATCGATACCTATGACATACATATCAAGCAACTGCTTTATGATCACCCAATAGCAACTACAGATTTAGCTATTTTCCTAAAAAGGAGGCTTATGAAGTATACAGAAAACTATAAGTGGATTCTCATATGGTTCCATTAATTTGGAAATATGTCATGAGCAAATATCAAGGAAATTCTACAGTGGAGTGTGGAGAAAAGGGTTTTGAATCCAATATATAAACTTAATTGATGTTTTAAAAGCTCCCTGAGCAGTAGCCTAGGCAGCTGTTGTGAGATTGCATATAAAGTGCCCACTTCGTTTCCCCCTTAGCCCGCTTGATCGGCCTCAGGCCATGATCTGGTGCTCGCTTTGCCCTTTCTTTAGCAGCAAAATCTTGCCCAAAAAATATTGCCAGCCCAAGATTTTGAAAAAAGCATAAAGCATGCATCATCCCCCCCGGCGGCTACAGAAACATGGAAATTTGATGGACGTTATAACCCCTATTCTCTGGCCTCTAGCCACAACCCACGTCGGGGTTTGTGATTGTGTTGCACTCTAGACATCCTTACGGCACATGAGCAGTGGTTTCTGAGGGTCTTCAGGACATTACCTGCTTGGCAGCGGTCAGTTTTAGACGTTGCCGAGGAGCTTTTATTGCTTGTGGTGTTGTGGACGTTTGGAGGCGGCTGTTCATGCTACAAGAGAAGACAATCAATCAAATGTTACTTTTAGCCTTAACTTCGTTGTTTATTTGTTCTTTATCTTCTTTTGTACAGCGCTACATCATGTGCATGCACTGTGGATGTGTGTTTTAGGCTTTCAATACTGACGGACAGTTGAAGTTATGTATTATACTCTTTTTCTGCAAATTATTACTGACAGGTATATAATACTATTTTATTTACTACTGTAATACTTATATACTAATGCTGTTAAGTACTATACTAATGTAGTTATATAGATAGTTATGTACTAGTGTAATATAAAATATACTGTTGTACACTTGTAATTTGTACCCTCTATAAGTCTGTATCATATGTATACTCTACTTTACAGTATAATATAAAAACATATATAGATATATGTTTTTATATTAATATATATTAAACTGTTAACGAATAACTACAAACAAATATATTCTTCTTATATACCACAGTTCATACATTCGTACTCATACATGTACTGAGTATGAGTGTATCTTCTATTGTTATGTACTGTAAACGGTACATATCTTTTTTTAGGTCTGACACAGTACATATCTACTACACAGTTAAACCAATATACAATCATATTAATATTTAAGATTTTATTATAATTGAAATTTATGCTTGCCTTATTCGTAGTCAGTGCTTTTCAGATTTCATTGTATACTATGTTTAGGGTTTTTACTTTGTACTTGGGGTAATATTTGTATACTTTACACTACATTTTTGGTAAAAAAACAGAGTAAAAAGGAAAAGAAGGATCCACGTAGTTGACCCCAACATGGTTGGGATTGGAAATGAAGCTTCACGGTGGGGGAAGAGGCTCACAAGATGATGACGATGACAATGAGTAAAATGGCTTCTAAGCTCCTCACAACATAATGAACAAATCAATAATTTCTTATGTAGGCTAGGAAGAACATACACAAACATTGCCAAAGTATTTATCAAAAATATCAACGCTGGAATGGAGACAATTATAAATTCATATTATGTGTGAAGATCTAAATAGCTCTAAAAGGAAATGAACACCATACACTTTAATAGCTCACAATAAAAATGATGGAGCAACAGTCATAACATCAATCTCGTCACTTTAATAGCTCACAATAAAAATGATGGAGCAACAGTCATAACATCAATCTCGTAAAAGATAACAAGGACTCCCACAGTAGAAGAATAACAGAATTAAGAGGAAATGGAAGAATAAGGAGGTGGGGGAGGCAAGGAAACATACAAAAAAAGAATAAAAGCAAGAAGAGAAGGGGAAAGAGGACAACGAGGAAGAGGACAAAGACAGTCCCATTGCACATGAAGAAGAAGAGGACAACACGGGAAAGAAAAATGAAAAAATAAGAGCTCTTTAAAGCATGGAGAAATGAAGAAGAGAACAAGGAAGAAAAGGACGTAACATAAAATGGAATAAGCAGGACACAATTGTTGTTCATGCCAATAAGAGGCAGCCATGAGGGAGTTAATTGCTCTTTGATGATACTAGTGGGGTAATCACCCACCAAGCACAGTGAAGGTGAAGCTGTCCTCATTGGAGCTTCCTCAACCTCCAAAGTAAGAGCACATGTCTCTCTTATTAAAGATAGGGACAGTGGGGGAGATCATGAGCGTAGGAAGTTGCAAAAGAAATCAAGTTTTTTCCATGTTAGCAACATGTTGAAGACTTGCAGAAAAATAAAAAGGGCACATACGGCTAGGCATGTCCATCACAGCCCCAGCTTTGTACAGTGATGTCTGTCTGTGACAGCTGTAGAATAGCCCGTGCCTTGGCCCTGAAAGTGTTTGTACTTCCTATATAGTAAGTCCCTAATTACAAATACAAAACATATGCTCCCAAATTCATATTGTCAATAGAAAATTGCAAATTCAAATTAAAAAAATAAATATTTGATGTTATTTGTTAATTATGAGGATTTTATTTGATTTATAGCTTTACACTTCTTGGAACAAGATGGCAACCTTTGTTTATTAGCTATTTTATTTGAATAAAATTTACTTAGTTGGACATTAACAATGCGCCATATTTCCTGTCCTGCATTTTGAAAAACAATTCCAACAGTGTGTCTGTGCTTCCTTGCCAAGTACAAGCCCTATAAAGTCTGCATATATCAGCATATAGCTCAAAAAAATAAACAGCAATGAAGCCTTCACCACTTTTACTTTCAGTTCGTTCAAAAAGTGAAGCAAGCATAAATTTAATATGGAGACATCAATCATCTTCCTATTATCTAAAGTATCAGCAGTACATAGTAGGATTTCTTGTATGTTGTGTCATATATGAATATTACAGTGAAGATATTGAAACACAGGCCATATGGAGATTATATTCATCATCATTGTCATTGTCTTGTAAGCTAAATCCCAATCGAAGCCCTGGATAAACTTGTGCAGCTAGTCAGAAATTGTGACTGTGTGCAAGTGTAGGGCTCAGTTGGAGGGTTGAAAGTAGGTTGACAACCAGTTCCAACCAACATATTTTGTCAAATTTCATGGCATCCAGTTGTAATCCAGATTAAGATATACATTACTTTCAAGATGCTTCAAAGTAAATACAAAATAGATGTGTTGACCTGTAATGACAAAAGAGAAAAAATGATAACTCATGCTGAAAAAGGTAGCTATTTTCAGGATTCAAAAACCATATGTGTTGGTACATAGCCATGCATAGGGCATAAAGTAGAAGCTGGAAAGGATGCATATGCTGCATTAAAAGATTTTTATCTATTACAAATGGATAGGGATTCACAAACACTTACCGAGCAAAGTTCAATAAGTATGCAACCGATACTCCACATGTCACAAGGATAATTCCATCCCAAACCTACAAGATAGAGAACATTTGTTTTTGTCACTTTACAAATTATCTTAGATATTCGAATTTCTTTCATGTGATATTCTTGGAATCTTACCAAGAATAACCTCTGGAGCACGATAATGGCGTGTGGACACCACATAATTATGATCTAGATGCTCAAATGTGGTGCTACCAAAGTCAATAAGTTTGATATCACTAGATTTTGGCAAGTTTTTGAAGTATGAACAATCCTTGGTAAGTCGCGGTGCAAACTGTGCAATATCAATATGTTACAGATGATGGCCTCGGGCGTGAAATTAGCATATAATAACAAATACAATACTTAGCAATCAAGTCAGAAAGACCCGAGAATATCAGTTAACTTAAGAAAAATAGCCATTACCTTGTAATCCGGAACCCTAACAGAATCTGAGTGGACTAGCAGAATATTTTCAGGCTTTAGATCAGTGTGAATGAGTCGCAAATCATGCATAACTGCAAAGATGGACATCCGAATATGAATAACTTTGCACAAAACAATACAAATTTTTTCGGTAATGCAACATATATCATGACTGTTTGATTGAGAAGTGCAATTCATGTATACAGAGTTAATATCTAAGGAAATACAAGAGAATTATGCTTTAAAATAATGTAGTAAAGCAAGTGATGCCCACTCACATGCAACGGACTCCAGCAGTTGTCTGCCAAGATCACGAACTAAGTCAATAGGAAATGACCGATAATTGTTTTTCCGCAGAAAATCATATAGGCTTGGACCAAGCTTCTCGAAGACCTGTAGATAACATTTAAAACCAACCCATTTAAAATATGCAATGAGGGATTTCATTGCCACAAAGAATTGGGAAATGCAGTAGATAATCTCTACTTACTATACAAATGTGGTTACGATAGTCAAACCAGTTCCGTATTTGCACACAACTGCAAAATAGAGCAACTCAAGCACACATGTCTAAATATATACATATGTATACATACATCACATAAGAAAAAAGATAACTACCGAACTCCTCCAATGTCATGATGAGCAAGCTTCTGCAGCACCTCGATTTCAATCATGGCAGCTTCACGGTATTTTTGAATCGACCTTACAATCTTGATAGCAACTAATTCATTGGTTTCAAAGTCCCAACATTCCACAACTTGACCAAATGTGCCTAAAAGTGTGGAGTATTACACTCAGTGAGAAATAAGAATAAGTATTAAGACCCTAATAATTAATTAAAAGATGAGGACTAACCTTCTCCCATTTTACTGATAATTTTATCTGAAATACAAAAGGAGACAAGGCATCAGAAGGATCAGACAAGTGTCAGTGGTAATATAGCATAATACCCAGAATAAAGAAAGCAGAACCCACATTAGTGAAGTGTTTAATACATTAAGTATAGAGGGGATTATCTGAATAACAAGGATGCATGCCCTTAGATCTATGGACATAAACTACACCCAGAATCACATGAAGAAACATGTGCGCATTCACATACGTACTTCTTTCTTTAAATATGTGTGTGTGCATGTGTGAAAAAAGGGGCTATATTTTCACATGGTAGCCTGTTTTAAGTCATGACTGCCTAATTAAATACATGTAAAATAATTTAACTTCTAGTTCAAACTACAAGACAGAAGACACAGAAGTTTCCTATGAAGTATGAGTAGTAGATATACAATTTGGATCAGCTTCGAATCCAATTTTATCTGTTTTAGTCATGCAAAGTGAATTGAAACTATTCTATGTGACAACCAACTGCATGTTATGCACCGATGTTGGTGCATACATCATGATTGGTGAATTATGAATTACAGAAGTGGAATATTTGTTGGGTCCAAGGTCCGAAGATCAGTGATGTGGAACGCATCGGGAGAAGAGGAGGATTAATGGGAGACTAAAACACTTCTTATTTTAAATCCAACTCACTACATGGTACATGCCCCCTGAGGTTGGTGTTTATAGCAAAACGACCCAAGCCCTGGACTTAAGGCAACTGTGCAAATTGCCCAAAACAATTTAGGTTCCTAATAAGACCGTAGAAGATGAAGTTTTGCAACTAAGTCTTAAAACTGGAAACTTGCACCTAAATTCCCAACTGTAAATAAAAGACGAAATAAAGAAGTTACTTTCATGCTGCACCAATCAGTGTAAGCAAAACAAAGTGTATAAATACAACTTTAGCAAATCTAAGTTCAGAAAGGTAGAGTAGAGTGAAGCAAAGATCCCAAAATGTGGAAAGTTCTATTACTTCAGACACATTATTCAAATAAAAAAATGTCTCTCCGTAGCGCGGATGGTTGAGCACAGTAGGTCCTCTCCGGGGAACCCGGGTTCGAACCTCCCATTGTGCACAGTATTTATCACCCTTGCAGTCATCCGGGCTCCAGCATGCTCTTTGAGGGAGGGGGGAGACTAATGTCTCTTCTAACTAAAAAAAAAAAAAAAACTTTTCTAGGAGCTCCAAGCTAAAGCTGAATGCAGGAAAAGATTCATCCATCCAATCCCAGGTTGGTTTGGTTTCAAGCTTAGAGCACTTGATGAATGTTGTTGTTGAACACTGAAACATAGTATACACCAACCCCGATTGCCCAGCCACACATGGAGGGAGCTTTTAAAGGGTTAAAATTCACACTTGAATCTTTTAAAAAGTATGAACTAGTCTCCCTCAAATGCAATTGAGAAGATAGGTACTTTTACATTTGGGATACCGAAGATTAAATGAGATAAAGACACAACTAAATTGCCATTTAAAAAAGCAAAAATACAGTGCAGCATACGTATCAGTGTTACTGAGATTACATCGGGATGTTAGGCTTTCACCAACTGCAAAAACATAGTGTCCGTCCTTATCATCCTGTCTCCAAGGGGGTGACGCATGGCGCGGAAATCCAAAATTATAGTGGATGGGAACAAAGGGATGATTCATCGCTAGACTGTTGAGAAAATCTTGAGCACAGTAGATTGAGGGAAGTCCCTGCACCATAAAACCACAAAGAAAGATAAATTGTTCAGTCTAGTAACTAATCTGCCACCTGTGTTATAAAACAAACAAAACAACATCCTAATACCAAACTGTCTAGGGTAATACGGGAGAAAATTGCAAATTCACAGATGCAAAGCATCATCGATCTGCAACAAAGAAAATCTGTTTCGCTGTCCTGCCGTAATAAGACTTTTGCTGACGTTACCGAACAGCATACTACATTGTGCCAGCGATTTGATTGTATCTAGTTTTACTTCAACGTAAGGCCGTATGAGGCAGTCTAAATAATAAACAGTATACATAACGTCCCGCCTGAGAAGCCCGACTATGAAGGCAGATCCAAGAAGTAAACATTCTAGACAACGTGCCCAGCTTGCCAAACCCAAAGATCGAAGTCTTTATCTAGAGGCAAATGAATTCGAGAACACAACATACTAAGAAAAGAAAAATTGTCCGCAAACATGTAACACAGCATGAAAAATGAAATTGGATAATAAATGCCAACACATAAACAAATTGGGCAATAATATGTAGCGGCATCAGACCCTGGAGGGAAACAGCGGAGGAGGAACGTCCCATGCCAGCCTTGCCCTCTTCTTCGGCCTCTTATCAATGGCATTTCCGTGAGGGTAGTCCGTTATCCGCTGCGTTTCCATCGCAGCCAGAAGCGACTGTGAAAACTGCAGTCGCAGTCCCAAATTCGCCGCAAGGAGAAAGGAAGTTAAAATTCGGATGGCGATTCAGAGCCAGAAGGGGAGATTGCAGGGTATTCGTGTCAACTCCTCTTCAGAACCCTAAAAATCGAATTAGATCGGGGTTCGGGGGCAGCTGAGCGTGCGCAGGCAGGTTCTGGAGGAAAGGGAAGAGTCGGAGAAGGAAACGCTGTCAGGCGTATAACCCGATCCCGGTTGGCGGCTGCCGTAAGATGCCTACTCTACTTCCCCGTGGATTCTTTTAAAAAATAGAGAAGCCCGATGGAATGTATTCACCATCTCATCCCGCCACCGGTAGGGAAAAGAGAACGCGGATGGAAAAGAGCATAAGCTGAGCGGTTAGGTAACCGTAACTGATTCACCCTCCCGATTAAATCCAAAACTTTTGATCTCGTTTTCATTGTCGTTTCTCTTGTAAACAATTATCTATATCGGAATTTTGTCCAAACACTATAAATAGAAAAAGAGGAAAGTCTAAATTAACATAGAATGAGCTTATAATGAGAGACGTCTCAATCAGAACATGGCTCATGATAGAGCTCAATGGAAACAAAGAATCCATGTAGCGACCCCAATATAGTTGGGACTAAGGCTTAGATGATGATGATGATGATGATAATGATCGGAATTTCGCCCAAATATGAACCAAGTGTGAGCCTTATCAAAGTTATTATAGCATTGACATGGGCATAGTTGCTTGATTTGCAGCCTAAAATAAACTTAAATTAGAACGGTTCTAGTCTGTAGCATATTCAAGCGGTCAGGCAGGCTAGTGGGGATGTGTCCCACAAAGGGACATTGTATTTGAGTCTCAAAGAAAGCTCGTGTCGTTTTTACAAATTTTGGAATGAGCATTACATACTATAGTGTCATTCGTATACAAGAGACTAGAAGTACGACTTCAAAATTTTGGATAGAGTTGTTCATATATATAAATGGTACTAAGGTATCGCTTATAGAATGTCTTCATAAGATTGTTTAAAATTCTCATGTCTCACATTACAGAAGTATTTCTTTCTTAGGCATATTAGAGACATGTTTGGTTTTTTGGATTTTCAATAATCTTACATTTAGGACATTCTGCATTTGTAAAATTTTACATTATCAAAATCTTGTAAACATAAATATTATGTTTGATTTTTGAATTTGTAAAATAAATGATTTATTTTTTTCTTGTTCCAATGGCCAGTCACAGTTGGATTTTGGCTTCAATGAGAGTTTTAATAGAAATCAAAATATTGCATTCCCTTTTGTATCTGGAAATCTCAAAATTACCTCTATTTTTTAAATCATGCAAATCAAGCATACATTTTCTATAAATGGATCCAAAATACAATCGAATACATCAAAATCCAAGAAACTGAACATGCCCTAGATGTGCAAAATTAAAATTCCCTTTCCACATATGATTGGCACTCTCAACTTGCTCTTTGTTTCTTCCTCTGTTGTCGTTGCAATTTATTTTTTTTCCTCCTTACATATTATGCCATCGACACTATTGCTGTTGTCATGATTATTATTGGCAAAGATGTTGACACTTGAGCTACTCTTGCCAATTACTATTGGTGTTGGCTACTAGAGGAGGAGGTTATTATATTTCATGGTGACAGTGTAGTCGCCTCATCGACGACATTGTGGATGTGTTGATATGCCCATGGAGCTTTGAAAATATCCTTTTATGAGTCTTTCCCCCAAGGAAAAGGTGTCGAGTGAGTCCCATTTTTTCTAATTTATGTGGTAACGTGAAGTAATGTTGAAGTCAAATGTTAGTTATCATTGGTATTGAAGTTTTAGACATAAAGTGATGTTGAATTATGATACATGTGCACTACTTGGTATGAGTGAGTCTTGGATGGAAACCAATTTGAATGTATATTTGAATACTTAAGACTCGCTTCTGATATGGATGTTTGTTGTGTGTTTTTTATTTCAAAGATATTCTAAGTTGGTCATCTCTTAGTGTTCTTCAGATACATACTTTGGTAGAAAAATGCACTCACATACACACTACAAACAAAATAAACTAGGGTATAATTGTAGTCAATTACATGATCCCTAAACAGTATATGGTTTCCCTGAAAACCACAACAATTACGGGTGGTTCACATGTCCCAAACCTAAAGCAAGTATACACAACACATATGCTAAACTCTTAGAACCATAAGACCATCGTGCATGGGGCATCCCAATACTAATGCAGAGTAAGGCAGTGAGTTGCATGGATCATACTTTATAGGAAATTTACCTTTGTCCAAATAGGGTGAGGGACAAACTCCCATTCCCCACCCAAGAAAAAGTCATGGGTAGACTATCATGTTGATTGAAACATTTGGCTTGCATATTTGTCCATGTCCCAAGGAGGAGACATCTTACAACCCAATTTTAGCTTAAATGGTAACTTCATAGATACATAAAATCATAAACTCAAATTTAATGTAATTTGAGAGTTTAGTTATTTATGCTTAGGTGATGATTGATATGTTTAACTAATTTCTTCTTTATTTGTTAAAACCTTATTTTTAGTCTTGGGTTGGTAATTTCTTCTTGATTTGTTAAAACCTTATTTTGTTTTTTGTTTGGTAATAGAACACTAGAATATATTTGAACCTCGGCTTGGTCTAACTAATTCTAATATTTGATATAAATCTTGTAGTCGGGTATAAATGGATAAGATAGAAATCATGACATGAGTTGAATAAAAAAAGTTGTAGGAGAATTTGTGGAGAACAAATATATAAGGAATGAGACCCAAGAGGGGATCCACTCCTTACTCAATTTGTTAGAAGGAAAAAACTCAATGGAAAATACCAATGTAAACTTTTCACATGGGAATATAATCCAATATATTTAATTTAGTATTTTCATGACACAAAAGACAGTACAAAAGAAAATAATTTTGAATATGCAATTTATAATATTACAAGTTTGACATTCATTAGGGTGAGTTACATAAGATATAAGGTATATCACTCATCCTGGATGCAGAGGGCAATCCAACCACTTCAATATTATCTCTCAAGGAGCATCACTACACATGCACATGTCCTAATCAACTTAGTCATCCTTCCAACGTCCACATTACCTTAGGGGTTGAAAACAAAATCCATAAAAGAAGACAAGGTGGAAATTTACCAGCAAACGCTGGTATGAGCATAGAAATTGGGTAATAATAAGGAAAAGAACCATATACAATATATCAAGGCTCCTAATAAAAGAGAGATATGGAATCATCAAAAGATATGTCATAGAAAATATCACAAGTAAGAAACTAATCACAACATGAGCCATCACTAAGATTTCAAAATGAAACTTACCAATTACTTGCATAACAAACTTGAGAATAGCATTTGTTCTGCATGTGACAATATTAGAAAAATACAATCATGTAGGTATAAAATAACACATCTACCATAAATATGAGGTGAGTAAAAAGAGATACATATTTGTTCTTAAAATGTGGGTTGAGCAGGAACATATACACATATGCTCTAAACATGATAGAAACAACACATCTGCTCTAATAAATTCATCTGTGGGAATTAATACTTGTGCACAACTATAAGGTGGGGGAATTAAAATATCCACACAAAAGCACACATACATTATGCTAGTAATCACCACATGATGCATGATAAAAGAATAAGAAAGTTCAATTCAAATATGGGGATGAAAACACTCATAATATGGCAATTAGTATTAGATACCCATACATGAAGATTCATCAATATTAGTGCTTGAGGAGAGAGAAAAAAATTACAAGAAGTTTCTCTCAATAAGATCATTTCAAGGAATATGCTTCCTTAGGAAGTTCAGGATTTCAAGTCTTAAATAAGCAAAGAGAAAATAGTTGATTGCCCAGTTATGAACGAAAGAATGTAACATACTGAGGTCAAGTCTAGATTTATCCAAAGTCAAACCTAGATCTTCAACAAATCCCAAAACCACCTAATACGTATTAAATTAGAGTTGAACTTTCACGAATTCCATTAACACTAAAAGTCACCTTTATGTTATTGTTGATTTAAGTCATATAATCTATAGGGAAATATGGAAACATATAAGGCAGTGGAAACAAAAATTTAACTGCAATATTCCCTATGAACAGTAGATTGTGTCAACAAGTATGTAATAGGAAGGATGGTTGCAAGGTTATACCTGGTCCTAGAGCAAGTCTAGAAAATTCCCTTGCAGTAGTGTGTGCCTTTCTTCAAGTTGCACATGGACAGCGTCAACAACGGCCTTCTAGTTGATAACCACATACAACAGTTGACTTTGTCCTCCGAGCGGCAGGCAACAACCTCCTTGCCTCTATATTAGTCCACATGGACTACTGGGAAGTCCTATTATTCTAGTAGAACGAATAAGAAGGAGTTGTCCCTTCTAGTCGGTGTGCTAGCACCAACTTGCTCTCCTAATTGTCTCTTCCTTGCCATCCATCCCTTTGACGGGTAGGACTTGTTGGGGTTCTATTGGTTACCACAACTAGAGAAGATAACAATTGTCAAAGCTTATTGTTGTGTCTCTAGAAAGCCTCGACTGCCCCTCCATTTGTAGGAGGGTCAGGATCAGGAGTTCTAGCCCGAGTGGGATTCGAAGGGGATGCAATTTCATGAATTTTTATAACATGTGAACCATGAAACGGTTGGTTCAAGTGTGAAATGATAAATTGGCATGGGGTTGAACCAATCATTTCAACATGTTTCTCAATCGCAATTGTATTAGCAATTATCATCCAATTAATGCACAACATGACATCATCATCAATCTGTAATCCAATTAAATTGATCGACCAAATAGTCGATTCATAACCTGAACCAGTTAGTTTACATACATGAGTTGATCGATTTTCTTGCTGAACTAATCGTCTCATGGTTCTGATTGCCAATGTTGACTCAATTGACCTAACACTTGAATCGATCAGTTCAACAGTTGAATTATTTAGTTCACAATCCAGTAAGTCAACATTTAACCATTGTCATTTAAATTGAATACCCAACTCTTTAGTAGTCAAGCTTTAATTACATAAGTGGATAAACTCCTATTCCAAGTGTATCCTACGTGTGTGACCCTATACGTTCCGAGTTACATTGGCAGTGAATGTCCATAATGTTGACTCAAGGTCAATTAGGTCAATGTTGACTCACGTCTAAATTGACTAAACCCGTGTTTTGATGATGACTAACCATTCCACATATTGGTGTCTAATGCTTCTACTTGAGTGATTTCAGATTAGGTATAGACACACTCCAATTGCCCTAACTTGCGCATATCAAATTGGAGAAAAGACAAGTCAAAGTCAATACAAGTGCACGCTTTTGTAATATGATGTAAATCCATTAGAATCATGTTGTAAATCACTTGTAAAGATTGTATGACTTGTAATTAAGCTTAGAAAAATATCAGGAGCACTTAGATCGAATATTAGAGCACTTTAGATGCAACTTTGAAAATTGATTACAGACACTTTGTCGGTCGAGTTTCCCAGCCTGAAAACTCGACCGATCATCCTTGATCAATTTTCTGGAGATTGCATCGGTCGAGTTGTGTTTACACAGAACTTGACCGATGGAGTATGTGGGCTCTGATCTCCAAAACATGATATAATCACGATTTAAACTTAGCGGAAGCGATTCGATAAACAGCGGAAGACAAAAATCACAGGAAATTAAAACTTTTCGAGACAAGAGCTTGAATCCTTAAAAGCTTCTTTCATAACAAGAGATAAACTGTTTACATCTCATGATAATTACTTCTTGAGTAATTATATACAACAAGATACAAAATCTCAAGAACTCATAACCACAAGACTCCAAGACCTGAGAGTACAGAGGACACATAGGACTGACTCTAACTACACCACATGGCAGGCTAAATCTCCACCTGAGATTTACTGCTGCTCCTGGTGCTGCTGCTGCTGGGACTGGTCACCTGTAGACCGGTTCCTCCGTCTCCGACGTCCACCTAAAAAGTTGAAGTCTACGGGGTGAGACAATTTTACATAATTGTCCCAGCGAGAGTTATAACTCTCCGCCAGAAGCTTTATTATAACATCAAAGAATATCTTAAGCAGTAAAGCTTTCAAAGTATTCAATAACAGTTGCAGCTATAAACAAGCGCTCAACATTTATGAGACATGAAGAATATAAGCACTATTACATTGTATCATCAATCAACTAACTCGTAGTTATCTCTAACAGGTATACTACACGGTTGATTATGTTTTACAAACAATATTATGCCCTATGGAGATGAGGCATACCACTCATACGCCAACTGATTGCTAAGAAGTCACATCAGTATCATACATAGGTCATTAAGAGAGCCGGATTCTCATGACCTTCACCTTCCTCAGTCAGTAAGAGGATCACTTGTAGGACATCTTGTGTCTCTACTATTATAGCTCACCAGGGTAAACTGGTCCTTCGCTATTTTAGAGTTACAGTGGCGTTCTGTACTCTCTTCGTCATCAGGAGATTTCATGTTTATCTCCACTGATACAGATATCTATGTTTTCTTCGTCATCAGGAGGTTTCATGATTACCTACTACTGATACGGTATGGGATTGTAGTGAAGGATTGACGGATTACATATCTACATCAAATTCCTACACTAGGATGTAAGTTTCTACACATCCATATACCCCACATACTCACTAGTATGTGATCCAGGAGTTCCCTTAGGAAAACCTGTTTCACCATCATTTGATCTCTGACAATGATGGGTCTATGATCAGGGCTCTACATTATACTTGATTAGTTAGGTACATTCAGTATTCTTTTAACATCACACATTGTTCTTCAAACAATAACAGTAGCATAACAGCTATAAAAGGAGAATACTAAATGTAACAAGCCTAACTAACATCAATCATCATTTCTCATTATACTCATCACAAGTCATCTCTAAAGCATGACCTTGATGGTATTCATGGCTCTCACAGCCCAATTATTATCAAAGAATAACACTGACAAGGCATCAAGATATTTTACTTATTCATAAAGCTATCAATATGCCTTTAATGAATATAGTATCATCATCCATACCTGGATATGATCACCTCCATATCAGAACATGCATGGTTAATTCAACTAATAAAGGTAATTCAAAACAATGATTATACTTTCCACTCTTGTCATAAGAGCTAAGTTCTTTGATTCTTATCAAATAGAGTT
Organism: Alisma plantago-aquatica; assembly: GCA_963693085.1. Lineage (NCBI taxonomy): Eukaryota > Viridiplantae > Streptophyta > Magnoliopsida > Alismatales > Alismataceae > Alisma > Alisma plantago-aquatica. Next base: position 1,954,779,095 of record OY856409.1, read on the forward strand.
TAATACTCATATAACATGCCATCACCTTTGAATCTGGATATGATCACCTCCATATCAGAACATGCATGGTTAATTCAACTAATAAAGGTAATTCAAAACAATGATTATACTTTCCACTCTTGTCATAAGAGCTAAGTTCTTTGATTCTTATCAAATAGAGTTTAATACTCATATAACATGCCATCACCTTTGAATTTAGGGTTTACTATTCACATCACATGTCATTACCCTTGAATTAGGGTTTACTATTCACATCACATGTCATTACCCTTGAATTAGGGTTTACTATTCACATCATATGGTGAATTGAACTCATAACATCATCATGTCTGAGGAACATCATCATTGATGCTCTCAGATTAGCTTAAGATTCACCATATATCATAATTAGGGTTTCCATGATCTCACATAGGTGGATCATACCCTAATCATGCACATTCATGTGTATTGAAGATTCTTTACTTGAGTTTCCACCCTAAAAGGGTACTTTCTCTCTCTTAAGGTACTTTCTCTCTCTTAAGATACTTTCTCTCTCCTCATACTAGTAGATGATGATAACACCACTCTAGATCAGGTTGGGTTAAGTCCTCATGGGCTAACATAAGCCAAAACATCACTATCATGTGATTAGGGTTTGATTTGAACAAGGTTTTACTCAATTGAACCCCTCAAGGGTATTTTGGTAATTCACCCCATTGATCACCATCATGGTTTAATTCATTAGCCACTTCATACCCTAATGTCCTAGGTTACCATTAGGGTTTAGATTTGAGCATCATTGAACCATTTACATCTTCAAGTGATTAAGTGAAATCAACCTTTGAAAACCTCAAACGGTTTCAACCTTCAACCTCCAAACGGTTTGAAACCGTTTGGATGAGTTGACCGTTTGCTAGGGTTGAATCCAAGACCGTGTGACCTTCAAGATCGTTTTCCCAAACCGTGTGAGGGTGTATACCATTTAACAAGTTTGACTTCAAGACCGAGAGGGCTTACACGGTTTGAGACCGTTTGGTGTCTCTTGATCTTGAGATCGTTTGAGTCCAATCGGTCTTGAGACCGTGAGGCCTCACACGGTCTTGAGACCGTGTGGCCTCACACGGTCTTGAGACCGTGTGGCCTCACACGGTCTTGAGACCGTGTGACCTCAAATGGTCTTGAGACCGTGAGGTCTCAAACGGTCTTGAGACCGTGTGACCTCAAACGGTCTTGAGACCGTTTGGTCCACTTGGTCTCAAACCGTTTGGACCTCCAACATGGTTCAATGATTTCAATCGTTTATGATTATCAATCTTGAAGCCTCCAAATGGTCAAAGCCATGGTAACCACTTATAGATTGAGTTAATTAGGGTTATGCTTTACCAATTGGTCACTCAATTGACCCTCAATTGTTATCCAATTAGGGTTGAAGTTGGTTCAATTAAGGTCCATCAACGTTCAACCATCAACACTCAACAATGTGAATCAACACAAGGTTGAACCCTTCAATTGAGCTCCAATTGGGCCCAAACTTGGCCCAAACGGTATTTCGATCGTGTGGATGAACTTCACACGGTCTTGAGACCGTTTGCCCAAGATTTCATCAAAATCTAAAGTGATTTGATAGGAGTTGAACTTTGATTGAGTCTCAAATCAGTATTTTGATTAATTCAATAACCTATTGCAATTGGGCCCTCAATTGATCAAATTACCTTAACCCTAGACCTTCAAACGGTCTTGGGTTGTCACCACACGGTCTTGAGACCGTTTGGATGAGTTCCAAATGGTCTTGAGACCGTTTGCCCATCCAACTTTTGTATTCTAGTGTAAATTCTTCAAGGTTGGATCTATTGAGTTGATTATCATATCAATACTTAATTGCAATGTAATTTGGTATCTTTAAACTTTCAATTGGTCAACTATACTTGACCCCAGACCTCCACATGGCCTTGGGTGATTCCCCACACGGTCTTGAGACCGTTTGGTTGATCCCCAAATGGTCTTGAGACCGTTTGGGTCAATCAACCCAAAAACACTAAGTTATTCATTGAGATTTCAGTACTGATTTCAATTAGGGTTTACCCTAGTAATCATCCTTCAACTCTTAGCTCGTTTGGAATTAGTCCATCAAATTTGGTTAGTTATTAATCAACATTATTTTGAACAGTAATCTCATACGGTGAATGCTTGGTCAATGTTCTTACACGGTCTTGAGACCGTTTGCCCAAAAAAGGCGATTTCAACAGATTGGAAATCAGGAGTAAATTCAATTAAAGTTGTTGATTAAAAAGGACATATCTCACGATTCCTTTGGAGTTATCATCTCAAATTTTGTGGGTGATTAGCCTACATAATTATGAACAGAAACTTATACGGTCCACGCTCGTTCAATGCGGATAAATGGTCTTGAAGACCGTTTGCCCTTACACGGTCCTAAGACCGTTTGCTCACCACACAGTTTTGCAAACCGAGAGAGCAATTTGTGGAGACCGTTTAGAAAAGTGAAAAGTAGTGGATTAACTTTGGAAATAACGTCTTCATCTCCTAGCTCAAGAAGAGCAAGGATTTCTCACGGGTTTGCTTGCCAAGTAGCAAAGGAAGGTAGAGAAGAAGAAGTACTAGCATCTAAAAGCATAGAAAGATGTATATAATCAAAGCATAGGTTTAGAGTTATAAAACCCGCCTAAAGCTTGCTCCTTGAGCTCCAAGCTTTCGAGCTCCAAGCTTTTAATGGCGTCCTTGAGCTTCCACAGGTCGTCCAAGGTGAAACCTCCAGGGAAAGTCGAGAAGAGATGGCTAGAAAGGTAGAGCTATGTGAGCTAGCCATCAATTTGACCTTGAATTCGAGTTCTAACCATGAACTTAAGCAAAAAGGGGGATTCAAACCTACCTTGCACTCCTTGGTCGTCCTAGTGAGCTCCACAGCTCCTCTTTAGTCGGTTTGGGTAAATAGAACAGTAAAGGAAACGAAGGGAAAGTTCCCTTGCTTAGAGAGGTGGAGAGTATATATACTTGGGGGTGAGGTTTTAACATAAACTCATAAGTTCTTCATATCTTCAACTAAGTCCCTCTATCTTTCTTGGCTCGTCCTTCCTTATTAATTTTAAGGACAACTTCTTCTAAGGTCAAGAAAATGAGGGCAAAGAAGATCAACCTATTACTAAAGCGCACACATAAAAGGGCTATAGCACATACACCTTGATTATTCAATCACAAAGGTGTTTTTCATTATATGATTATTAAATTAAAGTGACCTCTTCATCATTTATTCTCTAAATGATGACAAGAGTCTTAATAAATACTTTTGATGGTGTAATTACAAGTTGCACCCCTCAAATTGGGTAAATTACACTTTACTCCAATTTAGGGTTTTCAAGCACAGGGATTGCTTCCACAGCTGCACCTTGGTGCCCAAGCTTGGGAAATCCCTCAAACCTTACCATCATCATTCTCATGATGTCTCAACATCAGAGGAACATCTCAACATGTGAAAATTGCAAGTTAACCCTTCTAACTGGGTAATTTGCACATAGGTCCCTGTATTACAAAACAATGCTACAACTTTATATTATAAGGAGCAAAAACTGAAATATATGTTTCTGAGAAACTTAATTACATGCCCAAAGTTAATCACAAGGATTTAATTACATATTTAGGCAAAACACCTAGGGTTAACTCATAACCCAGGTCAGGGATGTTACACATTATCCACCCCTTACAAGGATTTCGTCCCCGAAATCGATAAAACATACTAAGAGGAAAGGGCAGGATACTTCCTTCTCATCTCATCCTCTAATTCCCAAGTGGCTTCTTCAACACCACGGTGGTTCCAGAGGACTTTCACAAGACTTATATTTTTCTTCTTTAACCTTTTAATTCTATTATCAAGGATTGACACTGATCCCTCCTCATAAGATACATCTTCATTCAATTCTACCTCCATAGGTTGTAGAATTGACTCAGTGTCTGGGTGACATTTCTTCAGCATAGAAATGTGAAACATGGGATGTAACCTCTGTAACTCTGGTGGCAGCTATAGTTTATAGGCTACTTTTCCAATCCGTTCAATGATTGGATAAGGCCCCATATATCTAGGAGCTAACTTCCCTTTCCTTCCAAAACGAAGGACTCCTTTCCAAGGCGAGACTTTGAGATACACTCTGTCTCCAACCTGGAATTCTAAGGGTCTACGACGTTTGTCAGCACAAGATTTCTGCCTATCCTGTGTAGTCTTAATCTGTTGTTGTATTACCTTAATCTTCTCTGTGGTCTGCTGCACAAGATCAGGACCTAACAACTGATGCTCACCAGTCTCAAACCAACACAAAGGTGATCTACAACTTCTACCATACAAGGCTTCATAAGGTGCCATATCAATACTATGTTGATAGATATTGTTATAGGCAAACTCTATCAAGCTTAGGTGTAGATCCCAACTCCCGGTAAACTGGAGAACACATGCTCTCAACAGGTCTTCTAAGGTTTGTATAGTTCTTTCCGACTGTCCATCAGTCTGTGGATGAAAGGTCGTACTAAACCTTAGCTTGGTGCCTAAGGCTATGTGTAACTGTTCCCAAAAACGACTTGTAAACTGAGGACCTCTGTCAGAAACTATTGTGACAGGAACTCCGTGCAACCACACTATCTCTTGTACATACAACTGTGATAACCTTTCAGCAGAATAGGTTGTTTTGACAGGTAAGAAATGCGTTGTCTTTGTCAACCTATCTACAACTACCCAAATGGAATCATGTCCTTTGCTTGTCCTGGGTAGGCCAACAACAAAGTCCATGGTCACATGGTCCCACTTCCACTGTGGTATGGGTAAAGGTTGCATTGTTCCTGCAGGCTTCTGGTGTTCAGCTTTAACTTGCTGACACACAGGACACCTCAGAACAAACTCTGCAACATCCTTCTTCATTCCAGGCCACCAATACAGATCTTTTAAATTACGATACATCTTGGTGCTCCCTGGATGCATAGCATACATTGAAGAATGAGCTTCTTCCAGGACTAACTTCCTCAAGTTATCCACATCCGGCACTATCATCCTTCCATTATAACAAGCTACTTGGTCATCTGAGTCATGGAAACCATCTCGCTTCTCATTTCCATACTCAGATCTAATCTGCTGAACTGCAGCATCACCTAGCTGTGCTTCCTTAATTTGCTCTCTTAGGGTAGGTTTAATATGCATCTCAGCTAACAACCCGGCTAACAATGACACCTTCAACTGTACATTGTCTTGCCTTAAAGAGATAAGCATATCTCTCCTAGAGCATACTAAAGAGTTTAGTTGTGCTCTATTCATGGTTTATGTTGCTGATTTCCTACTCAAGGCATCTGCAATAACATTGGCCTTGCCCGGATGGTAATCAATTGTACAATCGTAGTCCTTGATTAACTCCATCCAACGACGTTGCCTCATGTTAAGCTCCTGCTGAGAGAAGATATACTTAAGGTTCTTGTGGTCTGTGAAAATCTGGAATGTTTCTCCGTAGAGATAATGTCTCCAGATCTTCAAGGCATGAACCACAACAGCTAACTCCAGATCGTGTGTCGGATAATTCTCTTCGTGTTTCTTAAGCTGTCGGGAAGCAAAAGAAATCACTTGTTTATCCTGCATCAACACACATCCTAGTCCATTCTTGGAAGCATCACAGAAAACTACATATCCTTTTCCTTGTTCAGGTAGTACAAGCACAGGTGCACTTGTCAACCTCTCCTTCAACAACTGGAAAGACTGTTGACACTTATCACTCCAAGAAAAAGGAACATCTTTCCGGGTCAACTTGGTCAAAGGTAAGGCTATAGAACTAAAGTTCTTAATGAACCTTCGATAATAGCCAGCTAACCCCAAGAAACTTCGAATCTCCGTCGGTGTCTTCGGTTGTTCCCATTGTAGAACAGATTCTACCTTTGTAGGGTCAACACGAATTCCCGAGGCAGATATCACATGTCCAAGAAAAGATACCTCCGGCAGCCAGAACTCACACTTGCTAAACTTAGCATACAGCTTGTGTTCTCTTAGCAAGGTCAAAGCTTGGCGAAGATGCCGCTCATGCTGCTGAGCATCCTTACTATAGATCAGAATGTCATCTATGAAGACGACAACACACTGATCAAGGAAAGGTCGAAAAACTATATTCATGAGTTCCATAAATGCAGCTGGTGCATTGGTTAGTCCAAACGACATAACCGTGAACTCATAGTGACCATACCTTGTCCTAAAGGCAGACTTGGATATGTCACTATCCTTAATACGAAGTTGATGATATCCAGACCTCAAGTCTATCTTGGAAAAGACGGTTGCACCACGCAACTGGTCAAAGAGATCATCAATCCTCGACAGAGGGTACTTATTCTTTATTGTTACTTTATTGAGTTATCTGTAGTCGATGCACAATCGCATTGACCCATCTTTCTTTTTAACAAACAAGACCGGAGCACCCCAAGGTGAAGTGCTCGGTCGGATAAAACCCTTCTCAAGTAACTCTTGAAGCTGTTTCTTGAGTTCTGCCATCTCGGCAGGCGCCATCCTATACGGAGTCTGGGCTATGGGTTTCGTATCTGGGATCATATTGATTTCAAAATCAATCTCCCGAGGTGGTGGTATACCAGGAAGTTCTTCAGGAAACACATCCTCGAATTCCCTGACTATGGGAACTTCAGTAGGATTGGACCTTTCCTTGGTAACATCTACCACATGGGCTAAGAATGCATAACATCCTTGCCTCAACATCTTATCAGCAACCATAGCTGACACAAGACAGGTGGGCAGAATATTTCTTTCACCTTGAAAGATCCATGTGCTGCTTTCATCAGCAAACACAACCAACTTGGACTCACAATCCAAGACAACTCTATACCTCTCTAAGGTATCCATCCCGAGGATTATATCAAATCCTTGCATATCAAGTGGTATAAGATCCACTTGAATGCGATGGTCAGAAAAGAAGAGGATGCAATGAGAGCATACCTCCTGCAAAACGGCATACCCACTCAACAGAGTCTCCAACAACAAACTATCTACCCTATGACTAACAGTCACATTGCAGTTATGAATCACTCTATGAGTGATGAAAGAGTGCGTAGCACCTGGGTCAATCAGAACAGATACAACACAGGATGTAGACATATCAGGATATAAAAGTTTCATCTGACCTGCCACTACCCGTGGATTGACCACTGCATCTGGTGGGTTCATAGCATAGAACCTCGTTGTCGCCTGGTGTTGAGGTGGTGCTGATGATCCAACTTGAGACGCTTGTCCACGTCCTTGAGCTGCTCCTTGAGATTGCATTCTCTGAGATCCTTGTTGATTCTATCTCGGAGGCTGTGTCACACTGAAAGGCCTAGAACGGCAATCCTTCATCAAGTGTCCCATCTTACCACAGTTGTAGCATCTCATCTCCTGTTGTTGTGGTCGGGGTGGTCCAGTAACTGACATTGATGTAGAACTGTGAGTCCCTTGAAGCGGTTGACTCCGTCCTCTACCTCTGATTGGTGACCATTGAGTTTGAGAACTCGATCTGGGTGGTGGAGGGTTAGGTGCAGAGAATCTAGGTTTCTTGAAATCCCTAGATGAAGAACCCTGGAACTGTGGATATCTTTTCTGGGTTTGCCTCTTCTCAACCACATATCTCTCTATCCTTCGGACTGACTCAACGAAGGTAGAGAATCTCTCTCGGTTTTCTAAGGCAGACACAGGGGTTGACATATCAGTATTCAAACCCTTCTCGAATCTCCTGATTGTTTCCTCATCTGTGGCAGTCATGTGCGGACAGAACTGCAGCAATTCCATGAACTTAGCTTCATACTCGCTAATGTTCATCATACCCTGCCTTAGTCTCTCAAACTGAGAGATCTTCTCATCTAGGAAGGTCTTTGGAAAATATTTATTGATAAATTCCCGACGAAACTCTTCCCATGAGAACTCTACTCCAGGTCTCTTCTGCTCTTCCATGTTCCACCAGTGACCAGCACTGCCTTTGAGAAGATAGACAACATGTCTAACCTTCTCAGCTTCCGGGATAATAAGAATCCTGAAAGCCTTCTCCAACTCTGTCAACCATAGGTCAGCATCTGCGGGGTCAGCAGTCCCAAAGTACTCGATAGCTCCGACACGACGAAGTCGCTCGAACGTCTTACCAATACCTTGTCCTTCGGGCTGGGCAGGTGCCCTAGGTGCAGGCATGGGCATCCTGTCGGTTATGTGTGTCATGGCAGTCATGAACTGCCCGAACATTGTCTGTACTGCTGGGTTACCCATGTCGGCTGGGTCTAACTGGGGTGGCTCTCTTGGTGACTCAGGTGCAGGCTGTTCTATTCTTGGAACTCTTGCACCGCCTTGAGGTGTACTAGCACTACTCTCTGCCACGTACTCATCATGAGGCTCAGCCATCCTTATGTATCTTCTTCTCCTGAGGAGTAGAAGATTCTATTAGATAGGGAAAGAGTACTAAAGATAGACTCGACATCCTAAGTCCTATGCCTTTGTAGACTCAACTGACCTAGAGCTCTGATACCACTAATTGTGGGCTCTGATCTCCAAAACACGATATAATCATGATTTAAACTTAGCGGAAGCGATTCGATAAACAGTGGAAGACAAAAATCAAGGGAAATTAAAACTTTTCGAGACAAGAGCTTGAATCCTTAAAAGCTTCTTTCATAACAAGAGATAAACTGTTTACATCTCATGATAATTACTTCTTGAGTAATTATAGACAACAAGATACAAAATCTCAAGAACTTATAACCACAAGACTCCAAGACCTGAGAGTACAGAGGACACATAGGACTGACTCTAACTACACCACATGGCAGGCTAAATCTCCACCTGAGATTTACTGCTGCTCCTGGTGCTGCTGCTGCTGGGACTGGTCACCTGTAGACCGGTTCCTCCGTCTCGGACGTCCACCTAAAAACTTGAAGTCTACGGGGTGAGACAATTTTACATAATTGTCCCAGCGAGAGTTATAACTCTCTGCCAGAAGCTTTATTATAACATCAAAGAATATCTTAAGCAGTAAAGCTTTCAAAGTATTCAATAACAGTTGCAGCTATAAACAAGCGCTCAACATTTATGAGACATGAAGAATATAAGCACTATTACAGTGTATCATCAATCAACTAACTCGTAGTTATCTCTAACAGGTATACTACGCGGTTGATTATGTTTTACAAACAATATTATGCCCTGTGGAGATGAGGCATACCACTCATACTCCAACTGATTTCTAAGAAGTCACATCAGTATCATACATAGGTCATTAAGAGAGCCGGATTCTCATGATCTTCACCTTCCTCAGTCAGTAAGAGGATCACTTGTAGGACATCTTGTGTCTCTACTATTATAGCTCACCAGGGTAAACTGGTCCTTCGCTATTTTAGAGTTACAGTGGCGTTCTGTACTCTCTTCGTCATCAGGAGATTTCATGTTTATCTCCACTGATACGGATATCTATGTTTTCTTCATCATCAGGAGGTTTCATGTTTACCTACTACTGATACGGTATGGGATTGTAGTGAAGGATTGACGGATTACATATCTACATCAAATTCCTACACTAGGATGTAAGGTTCTACACATCCATATACCCCACATACTCACTAGCATGTGATCCAGGAGTTCCCTTAGGAAAACCTGTTTCACCATCATTTGATCTCTGACAATGATGGGTCTATGATTAGGGCTCTACATTATACTTGATTAGTTAGGTACATTCAGTATTCTTTTAACATCACACATTGTTCTTCAAACAATAACAGTAGCATAACAGCTATAAAAGGAGAATACTAAATGTAACAAGCCTAACTCACATCAATCATCATTTCTCATTATACTCATCACAAGTCATCTCTAAAGCATGACCTTGATGGTATTCATGGCTCTCACAGCCCAATTATTATCATAGAATAACACTGACAAGGCATCAAGATATTTTACTTATTCATAAAGCTATCAATATGCCTTTAATGAATATAGTATCATCATCCATACCTGGATATGATCACCTCCATATCAGAACTTGCATGGTTAATTCAACTAATAAAGGTAATTCAAAACAATGATTATACTTTCCACTCTTGTCATAAGAGCTAAGTTCTTTTATTCTTATCAAACAGAGTTTAATACTCATATAACATGCCATCACCTTTGAATTTAGGGTTTACTATTCACATCACATGTCATTACCCTTGAATTAGGGTTTACTATTCACATCACATGTCATTACCCTTGAATTAGGGTTTACTATTCACATCATATGGTGAATTGAACTCATAACATCATCATGTATGAGGAACATCATCATTGATGCTCTCAGATTAGCTTAAGATTCACCATATATCATAATTAGGGTTTCCATGATCTCACATAGGTGGATCATACCCTAATCATGCACATTCATGTGTATTGAAGATTCTTTACTTGAGTTTCCACCCTAAAAGGGTACTTTCTCTCTCTTAAGGTACTTTCTCTCTCTTAAGATACTTTCTCTCTCCTCATACTAGTAGATGGTGATAACACCACTCTATATCAGGTTGGGTTAAGTCCTCATGGGCTAACATAAGCCAAAACATCACTATCATGTGATTAGGGTTTGATTTGAACAAGGTTTTACTCAATTGAACCCCTCAAGGGTATTTTGGTAATTCACCCCATTGATCACCATCATGGGTTAATTCATTAGCCACTTCGTCCCCTAATGTCCTAGGTTACCATTAGGGTTTATATTTGAGCATCATTGAACCATTTACATCTTCAAGTGATTAAGTGAAATCAACCTTTGAAAACCTCAAACGGTTTCAACCTTCAACCTCCAAACGGTTTGAAACCGTTTGGATGAGTTGACCATTTGCTAGGGTTGACTCCAAGACCGTGTGACCTTCAAGATCGTTTGCCCAAACCGTGTGAGGGTGTAGACCATTTAACAAGTTTGACTTCAAGACCGAGAGGGCTTACACGGTTTGAGACCATTTGGTGTCTCTCGATCTTGAGATCGTTTGAGTCCAATCGGTCTTGAGACCGTGAGGCCTCACACTGTCTTGAGACCGTGTGGCCTCACACGGTCTTGAGACCGTGTGACCTCAAACGGTCTTGAGACCGTGTGACCTCAAACGGTCTTGAGACCGTTTGGTCCACTTGGTCTCAAACCGTTTGGACCTCCAACATGGTTCAATGATTTCAATCGTTTATGATTATCAATGTTGAAGCCTCCAAATGGTCAAAGCCATGGTAACCACTTATAGATTGAGTTAATTAGGGTTATGCTTAACCAATTGGTCACTCAATTGACCCTCAATTGTTATCCAATTAGGGTTGAAGTTGGTTCAATTAAGGTCCATCAACGTTCAACCATCAACACTCAACAATGTGAATCAACACAAGGTTGAACCCTTCAATTGAGCTCCAATTGGGCCCAAACTTGGCCCAAACGGTCTTGAGATCGTGTGGATGAACTCCACACGGTCTTGAGACCGTTTGCCCAAGATTTCATCAAAATCTAAAGTGATTTGATAGGAGTTGAACTTTGATTGAGTCTCAAATCAGTATTTTGATTAATTCAATAACCTATTGCAATTGGGCCCTCAATCGATCAAATTACCTTAACCCTAGACCTTCAAACGGTCTTGGGTTGTCACCACACGGTCTTGAGACCGTTTGGATGAGTTCCAAACGGTCTTGAGACCGTTTGCCCATCCAACTTTTGTATTCTAGTGTAAATTATTCAAGGTTGGATCTATTGAGTTGATTATCATATCAATACTTAATTGCAATGTAATTTGGTATCTTTGTACTTTCAATTGGTCAACTATACTTGACCCCAGACCTCCACACGGTCTTGGGTGATTCCCCACATGGTCTTGAGACCATTTGGTTGATCCCCAAACGGTCTTGAGACCGTTTGGGTCAATCAACCCAAAAACACTAAGTTATTCATTGAGATTTCAGTACTGATTTCAATTAGGGTTTACCCTAGTAATCATCCTTCAACTCTTAGCTCGTTTGGAATTAGTCCATCAAATTTGGTGAGTTATTAATCAACATTATTTTGAACAGTAATCTTATACGGTCAATGCTTGGTCAACGTTCTTACACGGTCTTGTGACCATTTGCCCAAAAAGGGCGATTTCAACAGATTGGAAATCAGGAGTAAATTCAATTAAAGTTGTTGATTAAAAAGGCCATATCTCACGATTCCTTTGGAGTTATCATCTCAAATTTTGTGGGTGATTAGCCTACATAATTATGAACAGAAAATTATACGGTCCACGCTCGGTCAATGCGGCTAAACGGTCTTGAAGACCGTTTTCCCTTACACGGTCCTGAGACCGTTTGCTCACCACACGGTTTTGCAAACCGAGAGAGCAATTTGTGGAGACCGTTTAGAAAATTGAAAAGTAGTGGATTAACTTTGGAAATAACGTCTTCATCTCCTAGCTCAAGAACAACAAGGATTTCTCACGGGTTTGCTTTCTAGGTAGCAAAGGAAGGTAGAGAAGAAGAAGTACTAGCATCTAAAAGCATAGAAAGATGTATATAATCAAAGCATATGTTTAGAGTTATAAAACCCGCCTAAAGCTTGCTCCTTGAGCTCCAAGCTTTCGAGATCCAAGCTTTTAATGTCGTCCTTGAGCTTCCACAGGTCGGCCAAGGTGAAACCTCCAGGGAAAGTCGAGAAGAGATGGCTAGAAAGGTAGAGCTATGTGAGCTAGCCATCAATTTGACCTTGAATTCGAGTTCTAACCATGAACTTAAGCAAAAAGGGGGATTCAAACCTACCTTGCACTCCTTGGTCGTCCTCCTGAGCTCCACATCTCCTATTTAGTTGGTTTGGGTAAATAGAACAGTAAAGGAAATGAAGGGAAAGTTCCCTTGCTTAGAGAGGTGGAGAGTATATATACTTGGGGGTGAGGTTTTAACATAAACTCATAAGTTCTTCATATCTTCAACTAAGTCCCTCTATCTTTCTTTGCTCGTCCTTACTTCTTAATTTTAAGGACAACTTCTTCTAAGGTCAAGAAAATGAGGGCAAAGAAGATCAACCTATTACTAAAGCACACACATAAAAGGGCTATAGCACATACACCTTGATTATTCAATCACAAAGGTGTTTTTCATTATATGATTATTCAATTAAAGTGACCTCTTCATCATTTCTTCTCTAAATGATGACAAGAGTCTCAATAAATACTTTTGATGGTGTAATTACAAGTTGCACCTCTCAAATTGGGTAAATTACACTTTACTCCAATTTAGGGTTTTCAAGCACAGGGATTGCTTCCACAGCTGCACCTTGGTGCCCAAGCTTGGGAAATCCCTCAAACCTTACCATCATCATTCTCATGATGTCTCAACATCAGAGGAACATCTCAACATGTTCAAATTGCAAGTTAACCCTTCTAACTGGATAATTTGCATATAGGTCCCTGTATTACACAACAATGCTACAACTTTATATTAAAAGGAGCAAAAACTGAAATATATGTTTCTGAGAAACTTAATTACATGACCAAAGTTAATCACAAGGATTTAATTACATATTTAGGCAAAACACCTAGGGTTAACTCATAACCCAGGTCAGGGATGTTACAGAGTAACTGACCAAATCGATCTTCATTGGTCGGTCGAGTTTCCTCAGGACAAACTCGACCGATGATGGTCTGGATATCGGCTTTGTCTTTTACTCTATCGGTCGAGTTACCCTTATAGAAACTCGACCGATTGCACGGTACGGAAAAGTGCATAAAAGTGTTTCTAGCCGTTGTGGAGTTGCAACAAGTGAAAATAGATCTATTGCAAGCCACAAAACGGCTAGTTTTCGTTCACAAGTGTTCCCAAAGGCTAAGAGGCATCCCCAGCTATAAATAGGACCCCTTGGGCTTCATTCCAAGGTTTAGCATTCACTATGAAGGTTCCTATTCTATAGTTGAGTGATCCTACAGCCTCCTCTCTCTCTCTAAGCTTAATCACTTGCTACATCCATTAGAGTGAGTAGGAAATCTGTAAGAGAGCTAGTCCTACATGTATATCTTGTGAGGCTCTCACTTCCACCACCTCCACATCTCTCATTTCCAATCATGAAGATGAAGGTTCTCTCTCTTGTCCAAGAGAGGTGAAGAAGAACAAGGGAAGGAGTCCCTTGGTGAAGATCAAGGCTGAAGACTTGGAGCTAGAGTGGGTAAGCCCTTGGAGAAGGCAGAAGACTCAAGCTCAAGTAGGTAAGTCCTTGGTGGAAGCTTCTCCGAGTGAAGGTGAAGTCAAAGGCAGAAGATCCAAGAAGAGTGGGTAATTCCTGCAAGGCTGAAGACTTGTGCAAGAGTGAGTAAGTCCTTGGAGAAGGCCGAAGACTCTTGCAAAGTGGGTAAGTCCATGGTAAGGTTGAAAACTCTTTGTATTGGATAGGTAAGTCCTTTGGTTGGTCATGTATTGTAAGTCTTATAAATGAATATAAGAGTGCAATAGTTTGGAAGTCCTAGAGGTTGACCTCTCTAGGCAAGTGGACTGACACACTTCTAGTTTGAAGTGTGGAACCACTCTAAATAGCTTGTCTATTGGTGCATGTTCAATCTCTCTCTCCCTTGCTATGTATGTTTTAGTTGCACACAAATTACCTATTTAGCAACCTTATCTTGTGATATATCTTGAAGGTTTAATGAATTTTGTTTAAGTGCTTTAAACTCTATTCACCCCCCTCTAGAGCATCTAATCACCCATCTAGGATCCAACACATAACTGACGTATGACACCATAAACAATTATTGGTTTCTAGCAAGACATTATTGCTACCTAAGTAATTGGAAAGTTGGAGAACAACTTCAACCTACAATTTGTGATTAGTGTTATAGTGTTTGTATAGTTCCTTTGTATCTGATATCCAGATTGAACTCAAGGCATGGAATCATCATCCTCTTCAACATTCAATCCACGTTCCTTGAACTAGAGCAGACTCTCTGAGATATATGTAAGCTCTATATCACATATTGACTCACATGAGCATGGCCATGCAATTCTCAGTCTCGCTTTCAAGTGGCAAGGATATCATACTCCTATAGGAGGGACAAGTCCCATCTACATCACTCACAATCATTCAATTGTGTTGTGATGCACCCGAACACCACCTTTACAACAATCCTTTTTTAAGGTCACAGTAGATAATGTATAAGTACATCAAATGACATGTGATGAGTGTAGTGATTTCATGTCTAAGAATCACAATCAGCACCAACACTATATGAGATGATTCTAACTGTCAATCATGGTTTCCATGTATCACTCTTAAGGTGGATCTCTTCGATACACTGTTCTTTAACAAATATATATGTATTTGGTTTTTGATATCACGTATCATGACTTAATGAGATTATGTCATCAACGAACACAAACTCTAATCTTATGTGTTATTGATGTCTATCAGCCTTCCACAATAAAATCTGGCTAGGGACATAACAAGAATGTATATACTCTTGACATTCGTATGATGTCATTGTTCAAGTCTTCAACCTGAGGAAATACGTCATGGAGTGATACTTTTCTTTAGACATTTATTATGTTACATCATTATCTTATAACTGAATAAAATAGAATAAAGTACAACGTTGTCTTTTTTATTATTCAAATCATTTACAAGATATACCATTACAATCATCATATGATTGGCTCTTTGGGCATACATACCAACAAACTCCCACTTGCACTTAGAGCCAATCACCCATGAACTTAATCCCAAGAGATCTAGCATGACCTTCATGCTTCTGCTATGAAAGTGCTTTTATCTAGGGGTCAGTCACATTGCTCTCAGTTGGTATTCTGTAAATTTTCACATCTCCTCGTTGTACGATACTCATATGAGATGGAATTTCCTTTGTATATGCTTGGAACGCTAATGTGATCTAGGTTCCTTAGCTTGTATAATAGCTCCATTGTTGTCACAATATAGCTCAAATGCATTGTTGATTCTTGGAACCACCCTAAGTTCGGAGATGAACTTCTTGATCCAAACAACCTCCTTTGTTGCATGGATGCATCAATATAATTGGCCTCTATTGTAAAATTTACAACTGTCTCTTTTTTGGAACTCTTCCAGCTCATAGCTTTGTTGTTGTAAGGACCCTGACCTCCGTTTAGGGCTTATCCTGTTTGTTTTGCTTAACCCTGATGCTTAGTTGCTTGCTAATCACCTTTAGTGGTGATTAGGGTTTGTTTGTGCTTTGTTGAGAGCTGGAGGTGCTACTTGCAATTAACCCAAATCTAGGGTTTGTGGGCAAGCTTGCCACCTTGTGAGGTGTTCCTCCCTCTCCTTGCTTCCTCTAGTGTTGAGAGGAAGGTTTGGGCTCGTTGCTTGAGTTCCTTTGGGCTCAGTTGAGCTTGTTGGGCCTTGAGGTGCCTTACCTTTGCTTGGTTGGACCTTGTGTCGGGCAAGAGAGCCCTGTGTTGGCCAGTGCTGTGTCGGCCATGCTTGTGTCACCCAGGGAGTGTGTCGCCCAGGGTTGTGTCGGCCATGGTGAGAGTGTGTCGCCCATGGACCCCTTTGACCTTCTTTGACCTCATTTGTGTCACCACTAGTGGACACTTGGTGCGTGCATGTGACTATGGCCTTGGACATGTGTTTAGGGCATGTTAGAGTGGTGGCTTTGCTCATGGAAAAGTATCCCTAGGTGGGTGACACCTTGCCTTTTCTTCCCTTGGTTTCTCCTCCATCCCCTTCTATATATGTGTTTCCTTTCCCTTCCTAAGGATCCCTTTAGTTACTTAGTCTCCCTCTCCTTTGGTGCACGACACTCTTCTTTTGCAAGCTTGGTGGTCGATCCTTTCTTGGAGTCTCCTTCTTCCTCTAGTGGTGGCCGAACCCTAGAGTGCCTTTCTCTTCTTCCTTGGTGGTGCTTGGAGCTTGGAGCTTGCTTAAGGCGGGTTACATAACTACTAACCCTAACTACCCTACCTTCCTTTATGTTCTTATATGTTGCTATGATCATATCGGCTATGCTTGTTGCTAGTTTAGTTTCTTGCTTAGTTGTACCTTGTTGGCCGAACCTATGTTCTAGGGTTTCTTGGTGAGCAACACTCCTTTCTCTCCTTGGTCTAGAGGAGTGAGCTTGAGCTCTAGTAATATGGGCAATACCCCTCTCTCGTTTAAGTTGAGAGGTGAGCTTGTGTTCTAGTGGCTTGAGCAACACCCTCCTCTCACCATGGACTTGAAAGGTGAGCTTTGTGGTGGTTGTGGACCTTGTTTAGGGTTGTTCCTTGTGTCACCCGATTGGTGATATGAAGCTTGGCAATACCCCTCTCTCGTGATAGTTGAGAGGTGAGTTGTCTTCTTGATCCATTAGGGTTTGGTGCCCTCGTGCTTGAGTTTGATGACGACCTTGTAGAGTTGCATCTTGCCCGATATGGTGTTGGAAGTGATGTTGCCCGATATCCTTTATTGGCTTAGAGTCTTGGATGACATGATGTAGTGGCTGTGTCGGGTGTCACCCTTGTTTCCTGTCTTGTGTGAGCATCGGGCGTTACACCTAGTAGAAGGCCCTAAAGATACACCTTGGTCAGGCAGTTGCTTGATGCTTTCATACCCTGGACGTTGGGGCATTGTGACCTGGCTTTGTGTCGGGCGTCACACCTTAGCCTTGTGTGTCGGCCGATAGATGTGGCTAGCTTTGTGATGGGCGTTATGTCTTCTCTGCTGCATGCGTTATATCTGTGAGTGTTATGCCTTGTCTGGTAGCGTTGCACGATACACCCCTTAGCCTGAGTTGCACGTTGCTTATAGATGCCCGTTGCACCTGGTGAGCGACACGCCCATGGGCTCAGTTGCCCGATAGGCTTTATGGTTTTCGTCCCTGTCGCACGACACAGAGATGTACAACGCACCGTTGCACGACTTGGACTGTGCTGCACGCCTAGTTCATATGGTAGCTCGACGCCATTAGATCTTGGATGGCTGACGGAGCGTTGCACGATAGACGCTGGTCTGCTTGGCCGACATGAGTGGAGTGGTGGGCGATAGGGGAGAGTACCCTGCCCGATACCACCTCTAGTGAGGGTGCCCTACCCGTCACACTTCTTGTGAGGGTAGTGGGTACTTCTAGTGAGGGTCTCGATCCTTCTGTAAAACATCTACGCTATATCTTGTTTATGTAATCACATTTGGGTTTATATTTGATCCTTGATATGCTTGCTGATAACTAAGATGGTAGATCACATCTATGTATCTTGACATGATATTACCTCTACTTATAATCATCTCGAATCATCTGTATAATGCTAAGGAAATGGTAAGCATATAAGATGCTCTGCTTGATGATATGACCTATGTGTATGATCACAAGTTTGAGGCATGAATGACAAAGCATATAATCATCAATACTACTCTATGTTGAATAATATGATTCTTCTGATAATCCTTGATGATTGTGCATACTAACCATGCAGGTGATGCATAGCCAGTTAAAGGGCTATGAGGTATATATATATATATATATATATATATATATATATATGATTGAATAATATTGCCCTGATGATAACTCTTGATGATGTGATGGTCTGAGGACCTGAGCTTGATTAGTGCTGGGATTGATATTCCATGGTGATGATGTAAGCCTTGAGAGGTAGTGGCACTATGTGATGAGGGATTGAGATCCCATGGCAAAGTGATGATCCTTGAGGTGGATCTAGATGATTGGCAAGAGGCCAAGTAGTGACCTGTAATGTTGGATCCTTGTGGATGACAGTAATAGCACGATGTTGAGTTTCATGTTGTTTATTCTTGTTATAGTTTGCATGTTATACAACTTGGTTGAATCTTGCAATCCACCTAAAATATACTAACTAATCACAGTGGAACATATCATGTAGTTTGCCCTGGCCATAGATCCATCATTGTCAGGAGCTGGTGATGGTGAAACAGGTTCTCCTGCGGGTTAACCTGGAAGCACATATTATTGAATATGTGTGGTTTCTCCTAGCCGAAAATGAGGAGGTATGAGTGCAACTTCGGTTGTAGACTCCATAGTGCGGATTCAGGCTTGTAGCTCAGTATGTGAAGAGCATGGTGAACATGCCCATGGCTCAGGATATGTGATATGGGAGCATGAATGCGTTCATGGCTCAGAGCACGGTGAACAGGCTTGTGGCTCAGTTTTACTAGTGTCGAGACCTGTACCAAGGTGGGCTAGGTAGAGGGTAGCCTGACCCTGTGGCTGAGGCCACTTAAGCAAGAGACTACGGTCCTGCTTGTGTTGTACTCATGCACTGACCACGAGGCAGAGAGATCGTGGAGTCCGGCTCTTCCATTGACCTTGTATGGCACCGGCTTGGGTTTCGCAACCAAAGGTTGGATTTGAGCGGTACAACTCACTTCCTCAGGGCATAATAATACGTAATCCAGTCGTATAGTATTTACTGCTTAAGGCAAAACACGGAACATTAGTTGAGGCCTTGCTTGTGTAGTTAATCTTATTATACTTTGCAGTTACTTATATGTTCCTCATGATATGTGGTATGCCCTTATAAATCTTATCTTGTCAATCATGTTCCATAAAGAAATGCTTGGGTATATGCCTTCTGTACATCTGGTAAGCTTGCTAGTATGAACAACTTTTCTTTATAACTGCTCTTGTTATACCTCTTATTAGTTATCTATTGTTGTTGCCTTATCTTTTGAGGTTTTGTAGTTTCGGCGGGGAGTTATGTTTCTCACTGGGACTGTGTGTCTCGCCCCGCTAGTTTATAACCTTTTTAGGTGATCGAGCTAGGCGTGGTGGTGGTCGCGGAGTTGCGGCCGAGCAGCAAGAAGAACACTAGAAGGCAAGCGATGGTTATGCTGCTGTTTGGTTGTTTTGTAGTAGAGTCTAGAGTCATCCCTGTACTCTCAGGTCCTTGGGAGCATTTGATGTTGTTTCACGATGTATAGTTGTTGATCCTTTGTATATCTTGTTGCTGGCCGGATGTGGGCCTTTATGTACATATAAATAGGTGATGAACTCATGTGATGATTAGACGACTGTTCCTCTAAGCTGTGGACACGTATCAAGGCTTGAAATGTTTGTATATCCTATTTCCTTGCAGGATGTGGACCTGAATGTAATAGTTTTCTCAGTTTATCAGTTTTCCGCAATCAGTTTTAATTAACCCGTGTTTTTGGTAATATGTGGTTATGGTGATTTCCGCACGTTTTCACGTAACACCTCATTGTCTGTGTGATAGTGGGATGTGTTGCCACAAGTTTTAGTATCAAAGCTCTAGGTTCGCTGAGTCTACATGGATTTAGGACTAGGTTGTGTCTGTTCTTGTGAGTTTTCCAGATTTTCTTACAATCATCTTCTGCCCTCAGTGGAAGAAAAGCCAAGATGTCGGGAAACCATGAAGAACATGCTAGTGAGAACAACGATGCTGCATCAGTTGATGGAGCTATAGGATAGGCACATGATGATTGGGTGCCTGAGGTCCCCCAACCTGATCCAGCCATTCTTGAACACCCTACCTATCAACAACTTATGGGGCAGATGATGGCTACGATGAATCTCATGGTAGAAAGATTGACAGTGCCTCAACCGAGAGTACATGCTCCCCATGATGAAACATCGGGTATTGGGAAGACCTTTGAGCGGCTTTGGCGAGTCGGAGCTTCGGATTATGCTGGAACGCCTGATCCAGCGGATGCATATCTATGCTTGACAAGTCTTGAGAAGGCTTTCCAGATCCTGGACATCCCCAAAGTAGACAAAGTAAAGCACGTTGTCTACCTTTTGAAGGGTAGTGCTGGTCACTAGTGGACCATCGAGGAGGAGAAGCGGTCTGGTGAGGTGATCGGTTGGGAAGTTTTCCGGCGTGAGTTCGTCAGCAGATACTTTCCAAAAACGTATATGGATGAGAAGATCAGTCAGTTTGAGAGCCTGCGACAAGGAACGATGAACATCACTGAGTACGAGGCCAAGTTCATGGATCTGTTGAGGTTTTGTCCTCACATGGCAGTGACAGACGAAGAGCGGATTAGACGCTTTGAGAATGGTTTGAGTACAGAGCTGACAACACCTGTTTCTACGTTGGAGAACAGAGAGCGGTTTACTATGTTTGTGGAATCCGTCCGGAGGATCGAACGGTCAGTAAGGGAGAAAAGAGAATTCATGTCTAAGAAGAGGTCTGCTCAGTTTCAGGGACAAAGGTTTGGTGGCTTCAATAAGCCAAGGTCTTCAGTACCTTCCATGATGAGAGGTTCCAATGCACCGTCGCAATGGTCCCCGAGTAAGGGAAGAGGTTATGTTTCTTCACCATCAAAGGCACATAGTACAACTTCAGTGGCAGTGACAGGGCCGTCTAGGCCACAACAGCGAGACCAGTCATGCCATCTGTGTGGTCAGATCGGGCATTGGAGGTTCAACTGCCTGAATAGAGATGTTGAATTGACACAGCAGCCAAGGCAGAATCAACAAGGGTCAGATAGAGAGCAGCCCAGTAGTAGCAGAGGGCGAGGACGCAGTCAAGCACCACAAGCGGGATCATCTACTCAAGGAAGTAGAGGACGTGGACAGCAAGCAACGACTCGATTCTATTATATGAGTCAGCCAGAGGCGATAGTCAACCCGCGAGTGGTGACAGGTCAGATGGAGTTATTTCATTATGATATGTCTTCTTCTTGCTTTATATCTGTTTTGGTTGACCCGGGTGCTACACACTCTTTTATCGCCTATAGTATGCTTGAGAACTGTTGTTTATCTGTTAGCTGTAAGAAAGATAGCTTGTTGTTAGAAACCCCTCTTGATGGTTCCTTGATGCTTCGAGAAGAGTGTCCATCTTGTGTCTTATCTTTTTCGGGACACAGCATACAAGTGGATCTTATACCACTTGATATGCATGGTTTTGATGTTATCTTTGGGATGGATACCTTAGAGAAGTATAAGGTTGTTTTGGACTGTGGTTCCAAGCAAGCTGTGTTTGATGTTGTTGGAGAGAAGTGGATCTTCCAAGGAGATAGGAAGATTCTTCCGACGTGTCTAGTATCCACCATGGTGGCAGATAAGTTGTTACGACAAGGATGTGAGGTGTTCTTAGCTCACGTTGTGGACACTGTTGTGGATACCAAGGCGAAAGGTCCTAGCCTTGAAGAGGTGTCTGTTGTCCGAGAGTTTGTGGATGTGTTTTCTGATGAGTTCCCTGGTGTTCCTCCACCCCGAGAGATTGATTTCGAGATCAATCTGGTTCCAGGAACACAACCAATTGCACAGACGCTGTATAGGATGGCTCCAGTAGAGATGGCAGAGCTTAAGAAGTAGTTGCAAGAGTTCTTGGAGAAAGGTTTCATCCGACTGAGTACGTTGCCTTGGGGTGCTCCGATGTTGTTCGTTAAGAAGGACGGTTCGATGCAGTAATGTATAGATTACTGACAGTTCAACAAGGTCACGATCAAGAACAAGTACCCGTTACCGAGGATAGATGATCTGTTCGATCAGTTGTGTGGTGCCACCGTGTTTTCAAAGATCGGTCTACGGTCCGGATATCATCAGTTGAGGATTAAGGCAGATGACATACCAAAGTCAGCTTTTAGGACGAGGTATGGTCACTTTGAGTTTGTGGTTATGCCGTTTGGGCTAACCAATGCACCTGCTTCTTTCATGGATATGATGAATCGAGTGTTTCATCTGTTCCTAGATCATTTTGTCATAGTCTTTATAGATGACATCTTGATCTACAGTCGGGACAAGCAAGAGCATGAGCAACATCTTTGACGAGCGTTGACTCTTCTTCGCCAATATCAGCTGTATGCCAAGTTCAGTAAGTGTGAGTTCTGGTTGGAAGAAGTAACTTTCTTGGGTCATGTGATATCTACAAAAGGAGTCAAAGTGGATCCGAAGAAGGTGGAGTCCGTTGTAGAATGGGAACAACCGAAGACGCCGACAGAAGTTCGTAGTTTCCTGGGTTTAGCAGGATACTACCGAAGGTTTATCAAGGACTTCAGTACGATTGCGTTGCCGATGATGAAGTTGACTAGAAAGGATGTACCTTTTGTCTGGGATGATCGTTGCCAGCAAGTTTTCCAAAGTCTGAAGGAAAAGCTAACTAGTGCTCCAGTACTAGTGCTGCCAGAGCCTGGGAAGGGCTATGTTGCTTTCTGTGATACTTCCAAGAAAAGTTTAGGTTGTGTGCTGATGCAGGAAGATCATGTAGTTTCTTTTGCTTCGCGACAGCTTAAGAAACACAAGGAGAACTATCTGACTCATGATTTGGAGTTGGCAGCAGTGGTTCATGCGTTAAAGATTTGGAGGCACTATCTTTACGGGGAAGTGTGTCAGATCTTTACAGATCATAAGAATCTGAAGTACATCTTTTTCACAGCATGAGTTAAACATGCGACAACGTCGATGGATGGAGTTAATCAATGATTATGACTACACCATCGAGTATCATCCTGGTAAGGAAAATGTGGTAGCTGATGCGCTTAGTCGAAAGTCTTCTTCTTTTCCTTCAAAGAAGGCACAGTTGAGTTCCCCGGTATGTCACAGATGGGATATGCTTGTTTCCTTGCGGCAGATGAATGTGCAGATGGAAGTTTCCTTGTTAGCTAGACTTTTAGCACAAATGCAAGTCAAGCCTACGCTGAGACAACATATCAAAGATGCACAGTAAATAGATGATACAATACAGTTGATCAGATCAGAGTTCAGCAGCAAAAAGCGTGATGGGTTCCATGAGTCTGAGGATGGACTAGTTTGCTATCGTGATAGGATGGTGGTCCCCAATGCTGATGATCTGAGGAAGTTCGTGCTCGAGGAAGCACACATGTCGATGTATTCTATGCATCTAGGAGTCACCAAGATGTATCATAGTCTGAAGGACTTGTATTGGTGGCCCGACTTGAAGAAAGATGTAGCTGAGTTCGTGGCTAGGTGTGTGGTATGTCAGCAAGTCAAGGCTGAACATCAAAAGCCGGCAGGTACGTTGCATCCCCTGCCGATACTGCAGTGGAAATGGGATCATATAACCATGGATTTCGTAGTTGGTCTACCCAGGACAACTAGGAATCATGATTCCATTTGGGTTATAGTGGACAGATTGACGAAGTCTGCCCATTTCATACATGTGAAGACAACGTATACAGCTGAGAAGCTCGCTCGAGTATATGTGGATGATATAGTGCGTTTGCACGATGTGCCAGCGACAATAGTCTCTGACAGAGGTCCTCAGTTCACGAGTCGTTTCTGGGAACAGTTGCACAAAGCGTTGGGAACGCAGTTGAGGTTCAGTACCGTCTTCCACCCGCAGACAGATGGACAGCCTGAGAGGACTATTCAGACTTTGGAGGATCTCCTTAGAGCTTGTGTTTTGCAGTTCCTAGGCAGTTGGGACATACATATCAATTTGATAGAGTTTGCTTATAAACAATAGTTATCAGCGGAGCATTAACATGGCTCCTTATGAGGCCTTATATGGAAGAAAGTGCAGATCTCCTTTGTGTTGGTATGAGGCTGGTGAATATCAAATTTTGGGTCCTGAGTTAGTACAGCAGACAACAGAAAAGATTAAGGTGATACAACAACAGTTGAAAGCGGCACAGGACAGACAGAAATCTTATGCGGACAATCGTCGACGATCTTTGGAGTTCCAGGTAGGAGACAAAGTGTATCTTAAAGTCTCGCCGTGGAAAGGTGTGCTAAGGTTTGGCTGGAAGGGTAAGCTAGAACCCAGGTATATGGGGCCATACCCGGTCATAGCACGTGTTGGCAAGGTATCTTATGAGTTAGAGCTACCTCCAGAGTTGCACAGGTTACATCCAGTGTTCCATGTCAGTATGCTGAAGAAAAGTCATCCAAATTCAGGAACAGTGATACAGCTGGTCGAGGTTGAGCTTGAGGAAGATGTGACCTACGAGGAGGGTCCCGTAATGATCCTTGACAGGAGAGTTAAGAAGCTCAAGAGGAAGGACCTGGTTCTTGTGAAGGTTCTTTGGCATCATCGTGGCATTGAGGAAGCCACGTGGGAGCTTGAGGAAGAGATGAGGAGGAAGTATCCCTTGCTTTTCTCTTCAGATTTTGGGGACAAAATCCCTATGTAGGGGGTTAGCTTGTAAGGACCCTGACCTCCGTTTAGGGTTTATCCTGTTTGTTTTGCTTAACCCTGATGCTTAGTTGCTTGCTAATCACCTTTAGTTGTGATTAGGGTTTGTTTGTGCTTTATTGAGAGCTGGAGGTGCTACTTGTAATTAACCCAAGTCTAGGGTTTGTGGGCAAGTTTGCCACCTTGTGAGGTGTTCCTCCCTCTCCTTGCTTCCTCTAGTGTTGAGAGGAAGGTTTGGGCTCGTTGCTTGAGTTCCTTTAGGCTCAGTTGAGCTTGTTGGGCCTTGAGGTGCCTTGCCTTTGCTTGGTTGGACCTTGTGTCAGGCAAGAGAGCCATGTGTCGGCCAGTGGTGTGTCGGCCATGCTTGTGTCGCCCAGGGTGTGTGTCGCCCAGGGTTGTGTCGGCCATGGTGAGGGTGTGTCGCCCATGGACCCCTTTGACCTTCTTTGACCTCGTTTGTGTCACCACTAGTGGACACTTGGTGCGTTCATGTGACTATGGCCTTGGACATGTGTTTAGGGCATGTTAGAGTGGTGGCTTTACTCATGGACAAGTGTCCCTAGGTGGGTGACACCTTGCCTTGTCTTCCCTTGGTTTCTCCTCCATCCCCTTCTATATATGTGTTTCCTTTCCCTTCTTAAGGATCCCTTTAGTTCCTTAGTCTCCCTCTCCTTTGGTGCACGACATTCTCTTCTTTTACAAGCTTGGTGGCCGATCCTTTCTTAGAGTCTCCTTCTTCCTCTAGTGGTGGCCGAACCCTAGAGTGCCTTGCTCTTCTTCCTTGGTGGTGCTTGGAGCTTGGAGCTAGGAGCTTGGAGCTTGCTTAAGGCGGGTTACATAACTCCTAACCCTAACTACCCTACCTTCCTTTATGTTCTTATATGTTGCTATCATCATATCGGCTATGCTTGTTGCTAGTTTAGTTTCTTGCTTAGTTGTACCTTGTTGTACGAACCTATGTTCTAGGGTTTCTTGGTGAGAAACACTCCTTTCTCTCCTTGGTCTAGAGGAGTGAGCTTGAGCTCTAGTAATATGGGAAATACCCCTCTCTCGTTTAAGTTGAGAGGTGAGCTTGTGTTCTAGTGGATTGAGCAACACCCTCCTCTCACCATGGACTTGAAAGGTGAGCTTTGTGGTGGTGGTGGACCTTGTTTAGGGTTGTTCCTTATAGATGCCCGTTGCACCTGGTGAGCGACACGCCCATGGGCTCAGTTGCCCAATAGGCTTTATGGCCGTCGTCCCTGTCGCACGACACAGAGATGCACAACACACCGTTGCACGACTTGGACAGTGTTGCACGCCTGGTTCAGATGGTAGCTCGACGCCATTAGATCTTGGATGGCTGACGGAGCATTGCACGATAGACGCTGGTCTGCTTGGCCGACATGAGTGGAATGGTGGGCGATAGGGGAGAGTACCCTGCCCGATACCACCTCTAGTGAGGGTGCCCTACCCGTCACACTTCTTGTGAGGGTAGTGGGCACTTCTAGTGAGGGTCTTGATCCTTATGTAAAACATCTACGCTATATCTTGTTTATGTAATCACGTTTGGGTTTATATTTGATCCTTGATATGCTTGCTGATAACTAAGATGGTAGCTCACATCTATGTATCTTGACATGATATTACCTCTGCTTATAATCATCTCGAATCATCTGTATAATGCTAAGGAAATGGTAAGCATATAAGATGCTCTGCTTGATGATATGACCTATGTATATGATCACAAGTTTGAGGCATGAATGACAAAGCATATAATCATCAGTACTGCTCTATGTTGAATAATATGATTCTTCTGATAATCCTTGATGATTGTGCATACTAACCATGCAGGTGATGCATAGCCAGGTAAAGGGATATGAGGTATATATATATGATTGAATAATATTGCCCTAATGATTACTCTTGATGATGTTATGGTCTGAGGACCTGAACTTGACTAGTGCTGGGATTGATATTCCATGGTGATGATGTAAGCCTTGAGAGGCAGTGGCACTATGTGATGAGGGATTGAGATCACATGGCAAAGTGATGATCCTTGAGGTGGATCTAGATGATTGGTAAGAGGCCAAGTAGTGACCTGTAATGTTGGATCCTTGTGGATGACAGTAATAGCATGATGTTGAGTTTCATGTTGTTTATTCTTGTTATAGTTTTCATGTTATACAACTTGGTTGAATCTTGCAATCCACCTAAAATATACTAACTAATCACAATGGAACATATCATGTAGTTTGCCCTGGCCATAGATCCATCATCATCAGGAGCTGGTGATGGTGAAACAGGTTCTCCTACGGGTTAACCTGGAAGCGCATATTATTGAATATGTGTGGTTTATCCTAGCCGAAAATGAGGAGGTATGAGTGCAACTTTGGTTGTAGACTCCAGAGTGCGGATTCAGGCCCATAGCTCAGTATGTGAAGAGCATGGTGAACAAGCCCATGGCTCAGGATATGTGATATGGGAGTATGAATGTGTTCATGGCTCAGAGCACGATGAACAGGCCTGTGGCTCAGTTTCACTAGCGTCGAGACATGTACCAAGGCGGGCTAGGCAGAGGGTAGCCTGACCCTGTGGCTGAGGCCACTTAAGCAAGAGACTGTGGTCCTGCTTGTGTTGTACTCGTGCACTAAACACAAGGCGGAGAGTTCGTGGAGTCCGGCTCTTCCATTGACCTTGTATGGCACCGGCTTGGGTTTCGCAACCGAAGGTTGGATTTGAGCGGTACGGCTCACTTCCTCATGGCATAATAATATGTAATCCAGCCGTATAGTATTTACTGCTTAAGGCAAAACACAGAACATTGGTTGAGGCCCTGCTTGTGTAGTTAATCTTGTTATACTTTGCAGTTACTTATATGTTCCTCATGATATGTGGTATGACCTTATAAATCTTATATTGTCAATCATGTTCCATAAAGAAATGCTTGGGTATATGCCTTCTATACATCTGGTAAGCTTGATAGTATGAACAACTTTTCTTTATAACTGCTCTTGTTATACCTCTTATCAGTTATCTGCTGTTGTTGCCTTATCTTCTGAGGTTTTGTAGTTTCAGTGGGGAGTTATGTTTCTCGTTGGGACTGTGTGTCTCACCCCACTGGTTTATAACCTTTTTAGGTGATCGAGCTAGGCGTGGTGGTGGTCACAGAGTTGAGGCTGAGCAACAAGAAGAACAGTAGAAGGCAAGTGATGGTTATGCTACTGTTTGGTTGTTTTATAGTAGAGTCTAGAGTCATCCCTGTACTCTCAGGTCCTTGGGAGCATTTGACGTTGTTTCACGATGTATAGCTGTTGATCCTTTGTATATCCTGCTGCTGGTCGGATGTGGGCCTTTATGTACATATAAATAGGTGATGAACTCATGTGATGGTTAGACAGTTGTTCCTCTAAGCTGTGGACACGTATCAAGGCTTGAAATGTTTGTATAACTTGTTTCCTTGTAGGATGTGGACCTGAATGTAATAGTTTTCTCAATTTATCAGCTTTCCGCAATCAGTTTTTATTAACCCGTGTTTTTGGTAATCTGTGGTTATGGTGATTTCCACACGTTTTCACGTAACACCTCACTGTTTGTGTGATAGTGGGATGTGTTGCCACAGTTGTTGATGAAAAACATAAATCATGGTTGTGTTTGATAATCATCTTTGTCAGTTTGGAAGCTTGCATTGGTGTAACCCTTTACCGCCAACTCTTCCTTGCCACCATAGACAAAAACTGACTGTTAGTTATTCTCAAGTACTTAATGTTGGCTAAATTGGACATTATTATAATCCCTTTGTTTTGCTGATGGCAATCATTTCTTTCTTGTGGTTTTAACTTGCTATTTGCGTGTTTCAGGGACAAGCATATAAGGTGGTGGATAACAAAGACTTGGAAGATCAATTTGCTAAAATCGCTTTATTTTCATGATTGTAATCAAATGTAAAAACTTGTACAAGTATATAATGTACAAGTACTAAGATATCATGTAAATCAAGCGTTTAAATCTTCCATATCCACACACAACACTTAGATAGGTCATCCCCCAAGATAGTATCACAATTTCACGTTGATACACACACTTAGTACATATCTAGAACCACCAAAATAGGGACTATCTCGGTCGAACTAATTCTTGACCGAGAGAAAATCAGTTGAACAACTTCTCGACTGAATATGTCCTCTGTATAATGCATGAACACATTTGCATAACCTGCTCAATGCTATCACTGAGAAAGTTTCGGTCGAACTTTACTTCGACCGAGATTGAGTTTCTAGTAGGTTACATAGCTGTTAGACTTGGTAGGAAAAAGTTGTTGGGAGTTGAGTTGAACGTTGCAAATCCACTTACCTCTGTTTCCCACTTAGTCGAAGAAAAGTTCGACCGATACCAACTCGGTCGACAAAGAGTTCGACCGAGCTACATTCTGGACTGCACTTTTCAACATTAAACAAATAGCCGTTGCAATATAATTAGTGGACACATAATGACTAGTTGACACTAAGAACACCCTAGAAGGTGTCTAGAACGTCCCCAAGCATTAGCAAACCACTCCTATAAATAGGACATGCCGTAGGACACCCAAAGCATCACTTGTGCATACAATTACACTTGAGATTCATTCCTTGTGAGCAACAAGCTGAGCTACACTTGCAATCTATTTTACATTATTGTCCTATAGCTTAGTATCTCCTAGCCACCACACTACCACGTTCATCCACATTGAATAGGAGATCAATACACTTGATATAGGATCAAAGCGATGTACTCAATTGGCAACATTGTTTCTTTCTTCCAATATTGTTCCTTCTATTATATTTTGTTCTCCTTTGCTACTCCTAGGTTGGAGGCTGTGGAAAGGAGGTTGTTGGAGCTTCTTTAGGTGGTGAAGGTAGCTCGGTGGACTTGAGATTACTTCAAGAAGGTTGTCTCGTCGGGAAACTACTTCAAGAGGAAGGCTACTTCAAGGGGGGGCTTGAAGTTACTTCAAGAGGAAGGCTGCTTTAGGGTTGGTGAGACTACTTCTAGGTGAAGGCTATCTCAATGGTTGTGAAGGTAGTTGTATATTATGTAACATCCTTGCGAGGTAATAAAATACAATTGCTTTCAAAATCCCAGTTGGGAACAACTGGGTAGTGGACTGACTCCCTTAGTATTTGCTAAGGGTGGAACCACTCTAAACACCTTGCCTCCTTCTCCAATATTTTGTGGTTGCTTGGTTGAATAATTTTTAAAATTATCATAAAACCCTATTCACCCCCTATAGTGTTTTTCACTTAAGGATGTTCTTCATGACAGTCCAGTGGGCATCACCAGGATCTGATTGATATCTTCTCATCATGCTCAAGGCATATGAGACATTCAGATGAGTACATAACATTACGTACATGATGGATCCAATTGCAGATGCATATATAATCCTACTCATGTGTTCAGTTTCTTCACAAGAATTGGGACATTGAGCTCTAGAGATAGTAACACCCTGAGACATGGGTAGGTTTCCTCTCTTTTAGTCCTTCATGTTGAACCTCTTCAACACTTTGTCAATGTATATGCTCTAACTTAGTCCAAAAAGCCTTATATATCTATCTCTATAGATCTTAATTCCTAAGATATCATATGTTTTTCTTAAGTCCTTCATAGAGAATGTATTTCCTAGCCATGTCTTTACCATCTGCAAAGTAGGAATGTCATTCACCATCAATAGTATGTCATCTACATACAATATGAGGAATACAATTATTCTCCCACTATCCTTCTTATACAAACAAGGTTCATCTTCATTTTGACTAAAGCCAAACCCTTTGACTGTCTCATCAAAATAGAGATTCCAGCTTTGAGATGCTTGCTTCAGTCCATGGATTGACCTTTGTAGCTTACCAGCTTTATTTGCATCATTTGGATTTATAAAACCCTCAAGTTGTGTCATGTACACATTCTCATGAAGATTCCCATTAAGGAATGTAATTTTAACATCCATCTATCAAATCTCATAGTCATGATAAGCTGCAGTGGTAAGCATGATCCCGATGGATTTAACCATGGCAACTAGTGAAAAAGTTTCATCGTAGTCAACATCTTGAACTTGTTTGAAACCTTTCGCAACCATTCTACCCTTACAAGTTTGTACATTACCATCCATGTCGGTCTTATTTTTGAAGACCCACTTGCACCTTATGAGTTTTACCCCTTCAAGTGGATCGACCAAGGCCCATACCTTGTTGGTGTACATGGATTCCATCTCAGATCTCGTGGCCTCAAGTGTTTTCTCAAACTTTAGTCCCTTAGTAGCTTCTATGAAGGTTGTTGGCTCAACATCTATGACCAACTCATTGCCTTCTTGAGTCATAAGATAACCAAATATTTCTGTGGCACCCTTTGCCACACAAAGCAAGATTACTCAAAACTTAAACCCCAGTCTACCATTAACAATGGATTATTGAAAATCATAGGAAATTAAAATCGATTTGTAACAAGCACCATTAGCTGAGATTTATTACATATGAGTCAATACTTGCATTTCATAACATATATTCAAGGTGCTACATCATCATTTTCAAATCAACCTGTCACATAAAACAACAAACAGTTCCACATGTATGTACATACCACTAAAGGCACACAAGCCAAAAACCATATGTCCGATCATCATGTCATTAAAACACATCGAGAATACCCCCAAGTACCTGAGTGTACAGGGATGACACATAGGACTCTATTACTAGACACTAGACATATACCATGATTTACCAAGTGTATTTTCTCTTTGTATCATATCCTCAACTACATGATCTTTATCTTGGCATGCACATCTATCTAAAAGATATTTAACCAATGGGGTGAGACAAAAGTCCCAACGAGAGATATAACTCTACGCCAACTTTATTATTATCATAGATAACTAAGTAGAAAGGAATATTATTATAAGATGAGTGGATTCAACAAATTCTCTTAAGTAGGGCAACTATCACTTATTTAAGCAGTTTAGGCATCTAAACTACACAATAGATTGTCTTTATGCTTGTAAAGGAATACGAAGAACATGTATAACTGTTACAAACTAAGTAGTATAAAAGCAAAGCAAGGCCTCATCCAATGTTCTCGTATTTGATCCTATATATGTATACTACACAGATGATTACATATTTTATTATGCCCAAAGGATTTGAGTCGTACCACCCAAATCCAACCGACCACTGCTAAGTTGAAATCGTTGCAATATAAGGTCTAGTGGAAGAGTCAGAATCCACGATCTCACCCCCTCAGTCACTATGAGTCTGCAGTGACATCACGAGTCAACTACTATCAGTGACATATAGTCCAGCTGTACAAGCCTGGCCCACCTTGGTAGAGGTCACTGTGCTAGAAAAACTGAGCTACTGCCCACAATCGCACTCACACTTATCAGGGTATGGCGCGTAGCCAATCCTGTATCACATATCACTGAGCTACGGCCCGAAGCCACACTCTTATCAGGGTATGGCCCACAGCCAATCCTATATCACACATCACTGAGCTATGGCCTGAAGCCACACTCTTATCAGGGTATGTCCCATAGCCAATCATGTATCACATATCACTGGAAGTAAGGGGATATTCACCCTCACCCCCACATATTCAAAAATATGCGCTCTAAGTTGAACTCATTTCACCATCCAACAAATGCTAACACTAAATGGATCGATGGCACAGGGCAAGCTACGTGATTAAATTCCACTTGATATATTAGACTAATTAAATTGTCTTTTAGCATCAATCAAGTTATAACATACAAGCCATAGACAAATTTGTTGACCTAGAGGTTATACATTACCTATATTTTGATAATGACTTAACCATTCCATTCATATGTATCTAATATGTGTGTTTAAGATTGTTTGCAGGCATTAGGTACATGAAAAGGATCCAAAATCCAAAGCCCTATAATGGGTCAAGTTCAAGTCAAAATAGCTACAAGTGTGCATTTTGGGATTTCTATGTAAATGACCTTAGAACACATTTGTAATCACTTGTAATGATGAATTGACTTGTAACTAAGGTGAGAAAATTGATTGGGACATAAAACACCAATGTTAGATCACTTTTAGATGCAATTTAGAAAATTAATTTCAGGCACTTGGTCGGTCGAGTTTCCCAGTCTTAAAACTCGACCGATCATCCTTAAGTCAATTTTCTGAAGATAGCATCGGTCGAGTTGTGTTTACACAGAACTCGACTGATCAAGTGGATGACCAAAATGATCTTTAGGGATCGGTCGAGTTTCCCCAGGATAAACTCGACTAACCGTTTGAATATCGGTTTTGTCTTTTACTTGATTGGTCGAGTTACCTTTATTGAAACTCGACCAATTACACAGTACGAAATTTGCAGAAAAAAGTGATGTGACCGTTGGTGGGTTATTTGATCGCAAATAGAGATGTTTTCTTGAAGGAAAATAGCTATATTTCGGCCCAAGAGTTCACCTAACTCAAAGCAACACCCTCAGCTATATATAGGACACTTGGAGTTCATTCCAAGGCTGCTCTTTCATTGCAAACTTAGTTCTACCATAGCTGAGAGTGTTCTAAGCCTTTGAGCCCCTTTCTCTCTCTACCTTTAAGTCAAATTCATGAGTATGAGTGAGATAGGTTCATGTGTAAGAGAGATACTCCATGTGTTGATGTAAAAGCTCTCCTCCTCCATCTCCCAACCTCCATTCCTTTAAAGATAGTTGAAGATCCCTCTCCAAGTGAAGGAGAAGGTGGTGTTGTTCTTCAAGGTTGAAGAAGGCAAGCTGCTCCAGGTCTCCAAGTGAAGGAGATAGGTGCTCCAGATCTCCAAGTGAAGGAGAGAAGCAAGGCAACGCTTAAGGAAGATAGGTAATCCCTTAAAGGTAGAAGACTTGAAGAAAGGAGTGGGTAAGTCTATGTTGTTGGTTGAAGACTCCATGCTTCAAGTGGGTAAGATCCTTCTATAGGTTGAAGATCTTTGCTTGAGGTACTAAGCCCTTATTTGTGTGGTTGTTGTATCTTGTAATCTTATTGTGGAATATAAGAGTACCAAGATTACAAATCCTAGAGACTAACCCACTCTAGGTAGTGGACTGACATTGCTCCTAAGTTTATGACATGGAACCACTCTAAACCACCTGTCCAAGTGCTTGCTCTTCCTTGTCTCTCATCCTTGCTGTGCATGTTAGATTAAGTCATCAAATTGCTGCTTGTTTAAGTTTCTACAATTAATATAATTTGGTGGTCTAATCAATTTTGTGAGAATTGTGAAGCTCTATTCACCCCCCCTTCTAAATCCCATTGATCCAACAAGTGGTATCAGAGAAGGTCTTCTCCAAGCTACTTCAACAAGTAGGAGAAGATGGGCAATTCAGCACTTGGTTCACTGAACCTAGAAGGAAGCTTCTCCATAAGACCTTCGATCTTCTACGACACCAACTTCCTCTATTGGAAGAGAAGGATGCAGTTCTACCTTCAAGGTGTGATCTATGAAATGTGGAAGATAGTCCACCTCAAATATGAAGATCCAAAGGGGAACATCACCACATGGACTGAAGTTGAAATGAAGCATGCTCAACTCAACGCCAAAGCTGTGAGCATCATCTACACCACCCTCACTCCATCTGAGTTCAACCAGATCTCCTCATGGGACACCGCACATGAGATATGACACAAATTGTGTGTCACTTATGAAGGAACCGAGCAAGTGAAGGAAGCCAAGATCTAAATGCTTGGTGGTCTTCTACAGAACTTCAAGATGGGTAAGAATGAGAGAGTGGCTGATATGTACACTAGGCTCAATGTAATCTTAAATGGTTTGGCAGCCCTTGGGAGTGTGATGGACAGAGGTACTATCAACTCTAAGATTTTGAGATCTCTTCCTAAGAGATGGGAGCCTAAGGTTACTTCAATTGAAGAGGTGTACAATCTAAGTGAGTTGTCAATCGAGGAGCTGGTTGGTAACCTCCAAGCCCATTAACCTAGGCTTGACAAGCAAGAAGAGGAAGAGAGGAGAGAAGAAAAAGAGTCCAAGAAGATAAAGGACACAACCTTCAAAGCACAAATTGAAGAAATGGTGTGGCAACAACAACTTGCTTTGAAGTCCCCCAACCCTCCTCAAGTGAATATGAAGGTCCTAATGAGCATGAGGCAAACTACTCAAAGGGAAAACACTTCAAGAGAAAGCCCTCCTCTTCAACTCCAAGGTGCTATGAGTGTGGTAAAAAAGGCCACTACAAGAGTGACTGCCCCAAGGACAAGAAGAGCCACCACAAGAGCAGCCACAAGAAAGATAAGGAGCACAAGAGAGAAAGCAAGTACAAGAGGAAGAACAAGAAAGAAAGAAGATCAAGAGATGCAACCCATGCAGCTTGGGAGGAGTCTTCTTCAAGCTCCTCAAGCTCTGAAGATGGAGAATGCCATCTTGCTCTCATGACCTCTACTAGTGAAGATGTATGTGAGGTAAGTGAAGTAAATTTGCTAGAGCTGCCTAAAGAAACTATCATTGATATGCTAAGTGAATGCCAACCATCCTTTACTAAATGCAAATCTAAAAGGAAAAGGTTATGCAAGATAGTTGATGATATTTATGCTAAAATTGATATCCTTGATAAAAATGAAAAAGTTCTCCTTGATAGCATAGACTCTTTGCAAGGGCAATTTCTTGACCTTTGACATGCTTTTACCATGCATATAACACAAGTGCACACGTCAATGTAATATATGCCTTTGTGAGGCCCGAGTCGAACTCAGGGACACTGAATTTTCAGTGGACTACTACTAACTGTTCGCAATCAGCTAGACCGGTTAAAAAGGGTTTGAGAGTTGATTAAAGAGAAAATAAAAATAGAAGAAAGCAAAGCAATCGATTAAATGTTGAGTTTAATCAATTTAGATGGGAATCTTTAAGATTGCAGTTTCACCGCGGGTTCTCGGTGTATGAATTTCTATATAGCTAAACAAATTCGTCTCTCAGTCCGGGTAATGGCCTGTAGTCAGAATTGTTCACTGTCGTGATACAATTCACTACCTAAATCTAGGTCAGTTCCACCGTCGTAGTAACCTATACCCTAAACTAGGTGCATTAGAATTGACCTCTGGGTTTCCACCATTAACCGTACATCACCTTGTTCAAGAAATTTATGAGTTAATGTGAGTTTTGTCTCTTTTCAACCGTTAATTCTTCTTTCAAAGCAAATAAAGGCATTAGATTGTCACAACAGACTTCGCCATATGATCCCCGCCAGACATTCACATTCCGGCCCTTACTAACCACATAATGATAATTACCCTCAAGGCAACAATAATCATCCATAAAAGATATCTACCTCAAAATTGATGAACACTATCACATAAGGCAGTTAACATAATAAAATCCTCCGGTCTAGACTCGGTGCATCTTGTGATCTTCTATCTACGTTGCTCATCCTAACTACCATCTAAATGGAAGTAGCTCTCCTGGTATTAATGAGTGAGGAGAATATCACAATGGCCTACCTATTCGAGCAACGAGTGGATGGAATAGGTGGTTGTGAAAGAAATGGAAGAACAATATAGTTTTAACATGCACAAGGAACAATAATGACCTAAATGATGCATATGTAATTGAAAATGCCCTAATGCCTACATTTTGGGTGGAATGATGCATGTTCCTACGATTCCATCGTATGTGAGATAGAATATCTAAAAACTACATTATGTGCTTATTCTTCCTATTACATGGGTTAAACAAGCTCTTTTCTCCCTCTAAAATTAGTCTCTTTTTTCTATTTTTTTTCTAAAGCCCCTTTTCTCTCAAATTGCAAAATTTACAATATTTTTTTAGAATTCTTTTTTTCCTTTTTTTCCGGGCTTACTTTCACATAACTGTAATCCTTGAGGCATTACAACTGTATTTCAGAGAGTATAAAATGAGTTACCCGCTTCTCTTAATTCAAATGCAACTACATGAGATCAGTTATGTAACTATGACGACATGCACTCAGGAATGTATGCATGCATGATTTATCTACAAATTTTTCATTTTCCATTTTTTATGCACAATCTACCAAAAATGCACTCCTACCTAAATGCTATGCAATCAAAAGATGAAAACCGTAATGTGCTTCCAGTTCTTATGGTGGAGTATGAAAACAATGGGGTGGATAGATCACAAGATTAATTGACTGAACCTTTGGAAAATATTATGTGTCCCTCCTTACCGACCTGTGTAATAATTAAGAGGTTTCTCTCTCTTATTTCAAATTAAGGTCTCATTATCATTTGGTTAGTTTAAGCTCAAACAACCAATTCCGTCCACTCTTCGTGAATCATAGGAATGTACAATTGTGGTTTCCTGTTTTAAAGTTAACAAACCCAATTATTTTCTTAAGTCATGTGCTCAAAGTTGAACAACACAAGCTTGCAAAATCACTAAATTTTTTCAAATTTACCCCTGATTCCCACGTACAAACACAGAGATGACAGATGACATTAGACATCCACAATTACACTAGATAGAGTGTGGATCCTAAAAAAACTGATAACTAAGAGAAATAAATGATAAAAGACAAAGCAATAAAAACAAAAAACTAAGAAAAATAAAGGATAGAGCTATTCCAACTCCCCCTAAGCTTGAATTCGACTATGGCCTCGTAGTAAAAAACAATCTTAAAAGGTGGAACAGTGATACCGATCATTGGTCAGGTGGTGGCGGGTACTGCGGGGCTGTAGGGTCCCATGATGGGTACTGTCCCTAGAAACTTGGATCATACTGGGGCATCGACGGAGGTTGAGGATACCCCCCAAAATAATTCTGGCTCCAGTAGTTGTCGTAGAAGGGCTGTTGTTGCATCTCCATCCTATGCAACATGTCATGGATATTCTGTTGGTTGGCGAGGAGGAGGCGCTCATTCTCGTAGATGGCTTGCTGGTTCTCGAACAGCCAGTTCGTGGTATCCTGAATACCGGCGAAGGAAGAAGTATGTTGTAGCTGGGTCTGCTGAATCTCCTGTAGCATTGAGTACATCCCCTGCATCGAATATGCATCTCTCCTTGATGAGAGGGATGAGGTGGAAGAGGCTGTGAAGAGGATTATTCACCCGAGTGGAAGCAGGGGTGCTTCCGCAGTGCTACTCGTGCCCG
Organism: Alisma plantago-aquatica; assembly: GCA_963693085.1. Lineage (NCBI taxonomy): Eukaryota > Viridiplantae > Streptophyta > Magnoliopsida > Alismatales > Alismataceae > Alisma > Alisma plantago-aquatica. Next base: position 1,954,817,225 of record OY856409.1, read on the forward strand.
AAGAGGAGTCAAAGCCTCCTCTTCCTCTTCATGCTCGTCGTCATCATCATTGTTGTCATCATTACCGCTGTCTTCATCAGAGTTGTCGATGGCGATGATGGGCCACCTGAAGTGCTGAGCTCCCTCGATGTTGAAGACGGGGTATGGAAGTGCACATTCTTGATATTCGTGATTGACATGGCAATGTGCATAGGCCAAGCCATCACGGAGCAGAAGGAGGTTGGAGCAGTGTAGATGATGCAGGTTGACCTTATTCCTATTGGAAAGCGGAGTAAGTTGGGAAAAATCCAACCCAAGGTAGAGGGCCAATGGTGTGATAAGCCCCCCAAAGTGGATAGGAGCTTTTCATGTACTCCTCTTCACAGCTAACACGCGCGTCAAGAAGAACGCGCCCCAGTTGCACTCCTCGCACTTCAGCAATTTATGCAAAAAGAACAAATCTGTATCTTGGAATTTACTAAAAGAAAGATCATCACGAGCAAAGAGCGTCGTACAGAGCATGCGGTGCAGAATCCACACAAAAGGATGCTCGAAGTCGGCGACGACAACGTTGTGGTACTAACAGACTTGCTTGGAGGCGCAGTCACCAGCTGGGCGAAAATGTCATCGTAATCAGTCTGGTTGTCCGGCCTCCGGTGCTGGTAAGGGTCATGATACTAGTTATACACAGAATTGAACTGGTTGAGAGTGAGGGTGTAATTGTTGTTGTAGAGTTTGAAAGACACACACCCTTTCTTCCACTCCCTATCGGTGGTGATCAGATCATTGGGCACGACATTGATATCTAATGATGCCATGAACTCCGCCACGAGCTCCTTGTATGTCGGCCATTCACAGAAGAATGGTTGGCCGTCAGTGTGGAACTCCAACTCGTCGGGCCTCCTGCCTGTATGCTTTGCCTGCCCCTGTAGGATGTAGGCGAGATTGGCATTGAACCCCAGATCGCGGATCATAGTCCGATCGACGTAGCGGGTGGGCTCAATCTTCCTCTTGAGCAGTTCCTCGTATACCTTCTAGACCTCTATGGAAGGATGAACAATCCTCGGACAAGGAATCGATCTGGGTGGCAGAGGAATGAAGGTTGGGATCTCCATCGGGACCGCCCGTGAAGAAGATGATCCTTCTGTCGGCACCATTGTCGCAGAGAAAAAGGGAATAAGAGATAGAGCTCGATGAAGTTCGGAGAAGATGATCTCCTATCGGTGCAGGGTTTGGTGAAGAGATCACGATCCTTGGATGCTCGTAGCAGGCCTCCGGTCGCACAACAATGCTCAATGCACAAGTAGAGGGAAAAAGCTCTGAAGGTGTGAAGAGATTTGACAATCAATCCTTTCTTTTATAACTGAGTCTGTCGCTGCTGTGGACCTGTCGATACCATCTACGGGGTGTCGATGGTATCGACACCTGTAGCACAATCCAGGTCTTCATGAGTATCGACGACTATCGATAGCCTGATGTGGGGGCCCAGATCGATGATGCGTCGATACCATCGACGGGTGTCAATGGTATCGACCCATCCCACGGATCGACTTCCTTGATGTAGCGACTGTCATTGATTTCCTCTCGCGGATCGGTGATGTGTCGCATCGATACCATCGACGCGAGTCGATGGTAGTGACTCTTCGTAGGTCAAACACCCTCGCGAGGCCCGACTGCCGCTTTCTGACTGTAGCTGGGTCGATACCATCGACAAGCCCGTTGATGGTATCGACTTCACTAAGACAAAATCGTATGTAAATCTTCAGGGATCTCGCGAGTATCGACATCCTAGTCGATACTATCGACCCCGATCTGGCGATTTCTTCAGTGCCACTGATGGTAGGTCGATACCATCGACAAGGCTGTCGATGGTATCGACTCAGAAAACTTTCTACAGTCACCTAACTGTACCCATGTCGCTACCATCGACTCAATGGTCGATGGTATCGACCCTACCTCAGCCCTGCACACTAAACAAACGATCAAGGTACCATTTTTACACTAAAAACAAAATTAAACCAAACTAACTTGTAAATGCGAACGAAAATAGACGAAACTACCAATGGTTGGGTTGCATCCCAACAAGCATCCTTATTTAACGTCTTAGGCTAGACAAAATCAAGCTTATCATGCATCCTTAAGTGCTATGAGTTTGACCTCATGCACTTTCCTCGTGTAATCCTTGCCAAAGTACAGATTCAACCTCTATCCATTGACTAGAAATGTTGTCTCTCCATCACGCACCATGATGGCACCATGTGGCCGTACCTCCTCCACAATGAAAGGTCCACTCCACCAGGATTTCAATTTCCCGGGATGCAGCTTCAACCTTGATTTGAACAATAGCACACGATCTCTCTTTGTAAATCCTCGAGTTTTCATAGACGTTCATCCTCAGCTCATCTAGCTCATTGAGCTCGAGCATGTGTTTCTTCCCTGGCTCATCATAAGTCAAGTTCAACTTCCTTAGCGCCCAGTGCGCCTTATGCTCCAATTCTACCGACAAATGGCAAGCCCGCCCATAAGCCAACCTAAAAGGCGTAGTGCCTATAGGTGTCTTAAATGCCATCCTATACGCCCATAAAGTGTCCGGCAGCAAAGTACTCCAGTTCTTTCTTGTCGAAGCCATTGTGCGCTCCAAGATTTTCTTAATTTCTCTATTGGACACTTCGACCTGCCCTTGTGTCTACGGGTGGTACGGGGTACCAATGTTGTGCTTTACCCCATACTTTCTCAACAACGTAGAAAACTTTCGATTTCTGAAATGGGTACCTCCATCGTTGATAATCATCCCTGGTACACCAAATCTACAGAAAATGTAATCTTTTACAAACCTGCACACTACAACAACATCATTAGTCCTAGTGGGTATTGCCTCTACCCACTTCGATACATAATCAACAACCAATAAATGTACAAATTAGAGTTTGAGGACACAAAGGGTCCCATAAAATCAATACCCCATAGATCAAACACCTCAAATTCTTGAAATACATTGAGGGGCATCTCCTGTCGCTTTGAAATATTACCTGCCCTTTGACAGGAATCACATCTTCGCACATAATCATATGCATCCCGAAAAAGTGTAGGCCAATAAAGGCCTCTCTCAAGCACCTTGGCTGCTGTTCTGGAACTTGCATGATGGCCACCCGTTGGTAGAGTATGACAATGACGAAGTACACTATCATATTCAATCTCCGGTACACACCTGCGCAAAACGCCGTCCCTGCATTGCTTCAACGAAATGGGGTCATCCTAGAAATAATATCTCAAAGAATGGAAAATTTTCTTTTTCTCTTGATATGTCCAATCCTCTGGGATTATTTTACAGGCAAGATAATTAACAATATATGAAAACCATGGATCCTTAGATTTTACAGAAAGGATTTTCTCATCAGGGAATGTCTCGGTAATGGGAATATTAATGTCCTTCTCATCTACCCATTCCAACCTAGACAAATGGTCCGCAACCACATTCTCTATTCCCACCTTATCTTTAATTTCAATATCAAATTCTTGTAACAATAAGATCCACCTAATCAATCTAGGTTTGGCATCTTTCTTTTCCATCAAATATTTTATGGCGGCGTGGTCCGTCCATACCACAACTTTTGACCCTACAAGATATTGCCGAAAATTTTCAAATGCAAAAATGGCGGCGAGAAGTTCCTTTTCAGTTGTAGTGTAATTGAGTTGTGCTTCATTTAAAGTTTTGGATGCATAGAAAATCACAACGGGTTTGTTTTCAACATGTTGTCCTAGAACGGCCCCTACTGCAAAATCCAAAGCATCGCACATTAATTCAAAAGGCTTTTTCGAATTCGGTGTTTGCACAACCGGTGCAGAAATTAACTTCTCTTTAAGCACATTAAAAGCATGCAAACACTTTTCATTAAAATCAAACACCACATCTTTCTCCAACAGTTCAGATAATAGTTTAGCGATTTTTGAGAAATCTTTGATAAAGCGGCGATAAAATCCTGCGTGACCGAGAAAACTCCTTACCCCTTCAGCCGAATTCGGTGGGGGTAATTTGGAAATAACCTCAATCTTAACCGGATCTACCTCCAACCCCTTGCTAGACACTTTATGTCCAAGCACAATCCCTTCACTAACCATCATATGGAATTTTTCCCAGTTGAGAACTAAATGCGTATCCTCACATCGTTGTAAAACTTTATCCAAGTTATATAGACATTCATCAAAAGACGCACCATAGACGGAAAAATCATCCATGAAGACCTCCAAACAGCGCTCAACCATATCAGAGAAAATGGCAAGCATGCAACGTTGAAAGGTTGTTGGTGTGTTGCATAAACCAAAGGGCATACTACGATATGCAAATGTTCCATAAGGACAAGTGAAGGTGGACTTCTCTTGGTCCTTAGGAGACATGGAAATATGATTATAGCCCGAGTAACCGTCTAGAAAACAAAAGTGAGATCGACCTGCTAATCACTCTAAAATCTGATCAATGAACGGGAGAGGAAAATGAGCTTTTAACGTAGCAGAGTTCAATCTATGGTAATCAATGCACACACGCCACCCGGTTACCAAACGGGTCGTGGCCGGCTCATTTAACAAATTGTGAGTAACAGTAATTCCCCCCTTTTTAGGGACTACCTGTGTGGGGCTTACCCACGTCAAATCGGAGATAGCGTAAATGATGCTTGTAGAAAGGAGCTTGACCACCTCCTTCTTGACGACCTTCATCATGCTTGGATTGAGTTTGCGTTGTGGCTGTATTACAAGTTTGGCTCCTTCCTCGAGTCGGATCTTGTGTTGGAAAAGTGTAGGGGAGATCCCCTTAATATCTGCGACTGACCACCCGAATGCGCCACGGTGGTTCTTCAGCACGATCATTAATTAATCCTCTTCCTCGGCACTTAGATATGCCAAGATAATCACCGGTAGTTTTTCACCATCGGCTAGGAATGCATATTTCAAATGAGGCGGCAGTGGCTTCAATTCCAACTCTAGTGGACTGATCAAAGATGACTAAAGCAGTGGTGGGAGTTCCCCAAGATCTTCATAATACTTAGCATAATAACACGGCAGCACCTGAAGCATCTTGACACATTCTTGTAACGACTTGCTTCTCATCCAGTCATGCATTATATTGACAAGGCAAGCTTCAAGAGGCAGTTCTGGATATGCATCGAGGACAGAACTTGCTATGGATCATCTTCAATAGAAAGAGGGATTTCCTCCTCTTCATCATTCGGAAAACCCACAGCCCTGCAAAGAGAAACAATTGTGGTCTGCTCCATAATGTCTACATCCACTGTCCCCTTCTCTACCTTGGTCATTACAGGAGCCATATCTAGAAACAACTTCCCTAGACACAGAGAAATATTCTAATCAAAATGTTTCACCATGCGACACTACTCCTTTGCTTTTGATTGTGTTGTGCTTGGGGGCATAACCATTTCAAATCAGTCATCAGTGATTCCCAATGTCAAACAACCTCTTCCCATCTCGAGTATCATATTTGTAGTATCTTGGAAGGGTCTTCCAAGGAGTAGCTCATTTCATTGTTCATCTTGCATTTCCATTACCACAAAATCTGCTGGAAATACAAACCGATCGACTTTAACCAAAACATCCTCGCAAATACCATACGGCTTAACCACAGAATTGTCCGCCAACTGAATCGTCATATTGCTATGTCTTGATTCTTTCAGTCCCAGTTTCTTGAACGTAGAGATAGGCATCAAATTTATACTTGCCCCGGAATCACACAATGTTTCGCCAAATTTCACTTTACCGATGTAATATGAAATATTGAAGCAGCATGGATCCTACCTTTTAGGTGGCAATGTGCCCATAATGAAAGCGCTCACCTACTCCTTAAGAACCACAACCTCGGTATCAAGAATCTTCCTCTTCTTTGTGATTATGTCTTTCAGAAACTTGCCGTAAGAGGGTATTTGGTCTATTGCTTCTAATAGTGGAATATTGACAGAAAGCTTCCTAAAGATATCTAGGAACTTCTTGAACTAAGCATCCACTTTCTTGGCTTTCAAGTTGTTTGGATATGGGACCGGGATAGTCTGTGTCCTCTAATGTGGCGGCACATATGGTGTCCTCTTCTGCGTCTCCTCCTCATCAACGGGTTCTGATGTGACATCCTCTACCACATACTCTACCGGCTCTGTGATTGGAATCGGAACCTCCTCTGTGGCCTCACCTGTGGTTTCTGGCTGGGGTGTGCTCGGTTCATTGGCCCTGGGGTTTAAAATCTTCTTACCACTCCATAGCAAAATTGCCTTAGCTTGTTGGTTTCCTCCTGGAATGTTTGTATTTCCGGGAAAACCTTGCTGCGCTGGCTTTCTTCAGATTTGCTATCTCAGCTGTCATCTACACTAAAGATGTCTCTATAGTCCTCATATGAGCCCCATGACTTTGTAAAGTCTACCCAAATTGATTCATAAATTCTCCTTGTTGTTTAATCTGTTGGCCAAACGTGCTCATGAGTTCTTGATTCTGCTTGATTACTTGGTTGAGCAACTCATTGCTCTTATCCTCTGTCGACGGTTGTGGTTTTGCATCAGGGTCCTACAAGAAATTATTTGGGTCCTTCCATGAAAATTTCTTGTCTTTCCTCCAAGAATAGTCGTTGTTTCTGTACCCCTGTTGCTGGCGCATAAATTTCACTTGTGCTTCATCATCAGATTCTGCGTCTTCTTTTGCAAGTAATTTCTTGGCTAGAAGGTCCATCTTCTCATTTAGCTCCTTGATGGCCTTTGACTCACCTGCAGCTTGAACCTGCTCTACTGCGTCTCTGTCTCCCCATGATTGCTTTTTGGCCATGTTCTTCAAAATCTCCCAACACCTTGTGCCTGTGTTGTTTAAGAAGAACCCCAAACCTGCTGAATCCAGGTTGCTTCTATCATGCTCAGAAAGAGCAAAATAGAAAATCTTGACTTGTTTCTCCTTGTCAAGCCCATGATGTGGGCACCTCCTCAGCATTATTTGGAAATGTTCCCAAGTCTCAGAATAAGTCTCCCCGACTTTCTGGCTGAAATTATGGATCTTCCGTACCAGATCGTTGGTCTTCTCAGGCGGAAAGAACCTCTCAAAGAACACCTCGATCATTTGGTCCCATGTTTCAACGGTCTCATCATCCAGGTTATGCAACCATTCACGTGCATTACCTGCCAGAGAGCTGGGGAACAGCTTCAGGTAAAGTGTCTCCTGTGGAAACCTATCAATCTTGATCATATCGCAATTTTCCACAAATGTGTTGATGTGTGCAATAGGGTCCTCATTCTTCAGCCCGTGGAATGCTTGAGACTTGACCAAGTTGATTAGTGCCAGATCAATCTTATAGGTTGGAATGTTAACTGCCAGCTTTTTGATTGGCCCCTTTGATGCTGATGAGGAAGAAGCCTTTATCTTCTCCCATATTGTCTGTTCTTCTGCCATGGCTTCTGGTTCAGAGTCAGAATATGTATCCTCGAGCTGATCTTGAGTATTGTTTTCCTCTTCGTCTGACCCCAACGGTGGAACCTATGGTGATGGCTGTGTGTAGTCTGTGCTACACGTCCTCACCATGCACTTGTACCTGCAGGGTAATAAATTTGATTTAGTACAGTGCTAGACAATTACTAAATATGAAAGATAAACTATGAATTAAAAAAAAATGACAATAATAAAAAATGTGGCCTAGAGTGGCTGCTTGTAGCACTCGTAGTGCCGACAATTTTTGTGTCCCCCGAAACGACGCCAAAAAGTTGACACGCTTTTACCGTGCGTATAATGCAAGTGCACGCGTCAATGTAATATAGACCTTTGTGAGGCCCGAGTCAAACTCAGGGACACTGAACTGTCGATGGACTACTACTAACTGTTCACAATCAGCTAGACCAGCTAAAAAGGTTTTGAGAGTTGATTAAAGAGAAAATAAAAATAGAAGAAAGCAAAGCAATTGATTAAATGTTGAGTTTAATCAATTTAGATGATAATCTTTAGGATTGCGGTTTCACCGTGGGTTCTCGGTGTATGAATTTCTATATAGCTAAACAAATTCGTCTCTCAGTCCAGGTAGTGGCCTGTAGTCAGAATTGTTCACTGTCGTGATACAATTCACTACCTAAATCTAGGTCGGTTCCACCGTCGTAGTAACCTATACCCTAAACTAGGTGCATTAGAATCGACCTCTGGGTTTCCACCATTAACCGTACATCACCTTGTTCAAGGAATTTATGAGTTAATGTGAGTTTCGTCTCTTTTTAACCGTTAATTCTTCTTTCAAAGCAATTAAAGGCATTAGATTATCACTAGGGTGATCAAGCATAATGATATAATGTAGAAAACGATACCATGGATTTAAGAGACAAATTATGAATTACTATGATAAAAACATCATACAATGATTACCCGGGCTACTCCCGGTCCTAAAGACAAAGGGGATTAGCCCCGCATGTTCATCTCAGAGCAAGACATGATTGAAGAAAGGGGAAACATGGAGAAAAATGTGGATGAAACGATGTAAACCCCTGAACAGAGAAGATCCAAGCGTTCCTCAGCGTAGAGTGCGCGATCTACAGCCTTTCGGCAGTGGAAAACATCTTCTTCGGCTCTCGGAACGGTCGGGGCATGCTTCCGGGCTCCGTCCTCCTATCCTACTCTCCTTGGGATGTGTGCAATGGCTAATGACGTGATCCCTAGCTCCTAGCCGCCGTCATTAGGTATAAACACCAAGTTAGGTCGCCAAAATATCACCACAGTTGGATTCGGGCCGATCTGGAACAAAAACTAATCTGACGACGTCGATACCATCGACGCGGGTCGATGGTATTGACCTCTCGTGATATTGGCAATCCTTACTTCTTTTCTGTCATCCCGCCTGATGCAGACTCAATACCATTGACGCGGGTCGATGGTATCGACACCCTTAGGTGTCGATTTTATCACCTTTCTGACACTGAAGCTATAAAACGTTGATAGTATCGACTTTTGTGTCGATAGTATCGACTGGCTGATCGCTAGCAACCTGAAGGTAACTCGCTACCATCGACTTCCCAGTCGATGGTATCGACTCTCCTTGGCTCCTTGCGGCTGTTTTCCTGTGACTGTGTCGATACTATCGACGGATGTCGATGGTATCGACAGCTGTATATATGTGTTTTTCCTGAAATTGCAAGACAAAGCCAAATCAGCTGAGATAAAACCCATTATTATAATCATTTATGATAAAAAAGATAAAATATGAGAGATTTGATACTAAAAGGGATTATAGACTAGAGTAAGTGAATCATGCAATATTAACCACCAAAGTGACCAATAAACACATAAAACACAAGTAAAACAAGTCTATAAATGTGACTCAAAATCATCGCATCAACCTTGAGCTTCAAGACAATGGAGTAGAAGAGGTTGAGAATGGTGTATATCTTAAAAACATTGAAGATCTTAAGATAGAAAACCAAAAGTGCCTAGATGAGATTGATGTTCTTAAAACTGAAAATGTGGAACTCAAACTCATGGATGATGCTAGGAGAAATGAAGTTTATGCTTATCAAAGAGAAATTGTTTTTCTTAAATCTGAAAATGCCAAATTGCTTGCTCAAGTAAATGACTTATCTTCTAGACCTATTTTGCAAAGTAATGAAGTTACTAGCATAGATTTAGAAAGAGATTCCTTTCATACTAAAGCACTCTGTCTTGAGGCCGACCTATTGCATGCTAGAGATGATCTTGCTAGTCTTTCTACTACTGTCATTAACCTTAGTGATGATAATGCCAAGTTAAGATCTTCTTTGCAAAAGTTTCTCTCGGGAAAGAAATCCCTCAATGATGTCCTAGAACACTCTACCAAACATGTTGGTACTAGTGGTTTGGGATATGATGGGACTACTCCAAAAGGTAAGAAAAAGAGCAAGAACAAAGGTAAGAAGAAGAGTGTGGAACCTCCTATTTTCCATGGAGAGACTTTAGGCTCTAAGAACCATATGGTTTGTGTTCATTGTAAATGTGATGATCATTACTCCACTTATTATCCTTACAATCCTAAGGGGACCAATCCAAAGATGAAATGGGTCCCAAAGCTAATCCCAGATCCCAAAGTTTGAGTTGGGTTCCGACATCCTTCTTTCTTGCAGGTTAAAAAGAGATGGATTGTTGATAGTGGCTGCTCTAAGCATATGACTGGAGAAATCAGCCATTTCAACAAGTTTGTGAAAAATAAAGGAGGATCAGTAATCTTCGGGGACAACAAAAAGGGTAAGGTCATAGGTGAGGGTGATGTGGGCAATGAGCTATGTATTAAAAATATGTTGCTTGTTGATGGCCTACATCACAATTTGATTAGTGTTAGTCGACTTTGTGACAATGGATATCTTGTGTTGTTTACTTGTTTAGAATACTTGCTTCTAGATTTCCTCTCCTACAATGTTATATATAAGGGAACTAGAAATGGAAATCTTTATATTATTGTTCTTGATGCTCTTAAGCCCATACTAAATAGATGCTTGGTAGTGGATAAAAATGATATTTCTCTTTGGCATCGCCATTTGGGTCATGTGAATATGCATCAAATGAAGAAATTGAGCAAAAAGGACTTGGTTAAAGGACTTCCCAAATTGGATTTTGAAAAGGATGGGGAATTCCAACCTTGTACACAAGGGAAACAAACCAAATCCTCCTTCAAATCCAAAGGATTCATGAGTACCAAGAGAGTTCTTGAACTTCTTCATATTGATCTATTCAGACTATTGAGAATGCAAACGCTTCGTGGTTCCAAGTATTGTCTTATTATTGTTGATGATTTCTCTAGATATACTTAGACCTTCTTTCTCGTTTCTAAAAGTGATACTCTTGATGTTTTCTCGAGCTTTTGTAAATGGGCTGAAAATGAAGCTTCTTGCTAGATTGTTTCTATCCATAGTGATCATGGGGGAGAATTTGAAAATGATCTTTTTGAGCGTTTTTGTGAAAAATCTGGTTATTCACACAATTTCTCTTCTCCTTGTACGCCTCAACAAAATGGGGTTGTAGAGAGAAAGAACAGGTCACTATAAGAGATGGATAGGACCATGCTTCTTAAGTATGACACTCCTAAGAAGTTTTGGGATGAAGCCGTTAGCACCTCATGCTTTGTGCAAAATTGAGTTTTTACACATCCTTCTTTAAAGAAAACCCCCTATGAACTATGGCGTGGTAGAAAGCCGTCTATTGATTTCTTTCATGTTTTTGGATGTCCTTGTTTTGTTTTAAACATGAAGGATTCTCTTGAAAAGTTTGATCTAAAATCTTATAAGGCTTTCTTCCTAGGCTATAGCACTACTAGCAGGGCATATCGAGTATTCAACATTGAATTGTCTAAAATTGAATAATCTATCAATGTTAAGTTTATTGAAACTAACCCTATTCTTGGCAAGCATGTTGTTGATAATGATATTGCAGATGATTTGATTCCTATCCTAAAAGACCTCAACATCAAAAATAAAGGTTAGCAGGTGATAGAAGAAGAAGAAGAAGAAGAAAAGAAGGATCCCACTCCCCGCTTTGCAAAGAATCATCCCAAGGAGTTGATCATTGGCAACCCATTCGAGAGAGTGAGGACACAGCTGCTCACAACAAAAAACAAGCAAATAGTGCCTTCATCTCCCAACTAGAGCCAAAGAACATCAAAGAAGCCCTTGGTGACGATGAGTGGATCCTAGCCATGTAAGAAGAGTTAGAGCAATTCGAGAAGAATCGTGTGTGGACTCTAGTGCCAAGACCAAGTGATAGAAAAATCATTGGCACCAAATGGGTCTACCGCAACAAGCTAGATGAGCAAGGAAAAGTGGTAAGAAACAAAGCAAGGTTAGTAGCACAAGGTTACAACCAACAGGAAGGCATTGACTTTAATGAAACTTATGCTCCTATTGCTAGATTAGAATCTATTCATATGTTACTTGCCTTTGCTAGTTACACAAATTTCTTGTTATATCAAATGGATGTTAAAAGTGTGTTTTTGAATGGTACAATCGAGGAGGAAGTATTTGTTGCTCAACCTCGGGGCTTTGAAAATGACAAGTTACCCAATTATGATTACTTGTTGCAAAAAGCTCTCTATGGACTCAAACAAGCACCTCGAGCTTGGTATGAGAAATTAAAGAACTTTTTGTTAGATAACGAGTATGTCATGGGCAAAGTTGATTCTACCTTGTTCCTAAAATACACTTCTAACCATTTTCTTATAATTCAAATTTATGTTGATGATATCATTTTTGGCGGGACTGATCTTGATCTTTGCAAGGAGTTTAGTTCTCTTATGCAGAGTGAATTAGAAATGAGCATGATGGGTGAGTTGACTTTCTTCCTCGGCTTTCAAATCAAGCCAACAAAAGAAGAAAACTTCATCAACCAAGGCAAGTACACAAATGAACTACTCAAGCGCTTTGGGATAGAGAACATGAAGCCGATGGATACACCTATGTCCAACACTGCCAAACTTGACAAAGATGAAGAAGGTGAGAAGGTAGATGAGAAGCTCTATAGAGGTATGATTGGAAGTTTACTCTATTTAACTGCCTCTAGACCTGATATTATGTTTAGTGTTGGCTTGTGTGCTCGCTTTCAATCTAGCCCTAAGAAGTCACATCTTATTGCTGTTAAGAGGATTTTGAGGTACTTAGCCAAAACCCATAATTTTGGACTATGGTATCCTAAATCAAGGGATTTTACTCTTAGAGCATATAGTGATGTGGATTACGCAGGGTGTTTGGTTGATAGAAAGTGCACAAGTGGCACTTACTTCATTCTAGGACCATGCTTAGTATCTTGGTTCTCCAAGAAACAAAGTACAGTGGCATTATCAACTACCGAGGCTGAATATATTGCAGCCAGGAGCTATTGTGCACATGTCCTATGGATGAAGCAAATGCTCCAAGACTTCAACATATTTTTTTATGCTTCTCCTATCTTTTGTGACAATACTAGTGCAATTAATCTATCTTACAATCCTATATTGCATAGTAAAGCCAAGCATATAGAGGTTCACCATCACTTTCTCTGTGATCACATTGCCAAGAAGGATATTTATATCACGCATGTGGACACGGAAAATCAATTGGCGGATATCTTTACAAAACCTCTAGCTAGAGATCAATTTAACTTTATTCGATCTAAACTGCTTATTGTTGATTTGAATGATATTGCCATGTGATCTAGCTAGTTGTCTCTTTCCTATATGTTTGCTCATGTCTTTCTTCACCTTGTTTTTTGCTTATATATGTTTAAATGTGCCTAACTTGCTTGTAAACATGCTTAGTTTTTGCTTGTATTTGGGTTTTTATCGAATTCCATGTTTTATCGCAAAATAGTGCCCAATGATGAGCTAAATGTGCCTAAGTATGTTAATGATACATAATAGAATGGAAAATTAAATTTAATTGGCATTTATATGGCTAGAAACTAAGAATGTGACTTTTAGGTCAGGTTGACCTCCGGTCGAGTTTTCACCCTGAGAAACTCAACCGATCAAGAGCCGAGAGCAAGTCTTTAGTGTACCATTCGGTTGAGTTTTCCATACACAAAACTCGACTGATCCGTGGGCAGAGCCAACTTAAAAGTTAGGATCAGTCGTCTTTTTCCCTCTCAACTAGAAAATAGATGACCAATTCCTCACTTCTTAGCCCTAAGCTCTCAAACCCTACCCTAAACCTCCCGCTCCTAGCCCTAGATCGACCTAGAAACCTTAATCTTGACCTCCCCGGGCGTCACTGGTGGTGTTTGGTCGGCGTTTGAGGTTTGCCATTGCTTGTTTGCATGTTTTTCATCTCGTTTTCATTTCCATGGCTTCTCATAGACAAAAATTTCCTGCTCCAAGCAATGCTCCTACTTCCTCATCTAATAATCATTTGATTCTGTTTGATAATACCTCTTTTGTGTCGGTTGAAGCTGTAAATAGGTACAAGGACCTTCTTCCCCGAAGCCCTTTTCCTTTTCATGCTTTGATCGATCCTTCCCCTAGGTATCAAGCGATTATTGCCTATGTTTCTTACCTTCTCAACTCCCACCATTTGTCCACCCTAGCGATTGAACGTGACTGTTTTCACAACTCCATGTCAAACACTAAAGATGTTCACGAGTTCTATGCCAACTTGCGTTGGAACTACGATTCGCTCATCCCACTGCTGAATACTCAAGTAATTCTTACTTTTATGATCGTTGGTCGTCGTTTTCAACTCTCCGAGGATACCTTAAATGTCTTTTTTGCCGGAGATGAGGAAAATGACACATGGCATAAGGATTATGGAGAGTACTTTGATCTTCTTGACCCGAAAGGTTTTTACAAACACCATGAATTGACGTTGCCGGATGTTCATCGATTTTTGAAGAAACCTGACGTGGCCTATAAGAAGAAGTCCACCCTACCCTCCTCCTCTCTTGACCTAAAGAGGCACATACCGACTTTGGTGATTAACTGTAATGTCCATCCAAAGCGAAATCAAACGGACATTGCCGAAAACACCGTAGTCATTATGTATTGTTTGTTAAACAATATCGGTGTCAAGTGGGTCAGGTATATCTTACATCACATGACCTGCTTTGACACTGGCAAGAACACCAAAGGCACCCACCCACCCTACCCGGCTTTGATATGTGGTTTTTTGAAGTTCTCCACTGATAAATGTCTCTTTTCTAACTTCCATTATCTGATCACTAGAAAGGGTGTTTGTATTAGTGAAACCACCCTTCAAAAGTCCGTTCCTATGTTTTCCTCTGCCTCTGGTGCTTCCTCCTCTACATCTGCTTCAGCTACCCCATCCTCCTCCACCCGAGCTCCACCACCACAATCTCCTCCTAGACCCAGCCATGCGTCTTTTCATGTGTCAAATGAAACCCTTATGGGTTATATGATGCATCAACATGCGTACAATCAACATGTTCAGGACCACCTGCACTAGGATCTGTGTTCCATAATGTCTTACATGAACCTATCATGTGCATCACCCTACCCCACCTACCAGCCATACCCCGGTAGTGCATATGCTTCATATGCATATGAGCATTACTATCATGCTGCTGAGCCTTCCACTGCTGCTCTGCCACCTTTTGATGCTGGTAGTTCCGTTCCTGCTGTTCTGCCATTACCTGCTGGCCCCCTGGCCACTCTACTAGCTTCTTTGGGTGACTCTGCTCCATCCTTCCTACAAGCCAATGAGCTTCATGCTCTTGGTATGTCTTGGGCTGAGCAAAATGCCCACTGGCCCGATCGTTCTTTTTACCCTCCTGCTGATGAGGAGATGCTAGACCAGGCCGAGGATGATGATGCTATTGCTGATGATGGTGATGACGAGGATGCTTCCGACGACGGTGATGGTGATGGTGCTGGTTCTGATGCTGGCACTTTTGCTCCGCCTTCTGACGGGGATGAGGACTACACTCTTGGCGATGAGGACGTTGTTGATATAGATAGCCTAGATGTTTAGGTGGTTTCTTCATTTGTAGTCTAGCATGCTTATTATATACATCTTTCTAGACTCTTTTGTATCAGAAACATCTTGGCACATTCTTCTGAGCTATACTATTTCTTATCTTTGTTTTATCACCTTTGTGTTTGTAGTTGCTCGTATGTGGACGTATATCTAAGTTGTAATATCTTTGATGTGCACTATGGCTATTTCCTATGATTTATCCTATGTGTTGGTGCCATATTGAGTTATATTTTGATCATGACTTGGATTGTATGTCATATATTATCTGTGTGTGATATATGCCTTTAAATTGTTGTTTAATCCATTGCATACATGTTTGGTTGATTTTTGGAGAAGACCTGGCTTGTTCTCTTCTAACCCCCTACCTTTTTGATAATGTCAAAAGGGGGAGAGATATTTCAAGTGATAGCTCATGTCTTGAAACTCAATCATATTGGTTTTTCTTTGCTATAATATTGCTTTTGCTTGTGAGATCCTTTTCTTGTTCAATTCATTGTCCTTTATGTGAACTTGCAAAGGACTACACATTACATGTATATTGGTATTGCTATGTGTAGAGAAACTAACCATGAAGGTTAGAGGAAGCATAGATTGAGGGGGAGCAATTCACATTGTTCGTATCATGAATCCCCCTAATTCACAAGGCAAAGGTATAACTTTCATATCGTTTTCAATATGCTTGAGGAATGGGTTGTCATTGTCAAAAAGGGGGAGAATGTTGACCTAGAGGTTATACATTGCCTATATTTTGATAATGACTTAACCATTCCATCCATATGTATCTAATATGTGTGTTTAAGATTGTTTGTAGGCATTAGGTACATGAAAAGGATCCAAAATCCAAAGCCCTAGAATGGGTCAAGTTCAAGTCAAAATAGCTACAAGTGTGCATTTTGGGATTTCTATGTAAATGACCTTAGAACACATTTGTAATCACTTGTAATGATGAATTGACTTGTAACTAAGGTGAGAAAATTGATTGGGACATAAAACACCAATGTTAGATCACTTTTAGATGCAATTTAGAAAATTGATTTCAGGCACTTAGTCGGCGAGTTTCCCAGTCTTAAAACTCGACCGATCATCCTTAAGTCAATTTTCTGAAGATAGCATCGGTCGAGTTGTGTTTACACAGAACTCGACCTATCAAGTGGATGACCAAAATGATCTTCAGGGATCAGTCGAGTTTCCCCAGGACAAACTCGACCGACCATTTGAATATCGGTTTTGTCTTTTACTTGATCGGTCGAGTTACCTTTATTGAAACTCGACCGATTGCATTGTACGGAATTTACAGAAATAAGTGATGTGACCGTTGGTGGGTTATTTGATCGCAAATAGAGACATTTTCTTGAAGGAAAATAGCTATATTTCGGCCCAAGAGTTTACCTAACTCAAAGCAACACCCTCAGCTATATATAGGACACTTAGAGTTCATTCCAAGGTTGCTCTTTCATTGCAAACTTAGTTCTACCATAGATGAGGGTGCTCTAAGCCTTTGAGCCCCTTTCTCTCTCTACCTTCAAGTCAAATTCGTGAGTATGAGTGAGGTAGGTTCCTGTGTAAGAGAGCTACTCCATGTGTTGATGTAAAAGGTCTCCTCCTCCATCTTCCAACCTCCATTCCTTTGAAGATAGTTGAAGATACCTCTCCAAGTGAAGTAGAAGGTGGTGTTGTTCTTCAAGGTTGAAGAAGGCAAGCTTCTCCAGGTCTCCAAGTGAAGAAGATAGGTGCTCCAGATCTCCAAGTGAAGAAGATAGGTGCTCCAGATCTCCAAGTGAAGGAGAGAAGCAAGGCAACGCTCAAGGAAGATAGGTAATCCCTTGAAGGCAGAAGACTTGAAGAAAGGAGTGGGTAAGTCCATGTTGATGGCTGAAGACTCCATGCTTCAAGTGGGTAAGCTCCTTCTATAGGTTGAAGATCTTTGCTTGAGGTACTAAGCCCTTGGATGTGTGGTTGTTGTATCTTGTAATCTTATTGTGGAATATAAGAGTACCAAGATTACAAATCCTAGAGACTAACCCACTCTAGGTAGTGGACTGACAATGCTCCTAAGTTTAGGACATGGAACCACTCTAAAACACCTGTCCAAGTGCTTGCTCTTCCTTGTCTCTCATCCTTGTTGTGCATATTAGATTAAGTCATCAAATTGCTGCTTGTTTAAGTTTCTAAAATTAATATAATTTGGTGGTCTAATCAATTTTGTGAGAATTGTGAAGCTCTATTCAACCCCCCCCTTCTAGAGCCCATTGATCTAACAAAATTATGTAAAAGAAAGGGCATAGTAATACACCAGAAGTTATAATTATTTTTAAACTATAGACTGATTTCCAACATATCATAACATTGTACCACTGCCATTCACAAGGCTGTCACCATCAACACATTATCATGGGATATCAATCCCTCATTCTAGTATAAGAGGATATCACCTCAACTAGGCATTAAAACCTAACCAGATCCTAAGACCCATCACATCACACCCGTGATTCATTATTATCTCATCACACCTTATTGAGCATATAGGAATTACTCATGCCAAACATCACTTGTGACACTTCACATATACACCATAGCAATCATTAGCTATTACATTTAGAGAGAGAATGTGTTAAAAAACATTAAACACCTTTTAAGTAAAGCAAGCAATGCATCATAAGTTCTTTAATTTAGGATTAGGCTTCCTTCTTATTCCACATAAGCTTCTCAAACATCATTCTACCTCAAATCTATGACTTTCACCACTTCCCATAAGTTGGGGTGCATGAAGCTAAGAATTAGATTATATTACCAAGTATGCACATTCACATATTCGTACTTTTCCATGTTCCCTTACCATGACTTATAGCCAATGCTTGATATTATTTAACCATCTTCATAATATTCACTAATTATGACATCCAATTAACTCACTAAGTCAAAGTCATGTAATTAAGAGAGAGAGTATACAATCATGCTTTCCATTCATACACATCTATACTATATAAAATAAACCGTTTTGGATTAGTCATGCAATTTTTTCTGATATTTTTATAAATTACAAACACATCCTTTGTATCTAAGATAGTCCTAAGGGGGGTTTGATGTAATTTTCTCCATTACTTTTCAAAATTATATATTGATCCCTTTATGTTTACACTTTTATCTTTACTTTTTAAATGATATGTTATGTTATATTTTAGTTATTTTTTGAAATTACATATTGGTCCCTATGTGTGTACACCACACTTTTGTCTTTAGTTTTTTTAATTATATATTGTGTTAGCAGACTCAAAGTAAGCCCATAGATGGAGTGGTTGCAATTTTTATCTATTATTTTTTAAAATTACATATTGGTCCCTATGTGTACTTCATACTTTTATCTTTAATGATATGTACTATATAAGAAAATCCACAAAAGGGGTTGGATGTAATTTTTCTCTATTATTTTTTAAGACTGTTGGTCCATGTGTGTGTACATTACACTTCTGTCTTAAAATTTTTAAATTATATATTATATTAAGAGACTCATCTACACTATATAAAAAATTCTATAGAGGGGGTTGGATGAAATTTTCTCTATTATTTTTTGAAACTACACATTGGTCCCTGAGTGTATACATCACACTTTTATCTTTGATTTTTTTATTTATATATTATAGTAGGAGGCTCATCTATACTATATGAGAAAGTCCCATAGGGGGATGGATGCAATTTTCTCCATTGTTTTTTTTGAAATTACATATTGGTCCCTATGTGTATGAGAAGACCTATTAAGATGTGTATTGTACATATTTATTGCATCTTCTTTTCTCAAAGTTTAACTTAGAAATACTCATTGCAACCTACTAAGGCAACCGTGCATAACACATGTTTATGCCTAGTTCAATAATATAACCTACCCTTAGAATCAGGGTCAATACTTTTCACATATAGCCAATTAGGGTTTTACATCATGGTTATTATCAACAAACCCTAAACACATCGTTTCCACTTTCTTGGAACTGATTTAAGTTTGATCAACATTAGTTGGGTATGCCTAGCTCATTATGTCATTAGCACTAAGTATCACCATTTCACAAAGGCATATGTGTATTGCCTCATTAAGTTATGCATGGGTTACAACTATGCATTATGTAAAGACATTGACTATCGCATCGACATGATGTTTCATCATTATGCGACCCATATGTTGTTACCCTCCACAAGTTATCAACTCCATTATCTTACTAAGGAATGTCAAACCTTAGATTACATGACTGGTGTAACACCTCTGACCTAGGTTATGGCCTAACCCTAGATGTTTTGCTTAAGTAAATTACTTACAAGATTGTACTCATCTTTTGAAAAGTAATTAATGACCTTTGTGAAGTTTATTGTCAAATATGAGCTTATATGCAAACTATGTGTGCATTATATCATAATCTAAGTGAAAAGTGCAATTTACCCAAGATGAGGGGTTATGTTGCAAATGTTACATGTTGAATGTATTTTAAGTGTTTTTAAACTCATGAAAGATAATATGATGCTAAGTGGTGGTTTGAGCAAAGCCTAAATTCTAAGTGAGAACTTGTGTAAATAATGCTAAGTGCTCGGAGCATCAATTATGGTACAAATCATAATAGATGCAAAATGTAGGGTTATTGTGAAAATTACCACCTCTAGATTGTCTTTACTTCTATCTAGTATTATCTAGAGGAGAGAGAAAGAAGGAGACAATATGTTTGAGTTGCCTTAAAGTGTTAGTACTCTTAATAATGAAAAGACCAAGAAAATACATAAGTTGAAAGCTATACTTATGAGCCATATCGAGTTATGGACTTAGAGTGGAAGTCCCTATCAACCATAGAACCATGCAGAGAGTCTCCTATTGGTTTATGGAGCTTTAGCCCTGCCCATGACGGGCAAGATACTTCAAAGAAGAGATATGAATTGACTTGCAACTTGTCTTGGAAAAGATGGAATTGAATATTATAATATAGTTGGTGGAAGAAGACTTGCCCTAGAAGATAACTCAAGAGTTGATGCTTATCCCCTATATTATCCTTGGACTTTTATTTTTTCATGGTAAGATAATAATGGCATGCATGCAAGTGTATGTGTCAACCTTGCATGGCTAGGTGGCATGTAGTAGTTTAAGTTAATGACACCTCTTACACTCTTTCCCATAAACCTCTAGTATAACTACCTTGACCTTCACTTGTTAGTAAGATTTTTGAATCTTTTTAGTACCCTTCTCTCTTGTATCGTGCATACTCTCTTATGTTGTGCATAGTGAGGAGAGTTGAGTGGTGAAGCTTGATATCGGCCAAGGAGAAGAGATATCATCCAAATAGGTTGAAGCAACCAAGTGAGGTGATATCGCCCAATTAGGATTGGAGATATCGTGCACAGCTAGGAGCTCAAGACTTGGAGCTTGGAGAAGGCTCATCTTCAATTGTAGAACGTGAGGAGTGAAGCTTGAATCTTGGAAGCTACTTGAGAGGCGGGTTATATAACTTGAACCCATCAATATTATTATCTTTTCTTCAATATTGTTCGACTTTGTTCAACTTGTTGATTTCTTTCAAATTCGGATTTCCTTTGATTAATTGACATATTCATGAGTTTCAATAAGAAATTAGGACTGCTGTCCATGGTTTTGAATAGATAGATAAGGATCTTGAGGTTGATGATGATGACATCATCATTGAACAACCATATATGGGTTGAAGGTTTTGAAAACTGATATGAAATTCGATATAGAAGTCTACCTGATATGTAGGTAGGTCATACTTTGTAAAATAGGTCCTATGGATAAAATGGAAGATTCCTATCTATAACCCTGTACACGATACAAGGGTAAAGTAATACCTTTACATGATATGGGCAAAACCCTAGATGAAAATGTAGAAATCTGATATGTTGTGAAATCCTTTTTCTTTGAAACCCGATATATCCCATTATTTTGTGTTGGGTTGAAGATCAATTTAATATCCATCTTCTTATCTATCATGGAAACACGATATGGTAGTCAATATAGGAACACGATATGGCAACATGATACCACTTAATGTGGGTACCCGATATGGTGAACCCATGAGGTAAACCGATATGATGTTCAAAGGTGTAACCCGGTATGATACCTAAGATAGGTAAACTGATATGATAGTCAACATGGGATCACGATATGGCAAATCCAATATGGGACACTATATGGTAAACCCAAGATGAAATCCGATATGGAAATCTAAGAGGAAAACTGATATGATGAAAATTGATATGGAAGTTTAAAATGAAAATTGATATGACAAACTAAGGTAAAGAACCAATATAATATTATTTTGAAAGATATATGGTAAATCCATAATGGTATGCCTGATATGGTGTACTCTTGTACATGATATGAGAACCCAATATACCCCTATACCCGATATGAGGATGATGGTCTAACCCATACATGATATGAGGTTGACTTAAGACGAGAAAAGTTAAAGTGATACTTAACCCAACATGACTACACGATATGGGTTAAGGGATATGCCCCAAACCCGATATGATAGTATGGATGTACCACATGATTAATATGGACACTTGTTATTATGATATATGCATCTTCAAACATGATAGTATAACATTATCCACCATGCTACCCGATATGGTAGACATGCTCTTATTCATTAGGCTTGCCTAAGTGATGTATATGATTAATGCAATAATTAAGACACAATGAGTTTAATTCAATTTGATAATGATAAGATAATAGACCTTAAAGAGATGAATTAAGTAATCTACATCCTAGTAGGGAAGAGAGAGAAATTAACATTGGAAAGATAATTATGGGATGAACATATAATAATACTCCTAAGATGAGTGGAGTATGAGTTAGGGATTTATCTTTGCTAATGGAATCTTGAAACTTTAATCAGTTGATTATAACCCCAATTCATTAGGGAGTATGTGTTTTTTTATATTTCATGGTTAAGACATGTGTTTGAAATTGTTGATAGCATTATATAATAACCATGCAAGTATCTTAAGACAATGAGCATGGCTAAGTAAAGAGCTATGATGTTATATGATACAAATTCAATGAGCTATGTGGACTATGTGGATAAATACCCGAGTCTGATGACCTAGAGGTAATTGTTTCTTTCTAAGTGATGACAATACTCAGTGATAAATTAAGGGTTGAATACCCAAGTAATGATGATGATAAGAGCTCGAGATTCTAAGTGATCTATGTGACTTAGTGAATATGAAAGTATCTCATAAATGCAATTATGCTTTTCTTTGTAGTATTTGAAACAATTCTTGCTTGTAACTTGATTGATGCTAAAAGATATAGTAATGCATTTAATTAAGCAAGACAAATATTATCATGTAGTTGCCTAGACCATAGACCCATTCAGTTTCAGCATTTGCTGAATGGTGAAATGAGTTTTACTCGGAACACATATTTTTGAATATGTGATAAAGGGTGCTCAGTGGACTCCTTAAACTAAATAAGGATTCTCAAGGGACTCCCCAAATACACCAAGTTTCTTAGTGGACTTCTTGATAAAACTAAACTAATATCGCTCAGTGGTCATCCTGATAATCCGAGAAAGCTAAGTGGTCTTCTCCCGAAGAGAGTACATGCTACGAAAGTAACTCTATAGTGAAGATGTTGTTATACCCCGACATAGCTAAATACAACAAACACAAGATGTCATGTTAAACCTAAGTGTTCTCATACTGACCAAGAAAGGTGTTACGACCCCACCTCCCGATAACCCCCAATTAAGGGAAACTGAGAGATCGAAGCCGCACCCATAACTTCCGGATCAAAGGTTCGGCAATTAACTAAGAATAATTATCAAATTTTAACAAACTATACTTAAAAGCTGTAAGAAAATAAATTTTTGCATACCTTTTTGAAAACTTGGATCTCTAAACTTCTATCCACTTAAGGATTCTACTCTAACTAATCCTCCTTGTATTTTTCTTCATGTATTTCACAATATGATGATTTACTGTTTGTCCTTTTGGCTTGTTCCTAAAACTCCAACAAACAAAACGTCGGTCAGCCGAAGTTAGTATGTGGGGGAAACAATAATTATGTAAATACGTTAACAATGTAATCATTCAATTAATCATTTAACAACCAAGATTACATTTTAGATATAACTCCACGATCCAAGAGTACCCTATCCTCTATGTTGTCCCCATTAAACCCCTCATGATCCACCTATAGGTGAATCAATTTCTAGGCTTGACTCACATGGCACTACTCGTAAGTAGCCCACTCCTTAACTCATGGCAGGCTAATGAGTCTCATGGCACTACACGTAGGTAGCCCGATTTCTAACTCTCGGTAACCTAGACCTTGCTCTAGGATTATCCCCTTTTTTTAGCCTTTTCAAAGCAATAGAGGTGGACCCAGATCTAGTCAGTTATATACGCACATTTATAGTGATAATCATAGTCACTTTATAGTTGAATGAAATAAATAAACATCCATCAGTTATTTTCAAGCAACCGATTAAAACTTCGGGAATCGCCGTGAAACTAGAGCGATTATTCATAAGCGTAACCACATACCTGATTTGATGAGTCATGCAGATTATTCAACATATACTTCATGTATATACAATCAAGCCAATCAACAGATCCAAGCAAGTAATTCAATCATCACATAATTCCTGAAAAGAATATGTACTCTATTTATTACACACTTTATCAAGAATCTTCTTTATTGACTTGGATTCTCTTTCTAGGGTTTCTAATCCGCATTAAGGTTTCATTAATATTCATTAGGGTTTCTTAGATCAATTTCTCAAACTTTATCCCTTTTAGGTGAACAAATCCTAAAATACTCCTTTCTACTCATATAAACCCTAATTGCTCAAATTATACATTTTAATAGTCTTTTATACCCAATTTGACTTAGGATCATCATATCCCTATTTATTCATGGATTTGAATAATTAAACCAATTAAAAGACATATTCTCCTAAATTAGGGTTTTCAAGCTCATTAATGCATAATCATGCACGAAACCCTAAATTAAGCCAATTATATAAAAAGATCATATTTTTAGATCCTATTTTCACTTTTATTAACAACAGGTTAATATCAGCTTGAATTATCCATTGAACAACATTAAATCCATCTATAATCAAATCTAAGGGTTTTTCATTAATCAAATCATTAAAGATGATATCTTTATGTACTTTTCAAATTTCAAGCATATTTATGCACATAAACTCTAAATTAGACTAATCACGTGCAAAGTTCTTCCTTTTTGAACATAATGTACCTTTTTACATTTAACAGGTTAACATCAACTCTAATGATCCATTAAACCCTATTAAACACTTTATTCATATCAAAATAGGGTTTCTTAATCTTTAATTCATTAAAGATGATAATTTACACTACTTTTCGAATATCAAGAGAAATTAGCTTCTAACTATATTTTTATTGGATTCCTTGCATTCTCGTGATCAAAATTCATATATTACTTGTCCTAATTGGAGTTACCAATGATTAGTTATGAATTTTGTAAGAATTACCTATTTGGACCACTCAGCAAGTTCCACGTGTTCCTCATTGCATGCAACCCGCCGATTTGGAAACATAATTGAATTACGCATGTGCCCTTGCATAAAAGTCCAGCGCTTCATACCCCCGGGGGGTATAACTATCCAACACCACCCAGGTTGTCTTCAACCTCCGACGCAAGCCATGGACGCCGAGTGCAGCCTGTTCAGGGTCCGCCGCGGCTCCAGCTCCCTTCCCCCGACCCCGACGACCTCTTCCTTCGGTTCCCCCACGTTCGCCACCCCCTACCATGCTCAGAAAATCCCTCAAACCACTGCTGGGGTGGTACAACTAGACCTACAAGGTGCGGCCGACCTGCAGCCCTCTTGCGCCGTCGTGCAGGGGTCAGAGCAGTGTTGTGGGGGGGGGGTCATAATCCTTTCTGGGATCGTGGGAGCATCGCGCTTCCTCCCTACCCCCATTCTCAGATCGTCGTCACTCCAGGGTCACACTAGCACCCTTAGTTAGGGTTACGGAGAAGATGAAGGAGAAGAAGAAGAAGGGAGGGATTTATGCGTGGAACTTCCTCGGGCCCTAGCCAGGGGCTCTATCCTTTTATAGAGGAGAAGGGTAATGCCCAAGGATACTTGTCCATGAAGAAAACAAGGTCCCTTCTCAAAAGGAAACTTTCATTCCTTTAAACAAGTATAAGCTTTCTCCTTTAATTAATTCTTGGATTAACTATGATCCTTGACTATTAAGGAATTTGAAATTATCTCTTTTAGCTTCTTGTTCTTGGCCTTTAATTGATTGGCCACGAAAATAAGTTTTCCTTTTAATAGAAAATATTTCGTTTTTATCAATACCTTATAATTCATTACTAAGGTGCCACATTATCCCTTTTATTTTGCAAATTTAGTATTTTCTCTTTCTTTCCTATTTATTGGGACTCCTTGGATCCCAAGGATTTCTATTATTTCCAAATTACTTTTTAAGGATACTTATTATCCTTCTAGATGCATCTATATGCATTATTTCACATTATCTTATTTATTTCTTATTAAAATATCTCTTTTTAAGGATTTCTCTTTTATTTTCCTCATTGGTATTCCTTTTAATATTAGCAACCTCATGGATACGAAATTTCACCAAGAAATCTCATTTATGCCTCTTCCAACTCATTTTCCACATTTTATCATTATTTTCAATTTATTTCTTAATAAAGAAATACTTGATTAATCGTTTCTTTTCTTATTGCTTTATTTTTGTAAGTTTGGACTCCTTGGTACCCAAGGAACCCAAGAGGCACGAAATCCTCTTTGGATTTGCCTTCTAGAGGTTTCTACATATTTCTTTTCTTAAAAATTCAATTATTCATTTACTAATTGAATTTCCTTGTTATTTGGGCCCAATAGCCAATAAAGCCCACAACACAGACATCAAGGCTATTGTAAACGAAATCCATTTATTCAAAACAAATTATATCATTATTTGTTCAAATATCTTTAATATGAGAAATTACATTTTTGATGCGTGCTATTTCAGAAAATCTTTTCTGCGAATTATTAAGCTTGTCACATAGAAATACCCCATTCATCTCTTGAAATTGCACAAATTGATATTTTCTCATTTTTATCACAAATCTGACAATCATGTGCATTTTATTGCATTTTCAGGACCTGAGCTGATCGACTGGTGCTTACAACTGATCGTCTCACCACATCCAACCGATCATTTGACAATATGAAATGCTCGGTTCGCCTTCAAGCATCAATCATTGCTCTCATCGACTGACGGCTGAGATCGCCCAATTTCTAAACCAAATGCTTGGCTGATGCCCATTGCTGAGAAGAAACAACACAGAGCGGTTTCGACTGCGCCCCCTAATTAGGGTTGGCAACCGATCGATTGGCTGCCGCGTTCCAGAACCTTCCAACCGATCGGTTGGTTCCTGAACTGCTCGGTTGACGGCGCGCAGACAGCAAAAAGCCCAGCCGCCAGCCTCAAAAACCCCTAAACCTAATGTATTCCCCCCTCCTCCTATAAAAGGAGGGGCACTTCCTCCTCTCAAGGCATCTGGGATTTCTTTGTATTGGGATTCTGAAGCAACTAATCTTGTAATCATCTTTTTATTATGCAATAAAGTAGATTTTAGTTCAATCATAGTTCTTTCTTACTTGTTCTTGTCTCTTCATTCCGCCTTAGTTTTGATCTTCTTTTCTCCGTTCTTTAATTTTGGAGCAAGGAACAAAGAACTAAGCCATTTCATTATCTCTAGCATAAGGATTAATCTCCTAATTTTTGGGCTAGACTATGGCTTAAGTACTTTCTTCCTCCGTCTCCCCTTTCTCCATGAGTGAGTAGACTTCTATCGAGGCAAGGGGAATAACCCCTTAGCCATGGTTTTAATGACTTCTTCTTAAATGACTAGATGGTAATCGATTTTAATTAATAGTTGATCTTCGGATTGCATGTTAATTCGGATGGAAATGACCATGGAAATCCGGATTTAGAACAATAAAATCGATTACATAGACGTTTTGATATGACCGTGGATTTTTGTCTTTTAGGATGATAAACTAGTAAGCATGAGCACCAAGACCAATGGGCTCATGTGGAGTTTATCTCTTGTGAGTTTTTAAATTCACAAACCTTCATTGAATCGTCGTTTAAGAATTAGTTGTTATCGCCTAGGCTAAGGTGGTGAAAACCCCTACGAGCCTTGATTTCCATCTCTTGATTTAATCACCGCATCCTTTGTTTTCTTTTATTCTTAGTCTTTCATTCATATAGTTTTGCTTGTGTTAACAATCATCTTAATTTTTCCTTGTGCATGTTTATTCTTGTTGAGTGCATTTCTTCTTGCATTAGTGTAATCAATCAAACCCCCAACCTGACTTTTACTTTCTTCTTTAATATAAAGAAAAATACCAAAAACAAACAATAAAGTTCTTCAACTTTGGGTTCTAAGAACAATCTCTAAAAAGTTGTCCTGTGGGATCGACCCTTCTATACTACCCTTAAAACCGGAAGTAAAAAAGGTTTAAACTCTAGGATTAACCATCTTAGTGATTGATATTGCAAACGACGATTATCAATTTGGCACTGTTGCCGGGGACAACAGATTTTTTTTTCGAACCCCAAAACAATTTTGAAAAACTTTTTTGTTCTTTTTTTCATGCCTTCTGAGTAACATTCCGGAAGTGTACTCTTTCTGCCAAGTTTCCATTCCGGCAGTACGTTTTTTCTGCACACGAATAACTGCTTTAATTGTGCATGCGGCGCCCGAACGACGATTTCCAACCGTTTGATCCGGAAATAGAAAGGACCTTTCATCATCTAAACCGTTAAAATCTAGTGAGAATGAATGAAGACGAAGTCGCCCGTAGGATCGACCAAGCTCTCACAGCTTAAAGAGAGCTCATCCAAGTTGAACAAGCAGAAAGAGAAGCCGCTTTGCGTGCAACCTTTAGGGCCGAGCAAGAAACCATAGAAGCCGATAGGAGGGAAGCCGAAAGGCAAAAACAGTTAAAAGACTTTTCTGTTCCCAAAACGGCCTATGCGCAACATCCGATTATACCCCCCGATATTATTGCTCCACAATTTGAAATCCGAACACAATGGATCACCATGATGCAAGCCAACCCTTTTTCAGGCAACAATGGGGAAAGTTGCCAAGATCATCTTCAAAGGTTCATTGACCTTTGTTCTTTGAACAAACTCTCGAGTGTCTCTGAAGATGCCATCCGCCTTAGGTTGTTTAAGTATTCCCTCTCCGGCCAAGCTAGTAGCTGGTACAACACCATGGAGAGCGAAGAACATGTCACAACATGGGAAGTTCTACAAAGCAAGTTCCTTGAGAAATTTTACCCCCGTCTTTCACCTATGAACTTAGGGGTCAAATAACTCATTTTTCTATGTCCCCAGGAGAGTCTTTAGGTGAATCCTGGAAAAGGTTCAAAGATTTACTTAGGAAGTGCCCCCACCATGATATCTCTCAAGCCCAACTCAGAGATTTTCTATCATGGTGTTGATGATGATACCAAATTCTTTCTCGATTCCTCATATGGAGGAAATTTCATGCATCAAAGTTTGACTAGCGCATGGGAGGTAGTCAAATGGGCTTCCGAAACAAGGGCTAGAAGAGGGATTGGTGGAATCCTTAAGGTAGCCAAGGCAGAAGTTAATAATGATATCCAAAGCATAGCAGAAAGCCTAAAATTAATTGCC
This sequence comes from Alisma plantago-aquatica, assembly GCA_963693085.1. NCBI lineage: Eukaryota > Viridiplantae > Streptophyta > Magnoliopsida > Alismatales > Alismataceae > Alisma > Alisma plantago-aquatica. The sequence continues at coordinate 1,954,846,351 of OY856409.1, forward strand.
TTAAAACAGATCGGTTAGAGTCATCCTTGGTCACCCTTAGGGAGTCACCCCAACAACTAAAAGCCATGGATTCCCTTTGTGGTATTTGCCAAGGATACGACCATACCACTCTCCACTGTCAATATCTCTACAACATGCCCATGCAACCCGAAGTAGGACAACAACCAGAAGACCTCAATTCGATTCATATAATACCAGGCCAAGGTTACTACAATCCCAACCAACCTAGAAACCACCATGGTTTTCAATATGGGAACCCTTCAGGTGCCGAGAACTCTAACCAACTTCAACAAAGGCCTCCCTACCCTCAAAGTAACAATCGACCACCGCCTGGATTTCCATACAACAATCAAAGAAATTTTGGAAATCACCAAAATCGACAACACTACCAACAATTCCAAAACCTAAACCTTCCACCCCAAAATCTAAACCAACCTCAACCTCCCCAGCCACCTAAAAATGCCCCCCTCCTCCTCCCCCAAGTCATCCTAGCCTGGCAAGCATAGAACAAACCCTCGTGGCCATTCAAGCCCATCAAAAGGCAACTGACGCATAGTTGGCCCATCTGTTTGCCCAACAAAAACCTCCTACTGGGACCTTTGCAGGGCAGCCTGAAAACAACCCCAAACATCCTAAACAACTCAAGGTTGTCTCTACTCATTCGGGAAAGGTGCACGCCCCTCCCCCTCCAGAAAATTCTTCAGACCCACCTCTAGAATTCGAGGATGAAGACATGGTAGTTGTCGAACCTGAAGCCACACCCAAACCATCCATCTCTGAAACTCCTCAAGTGGAAGATGAAGAACCAGTTTACAAACCCCGACCTCCCTATCAATCCCACCTCAAACAAACAAGACTTGATGCCCGCTTCATGAAATTTAGGGATGCTATGAAAAAAATACATGTCGACATTCCCTTTCTTTATGCTTTGGCAGACATGCCCGCCTGGTCCAAGTACATGAAATCTCTCTTGACTAGGAAGTATGTTACTAAAGAATACGAGACTGTTAAACTTGCTAGGACCACATCAGACATTATCCTAAGTAAGATGCTTAAAAAACAGAAGGATCCAGGTTCTTTTGGAATAGGATACTACTTGGGTGACAATGCTTAGTCTTTGTAAAAGACTAGGATTCAATGACATGTTACCCACAGCCATGACCATCCAACTAGCAGACTCATCCACAACTAAACCCATGGGAATCATAGAAGACATTCCAGTTAAAGTTGGAAATGATGCATACATCCCTTGTGATTTTGTGATCATGGATATCAAGGAAGATTTACACTACCCTCTCATTTTCGGACGTCCCTTCTTAGCCACTGCTCGTGCCTTAATTGATGTTGAGGCTGGTACCATTTTGTTAAGGCTAGGGAAGCAAACCCTACAGTTTAGGGTGTTTGAAAGCATGAGGGGACCTAGTCTTGAGGAAGAAGTCTACCTCCTTGATTGCATTGATGAATTAACCCAACTAAGGCAAGAATGGGAATTAGTTGATGATCCCCTACGCACTACTCTTTCCATCCCCACCGAATGTGATTTTGATAATGAACCATCAAATCAACTCAAGATTCATTTGGACAACTTTGAGGAAATCCCATGTGCTGAGATTGAAGACCTTAAAATGATCTCCACCATAGAAGAATGACTTGAACAGCCAAAGGCCCTAGAAATGAAGACTCTCCCCATAGGCCTGAAATATGTCTTTCTAGATGAACAACAATTATGCCCTATCATTATCAATTCTGACCTTACCATTGAACAAGAAAACATGCTTATGAGAGAACTTAGAAAACGGAAAATAGCTTTAGGGTACAAAATGACGGATTTAGTTGGGATAGATCAATCCATTTGCATCCACAAAATCCCAATGATTGAAAACAGTAAACCTTCCCGAGACCCGCAAAGGAAACTCAACCCAAACATGAAGGAAGTTGTCCGTCTTGAAGTAATTAAACTTTTGACTGCAGAAATCATCTACCCCATCTTTGACTCTCCTTGGGTCAGCCCTGTCCAGGTCATCCCCAAAAAGGGTGGGACTACAGTCATTAGGAATGAGAAGAATGAGCTCATCCCCACCCGTACCGTCACAGGGTGGAGGATGTGCATTGACTATAGGAAACTCAACAAAGAAACTAGGAAAGACCACTTCCCTCTTCCCTTCCTCGATCAAGTTCTTGAACGTTTAGCTCATCAACAATACTTTTGCTATTTAGATGGCTACTCGGGTTTTTATCAGATTCCCATTCATCCTGAAGACCAAGAGAAGACCACTTTCATATGCCCTTTTGGTACATACGCTTTTAGACGAATGCCCTTTGGCATGTGCAATGCACCAGCCACCTTTCAAAGATGTATGTCTGCCATTTTTTCAGGGTTAACTGAAACTTTCATGGAAGTGTTCATGGAAGATTTCTCTGTCTATGGAGACAGTTTTGATTCCTGCCTTCAAAACCTCTCCCTTGTCCTTGATAGATGTATTTAATCACACTTAGTCCTTAATTGGGAGAAGTGTCACTTCATGGTCAAGGAGGGTATTGTTCTAGGCCATAAGGTGAGCAACCAGGGCATTGAAGTAGACCAAGCTAAGATTGAGGTCATCATCAATCTGCCTCCCCCAACCTCAGTCAAAGACATCCGAGCCTTCCTAGGACACGCCGGTTTCTATCGGCGATTCATCCGTGATTTTTCCAAAATCACAAAACCTCTCACCAATATTCTTCAAAAGGAGGTGCCTTTCCATTTCGATACGACATGCATTGAGAGATTTCTATGTTTGAAAAAGGCTCTCACCACCACTCCTATCATCCATGCTCCTGACTGGGCCTTACCCTTTGAAGTCATGTGCGATGCTAGTGATTTTGCTGTAGGTGCCATATTAGGACAACGAATTGACAAAAAACACCATGTCATTTATTATGCATCCAAGACCTTAGATGAGGCTCAGCGAAATTACACAGTCACCGAAAAAGAAATGCTAGCCATTGTCTATGCTTTCGATAAATTTCTCTCATATCTTGTTGGTTCAAAGGTTGTTGTTTACACTGATCATGCAGCTATTTGCTACCTCATGACCAAGAAAGATGCCAAGCCTAGACTCATAAGATGGATTTTGTTACTGCAGGAATTTGATCTAGAAATCTTAGACAAAAAGGGATATGAAAATGTCGTGGTTGACCATCTCAGTAGACTTAGCTATAACCCCATTGACAAAAATCCAATAAATGAATCCTTACCCAATGACCAATTGCTCAAGGTAGACTCTCAATTTCCTTGGTTCGCTGATTTTGTAAACTATTTAGCTGCAGGTGTATTGCACCCCGAGTATACAGGACACTCTAAAGCTAAATTTTTACATGATGTGAAAATTTATTATTGGGATGAACCTTATTTGTTTCATCTTTATGCCGATGGCTTATATCGTCGTTGTGTATCCCACAAAGAAAGCATCATCATTTTGGAACAATGTCACTCTGGCCCCTATGGTGGTCACATGAGTTCCCAAAAAATGGCTAGAAAAGTCCTACAATGTGGATTCTTTTGGCCCACCATCTTCAAAGACTCATATGATTATGTGCTTTCATGTGACCAATGTCAAAGGACGGGTAATATTTCCAAGCGTGACCAAATGCCTCTCACCTCTTGGCAGGAATTAGAGATTTTTGATGTCTGGGGAATCGACTATATGGGCCCATTTCCTTCTTCTTATGGGTTTGCTTACATTTTAGTCGCAGTCGATTACGTATCAAAGTGGGTTGAAGCCATACCCACTAAAACATGTGACTCTAAACCCGTTAAGAAACTTTTTAAAGATACCATTTTTCCTAGATTTGGAGTCCCTCACACCGTCATTTCTGACGGGGGATCCCATTTTTTGGAGAAAAGTTTTGAGGCTCTTTTGAAAAAATATGGAGTTTATCACAAAGTCGCCACTCCTTACCATCCTCAGACCAGTGGGCAGGTAGATGTATCCAATAGACAAATAAAATCAATTTTAGAAAAAACTGTTGGACGCACTAGGAAAGATTGGGCGTTAAAAATCAATGACGCCCTGTGGGCATATCGTACTGCCTACAAAACACCCATTGGCACCACCCCTTTCAGACTGATCTACGGTAAGTCATGTCACTTACCAATAGAACTAGAGCATAAAGCAAGCTGGGCCATCAAAAGTTTGAATTTTGACCTTTCCATGGCTGGAGAGAAATGTTTTCTCCAAATGAATGAGCTTGATGAACTTAGGATGAGTGCCTACGAAAACACAAGAATCTACAAGGACTGAACCAAAATGTGGCATGATGGTCACATCAAGCGCAAAGACATTAGAGAAGGGGATCAAATTTTAGTTTTAATTCAAGATTACAACTTTTTCCTGGAAAACTCAAGTCGAGGTGGTATGACCCCTACATTGTAAAATGTGCTTACCCACATGGCGCCTTTCTCCTATGGGATAAAGTTCTGGGCGAGTTTAAGGTCAATGGGCACCGTCTTAAAAGATATATCACCACTGAAGATGTTGTCGCTTCAGACTCAACCAAATTTCCACCCTTGCAGGATCTGAACCTCACTGACCCTTCACCTCCCCGGGATTCCAATGAATCTGATCTTGGTCGAGCCACGGCATAAAATAAAGCGCTAGTTTGGAGGCAACCAAACACTATCTTCCCTTCTTGTTTGTTTTCTTGTTTTTTCTTTTCCGTTCTATTTTTCCTTGTTCCTTTTATCGAGCCGATCGGTTCACATTACCAGATGCTCAGTTTGAGACCGCGAAACGACCAGTTGGATTTCCAGACGCTCGACTCGTCCGCCGACCGTTCCGCAAACCATGGATGCAACCTCTGTCCTTTACAGCTTTATGTTGGCGCCCGAGGCAGACCAGCCGATCGACTTGCTATCCAACCGATCGGATCATGGATCCATTGATCTATATAATGCACCAGACACAAGGTCATTCTCCCATCTCCTCGCAAACCCCAACCACCCCCCGTTCACCCCGTATAGCACCTATTCCGGGTAGCTATGACCAGTTCACTAGCACTGAACAACGCCAGCGTTATGAGGATATGTTCACAATTGGTGTTTCCTTGCCTCATTGGGCGTGCAGCACAACCCTTGATGCTTTGGGCATTCGTGACGCCGTCAACGATATCCTCCGCAGAAACCACATCCTTGTCTTTCCCTACCATGTCACCTCCGTCTACTGTGATCTTACCCTCGAGTTTTTGAGCACTTTCCGCAGGTTACACTGTTCTTTCGGAAATTTGAGTTGTAAATACCGGATTTTTGGGGAAAATCTGGAATCATCTGCCAAGAAAATCACTTATTTCATCCTCGACGGCAGGGATGACTATTGGCTAGACCAATGTATGTCACGGTCTCATGACTCCTACCCAGACCATTATGACAGAGATAAGTTTTGGGCAGAGATCACCGGGCTTCTTCCCCGTCTTCCTAGTGGGCCCAAGGCCTCCTGCATTCACAACCCGATGGTCCGTTACCTTCACCGTATTTTGTCTTGCACCATTTTCAGTCGGGAAGGTACTCATGGCGCAATTACTCAGGTAGAACTTTATGCTCTTTGGTGTCTTTTACATGAAGAACCTTTTAACTGGGGCAATGCTATCATTGAGCATTTTGGTACCCAAGCTAGCCGAGCCACTTCCTCTTCTTTTCGCATTGGCCACTATGTTACCCAACTCGCCATCTTTTTGGGCTACACCCACATCGCCTTTCCTCCACTTGAGCTCAAAAATCATCTCATCAACACTCACTATTTGAAGAATAGTAGGTTTATCCGTTTGGGCACCGAGGGCGTTTATTACCTTTTGTTCAAAGACACTCAGGTGGTCCTCAAGCTCCCGTTACATTCGCAGTTTGCAGCACCAAACTACATCTACGAGTTGACTGATTTACCAGGCCATATCCAAAGATTCTACCTGGAGCATCCAGATCCAGACACCTTCCCTGAGCCACAACCTCACAGGAGGAGCCTCTCTTTAGAGGCACACGACGACGACACTGGACCGCCACCGCCACCTTCCAGACGTCACACCAGGCAGCGACCAGATGACGACTCCGGTCCTTACGGCTTCTATGAGATCCAGACTCAGCTGGATGAGATTCAGCAAGAGCAGCAGAGACAGGGCCACCGGCTCAATCACATGTACCTGATGCAGCGTTCGTAGGAGTCTTGGCATGTAGATTGCGGTCACTATGCCCCTAGTCGACCAACTTATGATGAGTACGGAGCACAACAACGTTATCCAGGCCCTGATTCTCCTTATTGGGCAAACTACTACTCCTCCCACCAGCAACACCCTCCACCGCAGTGACTCTTCCCTCCATCTCGCTCTTAGAGTTTGCTCGGTTCGAGCAAATTTCTAAGTCCGGGGTGGGGGTGGGTGGTACGTGATCCACCCTTTATCTTCCCTTTTCAACATTTCTTTCTGCATTTTTTATTTGTTTGCTTTGTTTACTTTCAAACATAAGGCCTTTATCTAGTCGGCCGAATGTTGTACTTTATCTTCAAAAATCAATTGCATTATCAATTTTATTTCAAAAAACTTTGCAATATCAAGTTCCCTATGATCATGATAGAAATTTTTGGAAACGGTGGCAAGCCTTAGAGTATCAAATAGAATCAAATGCAAATTTTCTTAATTTTAGCATTAGATTAACTTATTTGTTTTTACTCTCATATAATGTAGCTACATGTATCTTCTATCTTATGCAATGACAACTCAAAAAAAAGTTTTTTGTTGCACGGGAAAAATAAATTGCACACCAAACCCTAAGTCTGGGGTGGCATGCCCTTCTTCCATACCCCACAAAGGGGCGTACCATCAAAAGATGCCAAAAAGAGCACACAAAAAAATTGTGGTCAATGTAATCACAAGTCCATGAAAAAATTATATCCCAAGTCGAATAGAGGAGGGATTTTTCTGTCACACCTCAAATTCTCTATTCCCGTGCAATAATCAACCCAATGAAAAAAAATGATGAGTGTCGAAGCGCAAGTTAAATCAAGACTGTCTTTACAAAGTATAAGTTAAAAAACACATTTAGTTATGAAAAATGTTTTCTTGAGAAACATAGTGCTTGCAATTTGTGGTTCTAGGAGATGGGTCGCTTGGCCATGAAAAGGATAGAAGAATTGCTAATCTAGGGAGGATAAATTTGTTATTTCAAAATTTTTGAATCAATTTGATTTTTCAATTTCTTGAGGACAAGCAAAGCTTTAAGTCCATGGTATTTTGATGTGTGCTATTTCAGCACATCTTTTCTACGAATTATTAAGCTTGTCACATAGAAATACCCCATTCATCTCTTGAAATTGCACAAATTGATATTTTCTCATTTTTATCACAAATCTGACAATCATGTGCATTTTATTGCATTTTCAGGACCTGAGCCGATCGATTGGTGCTGACAACCGATCGTCTCACCACATCCAACCAATCGTTTGACAATATGAAATGCTCGGTTCACCTTCAAGCGTCGATCATTGCTCTCATCGGCTGACGGCTGAGATCGCCCGATTCCTAAACCAAACGCTCAGCTGATGCCCATTGCTGAGAAGAAACAACACAGAGCGGTTTCGATTGCGCCGCCACCCTAATTAGGGTTGGCAACCGATCAATTGGCTGCCGCGTTCCAGAACCTTCCAACTGATCGGTTGGTTCCTGAACCGCTCGGTTGGCGACGCGCAGACAGCAAAAATCCCAGCCGTCAGCCTCAAAAACCCCTAAACCTAATGTATTCCCCCCCTCCTTCTCCTATAAAAGGAGGGGCACTTCCTCCTCTCAAGGCATCTGGGATTTCTTTATATTGGGATTCTGAAGCAACTAATCTTGTAATCATCTTTTTATTATGCAATAAAGTAGATTTTAGTTCAATCATAGTTCTTTCTTACTTGTTCTTGTCTCTTCATTCTGCCTTAGTTTTGATCTTCTTTTCTCCGTTCTTTAATTCTGGAGCAAGGAACAAATAACTAATCCATGTCATTGTCTCTAGCATAAGGATTAATCTCCTAATTTTTGGGTTAGACTATGGCTTCAATACTTTCTTCCTCCGTCTCCCCTTTCTCCATGAGTGAGTAGACTTCTATCGAGGCAAGGGGAATAACCCCTTAGCCATGGTTTTAACGACTTCTTCTTAAATGACTAGATGGTAATCGATTTTAATTAACGATTGATCTTCGGATCGCATGTTAATCTGGATAGAAATGACCATGGAAATCCGGATTTAGAACAATAAAATCGATTACGTAGATGTTTTTATATCACCGTGGATTTTCGTCTTTTAGGATGATAAACTAGGAAGCATGAGCACCAAGACCAATGGGCTCATGTGGAGTTTATCTCTTGTGAGTTTTTAAATTCACAAACCTTCATCGAATCGTCGTTTAAGAATTAGTTGTTATTTCCTAGGCTAAGGTGGTGAAAACCCCTATGAGCCTCGATTTCCATCTCTTGATTTAATCACCGCATCCTTTGTTTTCTTTTATTCTTAGTCTTTCATTCATATAGTTTTGCTTGTGTTAACAATCATCTTAATTTTTCCTTGTGCATGTTTATTCTTGTTGAGTGCATTTCTTCTTGCATTAGTGTAATCAATCAAACCCCCAACCTGACTTTTACTTTCTACTTTAATCTAAAGAAAAATACCAAAAACAAACAATAAAGTTCTTCAACTTTGGGTTCTAAGAACAATCTCTAAAAAGTTGTCCTATGGGATCGACCCTTCTATACTACCCTTAAAACCGGAAGTAAAAAAGGTTTAAACTCTAGGATTAACCATCTTAGTGATTGATATTGCAAACGACGATTATCAATTTCTCATCAAAAGAACCCAAAAATTGGGGTTGTAACATCCTTCCCCTCTTATAGGAATTTTGTCCTCAAAATTCTATCAAGCAAATAAACAAAACAGGATAAGCATTTTTCATGTCCATCATTGGCCCCTATGTGGCTTTACCGTACTCATGGCATTTCCAAAGAACCTTTATCATCACATATTCTTTTCTCTGAGCTCTTTCATCCTGGCATCTATAAACTGCACAAGTGACTCAGGCCATTTCAGCCTCCCTTGGGGCTCACTAGGTTCATTGCTCAGCACATGGTCGAGGTACCTCACATAGTGCTCTAAATTGGACACATGGAACTCATCACACATTACTTTATCCTGAGGGGTAAGATCAAACTTAACCTTCTCCACCAAACCATGTCAAAAGAACCCATGCATCGGGGACTCAACTCTCTTAGCTATAACTTAGAGAGGTCGGATTTTCATGTCACGTATTCTCCCACAGTGAACTGCATGTCACTCTACTTTGCATCTGCTCATGACTTACGTCGTCTCTAGGCTCCTTTCAGCCACTGCACGATCAAAGCGGCTTCATCTACACACACTATGGTCCTTTTCTAACCATCACATGGTCCTTTCACCAACATCACCTTTCTGAAGTGGTGACCGACACAACCTTCCTTACAGAGCTTCTTTAAATCCCGATACTGGCTATGGTGGTCATCATCACATCCTTCATAGGACAAGAACTGTCTCTAGCTATCACCCTGAATGAGCACATATGCTCTCATCAGACCCTTTAGTCTAGATCATACTAACCATTAGTTAGGGGTGATAAACTGTACTAACATCGAGTTCTTTATGTACCTACTTCCACCTTTTGGAAGGGAACCTTTAGGTCAAACTCCAGAACCTTTGAACTCACTTTTTGGTGTAGTTGAACCATCTCTCTCATGGGTAGTTCAACCAGATCTATCCCTTGACAGAACTCTTTCTTTCTCGTGTCATCTAGGTAAGGCGATCTACCATAACCCATATTGCATCTCGACCTTCCTTGATCCAGGGGAGACTTACAACATCCATAGTGATGGACTCCCTTTCTCTTTCAGGGACTCTTTATCCTGGGTTACTGGTGTTTGTCCTTAATCTCCTAGCTTGCATGGACACATGCCATAAGCAACTTCATCTTAGGTATCCAAAGTCCTACCTGTCACTTATTATCTTGGTGGTACGGTATATAGTGATCTTAAAATCATGATCTCCTGTATGTCATGATTCCTCAAGATCGATTCCTCAGAAACCCTAAACCACTCTAGTTGGGGTTTCATCACCTTCTTTTCCAAAGAAGTACATCTGAGTTTCTACCACCATCCTTTCATTGCATCCAGGACTAGACTGGATAACCAAACATCCATTAACTTGTTCAACGGATCTCATTACATCAGGGGATTAGCCAAACATATCTCCTTTCCAAACTTAGGGTTAGCCAAACCACCTCTTCTAGCCAAACTAGGTAGCTATATCCCATCCAGAGCATTCATTACCACTTCACATCCTTAGGTATTAGGTAACATTGAAGACATACACTTCCATGTATTTCACTTATCGTATCACCTCAAACTCTATGTCTATCTTCATTAAGAACACTCTCTGATTTCATCATCATTGTGAACAAACTCAACCTGGTATAACTTGTAAGTTCCACATAGCTCATGATAAAAACATCCTCATAAGGTGATTACCTCATTCCTCTTAGTGTTTGCAAACCATCCATGTATCATTCACTTTACCAGGGTAGGTTATCTTCTATATCCTCATGCCTCGTAGCAACATTCCAACTCACATCATCTTTTATCCTTGGTGTATGACATGCGTACTGTCCTATCTCTCACTCCCATAACAAGAAGAAATAAGCATTTGGCTGCAGTCCAAATACAGAGTTCTTCCTATTCCAAGAGTAGAGATGGTGCATCCCACCTTGCCAGTACACCTTTAAATCTAAGTTGAAACGTGCTATTTATGCTTCTATATAACAATCATCTTGATATCCAAGTTACCTCCATGGAAAACTGGTTTCGAACCTACTTGGGTTTACACACAACCCTTGGTCATCTCCTCGAGGTCTATAGGGTGCCGACACTTTTGGGGTCATCCCTCTTCCCTTATGCATCTAGAGAATGCCCTACTCATCTCCCCTTCGGGTCCCATGAGTTTATGAAGGTGATCAATCTCCTAACCCATGGCCCTCAGACAATGATAGTTGTTACCTCACGACCCTATGGTCATGTGCAACTAGGGAATTAGGCAACTCCTACCTTCATCGGTCTTATCCCTACTTGACCCTAGGATAGACTTAGGATTCCATTTATAGTACATGTCCAACTTAGAACTTCACCCAAGCCTTCCTCATCTCTCTTTGTATACATGGGATGACATTCATCCTTTCATAGGGGTCATGGTGACCTGCCTACCTTGGTCAGGCCCCTTACCGGTTACCTCCATGGTAACACATCCACATGCAGTTAGAGATGGATATCTATGGGTTTGCAGGTTCATTCTCATACCATGTACTTTTTACTTAGCTTCTCAAGATCCTATGAGACCTCTTTAGGTTACCTTAAACCAACAAAACTGATATTCACCCTACCAAAGGGGTCCCTCTCCCAGGATGGGAGGAAAACTATCTCTTGACAACAAGGTCACAAAAGCTCTTAGGTCTAGGGTTTACATCCACATGAGCCTACTTAACCCTAGCAAGCTATTAAGGCACAAGAAGATCACCTACTATACCATGCTAGGTCATACTTGTCCTCTTTCCTCAATGCTAGATCAAGATCATACCTTCCTTTATCATCAACCCAGCAGTGAGGGGTTCATCAAACATACCTTAAACTTAAGGGGCTTCCCTTTTCCTCTATACATGAGGAGTACCATGCTCAAAACTGTAGCAACTTAATTCTCATCATGAGCATTAGGTACACTACTTCCCCTCTTAGGCCTAGGAACCCTAGGTTCACCTTTGGGTGTCCAACTGCATGCTCAAACTCTTAACCACAAATCAAGCATGCAAAAGGCATGACATGTACTTCCTGTCATCCTTCAACTCGAGCAACACTTAGAGTTGGGTCCTCCTAAAGGACAACCAACAAGGTACAAGGCCTCATAACCTATTACTAATCCTCTCCAGGGTATACAGAACTTCTTCTTCCTTTCTCAGAAGGTAAACACTTATACCATAGGCACATAGGTGCCAGAAACCTCATCTTGTCTCTCTAGGGTTTGGTTCTTCTCAAGGAAACCAAGACATCATCAACCTCTAAGGATCAAGCATGTGACGACCACTATCATCCACTTAGGTCTCATCATCCTCCACTCCTGACTTCTCCTCATATCTCGGAGTCTAGGATTCCAACCTTCTTGCTGGGTTTCTTGTTCTCTCTCTAGAATAACCCTACAACTAACATCACCATTAGAGGTCATCTCTTCATGAAGGGTCAACCTCAAAAGCATGCCCCTACCTGGATGAAGCCTATGTTCAACTCATGTTCGCTCAAGGTTATCCATAGTCCCTTAGACTTATCACGTAAGCTATCCATCAAACTCTCCCGGCCAGGGTTTCAACCCTTTTCTCACACTACTCACGTACCTTGGGTGCATGCTATGCCCTACTCGCATAAGCTCATAGGGTTTCTAAGGTCCTTCACTAACATCATCATCTAAGGAGCTATCCTTTACCCTAACATGCACGACCCTTCCCAGGGTTGGGTTGCCAAAGGTGCTAGGTCACCCATGGATCATATGGCATCCCAAAGGCATGTCCCTTCAAACACCTAGTCCAACTCATCTCTCTCTAACCATCACTTAGGGTTAGGGTTAGCATCATCCTTAGAGGATGTGCCAGGTCTCTACTTGCAATGGAGATCTCTATCTCCAAGACTAACTTATCCTCCTGACAAGAAGGTCTAGCCTCAGGTCTCTTCTGAGGACATGACAACTTATGTCATACGCCCTAAGTATGTTTCTATTCTTTAATTTGTGCTTAATCTATTAAGCTTATGTCCATGACATTTTATTTACATACTTTTCATTAATTTGGTGGAGGATTCCTTAGACCTTATTATCCTTACCCATACCTTAAGAGGGTGTGTAGGAGAGAGAAAACCCTAATCCTTAAGGTCCTTAAGGGAATTTGTGATGAGAAGGGACGAATAAGATGAGAAAATCCTAAATGAATCTTATTTTGATTCATACCCAAAGACTTTGGCCAAGCAGTCACACGGATCCGGGAGTCCTCGTATTCTGACTAGCGGTGCGGAGGAAAATATTGCCAGCCCCCGGTCATGATCCTTTTCTAGACACCTCCATCTTTTAGATAATCCTCTAATAACTCCCTTGGGTTCTATGGAGTTTTTAAAATTTAATAATTATCAATGGTTAACTAAGGAACCTAGGCTCTGATACCAAATGTTACGACCCCACCTCCCGATAACCCCCAATTAAGGGAAACTGAGAGATCGAAGCCGCACCCATAACTTCCAAATCAAAGGTTCGACAATTAACCAAGAATAATTATCAAAATTCAACAGACTATACTTAAAAGCTGTAAGAAAATAAAATTTTGCATACCTTTTTGAAAACTTGGATCTCTAAACTTCTATCCACTTAAGGATTCTACTCTAACTAATCCTCCTTGTATTTTTCTTCATGTATTTCACAATATGACGATTTACTGTTTGTCCTTTTGGCTTGTTCCTAAAACGCTGACAAACAAAACGTCGGTCAGCCGAAGCTGGTATGTGGGGGAAATAATAATTATGTAAATACGTTAACAATGTAATCATTCAATTAATCATTTAACAACCAAGATTACATTTTAGATATAACTCCACGATCCAAGAGTACCCTATCCTCTATGTTGTCCCCATTAAACCCCTCATGATCCACCTATAGGTGAACCAATTTCTAGGGTTGAGTCACATGGCACTACTCATAAGTAGCCCACTCCTTAACTCATGGCAGGCTAATGAGTCTCATGGCACTACACGTAGGTAGCCCAGTTTCTAACTCTCGGTAACCTAGACCTTGCTCTAGGATTACCCCCTTTTTTTAGCCTTTTCAAAGCAATAGAGGTGGACCCGGATCTAGTCAGTTATATACACACATTTATAGTGATAATCATAGTCACTTTATAGTTGCATGAAATAAATAAACATCCATCCGTTATTTTCAAGCAACCGATTAAAACTTCGGGAATCGCCATGAAACTAGAGCGATTATTCATAAGCGTAACCACATACCTGATTTGATGAGTCATGCAGATTATTCAACATATAGTTCATGTATATACAATCAAGCCAATCAACAGATCCAAGCAAGTAATTCAATCATCACATAATTCCTGAAAAGAATATGTACTCTATTTATTACACACTTTATCAAGAATCTTCTTTATTGACTTGGATTCTCTTTCTAGGGTTTCTAATCTGCATTAAGGTTTCATTAATATTCATTAGGGTTTCTTAGATCAATTTCTCAAACTTTATCCCTTTTAGGTTAACAAACCCTAAAATACTCTTTTCTACTCATATAAGCCCTAATTGCTCAAATTATCCATTTTCATAGTCTTTTATACCCAACTTGACTTAGGATCATCATATCCCTATTTATTCATGGATTTGAACAATTAAACCAATTAAAATACATATTCTCCTAAATTAGGATTTTCAAGCTCATTAATGCATAATCATGCACGAAACCCTAAATTAAGACAATTATATAAAAAGATCATCTTTTTAGATCCTATTTTCACTTTTATTAACAACAGGTTAATATCAACTTGAATTATCCATTGAACAACATTAAATCCATCTATAATCAAATCTAAGAGTGTTTCATTAATCAAATCATTAAAGATGATAGCTTTATGTACTTTTCAAATTTCAAGCATATTTATGCACATAAACTCTAAATTAGACTAATCACGTGCAAAGTGTTGGGTTTTAGAGGAGGCAGAGAAGTAGCAGAAACAAAAATTTTCTCCCCAAAACCCAGAACGAAAGGAATCGCGTCAACGTCTATATAATAGGAAAGATGGTTTGTGAATCATACCTTGTCCCGAGGCTTGCTCGGCGACAGTACCTCGTGCCTTGCGCGGTCTTCACCTCCGGTCTTGGACGGTGTCTGTGTAGCTCCTGGTCGCACCGGGACTGACTCCTCCTCCTCCTACCGGACTGTCAGATGACAGTTGTCCTCCTGAGCGGCAGTGACCTCCCGCCTCTGAAGTAGTCCACACGGACCACCTGGAACTCCACTCTCCTTGTCCCACAAAGAAGTGGAAGGAGTCGCACCATCCTGTTGACGTACTAGTCGCCAAAACACTCACCTGCTGCCAATTGCAACTGCAGTTGTCATTCCCTTGCTGCACCTCCCTTTGCGGGAAGCACTTGCTCGGGCTCTCTCTCGGTTACAAAAACTAGAGAGAATAACAGCTTTGCAGAGCAACCGGCTTGCACTGAGTTGTACTCTAAGAAGCCCCCCAATACCCCTATATATAGGCGGGTCATGGGACAGGGTTCTCTGTGCTCGGCAATATGGGACTAAAAGCAGGAGTAGAAGGGTTCAAGATTTTCCACAAAAGAAACCAACTCGCAACCTGAACCGATTGGTTCACAAGTGAACCAGTCGGTTAAGGACCTGAACTGGTCGGTTGGAGCACCAACCGATCGGTTGGGACACCTCAACCGGTTGGTTCACAAGTGAACCGGTCAGTTGGTGGTCATGATCGATCCCGGATTGACTTTCCTTCTTTTGTTTCTAATTGGTATCGAATACCAATCCTTGTTCCAATCAAATTGGGCAAGTGAAACGCAAGGAAAATTCTCACCAATCCTACTTTCCCAAGTTGCTCGGTTGCACCAGTTGAATCGATCGTTTCAACCTTTGAAGCAATCGGTTCACCCTGATCTTGAGCCGATCGGCTCAATGCTTGAGCCGACTGGTTCACCAAGCTCAGCCGATCGGTTGGGAGTGCAGATTGTGCAGAATCAGTCAATTGCGATTTCAATCAATCTGATACTCCAATCAATGCGTCCAACACCTTGAACATTATGATATTGAGCTATCGATTGAGTGAGTGTTTAATTGAACTACTAAACTCCTTTAGTAATCAATCTAAACATTGCTTGTGGACAAAACTCCTCTTCCAGGTTAAATCCTATGTGTGCGACCCTGCAGGTCCATTTCACGTTGGTAGTGAAAGTCCATAACACTTATGACTTCACAAGCAAAGAGCGGTGCCTAGTCACACATCATTGCTACCCAACTGAAATAGAAAGTTGTAGAACAACTTTCAATCCTACAGTTCGTGAATGGTGTTACAGTGAATGTATAATTCCTTTATCACTGATATCCAGAATGAACTCGAGGCATGGAACAATCATCCTGTCAATATTCATTCATTTCCTTGATCTCAGAGTAGACCGAGTGAGATGTGTGTGACATCAATATCACATATTAATTCACACGTGCATGCGCATGCCTTTCTCAATCCTACTCATCAAGTGGCCAAGGATATCAAACTCCCTCAGGAGGGACAAATCCCATATCTATCACTCACCCCTCAAAAGCCCCATGTGTCAAAGTCACCCAATCATCACCTTTATAACAACCCATGTTTCAGGACTGTGTTTGATGATGTCAAAGTGTACCCAACGACATGTGTTGAGTGTAGTGATTTTAGGTCTAAGAATCACACTCACCACCATCACTGTGAGAGATGACTGTGACTACCAGGTCATGGTTCCATGTGTCACTCTCATGGTGGGTCTGTCCGGTACCTTGTTCTCTAACAAGTACCTATGTGCTTGGTTTGATATCACCATATCATGACTAATGAGATTCTGTCATCAACCAACACACAATCTAGTCTTTAGTGTTATTGATGTCTATGGTTATTTCCACAATAACAACTGACTAGGGACCAAACAAGAATGTATACTCTTAACATCCATATGATCTCATCGTTAAGGTCATGAACCTAAAAGCATACATCATTGAGTAAAACCATTCTTTAGACATCTATCATGTTACACCATCATCTCAGAAATAGTTTAAACATATAGATTGGAAATTTCCTTTTATTATTATTCAAATCATTCACAAAGTATCCCATTACAATCATCATATGACTTGCTCTATGGGCATACATACCAACAGACTCCCACTTGCACTTAGAGCCAGTCACCAAGGAAACACAGTCCTTGTGACCTATCATGACCATCATGCTTCTGCTGAGAAAGGGCCTTAGTAAGTGGATCAGCTATGTTGTCTTCAGTTGGTACTTTGCAAATCTTCACATCTCCTCACTGTACGATCTCTCGTATGAGATGGAAGCACCGCAGTATGTGCTTGGACCACTGATGTGATCTGGGCTCCTTAGCTTGTGCAATAGCTCCATTATTGTCACAATAAAGCTCAATTGCATCACAACTATTGGGAACTACACAAAGTTCAGAAATGAACTTCCTGATCCACACAGCCTCCTTTACTGCAGCGAAGCAGCAATATACTCGGCCTCTGTGGTAGAATCGGCAACTGTTTCTTACTTGGAACTCTTCCAGCTCACATCTCCATTATTAAGGCAAAACACAAATTTTGACTGTGATCTGTAATCATCTTTATCAGTTTGGAAGCTTGCATTGGTGTAACCCTTTACAACTAGCTCTTCCTCACCACCGTAAACAAGAAACTGATCCTTAGTCCTTCGCAAGTACTTGAGGATGTTCTTTACGGCTGTCCAGTGAGCATCCCCGGGATCTGTCTGGTACCTGCTCATCATGCTGAGAGCATACGAGACATTTGGGCCTGTGCACAACATAGTGTACATGATGGATCCGATGGCTGATGCATATGGGATCTCATTCATCCGCTCCCTCTCTTCACAAGATTGGGGACATTGAGCTCTAGAGACGGTGACTCCATGTAACATGGGGATGTTGCCTCTCTTTGAGTTCTCCATGCTGAACCGATTCAGCACTTTGTCGATGTACGTGCTCTGACTTAGTCCGAGAAGCCTTCTAGATCTATCTCTATAGATCTTAATTCCTAGAATATAGGATGCTTATACTAAGTCCTTCATTGAGAAAGTTTTCCCAAGCCAAGTCTTTACCTTCTCTAAGGCTAAGACATCATTCCCCATCAAAAGTATGTCATCTACATACAATATGAGGAATGTGGTCGAGCTCCCACTAACCTTCTTGTACACACAAGGTTCATCTTCATTTTGAATAAAGCCAAACACTTTGACTTCCTCATCAAATCAAAGATTCCAACTCTGAGATGCTTGCTTCAATCCATAGATTGACCTTTGCAGCTTACAGACTTTATTGGTATTCTTTGGATCTACAAAACCTTCAGGCTGTGTCATGTACACATCCTCATGTATATTCCCGTTAAGGAATGTAGTTTTAACATCTATCTGCCAAATCTCATAGTCATAATAAGCTGCAATAGCAAGCATGATCCTGATGGACTTAATCATGGCAACTGGAGAAAAGGTTTCGTCATAGTCAACACCTTGAACTTGTCGAAAACCCTTTGCAACCAATCTACCTTTATAAGTTTGCACATTGCCATCCATGTCGGTCTTTTTCTTGAAGACCCACTTGCACCCTATGGGTTTTACCCCTTCGGGTGGTTCCACTAAAGTCCATACTTTGTTGGAGTACATGGATTCCATCTCGGATCTCATGGATTCAAGCCATTTCTCAGAATCTGGTCCCTCCATAGCCTCTACGTAGGTAGTTGGATCATCATCTATGATCAACTCTCCCCCTTCCTGAGTTACAAGGTATCCAAACCTCTCAGGTTCAAGGCAAGTCCTACTAGATCTACGAGGTCCTTGTGTTACCTGAGGAGTCTGAGATTCCACAACACCTTGTGAATATGCATTTTCCTCTGGTACATCTACCGGTTCAATGTTTTCTTGTTGGGCTTGAACCTCTTCAAGCTCTATATTCCTCCCACTGCTTCCTTTGGAAATAAATTCCTTCTCTAGGAATACAACATCCCTGGAAACAAACACTTTGTTGTCAGTAGGGTGGTATAGATAATATCCTTTGGTCTCCCTGGGATATCCAACAAAATAACATTTATTGGATTTGGGTCCAAGCTTATCAGGAAACATTTTCTTGATGTAAGCCTCACAACCCCAAATCTTCATAAAAGACATATTGGGACGCTTCCCAGTCCATATCTCATATGGTGTCTTTTGAACCGATTTAGATGGTACACGGTTAAGTGTAAACGTGGCGTTTTCAAGAGCATGACCCCAGAAAGAAATTGGAAGATCAGCAAAACTCATCATTGATCACACCATATCCAACAATGTGCGATTCCTTCTTTTAGACACACCATTATGATGTGGTGTTCCTGGCGGGTCCACTGTGATACAATACCACGGGCTCGCAGAAGGTCCTCAAACTCCTGGTTTAAGTATTCTCCACCTCGATCGGATCGAAGTGCCTTAATACTTTTACCAAGTTGGTTCTGTACTTCATTCATGAAATCCTTGAACTTTTCAAGGGCTTCTGACTTATACTTCATCAGGTACACATAGCCATACCTACTGAAATCATCAGTGAAGGTAATGAAGTACTGACACCCATTTCTGGCATTAGATCTAAAAGGCCCACATACATCAGTATGTATGACTCCTAATAGATCACTAGCTCTCTCACCTTTACCTGAAAAGGGAGTCTGGGTCATCTTACCCAACAAACAAGATTCACATGTCTCTATTGATTCATAATCAAAAGAGTCTAGATAACCATCTTTATGGAGTCTAGAAATGCGTTTCTCATTTATGTGCCCTAGACGACAATGCCAGAGATATGTTTTGTTTGAGTCATTGAGTTTTTGCTTTTTGGTGTTTACGTTGTATATACTTGTCTCCAAGTCTATCAAATATAGACCATAAGACATAGGTGCACTGCCATAAAAGATCCCATCTTTAGAAATGGAACACTTTCCATTCTTAATAAGAAATTCAAATCCATCTTTGTCCAAACAAGAGACGGAAATGGTATTCCTATTTATGGCAGGTACATAATAGCAGTTCTTCAACTCTATTATTAGCCCACTTGGTAGAGTTAACTCATAGGTTCCTACGGCACTTGCGGCAACTCTTGCCCCATTGGCAACACGTAGTTCAACCTCACCTTTCCCTAAAGGCCTACTTCTCTTAAGATCCTTCACATTTGAACAAATGTGAGATCCGCATCCGGTATCAAGTACCCATGACGAAGAAGTAGTAAAGTTAATCTCTATCACGTATACACCAGAAGTAGAGATCTCTATCTCTGACTTCTTCTTCCATTGTTCCTTCCATCCTCTCCATGTAGAAGAAATTGGTTTGGCGAGAGAACACTTCTCTCCCTTACCTACTTTCTTCTTCACCAATGCATTAAGCGTACATAGAGTGGATTCTAAGGCTCCTGGTATATCTGGATTGTGCAGAACATTTTTCACAGTCCTCAACCAGTTATGGAATTTATTCTCAATTAATTTGCCCATTTTAAAAGATGATTCTTTTGCCATTCTACAAGAGAAAATTTGAATTTGTCAAAACCTTTTTGATTTGATTTGAATAAATTTGATGATAGTTAATTAGGCCTTTAATTAATTACCGCTCCCACTATTTTGACTCAAATTGATAACCCTCACCATCAATTCGGAAGATTGCAGCGTACAATCTTCTAGTGGGTCAAGATCCTGGAATCCTCTAAGCCATGGACCAGCTTTGGCTATCACCCACAACTCAGATCTTCCAGGTAGGCAACTCTTGCCAATTGCATCATATGCAACTCTTGATGAATGAACATGCGCAACACCTTGCCATGAACATTCCGTGCCTCTGGGCTTAGACGCTCTAAGAATCACCAGTAAAGTCTAACCCAAAAGCCGACACGGTAAACATGCACCCTGCTTTGGCAGAACCTACATGTCGACCCTTCACACTTCCACAAGATAGACGGCGCACCACGCTTTGGCGTAACCTACGCTTGGTCGATCAAGTTTGCCATGTGTGTCGCTAATGGAAGGCGTATAAGACTTAATATTTTAATGAGGGATTTGGTTTTTATATACATATACATATCTGATGGAGTTTGTTTTATGCAACACCACTAAAAATCCTAGAGATGATGAGTCTCTAAGTTTAGCCTTGCTAGTACTATGGTAAGAACTCCACCCACATGTGCTAAGACATGTGGAAGTCTTATCGTAGTATAGTTAAGGGTCGAATCCTCGGGACAACGGTCTTGACGAAGTCAAGATGGAAAACGTTTAGCCTTTACTTAACAACTTAAAGATTGATATTTAGATCGAAAGCTTGATTTGGTTGTTTTAAACTAAGTACAAAGAAAGTAAAGCAAGAAAGTAAATAAAGCAAGTAAATCTTAAGAGTTAACAAATGATGATGAATCACTGGGGTTAAGCAGGTATTTACCACAGCTACACATGCATTGTATATGTACTAAGCAAGACTTATAAGCTAGATGCATGGATGTTTCCACAAGACCGATGCCTTATAAGACAAGAGCGATGCGTTGCATCCAAGGGTGTTCCACAAGACCGATGCCCACATAAGACAAGAGCGATGCATTGCACCCTTCGATGTTCCACAAGACCAATGCCCATATAAGAAAAGGGCAATGCATCTCATCCTCCAAGGGTTAAGTAACTCTCATGCGGTACATCACTACGCGTCACTGAAGGATGTAGTCTCCGAAGAGAGAATCTTACTCAACCTCAAGAAACGTGCATCTAAAACTAAAAAGCGAGCGATAATTACCAAATCGAATAGCGTCCTTGTAGGCCTAGTCTCCTATTCGGATAACCTAGCTACGAGAAGTGCGGGAATGATGCAACGCCAGCCATTCCCGAACAAATGGTCACATGCTTTACATCATTCCCCTCGCAAAGTGTGTTCCTCGACTTACCAAAGGTCTCTCCCATACAGATGGGAATGTGCCAAATGATAGTGAGTTTACTCCACTCTTTGAGATACACTTCTAGACACCGAAACGGATGCGTGGTGGATACACACACCAGAAACCAACACTAAATCGGTATTCAAGTCTCGATAGCGGTCGTAGACAAACCACAACGAAAGACAATAAATGCATACAAGAACGTGGCCATCATTCAAGCATGTGTGAAATGATTTAGCATTAAAACGAAATGATAACATCTTTTTTACAGTACAAAATACAAAACATGGGCAGCGGGGCTAGTCCCCGCGCCCCAGTGGATGGAACTACTCGCTCCTCATAGAGGGAGCAACAAAGAAGGAGGCAAGAAGAGATAGAAAGAACATCATCTCCACTGAGGAGAGAAGGTTGAACCCTTGGTGGAGAGAGCAACGATCTCCACCCCTTGTAGCTTGCTTGATGACGGATCTTCTCCTCTCACCTTCCTTGTTGATGAGAGAGAAAGTAGCTTGCAATGGACGTGAGTCTCAGACCGGCAGCCTCGAGTGATGGATGGAGTTGTTCTGGTAGTGGAGAGACAGCCTCTGGACGTCTGGACTCTCCCCCATGAACGGCCCTGAGGTCTTATTTATAGGCTCTGAGTGAGATCCAAACGGTTTGGAGACCGTTTGGGCTCAAACGGTCTTGGGACCGTTTGGCGTCAAACGGTCTTGAGATCGTTTGGCGTCAAACGGTCTTGGGACCGTTTGGCGTCAAATGGTCTTGAGATCGTTCGGCGTCAAACGGTCTTGGGACCGTTTGGCGTCAAACGGTCTTGAGATCGTTCGGCGTCAAACGGTCTCGAGATCGTTTGGCGTCAAACGGTCTTGGGACCGTTTGGCGTCAAACGGTCTTGAGACCGTTTGAGCTTCATGCGGTCTTGGGACCGTTTGGCTTCATGCGGTCTCAGGACCGTTTGAACTTCATGCGGTCTTGGGACCGTTTGGCTTCATGCGGTCTCGGGACCGTTTGAACTCCATGCGGTCTTGGGACCGTTTGGCTTTATGCGGTCTCAGGACCGTTTGAACTCCATGCGGTCTTGGGACCATTTGGCTTCATGCGGTCTCGGGACCGTTTGAACTCCATGCGGTCTTGGGACCGTTTGGCTTCATGCGGTCTCGGGACCGTTTGAACTCCATGCGGTCTTGGGACCGTTTGGCTTCATGCGGTCTCGGGACCGTTTGAACTCCATGCGGTCTTGGGACCGTTTGGCTTCATGCGGTCTCGAGACCGTTTGAACTCCATGCGGTCTTGGGACCGTTTGGCTTCATGCGGTCTCGGGATCGTTTGAACTCCATGCGGTCTTGGGACCGTTTGGATCTACTCGACCCTTGGGCTGGTTTGTTCTTTTGTTATTTTTTTGTGCTTTTTCTGCAATTATAAAAGGAAAAGTTAGTTTGATGATGTATTTACAAAAAAGGGGTAAAATTAGGTTTAAGTACAATATAAATGTAGAAAGAGTATGGAAAACTAAAGAAAAAGACTAAGATAAACTACTAAAATAGGAGGTTATCACCCCCCCCTAACTTAGAGTCTAGCTTGTCCTCAAGTTAGATAGAGCTGAGGCATGAAATGGCGCGGCGATCTTAATTAAAATTTCCGTACTCTTGCTTTAATTCTTGACCTGAGTTCCCCAGGGGTCGTATCTAGGCTTATTGCATGCCTTGATCCTTTTGGATTTCGAGAGTTGCTTGGATTTCAGGTTTTTCCGTATCTCAAAGTTTGCCTTGGGACCACATTTATTTTGTGCATGCTGTTGACTCTAATCAACTTTATACCTCTCTGGAAACTTATTGGAAGCTAGAGAGGGTATGAGGGTTGGCTAAAGGCTTTGAAGTGTAACTCCCCTTCGAGTGGGGGAGGGGCTGTCTATGCTTTTTAGGATCTCACTACCGGACACGACACATCTGCCTTTATGAGGGCAGCTGAATGTACCGGCCGGGCAAGTCCTTTATTAGCCTTTTCATATACTTGGAACTTTTAGGGTTTCACTACCGGACGCGACACATCTGCCTTTGTGAGGGCAGCGGAATGTGCCGTCCGGGTGAGCCCTTTATCAGTTCTTTATATAGGTCCTTATTCGTGGCACAACTCTCATGATTTTATTAGTCTCTCTGGCTTTTATTCAAAAACTCACAGGCTTGGGTTTTGGGATGAGGATTTATTTTGGGCGGCCAAGCCTCTTTTATTTTGAAGAGAGGAAAGTTGTTCTTAAAGTTTTTCAGCATGCACTTATTTGGTTTGTGGTCCACTTGCAGAGCTTTTTGACTTGGAAGTTGCCTGATTTCCCTCTCATCCTTGAGATCTCGGCTTATTTCTGCCCTGATTTTAACCTATGGAGAGTCAGATAAAGAATTGGAGCAAAAATATAGGATCCATAGTGGATGGGGGTCGATAAATCGCCATTTGATGTCTAAGTGCTAAATACTTGTAGAGACTAACATGATTCTAGAGTTAGTTGAGGTGATTAAAAAGAATTTGTAAAAAGAATCTTGAAAGAATAAAAAGAATTTGTAAAACAAAAGAAATGTATGGAAAGTGTTTAGAGAAAAAGAAGGGAGTATAGAAGTTGATACCTAGCCCTTGTCTAATGTATCCCCCCCTAACTTATCACACACTCTGTCCCCAGAGTGGCAAAGTGATAGGTTGAGAAAACATTAGAACAAGGGCTGCAGGTTAAGGTAGATTGTCGGTTGCCCCTGGAGAACGCAGTAGTGTAGATGCGAACTGCCCACGTAAGGCGTGGTAATCCACGTCCGTCATTTCCTCCACTGGTCTTTGGAGAACGATTATAGTGTACATCCAGTAGAGGACGTGGAAGCCGCAGTCGTTGGATTGTCGTATTTGCTGGGGGCATTTATGGCAGAAGGCGGGGCGGCTGAAGTGCTCAGTGTTGTATGCCCTAGTGTGCTGACTCAGAAGTTCGATTAATTTCATAGCACACTCCTTTGCCATTTCTTCTGTCGGCGTCTTGGGCGTTACGACGTATTGTCGTTGTCGGGCATTGAACTGGCTGTCGGAACTGTTGTATATTGTAGTGGTTCCGGTGTGGAGATTGGTTGCCAGAAGGAGCCAGTGCTCTTGATGTAGGATCGGTAGCATGATGAACTTCGGCGTTGTATGTTGAAGATATGCAATCAATGCTTCTATTGTGCCGAAGTTTTTCAGTTTGAGCAGATCGTCTTTCATGTACGGGGACGCCATATATGTATCGGGATTGTGTTGGCCAATCTGAGATTGGTAAGCGGCCATGAGGCTGCAAGAAAGTTGCCCCTTATCTTGTAAAGTCTCTCGCAAAGAATCAGCCATTACGATAATGTCTTGAGACATGAATACGATGCCGTCTTTTTCTGCGGAGAGTTTTGCCATGATTATGCGTATTTCAAGGTCGTTTAGACCCTTGCAAGAATCGCGATCGAAATCAGGAAAAGTTGGTGTAGTTGTGTACGCGGGGTCTTTCTTGCTGGTGTCTTCTTTGGGCAACTTGTTTTGTTTTGACTCTTCCAGAACTTGGCGGAAAGGTCGCCGCTGTCGACGTTGCACAGCTGAGTAAAGATACCGTGGAACATCATCTGGTGACATAGTCAGATCGTTGAAAAATCTTCTGTCACAGATGAGTTCCATGGCGTAGCGTCCTCTTAGCGAATGGAAGTCTTCAGCTGCCAAGTCTGTGAATGGGATTTCCTGGTTAAGCGCTTGAATATGTCTGATGGTATAGAAGGCGCTGTCCCCGGGTCCCGTGGTGGCTTGAACTGGAGGGTTAATGATTCTAAACCATGGTTGGCTCCAGTCTTGGCGAAGAGAAGGGCGTACAGCCCAGATTACTTTAAGCAGCCGGAAGGGTATACACCGGGCTTCACCTGCTGCGTCTCCGATAAAGTTAATTATGCCGGATGGTAGCTCGGCGGTATTGAAGTTGTAGACTTTGGCGTCCCTTGCCGCGGTGTCCACTATCATAAAGAGCCAGTGTCCCGAGATTTGGAAAGGCAGCGTGATATAGCGTGCCCGACGTGCTAATCCGACACGTAGCCGCTCAATCGACCTCACCTGCAGGCTTTTGTGTAAAAGGCCAAGAGACAGTGCAGGTGAGGCATTGAAGGCTGGTTGTATCCATTTTTTACTTTTATATATTTCTATACAGTTGGCGAGGAGGACACGAAAAATTGACAGTGGCATCGTAGACCGGGGTCGGAGGATGCAACGGAAATCTTCGCGTGTCAACGTACGCCTGGTTTTTGTATTAATGTAAATTGTATCGTCCCCCGCTTTTGCATCGTCTACTATAGTGTTCAGGATGAAAATGTCCTGAGCATCTAAAGTAGAGATGGCTGTCCTGTCAAGATCATGCATTTTTTGTGGAAGAGGGGGGGCGGGGGGAGGTTTTGTGGTGGAGGGGAGGCGTGTTGGTCGAAGGCTTCTTCATGGCCTTTGATATTGTCATCCTGGTCGGAGGCGGAGTCAAGATCTTCGTCTGTATCTAGACTCACTCGGTCCGCGTCGTCCAGGTGAGGGGGAGAAGGTGTTGAATAGGGAAGAGGAGTTTTCGGCGAGGTAGCGCTGGCTCCTTTTATGCACTGTTGGAGCTCAGCGAATGCTGCATCTTTGGCGGCTTCTCCCATTGACCCCATAGCGGAGTAATCAAAGAATTGGTCCCCATAAGAAATGTTGACGTTATCGTGCTGTGGGGACTTGGGGTGATAGTCACTTTCCTGGTGACCTTTATCGGACCCTTTATGGGAGGGTCCTGCAGCATTCCCTGGATCTTCGCCATCATCGTGCTTGTCTCCTGGAGGTGTGTCTTTATTGGAGTCAGCAGATGAATCGGAGTCTTCTTCTTCTTCATCATCATTGTCGTTGTCAGCCGCAGCTTCGTGTGTTTTCTTCTTATTAGATGGCTTTTTACACCGCCGGTGAGTGGCATGTAGCTCATCGAAAGCCACCTGCAGATGCTCGTGTTTTTCGAGCAATGCGTCGTGGGCTTCTTTGAGATCTGTATATCTATCCTCGGCGGAGAGGAGGCGTGCAGTCAGATCTGTGACTTGGGCACGTAGTTGTTGTATTTCATTGATGGTAGCCTCCTCTTGATGATGATGGAGCTGCGTAATTGTTTCGTCGATGGTAGCCAGGCGCGAGCTTAGCTTGTCTTGGTTTTGCTCAAGCTTGCGGAGATTCTCTTGCAGAGGGTGAGTCTGGGTCGAGATCTCATCGACTTTTCTCGTCGTAGCTTCTTGCTGACGTGTTGCCTCAAGGATCAGGTCCGGCAGGTTGTTGGTGTGGCTGTTGATATGTTCAACTTGCCTAGCCACTTCATCCTGTCGTTGCTGAATACCTTGTAGGACGACAGGAAGAGCTTGATGCTGATTGTCGATCCTGGTTACCTGTTTAGTTAAATCCTGTACACAAGAAAAAAAAAGAATGTAATAAGTTAGAAGGATCGGTGAGGAGGTGTCGGACAGCGTCAAATTGACGGCCGAATTCCTCACCGATGTTAGTAAAGGGGGCCCCAGAGGCGGAAGGGTGATGTGGCTGGGGCCTATGTGGGATGGTGGTAGTGTCTTGCGGAAAAGACACTGATGAAGGCCCGAACTGCGTAGTGACTGTTGATGAGGTCACCAGCGGTGTCGGGGTGGTGGCGGATGTGAAGAGTGGTGGAGTTGATGATGAAGGGGTGGGGATTGTGGATGGTAATGGAGAGATGGTGAAGTCGGGCATGGAGGTGAAGAAAGGTAAGCCCGATGTTGGGGTGGGTGAAAAAGTGGATGTGAATGCTGATGTGGATGCGGAGGCGAAGGTGGTGAAATCAGGCATGGAGGTGGGGAAGGGGAAGCCCGATGTTAGGGAGGGTGGAAAGGTGGATGTGAATGCTGATGTGGAGGTGGAGGGGAAGGCGGTGGTGGGAGCAGTGGAGAGCTGCTCGTTTAGACTCTGGATGAAAGAGTCAAGGGAGGATGTTGTGAGAATTTCATCGTTGAAATGCTCATCCTCCGGGTTGGGGCGGGATGTTGGCGTCTCCGACAGCTGCTTGGCCTGTAACAACCTTCTAGAGAGCCGTTTGACAGGGATTTTTGTAAGTCGTGCTGTCGGGGCTGTAATACTCATCTCGGTTGGACCCGCAGTTTTTTCTTTCTCGGCGGGTTTGATCGAAGTTAGCAACTTAGTAAGCTCGTCGTCAGAAAACAGGAGCTGTGTCATGTCATAGTGTGCTAGCTCTGGTAGTGGAAGGAGGGTTCTTGAGGATTTAACCATCGGGCAGAATACGTAGTGTATTTTCCCATCCTTTTCTTTGATTATGAACGAGTTTTTCAGAGATTGCTCGTTCGTAAGGATGTCGCCCTTGATTAGCGTGCATTGGGGTAGTAGCCTGTCCATCTTAAGGAATTTTATTATGGAAGTGACATGGCCCCCCAAGCAGATCTCTTTCCCTATTAGGGCAGCAGAAAATTTCTGGACCATCAATCGTCCAATGTTTACTGGCTTGTCGTTGAGGATAGACCAGAGGACAAAGAGGTCAGATATTGTGACGTTTCCTCCTTCCGATCTTGGAAAAAGCGCGCCAGATAGGATTTTGTGCAAAGTGCGCACAAATCCGGAATGTATGTTGGACGCTTTACAGGTTTTTGCGTCGTAGGTGGGAAGTCCGGTTAAGCTTTTCCAGAATGTATGGCGGTTGAATTCTGGGTGATCGGTTCCCACTAGCTTGGCCTTTTGTAGCTGCTCCGTGTCGTCGATGAACATAGAATTCAGCATATTTTCTGTCAAGACGACATCGCTACCAAAGATATGGGTGACAATTCTTCTGTCACCCCCATCCCGTGACCTATCAGCGATGTCAACGGGCTCCTTTCTCAGAAAGGAGAAGAATTCCGCCGTAGGTTCAAAGTATGACACTTCAGGTAATGAGCACAACCTGGCGAGGTTGGCTTTCTGTAGTATGCTGAAGATGCGATCTTGAATTCCCATTTTGACTAGTATGCTGGAGCAAACATACTTAGTCGGTTTGAGGGTTTTGTCAATGGAGATGGAAGGTTGTATGTATAGGTTTTGTGGTGGTGGAATTGGAGCAGTAATGGGAATGAAGGTGGTAGGGATAGTAGCTGCAGGGGTGATGGTGGAAGCAGCGTATGTAGATGGTTTGGCGAAGGGTTGGTCCATGGCGGATGAAGGGTGGACCTGTTTTCTTGCCCTTTTTGGAGGCTGCCCAGATGAAGCCTTTGCAGCCTTGCGTTTCCCCTCTGTCTCTTGGGCAGAGGAGTCCTCATCGGGGTTCGGCATGTAATCCGAACCTTCATCGTTGTCCGAAGAGATATGCTCAATCTCTTCTTCAGGAGCCTCACCCAGGCATTGGGTAAGGCGGGTTATTTCGCATAGGACGTCGATGATCTTGATTTTTGGAGGGACAACTCCAGTGGTGTTGTAGGTGTCCCTGATTTGCACGAGCTTTTCTCGCTCCTCCATCATCTGCTCCCTTGTCAGAGCAGGGGCAGATCTGGAAGTCTTGTTTGATGCCATTTCTGAAAAAGATACAAGTTTCTTAGTTAGAAAAGAGGATTGGAACAATTTAGATTAAGAAACAATTTAGAAGTTTCTTAGTTTCAGGACCGTTTGATTCCAAACGGTTTGAGGACCGTTTGGTCCCAAACGGTTTGAGGGCCGTTTGGTCCCAAACGGTTTGAGGGCCGTTTGGTCCCAAACGGTTTCAAGACCGTTTGGTTCCAAACGGTTTCAAGGTCGTTTGATTCCAAACGGTTTGAGGACCGTTTGGTTCCAAACGGTTTGAGGGCCGTTTGGTCCCAAACGGTTTGAGGGCCGTTTGGTCCCAAACGGTTTCAGGACCGTTTGGTCTCAAACGGTTTCAGGACCGTTTGGTTCCAAACGGTTTCAAGACCGTTTGGTCTCAAACGGTTTCAAGACCGTTTGGTCTCAAACGGTTTCAAGACCGTTTGGTTCCAAACGGTTTCAAGACCGTTTGGTCTCAAACGGTTTCAAGACCGTTTGGTCTCAAACGGTTTCAAGACCGTTTGGTTCCAAACGGTTTCAAGACCGTTTGGTCTCAAACGGTTTCAAGACCGTTTGGTCTCAAACGGTTTCAAGACCGTTTGGTCTCAAACGTTCCAAACGGTTTCAAGACCGATTGGAAAACCGTTTGGAAAACGAAGAATCGCAGGTTGCCGGCGCAGGGGAAGGCGAAACGGCGCGAAGGTGAGCGCGCCAGCGACCTCGACGATGACGAAGACGATAGGAAAAACGGTGACGGCGGTGGAAGCGGTGGAAGAATCGGAGTTTCTTTCGACAGCGACGGTGGTAGCGGAGAAAGAGACGTTGCGCGATGGTCGAGGAGACGGCGACTGGTTCAGTGGTGGTGGCGACACAATGGCACGGTGACGAAGGCGACAGAGGAGTCGGAGAACTTCGTTTGATGACGGCTGCGATGGCGGTGTAGGAAACGTCGGCATGAGCGGCGTGTTTGGAGTCGCCGGACTACCTTGCGGAAGAAGGCCGAACGAACGGGTGAGCGGCTAGGGCGAATGCAACAGTAGCAGGAAGAAGACTCTTCGCACGAATGCTCTGGAGAGTTCGAAGATTCGAAGAGAGAAAGATGGAGTAGAGATGGTATATATATATAGTGATTGGTTGGTGGTCTTTCGTATTCCAAACGGTTTTGAAGACCGCTTGGTCCCAAACGGTCTCAAGACCGTTTGGTCCCAAACGGTTTCGAGACCGTTTGGTCCCGAACGGTTTGAGGACCGTTTGGTCCCAAACGGTTTCAGGACCGTTTGGTCCCAAACGGTTTGAGGACCGTTTGGTCCCAAACGGTTTGAGGACCGTTTGGTCCCAAACGGTTTGAGGACCGTTTGGTCCCAAACGGTTTCGAGACCGTTTGGTCCCTAACGGGTTTAAGACCGTTTGGAGGTAACAAAAGGGGTTATATATTTTTATGTTTTTGAGTATATATATATATTTGTATATTTTTTTTTTGTATTTTGGTTTATGGATTTTTATGTTGTTTGTTTTATATATTGTTTTTGTAGTTTTTATTATGTAGATTTTTTTTTGTATTTTTAGATTTAGTAATAAAAGAAAAGAAAGCAAAACAAAATTAAGAGAGAATAAAACTAGAAAATAGAGAAATTGATGTTCAGGTCTTGGGTTGCCTCCCAAGAAGCGCCTTGGTTTTATGTCGCTGGCTCGACGAAGCTAAAACTTGTTATACTGCTGGCATATTTAATTGTTGATATTTGTTCAGCCCATGTTTCGGATTTAATTCGGGTTGTCCAGCGAAAGTGCCAGCCGAAGGCTTCAATTGTGCAGCAATCTGAGCAAGCTGTGTTTCAACTGCCTTTTGTTGGGCTTGTTGATTGGCCAGCATGGTTTGCTGAGATTGCAGCATCTGTCTTATTGAAGATAGCTCATCTTCCGGCTGCGTGGTAACATTCTTCTGAGAATTTTGTTGTTGGTATTGTTGAACATGCAATTGTGGGTGAAGCGGGGGGTGAGTGTACTGGTAGTAGGCTGACTGATTTCTAGGGTAGTTAACCCTAGGGAAGTTGTTTCTTGGATTCCCTTGATTGTTTGATAACCCAGGAGGCAACCTACTGTCAAATCCCCCTTGAGTCTGGTGTTGCGGGTTTGCAGTCCCAGAAGGGTTCCCATACTGGAATCCAGGATGGTTCCTTGGTTGACTGGGATTATAGTAGACTTGCCCGGGAATAGTATGGATAGAGTTGACTTGCTCCGGAGTCTGATCTTCAATTTGATTAGTGATGGCCTCATAGGGTTGTGGTGGTGGATGAAGATCCATCATCACACTATAGAGCATTCCGCAGGATAAGGTCGGATGATCTGATGCATGACAAGCTTCACAGGAACCTGTGACAGCTTTGACTTGATGCAGCTGCGGGGTTTGTTTCTTGTTGAATTCCCCTAGAGATGATTCAAGGGTTTGCTGTTTATGGGCGATTGCTTTCAGAGCCTCTGCTATTGACTTTAATTCCGTGGATTCCTCAGCTTTAAAGACTTTGAGGACGCCTTTTCCGGCTGTTCGCCCCCAGTTGGACTGGTTTTCAGCCCCTAAAGTGACGATCTTCCAGGCGTCTTCATAGTTTTTCCTCATGAAATTTCCTCCAGATGAGGAATCTAGGAACTGTTTAATGTCATCATTTACCCCCCGATAAAAGGTCTCAATCAGTTGATTTTGCGAAATCCCATGATGAGGGCATTTTCGAAGAAGTTCTTTGAATCTTTCCCATGCCTCAGCGAGGGTCTCTCTAGGAAGTTGAGAGAAATGGTTGATCTGTCCTCTGATTTCGTAAGTAAGCGAGGGTGGAAAGAACTTCTCCAGGAATTTCTCCTCTAGAGGGGCCCAGGTGGTAATAATGGGTTCTCTATCCAATGAATTATACCAACTTAAGGCCCTTCCAGATAGAGTGAAATGAAACAAATGGAGCATTATTGCGTCGAAAGCAATGCCAGCTTGTGGGACCAGTCGGCATAATGCCTTAAACCGTTTCAGGTGGTCCATGCAGTCGTCTCCAGAACTTCCAGAGAAAGAAATCCCTTGCATAATCTGAATCCATTGGGTCCGGATCTCGAAGTGTGGGATGTTAATGATCGGAGGCCGGACCGGATGGTTATCTTCGTAATTCTTCGGGACGGCGTAATCCCGAAGTTGCTTGTTTCTTAACGCGAGTTGAGCAGCAGCTTGCTCTGCTTGGATGCGTGCTTGTACTTCAGCTCGGATCTCAGCTTGCACCTGAGCACGAGTGTCAGCAATGAGTTGTGCTCGTTGTGCTGCTATGGCGGCGTTGACTCTTTCTGCAACAAGGCGTTGCTCTTCGGCCATCTGTCTGGCTCTTTGGCGGTTTAGTCTATTCCTTCGGTGAAAACTTCTTTCTACCTCAGAATCGTATTCTGGTTCAGGGGAGAATCCGATGCTATGCGGGGGTTGCATACACGTTTTCTACCTGAGTAGAAGGAAAATCTCAAGTTAGGAAAAATGGAAGGAAATGAAAAAGATCAAGAAATATTGGATTGGTTATTAAGAAAAAGTGTAAAATCCTAATCAACCAAGAAATTGGTAAGTAAAAACTAAAAAGTTCCGTTGTCCCCGGCAACGGCGCCAATTTTTTGATGGAGTTTGTTTTATGCAACACCACTAAAAATCCTAGAGATGATGAGTCTCTAAGTTTAGCCTTGCTAGTACTATGGTAAGAACTCCACCCACATGTGCTAAGACATGTGGAAGTCTTATCGTAGTATAGTTAAGGGTCGAATCCTCGGGACAACGGTCTTGACGAAGTCAAGATGGAAAACGTTTAGCCTTTACTTAACAACTTAAAGATTGATATTTAGATCGAAAGCTTGATTTGGTTGTTTTAAACTAAGTACAAAGAAAGTAAAGCAAGAAAGTAAATAAAGCAAGTAAATCTTAAGAGTTAACAAATGATGATGAATCACTGGGGTTAAGCAGGTATTTACCACAGCTACACATGCATTGTATATGTACTAAGCAAGACTTATAAGCTAGATGCATGGATGTTTCCACAAGACCGATGCCTTATAAGACAAGAGCGATGCGTTGCATCCAAGGGTGTTCCACAAGACCGATGCCCACATAAGACAAGAGCGATGCATTGCACCCTTCGATGTTCCACAAGACCAATGCCCATATAAGAAAAGGGCAATGCATCTCATCCTCCAAGGGTTAAGTAACTCTCATGCGGTATATCACTACGCGTCACTGAAGGATGTAGTCTCCGAAGAGAGAATCTTACTCAACCTCAAGAAACGTGCATCTAAAACTAAAAAGCGAGCGATAATTACCAAATCGAATAGCGTCCTTGTAGGCCTAGTCTCCTATTCGGATAACCTAGCTACGAGAAGTGCGGGAATGATGCAACGCCAGCCATTCCCGAACAAATGGTCACATGCTTTACATCATTCCCCTCGCAAAGTGTGTTCCTCGACTTACCAAAGGTCTCTCCCATACAGATGGGAATGTGCCAAATGATAGTGAGTTTACTCCACTCTTTGAGATACACTTCTAGACACCGAAACGGATGCGTGGTGGATACACACACCAGAAACCAACACTAAATCGGTATTCAAGTCTCGATAGCGGTCGTAGACAAACCACAACGAAAGACAATAAATGCATACAAGAACGTGGCCATCATTCAAGCATGTGTGAAACGATTTAGCATTAAAACGAAATGATAACATCTTTTTTACAGTACAAAATACAAAACATGGGCAGCGGGGCTAGTCCCCGCGCCCCAGTGGATGGAACTACTCGCTCCTCATAGAGGGAGCAACAAAGAAGGAGGCAAGAAGAGATAGAAAGAACATCATCTCCACTGAGGAGAGAAGGTTGAACCCTTGGTGGAGAGAGCAACGATCTCCACCCCTTGTAGCTTGCTTGATGACGGATCTTCTCCTCTCACCTTCCTTGTTGATGAGAGAGAAAGTAGCTTGCAATGGACGTGAGTCTCAGACCGGCAGCCTCGAGTGATGGATGGAGTTGTTCTGGTAGTGGAGAGACAGCCTCTGGACGTCTGGACTCTCCCCCATGAACGGCCCTGAGGTCTTATTTATAGGCTCTGAGTGAGATCCAAACGGTTTGGAGACCGTTTGGGCTCAAACGGTCTTGGGACCGTTTGGCGTCAAACGGTCTTGAGATCGTTTGGCGTCAAACGGTCTTGGGACCGTTTGGCGTCAAACGGTCTTGAGATCGTTCGGCGTCAAACGGTCTTGGGACCGTTTGGCGTCAAACGGTCTTGAGATCGTTCGGCGTCAAACGGTCTCGAGATCGTTTGGCGTCAAACGGTCTTGGGACCATTTGGCATCAAACGGTCTTGAGACCGTTTGAGCTTCATGCGGTCTTGGGACCGTTTGGCTTCATGCGGTCTCGGGACCGTTTGAACTTCATGCGGTCTTGGGACCGTTTGGCTTCATGCTGTCTCGGGACCGTTTGAACTCCATGCGGTCTTGGGACCGTTTGGCTTTATGCGGTCTCGGGACCGTTTGAACTCCATGCGGTCTTGGGACCGTTTGGCTTCATGCGGTCTCGGGACCGTTTGAACTCCATGCGGTCTTGGGACCGTTTGGCTTCATGCGGTCTCGGGACCGTTTGAACTCCATGCGGTCTTGGGACCGTTTGGCTTCATGCGGTCTCGGGACCGTTTGAACTCCATGCGGTCTTGGGACCGTTTGGCTTCATGCGGTCTCGAGACCGTTTGAACTCCATGCGGTCTTGGGACCGTTTGGCTTCATGCGGTCTCGGGATCGTTTGAACTCCATGCGGTCTTGGGACCGTTTGGATCTACTCGACCCTTGGGCTGGTTTGTTCTTTTGTTATTTTTTTGTGCTTTTTCTGCAATTATAAAAGGAAAAGTTAGTTTGATGATGTATTTACAAAAAAGGGGTAAAATTAGGTTTAAGTACAATATAAATGTAGAAAGAGTATGGAAAACTAAAGAAAAAGACTAAGATAAACTACTAAAATAGGAGGTTATCACCCCCCCTAACTTAGAGTCTAGCTTGTCCTCAAGTTAGATAGAGCTGAGGCATGAAATGGCGCGGCGATCTTAATTAAAATTTCCGTACTCTTGCTTTAATTCTTGACCTGAGTTCCCCAGGGGTCGTATCTAGGCTTATTGCATGCCTTGATCCTTTTGGATTTCGAGAGTTGCTTGGATTTCAGGTTTTTCCGTATCTCAAAGTTTGCCTTGGGACCACATTTATTTTGTGCATGCTGTTGACTCTAATCAACTTTATACCTCTCTGGAAACTTATTGGAAGCTAGAGAGGGTATGAGGGTTGGCTAAAGGCTTTGAAGTGTAACTCCCCTTCGAGTAGGGGAGGGGCTGTCTATGCTTTTTAGGATCTCACTACCGGACACGACACATCTGCCTTTATGAGGGCAGCTGAATGTACCGGCCGGGCAAGTCCTTTATTAGCCTTTTCATATACTTGGAACTTTTAGGGTTTCACTACCGGACGCGACGCATCTGCCTTTGTGAGGGCAGCGGAATGTGCCGTCCGGGTGAGCCCTTTATCAGTTCTTTATATAGGTCCTTATTCGTGGCACAACTCTCATGATTTTATCCGTCTCTCTGGCTTTTATTCAAAAACTCACAGGCTTGGGTTTTGGGATGAGGATTTATTTTGGGCGGCCAAGCCTCTTTTATTTTGAAGAGAGGAAAGTTGTTCTTAAAGTTTTTCAGCATGCACTTATTTGGTTTGTGGTCCACTTGCAGAGCTTTTTGACTTGGAAGTTGCCTGATTTCCCTCTCATCCTTGAGATCTCGGCTTATTTCTGCCCTGATTTTAACCTATGGAGAGTCAGATAAAGAATTGGAGCAAAAATATAGGATCCATAGTGGATGGGGGTCGATAAATCGCCATTTGATGTCTAAGTGCTAAATACTTGTAGAGACTAACATGATTCTAGAGTTAGTTGAGGTGATTAAAAAGAATTTGTAAAAAGAATCTTGAAAGAATAAAAAGAATTTGTAAAACAAAAGAAATGTATGGAAAGTGTTTAGAGAAAAAGAAGGGAGTATAGAAGTTGATACCTAGCCCTTGTCTAATGTATCCCCCCCTAACTTATCACACACTCTGTCCCCAGAGTGGCAAAGTGATAGGTTGAGAAAACATTAGAACAAGGGCTGCAGGTTAAGGTAGATTGTCGGTTGCCCCTGGAGAACGCAGTAGTGTAGATGCGAACTGCCCACGTAAGGCGTGGTAATCCACGTCCGTCATTTCCTCCACTGGTCTTTGGAGAACGATTATAGTGTACATCGAGTAGAGGACGTGGAAGCCGCAGTCGTTGGATTGTCGTATTTGCTGGGGGCATTTATGGCAGAAGGCGGGGTGGCTGAAGTGCTCAGTGTTGTATGCCCTAGTGTGCTGACTCAGAAGTTCGATTAATTTCATAGCACACTCCTTTGCCATTTCTTCTGTCGGTGTCTTGGGCGTTACGACGTATTGTTGTTGTCGGGCATTGAACTGGCTGTCGGAACTGTTGTATATTGTAGTGGTTCCGGTGTGGAGATTGGTTGCCAGAAGGAGCCAGTGCTCTTGATGTAGGATCGGTAGCATGATGAACTTCGGCGTTGTATGTTGAAGATATGCAATCAATGCTTCTATTGTGCCGAAGTTTTTCAGTTTGAGCAGATCGTCTTTCATGTACGGGGACGCCATATATGTATCGGGATTGTGTTGGCCAATCTGAGATTGGTAAGCGGCCATGAGGCTGCAAGAAAGTTGCCCCTTATCTTGTAAAGTCTCTCGCAAAGAATCAGCCATTACGATAATGTCTTGAGACATGAATACGATGCCGTCTTTTTATGCGGAGAGTTTTGCCATGATTATGCGTATTTCAAGGTCGTTTAGACCCTTGCAAGAATCGCGATCGAAATCAGGAAAAGTTGGTGTAGTTGTGTACGCGGGGTCTTTCTTGCTGGTGTCTTCTTTGGGCAACTTGTTTTGTTCTGACTCTTCCAGAACTTGGCGGAAAGGTCGCCGCTGTCGACGTTGCACAGCTGAGTAAAGATACCGTGGAACATCATCTGGTGACATAGTCGGATCGTTGAAAAATCTTCTGTCACAGATGAGTTCCATGGCGTAGCGTCCTCTTAGCGAATGGAAGTATTCAGCTGCCAAGTCTGTGAATGGGATTTCCTGGTTAAGTGCTTGAATATGTCTGATGGTATAGAAGGCACTGTCCCCGGGTCCCGTGGTGGCTTGAACTGGAGGGTTAATGATTCTAAACCATGGTTGGCTCCAGTCTTGGCGAAGAGAAGGGCGTACAGCCCAGATTACTTTAAGCAGCCGGAAGGGTATACACCGGGCTTCACCTGCTGCGTCTCCGATAAAGTTAATTATGCCGGATGGTAGCTCGGCGGTATTGAAGTTGTAGACTTTGGCGTCCCTTGCCGCGGTGTCCACTATCATAAAGAGCCAGTGTCCCGAGATTTGGAAAGGCAGCGTGATATAGCGTGCCCGACGTGCTAATCCGACACGTAGCCGCTCAATCGACCTCACCTGCAGGCTTTTGTGTAAAAGGCCAAGAGACAGTGCAGGTGAGGCGTTGAAGGCTGGTTGTATCCATTTTTTACTTTTATATATTTCTATACAGTTGGCGAGGAGGACACGAAAAATTGACAGTGGCATCGTAGACCGGGGTCGGAGGATGCAACGGAAATCTTCGCGTGTCAACGTACGCCTGGTTTTTGTATTAATGTAAATTGTATCGTCCCTCGCTTTTGCATCGTCTACTATAGTGTTCAGGATGAAAATGTCCTGAGCATCTAAAGTAGAGATGGCTGTCCTGTCAAGATCATGCATTTTTTGTGGAAGAGGGGGGGGCGGGGGGAGGTTTTGTGGTGGAGGGGAGGCGTGTTGGTCGAAAGCTTCTTCATGGCCTTTGATATTGCCATCCTGGTCGGAGGCGGAGTCAAGATCTTCGTCTGTATCTAGACTCACTCGGTCCGCGTCGTCCAGGTGAGGGGGAGAAGGTGTTGAATAGGGAAGAGGAGTTTTCGGCGAGGTAGCGCTGGCTCCTTTTATGCACTGTTGGAGCTCAGCGAATGCTGCATCTTTGGCGGCTTCTCCCATTGACCCCATAGCGGAGTAATCAAAGAATTGGTCCCCATAAGAAATGTTGACGTTATCGTGCTGTGGGGACTTGGGGTGATAGTCACTTTCCTGGTGACCTTTATCGGACCCTTTATGGGAGGGTCCTGCAGCATTCCCTGGATCTTCGCCATCATCGTGCTTGTCTCCTGGAGGTGTGTCTTTATTGGAGTCAGCAGATGAATCGGAGTCTTCTTCTTCTTCATCATCATTGTCGTTGTCAGCCGCAGCTTCGTGTGTTTTCTTCTTATTAGACGGCTTTTTACACCGCCGGTGAGTGGCATGTAGCTCATCGAAAGCCACCTGCAGATGCTCGTGTTTTTCGAGCAATGCGTCGTGGGCTTCTTTGAGATCTGTATATCTGTCCTCGGCGGAGAGGAGGCGTGCAGTCAGATCTGTGACTTGGGCACGTAGTTGTTGTATTTCATTGATGGTAGCCTCCTCTTGATGATGATGGAGCTGCGTAATTGTTTCGTCGATGGTAGCCAGGCGCGAGCTTAGCTTGTCTTGGTTTTGCTCAAGCTTGCGGAGATTCTCTTGCAGATGGTGAGTCTGGGTCGAGATCTCATCGACTTTTCTCGTCGTAGCTTCTTGCTGACGTGTTGCCTCAAGGATCAGGTCCGGCAGGTTGTTGGTGTGGCTGTTGATATGTTCAACTTGCCTAGCCACTTCATCCTGTCGTTGCTGAATACCTTGTAGGACGACAGGAAGAGCTTGATGCTGATTGTCGATCCTGGTTACCTGTTTAGTTAAATCCTGTACACAAGAAAAAAAAAGAATGTAATAAGTTAGAAGGATCGGTGAGGAGGTGTCGGACAGCGTCAAATTGACGGCCGAATTCCTCACCGATGTTAGTAAAGGGGGCCCCAGAGGCGGAAGGGTGATGTGGCTGGGGCCTATGTGGGATGGTGGTAGTGTCTTGCGGAAAAGACACTGATGAAGGCCCGAACTGCGTAGTGACTGTTGATGAGGTCACCAGCGGTGTCGGGGTGGTGGCGGATGTGAAGAGTGGTGGAGTTGATGATGAAGGGGTGGGGATTGTGGATGGTAATGGAGAGATGGTGAAGTCGGGCATGGAGGTGAAGAAAGGTAAGCCCGATGTTGGGGTGGGTGAAAAAGTGGATGTGAATGCTGATGTGGATGCGGAGGCGAAGGTGGTGAAATCAGGCATGGAGGTGGGGAAGGGGAAGCCCGATGTTAGGGAGGGTGGAAAGGTGGATGTGAATGCTGATGTGGAGGTGGAGGGGAAGGCGGTGGTGGGAGCAGTGGAGAGCTGCTCGT
Source organism: Alisma plantago-aquatica (assembly GCA_963693085.1). Lineage (NCBI taxonomy): Eukaryota > Viridiplantae > Streptophyta > Magnoliopsida > Alismatales > Alismataceae > Alisma > Alisma plantago-aquatica. The sequence continues at coordinate 1,954,886,101 of OY856409.1, forward strand.
TTAGACTCTGGATGAAAGAGTCAAGGGAGGATGTTGTGAGAATTTCATCGTTGAAATGCTCATCCTCCGGGTTGGGGCGGGATGTTGGCGTCTCCGACAGCTGCTTGGCCTGTAACAACCTTCTAGAGAGCCGTTTGACAGGGATTTTTGTAAGTCGTGCTGTCGGGGCTGTAATACTCATCTCGGTTGGACCCGCAGTTTTTTCTTTCTCGGCGGGTTTGATCGAAGTTAGCAACTTAGTAAGCTCGTCGTCAGAAAACAGGAGCTGTGTCATGTCATAGTGTGCTAGCTCTGGTAGTGGAAGGAGGGTTCTTGAGGATTTAACCATCGGGCAGAATACGTAGTGTATTTTCCCATCCTTTTCTTTGATTATGAACGAGTTTTTCAGAGATTGCTCGTTCGTAAGGATGTCGCCCTTGATTAGCGTGCATTGGGGTAGTAGCCTGTCCATCTTAAGGAATTTTATTATGGAAGTGACATGGCCCCCCAAGCAGATCTCTTTCCCTATTAGGGCAGCAGAAAATTTCTGGACCATCAATCGTCCAATGTTTACTGGCTTGTCGTTGAGGATAGACCAGAGGACAAAGAGGTCAGATATTGTGACGTTTCCTCCTTCCGATCTTGGAAAAAGCGCGCCAGATAGGATTTTGTGCAAAGTGCGCACAAATCCGGAATGTATGTTGGACGCTTTACAGGTTTTTGCGTCGTAGGTGGGAAGTCCGGTTAAGTTTTTCCAGAATGTATGGCGGTTGAATTCTGGGTGATCGGTTCCCACTAGCTTGGCCTTTTGTAGCTGCTCCGTGTCGTCGATGAACATAGAATTCAGCATATTTTCTGTCAAGACGACATCGCTACCAAAGATCTGGGTGACAATTCTTCTGTCACCCCCATCCCGTGACCTATCAGCGATGTCAACGGGCTCCTTTCTCAGAAAGGAGAAGAATTCCGCCGTAGGTTCAAAGTATGACACTTCAGGTAATGAGCACAACCTGGCGAGGTTGGCTTTCTGTAGTATGCTGAAGATGCGATCTTGAATTCCCATTTTGACTAGTATGCTGGAGCAAACATACTTAGTCGGTTTGAGGGTTTTGTCAATGGAGATGGAAGGTTGTATGTATAGGTTTTGTGGTGGTGGAATTGGAGCAGTAATGGGAATGAAGGTGGTAGGGATAGTAGCTGCAGGGGTGATGGTGGAAGCAGCGTATGTAGATGGTTTGGCGAAGGGTTGGTCCATGGCGGATGAAGGGTGGACCTGTTTTCTTGCCCTTTTTGGAGGCTGCCCAGATGAAGCCTTTGCAGCCTTGCGTTTCCCCTCTGTCTCTTGGGCAGAGGAGTCCTCATCGGGGTTCGGCATGTAATCCGAACCTTCATCGTCGTCCGAAGAGATATGCTCAATCTCTTCTTCAGGAGCCTCACCCAGGCATTGGGTAAGGCGAGTTATTTCGCATAGGACGTCGATGATCTTGATTTTTGGAGGGACAACTCCAGTGGTGTTGTAGGTGTCCCTGATTTGCACGAGCTTTTCTCGCTCCTCCATCATCTGCTCCCTTGTCAGAGCAGGGGCAGATCTGGAAGTCTTGTTTGATGCCATTTCTGAAAAAGATACAAGTTTCTTAGTTAGAAAAGAGGATTGGAACAATTTAGATTAGAAACAATTTAGAAGTTTCTTAGTTTCAGGACCATTTGATTCCAAACGGTTTGAGGGCCGTTTGGTCCCAAACGGTTTGAGGGCCGTTTGGTCCCAAACGGTTTCAAGACCGTTTGGTTCCAAACGGTTTCAAGGTCGTTTGATTCCAAACGGTTTGAGGACCGTTTGGTTCCAAACGGTTTGAGGGCCGTTTGGTCCCAAACGGTTTGAGGGCCGTTTGGTCCCAAACGGTTTCAGGACCGTTTGGTCTCAAACGGTTTCAGGACCGTTTGGTTCCAAACGGTTTCAAGACCGTTTGGTCTCAAACGGTTTCAAGACCGTTTGGTCTCAAACGGTTTCAAGACCGTTTGGTTCCAAACGGTTTCAAGACCGTTTGGTCTCAAACGGTTTCAAGACCGTTTGGTCTCAAACGGTTTCAAGACCGTTTGGTTCCAAACGGTTTCAAGACCGTTTGGTCTCAAACGGTTTCAAGACCGTTTGGTCTCAAACGGTTTCAAGACCGTTTGGTCTCAAACGGTTTCAAGACCGTTTGGTTCCAAACGGTTTCAAGACCGATTGGAAAACCGTTTGGAAAACGAAGAATCGCAGGTTGCCGGCGCAGGGGAAGGCGAAACAGCGCGAAGGTGAGCGCGCCAGCGACCTCGACGATGACGAAGACGATAGGAAAAACGGTGACGGCGGTGGAAGAATCGGAGTTTCTTTCGACAGCGACGGTGGTAGCGGAGAAAGAGACGTTGCGCGATGGTCGAGGAGACGGCGACTGGTTCAGTGGTGGTGGCGACACAATGGCACGGTGACGAAGGCGACAGAGGAGTCGGAGAACTTCGTTTGATGACGGCTGCGATGGCGGTGTAGGAAACGTCGGCATGAGCGGCGTGTTTGGAGTCGCCGGACTACCTTGCGGAAGAAGGCCGAACGAACGGGTGAGCGGCTAGGGCGAATGCAACAGTAGCAGGAAGAAGACTCTTCGCACGAATGCTCTGGAGAGTTCGAAGATTCGAAGAGAGAAAGATGGAGTAGAGATGGTATATATATATAGTGATTGGTTGGTGGTCTTTCGTATTCCAAACGGTTTTGAAGACCGCTTGGTCCCAAACGGTCTCAAGACCGTTTGGTCCCAAACGGTTTCGAGACCGTTTGGTCCCGAACGGTTTGAGGACCGTTTGGTCCCAAACGGTTTCAGGACCGTTTGGTCCCAAACGGTTTGAGGACCGTTTGGTCCCAAACGGTTTGAGGACCGTTTGGTCCCAAACGGTTTCGAGACCGTTTGGTCCCAAACGGTTTGAGGACCGTTTGGTCCCAAACGGTTTGAGGACCGTTTGGTCCCAAACGGTTGACCGTTTGGTCCCAAACGGTTTCGAGACCGTTTGGTCCCAAACGGTTTGAGGACCGTTTGGTCCCAAACGGTTTCGAGACCGTTTGGTCCCTAACGGGTTTAAGACCGTTTGGAGGTAACAAAAGGGGTTATATATTTTTATGTTTTTGAGTATATATATATTTGTATATATTTTTTTTGTATTTTGGTTTATGGATTTTTATGTTGTTTGTTTTATATATTGTTTTCGTAGTTTTTATTATGTAGATTTTTTTTTGTATTTTTAGATTTAGTAATAAAAGAAAAGAAAGCAAAACAAAATTAAGAGAGAATAAAACTAGAAAATAGAGAAATTGATGTTCAGGTCTTGGGTTGCCTCCCAAGAAGCGCCTTGGTTTTATGTCGCTGGCTCGACGAAGCTAAAACTTGTTATACTGCTGGCATATTTAATTGTTGATCTTTGTTCAGCCCATGTTTCGGATTTAATTCGGGTTGTCCAGCGAAAGTGCCAGCCGAAGGCTTCAATTGTGCAGCAATCTGAGCAAGCTGTGTTTCAACTGCCTTTTGTTGGGCTTGTTGATTGGCCAGCATGGTTTGCTGAGATTGCAGCATCTGTCTTATTGAAGATAGCTCATCTTCCGGCTGCGTGGTAACATTCTTCTGAGAATTTTGTTGTTGGTATTGTTGAACATGCAATTGTGGGTGAAGCGGGGGGTGAGTGTACTGGTAGTAGGCTGACTGATTTCTAGGGTAGTTAACCCTAGGGAAGTTGTTTCTTGGATTCCCTTGATTGTTTGATAACCCAGGAGGCAACCTACTGTCAAATCCCCCTTGAGTCTGGTGTTGCGGGTTTGCAGTCCCAGAAGGGTTCCCATACTGGAATCCAGGATGGTTCCTTGGTTGACTGGGATTATAGTAGACTTGCCCGGGAATAGTATGGATAGAGTTGACTTGCTCCGGAGTCTGATCTTCAATTTGATTAGTGATGGCCTCATAGGGTTGTGGTGGTGGATGAAGATCCATCATCACACTATAGAGCATTCCGCAGGATAAGGTCGGATGATCTGATGCATGACAAGCTTCACAGGAACCTGTGACAGCTTTGACTTGATGCAGCTGCGGGGTTTGTTTCTTGTTGAATTCCCCTAGAGATGATTCAAGGGTTTGCTGTTTATGGGCGATTGCTTTCAGAGCCTCTGCTATTGACTTTAATTCCGTGGATTCCTCAGCTTTAAAGACTTTGAGGACGCCTTTTCCGGCTGTTCGCCCCCAGTTGGACTGGTTTTCAGCCCCTAAAGTGACGATCTTCCAGGCGTCTTCATAGTTTTTCCTCATGAAATTTCCTCCATATGAGGAATCTAGGAACTGTTTAATGTCATCATTTACCCCCCGATAAAAGGTCTCAATCAGTTGATTTTGCGAAATCCCATGATGAGGGCATTTTCGAAGAAGTTCTTTGAATCTTTCCCATGCCTCGGCGAGGGTCTCTCCAGGAAGTTGAGAGAAATGGTTGATCTGTCCTCTGATTTCGTAAGTAAGCGAGGGTGGAAAGAACTTCTCCAGGAATTTCTCCTCTAGAGGGGCCCAGGTGGTAATAATGGGTTCTCTATCCAATGAATTATACCAACTTAAGGCCCTTCCAGATAGAGTGAAATGAAACAGATGGAGCATTATTGCGTCGAAAGCAATGCCAGCTTGTGGGACCAGTCGGCATAATGCCTTAAACCGTTTCAGGTGGTCCATGCAGTCGTCTCCAGAACTTCCAGAGAAAGAAATCCCTTGCATAATCTGAATCCATTGGGTCCGGATCTCGAAGTGTGGGATGTTAATGATCGGAGGCCGGACCGGATGGTTATCTTCGTAATTCTTCGGGACGGCGTAATCCCGAAGTTGCTTGTTTCTTAACGCGAGTTGAGCAGCAGCTTGCTCTGCTTGGATGCGTGCTTGTACTTCAGCTCGGATCTCAGCTTGCACCTGAGCACGAGTGTCAGCAATGAGTTGTGCTCGTTGTGCTGCTATGGCGGCGTTGACTCTTTCTGCAACAAGGCGTTGCTCTTCGGCCATCTGTCTGGCTCTTTGGCGGTTTAGTCTATTCCTTCGGTGAAAACTTCTTTCTACCTCAGAATCGTATTCTGGTTCAGGGGAGAATCCGATGCTATGCGGGGGTTGCATACACGTTTTCTACCTGAGTAGAAGGAAAATCTCAAGTTAGGAAAAATGGAAGGAAATGAAAAAGATCAAGAAATATTGGATTGGTTATTAAGAAAAAGTGTAAAATCCTAATCAACCAAGAAATTGGTAAGTAAAAACTAAAAAGTTCCGTTGTCCCCGGCAACGGCGCCAATTTTTTGATGGAGTTTGTTTTATGCAACACCACTAAAAATCCTAGAGATGATGAGTCTCTAAGTTTAGCCTTGCTAGTACTATGGTAAGAACTCCACCCACATGTGCTAAGACATGTGGAAGTCTTATCGTAGTATAGTTAAGGGTCGAATCCTCGGGACAACGGTCTTGATGAAGTCAAGATGGAAAACGTTTAGCCTTTACTTAACAACTTAAAGATTGATATTTAGATCGAAAGCTTGATTTGGTTGTTTTAAACTAAGTACAAAGAAAGTAAAGCAAGAAAGTAAATAAAGCAAGTAAATCTTAAGAGTTAACAAATGATGATGAATCACTGGGGTTAAGCAGGTATTTACCACAGCTACACATGCATTGTATATGTACTAAGCAAGACTTATAAGCTAGATGCATGGATGTTTCCACAAGACCGATGCCTTATAAGACAAGAGCGATGCGTTGCATCCAAGGGTGTTCCACAAGACCGATGCCCACATAAGACAAGAGCGATGCATTGCACCCTTCGATGTTCCACAAGACCAATGCCCATATAAGAAAAGGGCAATGCATCTCATCCTCCAAGGGTTAAGTAACTCTCATGCGGTACATCACTACGCGTCACTGAAGGATGTAGTCTCCGAAGAGAGAATCTTACTCAACCTCAAGAAACGTGCATCTATAACTAACAAGCGAGCGATAATTACCAAATCGAATAGCGTCCTTGTAGGCCTAGTCTCCTATTCAGATAACCTAGCTACGAGAAGTGCGGGAATGATGCAACGCCAGCCATTCCCGAACAAATGGTCACATGCTTTACATCATTCCCCTCGCAAAGTGTGTTCCTCGACTTACCAAAGGTCTCTCCCATACAGATGGGAATGTGCCAAATGATAGTGAGTTTACTCCACTCTTTGAGATACACTTCTAGACACCGAAACGGATGCGTGGTGGATACACACACCAGAAACCAACACTAAATCGGTATTCAAGTCTCGATAGCGGTCGTAGACAAACCACAACGAAAGACAATAAATGCATACAAGAACGTGGCCATCATTCAAGCATGTGTGAAACGATTTAGCATTAAAACGAAATGATAACATCTTTTTTACAGTACAAAATACAAAACATGGGCAGCGGGGCTAGTCCCCGCGCCCCAGTGGATGGAACTACTCGCTCCTCATAGAGGGAGCAACAAAGAAGGAGGCAAGAAGAGATAGAAAGAACATCATCTCCACTGAGGAGAGAAGGTTGAACCCTTGGTGGAGAGAGCAACGATCTCCACCCCTTGTAGCTTGCTTGATGACGGATCTTCTCCTCTCACCTTCCTTGTTGATGAGAGAGAAAGTAGCTTGCAATGGACGTGAGTCTCAGACCGGCAGCCTCGAGTGATGGATGGAGTTGTTCTGGTAGTGGAGAGACAGCCTCTGGACGTCTGGACTCTCCCCCATGAACGACCCTGAGGTCTTATTTATAGGCTCTGAGTGAGATCCAAACGGTTTGGAGACCGTTTGGGCTCAAACGGTCTTGGGACCGTTTGGCGTCAAACGGTCTTGAGATCGTTTGGCGTCAAACGGTCTTGGGACCGTTTGGCGTCAAACGGTCTTGAGATCGTTCGGCGTCAAACGGTCTCGAGATCGTTTGGCGTCAAACGGTCTTGAGACCGTTTGAGCTTCATGCGGTCTTGGGACCGTTTGGCTTCATGCGGTCTCGGGACCGTTTGAACTTTATGCGGTCTTGGGACCGTTTGGCTTCATGCGGTCTCGGGACCGTTTGAACTCCATGCGGTCTTGGGACCGTTTGGCTTTATGCGGTCTCGGGACCGTTTGAACTCCATGCGGTCTTGGGACCGTTTGGCTTCATGCGGTCTCGGGACCGTTTGAACTCCATGCGGTCTTGGGACCGTTTGGCTTCATGCGGTCTCGGGACCGTTTGAACTCCATGCGGTCTTGGGACCGTTTGGCTTCATGCGGTCTCGGGACCGTTTGAACTCCATGCGGTCTTGGGACCGTTTGGCTTCATGCGGTCTCGAGACCGTTTGAACTCCATGCGGTCTTGGGACCGTTTGGCTTCATGCGGTCTCGGGATCATTTGAACTCCATGCGGTCTTGGGACCGTTTGGATCTACTCGACCCTTGGGCTGGTTTGTTCTTTTGTTATTTTTTTGTGCTTTTTCTGCAATTATAAAAGGAAAAGTTAGTTTGATGATGTATTTACAAAAAAGGGGTAAAATTAGGTTTAAGTACAATATAAATGTAGAAAGAGTATGGAAAACTAAAGAAAAAGACTAAGATAAACTACTAAAGTAGGAGGTTATCAATATCCAATCACCACAATATATAATACATATCATATACATGCTATATCCCACAGAAAACATGCAAAACGATAAAAAGCAATGATTATGGCCATCCTATTGTGATTCCTTGAGCCAAGAGGAATCACGGTCATCTAGGTCTACATCACATACAACCTGTACAAGATGAAATATGTGCCTGCCTTTCTGGGTTTGATCAGCTCATCTCCATGACCGATCGACTCACCATCAGGTTGGTTGCTCAGTTGCCACCAGCCGATCGACTGGCACCTCCAGCCGATCGATTCACCGGTCGTCGTGCATCTCATCAGGTCGCCACCCGCTCGTCTCGCTCCTCGAACCGGTCGTCTGGATCACCAACTGATCGGTTCACGCCTTGAACCGATCGTCTCAAGTATCGTCAGGTCGTCTGTTTTCTTTGACATAATAGGAAATAAAATCTATCCTATTTACAATTGAATTGTGAAGCCCTGAGTTACATTCGGGGGGAGCAAAGGTAGGAACCAGACTCTAGGATCACGATGGACTAGAACATGTATGAATAAACTATGAAGTTGGGCAATGCTTCACGACTACCAATGAAAAGCATCATGCATGTTTTAGTAACGGCTGCGCACTGCAAGTTACTAGTAAATTTAAACATTTCTAAGTTTGAGGCAGGGTGGTGGTTTTTGGGGGGTGTTAGTGTTCCAACTTGACCCCCCCCCCCCCCCCCCCCCCGGTTTTATGCTATTTTTTAGTTCTGCATTTTGAAAGGAAAAACAAACATGGGATACGTGATGGATGAAAGGCGTAAGAATTGCGTATTTGTACTTGGAATTTGAAGTGTTACTACAACGGTTGCGGACTACTTGCAGTTAATGGCGGCGCGAGTTTTTGTTGCATCTTTTAGATAATGCATGACTTGAAAGATTTGAGACATTTTGAGCTTGGGAGCGCCCCCTCATGATGCACGAGTTGCGTTTCTAACGGGGACCTTGAAGATAAGTCTGCCTTGGTGAGTCACTGGGTTTTTGTGTGCGGCGTACTGGTGTGTTTGTTTCCTCTGAATGGCTAATGCCTGAATAAGGTGAAAACAAAAGCTGTGCATTAGCACAATAATTCGCTTAGGACAAGTCGCTTGAATATTCGAGAAATTCACTTTGGTGACAGCCATCGGACGGACGGTTAAGAGGAGTCCCACAAGGCAGGCAACGCCCAGCAAGTGTGTTCTCCAATGATAAGGGTACAGATGGTAGGCTGGAAGCTGCCAATGGTGGCAGCCGTGGTGCGTATTTGTATATCTTTAGTTGAACTGATAAACATGGAAAAAATCAGGGGTGGAAATTGGCGCCGCTACAACCGCAGCGTACCTTATCCATGGCCGTACGGCCACTGCTGCAGCCACCAGAACTTGGGTGACCATGATTGGCACGGAAAACCAAACCATCTAAAACTTCGTTCCCACACACGAGGGAACACGCGAGAGACCGATGGGTGGCTTTTGATATCTTGTCTCGCGGTTAGTCACTTACCTCCACCCCCTAGTGATGGTATCCGTGGAGGATTTCACGTCAGCCATGTCACCCCCAACACGCACCCATGCGCGCGCGCACACAGAGGATAGCTCCTATTCAGGTCTGCCTGGAGGATAGCTACTCTTCACTTGCCTCCACCCCCTCCTGATGGTATTTGTGGAGGGTAGCTCCTCTTCACGTTTGCCATGTGGGAATGGCAGTTCGAACAAGACATGGCTGCTCGACACTCACGGATCGTCCCAGCTATGTATGGCCGTGGAGGAGATGCCTAGAACCAGAAATGAGTAAGTCAGGCTCAGGTTATAATATTATATCGCTCAGACCCATCTTATTAATCTGGTTGCAAGTCAGGCCTACGCCAGTTTAAGGGTTATAAACTAAAATAGCACGATTTAATAAAAATATTGACATTACATAGCATTATTAGAAACTTATTTCCCTTAATAGCCCAGTTTGGTACAAAAACGCCAGAACTATTGGCGTTTTAATGTGCCAGAAACCAAAAGCGCCAAGAATTGGACGTTTTATATGGAAAGCGCCAAGAATTGAGCGTTTTATATGGAAAGCGCCAAGAATTGGGTGTTTTATATGAAAAGCGTCAAAAATTAGGCGCTTTAGCCCGAAAGCGCCAGAAAGATGACATTTTTAAGTGACCACGCCAGAAATATGGCGCTTTCTCGCGAGCCTTCGGGTGTTTTGAATGTGCGTTCCCCCTAGTTGTCACCGAGGATGTCACTCCACTAGTCCCCAATATTGCCGACTATGCGGTAACCACCTTCTTCCGCAAGCTTCTTCCTCTCGCCGGACTTGTACGCAACTGCTGTCCCATGCACGTTCGGACCCCTGCAATATACAAGTGTTTGTGTGTTTATATATGTTCATGCTGGTGGATACCAAGATTAAAACCGCCAAAATCTTTGTATCCAGATTTTTTAAGGTTGGCTTCCGTGACCTGTCTCTTGTTCTCCGTCCTCCCTGACATTAAAACCGGCCGGATGCCCAGTTTCTTGACCGCCTTGTATAGCCGGAGCGTCTCTGGAAGAGCTGGCGCCGCACCTTCAAAGACCCATGCGTCAAATGCTGTCGCGTTGAACACCTCGATACTGCACAGATATACACCCAAAAGATTGAACTGGACAACGTTCTCATGGATATTGTGTATCACCAGCAAAATCGCTAGGTAGCTTACCCGAATCCGTGCTTTGCATAGTAAGGAAGGTTCGACAGAGCCGTGTCGTCGATGTCGAACACCCAGACATCCTTGCCGTTTCCAGTGAGGTTCACGGTGAGCGCATACTCGATCACAACGTCTACCACCACACGAGAATCCTGACGGTAAAGATGCCCGAGCATGTAGTGTGGGACATAGGCCTCGCACTCCAATGGGATGGTCTTCCAGCTCCGTAGATTATTTGTCTCCACGCCCAGCCGCCAGCTCTGGCACGACACGCCTCCCTTCCGGAGGTCATTACCGGAGCCTTCCTTGGGATGGAGGAGGTGGACGATGCGGTGGGACTCTGCCAAAGACTTTCGTTCCGCTGCAACTGCTCCGGCGGCCGCCAGAGAAAGCAGAAGAAAGCCGGCGGTGAAGGCGAGGAACCGAGACATGGGCTGGCGCTTTCAGCTGAAAACGCCAACTCTTCGACGCTTTCATTTGAAAACTCATCTCATTTGGCGCTTTTAGCCCCGGGTACAGGTAAAACGTCGATTTGTTGGCGCTTTCAGGAAAAACTGGGCTAGTTCGGGAATTAAGATGGCTTTGCTGCTATTTCAGTACATATTTTTATTAAAGTGTGCTATTTTGGTTTTTTGTCCCTAGTTTAATGTTTATTAATACCAATCATACCCGACTTGTGCATTAAATTTGAGTTTCAGGTTGGTTTGGGGCCTGGGTTGGGATTCCCTGTTCCAGGTTCCCTGTAACAAGGCTATCTCAGCAATGGGATCTCATGAAGTACCGAAGTAATAGTTGACACATGCGGAGTGCACGGCCAAGATTGCTGCGGCACAGTTTCGCCGGAACTGTGAATTCACACCCTTGGGGCCTACCGGCATAAAATACTGAAACGAAGACATATTTAAACATATGTAGATACATTGCGTAAAAGAGTTCGAGTAGTGTGCTGGCAAGTACACATGTTTTATATGTAAAATTACTATATCTACAACTTGTTAACTAAATCTAACCCTATGGATTAAAAGCATATTTTCTCTGCTAGATATGTTTTTAGAAAACCAGTCACACCATGATACCATGACATACAATTAAAATTATCCAACCATTTTGTAGCTTTTGTAACTTTCCATTGATAGGGAAATATACGTTTTTTTTCTTCGATGAATTGGTCACAAATGTTTGATTGAGATGATTTTTGAACACATCTAGTTTCTATGCAAGGGGCACAATGAAAAAAAATTATACTCAACATCTCTTACACTCGGCTCGACCCAGGGGTAGCTTCAGAAGCTCTCCCATATCCTATCTACTTTAAATGTCGACGGTTAGGCCCAAGTTAACATTGAATTTCTCTCAAAACTTATACATGCTTTGATCTAGGCAGCATTTGCTTGACAACAAACACTCAAAGTAGACTAAAAAGCATATCGAGACCTCCATGGAAGATCCCCAAGCTAACATGGCTAATAATCACAACAAATTGACAATGCTAGTGGTTGTGAAGGAGACACCACACATCCTACAAATGTCGTTGATGGAACCCGAAACTTTTCAAAATGCCTCATGATCATTATTTCAACACTAGTTGCATGCCTCTATTGAGCTTCAAGTATTGTCCTAGAAAGTACCGCCAAAGATTGTTCACGCATGGGTGTCCACCCACAAGGAAACCACAACAATCATCATACATGTGGAATTCATGTCTACACTAGCCATAACCATCATACATGTGGAATTCATGTCTACACTAGCCATGTCCATTTTCTCCAGGGCCATATGAGTACTGCCACGTATGTTCACCATTTTATCATTTGGAAGCATCACCAGAGGAGCCATTTTTGGTGGTCATTCCTTTAAGAAATGAAGAGGAAACTTCTATAAAAAGGACAAAATGAACTCTTAGGTATTACTTGGCCTGAACCACAAGACATACTTTCAAGGTCCATAAATTCATTCACATTCCCGTCTAGAGGCCCCAACGGAGGAGCCCATCCCTATGGTTTTTCCTTCAAGAATAAAGTGGAAACTTCTAAGTAGAGGAGAAAAAGAACTGTTTAGTATTATCTAGATTGAACCACAATACATATACTTCCAAGGTCTACACAATCATCCATTCTCAACTCTGAAAAGGTGCAACTAGAGGAGCCCATTCCGGTGGTCTTCCTTCAAGAAATAAGACATCACTTCTATGTAGAGGAGCAAAAGGGCTCTTAGGTATTAGCTGGAATGAACCACATGACATTTAATTCCAAGGTTAATACAATCATCCACTATCTCATCTCGTAACATGAACCACAATACATTTACTTCCAAGGTCCATACAATCACCCACTATCCCATTTGGAAGGGTGCCAAAAGAGGAGCCAATTTTTGGCAGTTGTTCCTTCAAGAAATAGAGAGGAGACTTATTAAGAGAGAATAAGGGATCTTACGTATTAGCTGGGTTGAACCACAAGACATATACTTCCAAGATCCATACTTATCCACTCTCTCGAATACAAAGGCACCTCCAGAGGAGCCAATTTTGGTGGTCATTCCTTTAAGGAAAAAAGAGGCAACTTCTATGGAGAGGAGAACAAGGACTCTTAGGAATGAGCCTGCATGAACCATGAGACGTGAACTTAACATTCGTCCACTCTCTTTCTTGGAAAGAAACCACAAGAGGAGCCAATTCTGGTGGTTATTCCTTCGAGAAATAGACAACAAACTTCTATGAAGCGGAGAATAAGGAAACTTTTTCTTAGGTATTAACTAGATAGAACCACAAGACATATACTTCCAAGGTCCATATAAGCACCCACTTATTGTCTATAAATGCACTACCAGAGGAGCCATTCTTGGTGGTTATTCATGTGGGGAAATATGGCTACACAGTAGGCAATATAAACAAAAATTAACTGCCATATTACCCTTAAAATAGTAGATCACGTCAACAACTATGTAATGAGAAGGATGGTTTCAAGGTAATACCCGATCCTAGAGCAAGTCCAATGAAACTTTCCTTGATGTAGTATGTGCCTTTTTACAAGTTGCACTTGGACAACCTTTGTAGCAACTCCTGATTGATCACCACGGATAACAACTTAACCTTGTCCTCCTAGCGGCATGCAATGCCCTTCTCGTCTCGATTGCAGACCACACAGACCATCGAGAACTTCTGTCATTCTAGATGAACAAATAGGAAGGAGTTGTTCCCTTCTAATTGGTGTACTAGCACCAACTTGCTCTTGCACAATTGTTCTACTTTGCTATCCCTCCCTTTATCGGGTAGAACTTGCTCGGGCTCTCTCGATTAGCACAACTAAAGAAGACAGTAATTGTCAGATCAATTAATGTTGTGTCTAGGAAGTCCCAATACCCCTATATTTATAGGAGGGTCAAGTTTAGGATTCCCAGTCTGTGCGGGAGTTGAAGGGTACAAGATTTCACGAATTTTTGCATCCTGTGAGCATCAAAGCGATCAGTTCACAATTGAACTGATCGATTGACATGTGAGCGATCAGTTCAACCCTTGAACCGACCGTTTCATCATGTTTCCCAACCACAATAGTATTGGCAATCAATATCCAATTAATGCATGACATGACGTCAACACTAATCCTTGATCCAATCAAATCGATCTGTGGACCAGGCGGTTCATCACATGAACCAGTCATTTGATCGACCTTGAGTCGATCGGTTCACTCACTAAACCGGTCGGTTCATACCCTGGTTTAAACAATATTTAGCCAATGGAATTTTCGATCAACCTGACACTCCAACTGATCAGTTCAACACTTGAACCTATCAGTTTAGAATTCAGTCAATCAATTGTTGTTTAAATTGAATACCTAAACACTTTAGTAATTAAGTTGAACATCATTCATGAATAAACTCCTATTCCAAGTGTTTCCTATGTGTGTGACCTGTATGTTCCAAGTTACGTTGGCAATGAATGTCCATAAATAGTTTATAACATCACAAGCAATGAACAATATCTAACAACACATCATTGCTACCCAAGTAATTGGAAAGTTGGAGAAGAACTTCAACCTACAATACATGATTGATGTTATAGCGTTTATATAGTTCCTTTGTCACTGATATCTAGATTGAACTCGGGGCATGCAATCATTATCCTATTCAACGTTCAATCTCTGTTCCTTGAACTAGAGAAGATTGTCTCAGGTATATATAACTCACATGAGCATGGCCATGCATTTCTCACTCTCGCTTATCAAGTGGCCATCATATCATATTCTTATAGGAGGGACAAATTCCATCTACATCACTCATAGTCATCCCCATGGATCACAATACAACCAATCATCACCTTTATGACAACCCTTATTCAACGTCACAATGGATGATGTCAAAGTACAAGGAACAACATGTGATTAGTGTAGTGACTTTAGGTCTAAAAACCATAATCACCACCAACACTATAAGAGATGATCCTGACTACCAATCATAGTTTCCATGTATCACTCTTATGGTGGGCCTGTCCGATACTCTATTCTCTAACAAGTATCTATATGTGTTTGGTTTGATATCATGTATCATGACTGATGAGATTGTGTGATCAACCAACACACACTTTAGTTTTATGTATTATTGCTGTCTATCAGCCTTCTAATAACATTTGACTAGGGACATAATAAGAATGTATATACTCTTGGCATCTGTATGATCTCATTGTTCAGGTCATCAACCCGAAGACATATGTCATTGAGTAATATCATTCTTTAGATATTTATTATGTTATGTCATTATCTCATAACTGAATAAAGAATAAATCGGAAGATTGCCTTTATTGTTATTAATCAAATTATTTACAAAATATGCCATTACAATCATCATATGATTGGCTTTTTGGGCATACATACCAACAATTCCTTCAAAGGATAAAGTTGAAACTTCTATGAATTGGAGAACAAGGACTCTTAAGTATTAGTTGGTCTGAACCCCAAGACATACACTGATGAGGTCCATACAATCATCCACTCTATGGGTGGAAGCAAAGCACCAATAATGAGCCATATGTTCTACCTTTTACTGACCCATGTTGTATGATTCCTACATGGGAGGGCCCTATGAATACCCCCATCAAACAAACATGGCCGATATATGACCTTAGAATCTTGTAGTTGTGATGTCTGCAACAACTATCAAGGAGATTCTTATTAAAAACTAGTCAATTATAGACACAAAAATGAAGAAAAGTGAAAGAGTTGGAAGGAAAAAATGATGACCCTGAGTTGTTTGTGGATTTCTAACATTTTCTAAAAGAAAAGCTTTTAAAAAAGTTTATGCTTACCCTCTTTAGTACGTATGAAGGGACATGGTTGAGCTCTAGGAGGTCTACAAGGTATTGACTAGGATATTCTCGAAAGCACACTTTACATCAACTCTAGCCTAGTACAACAAGCATGATCTCACATCCTTTATGACATGTAAACTACTAGTTGAGAACTTCATAGATACTCTTGGGTTCAAAATCAGGTTTCCACAAAGGATGATGTAAAAGCTCAACAACAAAAGTCAAAGGAAGCCTTAATCAGATTCAAGAAAAATAAAGAGATCTAACTATGCAATTAGAGTTATAACTAATAAAAGGAAGCACTAGACATGCGATTCAAGGTGCTACCTCAACACTATAATCCCTACAAAGTCTAAACACATTATTTGAGATAATACAATCATGATCACACATCTAAACTTCCATCAAACGAGACAACTATTGAAATGTTGGTCTCATTTCTAAACCATTATTGTTTCAACATCAAGTTGGACGACGACCTGTAATGGAATATCTACTAACATAATAGTAGGGGTAGTTGTCATACTTGCAAATGTGTGGAACTATAAAAGGTGTACAAATCCAAGGGCTTCATGTCAAGCGACATTGGCTCATGTTAAAACATTATCACAAGCACTACCACAACAACCCCAAATGCAAAAAGTCTAAGCACCACTTCTATATATTCCTTCACAATATCAATCTTTGCCAAAATATTTCTACAATTGTACTTTGCCACCATTTCAAACATGCATGCCGCCAACTATTGCACAAACACCTCCAGTAGAGAAATCTAAAGCGCCCTCCATAGAGTAGTCATCTATAGAAGT
This sequence comes from Alisma plantago-aquatica, assembly GCA_963693085.1. NCBI lineage: Eukaryota > Viridiplantae > Streptophyta > Magnoliopsida > Alismatales > Alismataceae > Alisma > Alisma plantago-aquatica. The sequence continues at coordinate 1,954,902,523 of OY856409.1, forward strand.
TTTGAAGCCAAAAAAGTCTATTTCTCTAGAACCTCACTAAGCACCATTTCTATAATTGTACAACACTTGTCAAGACTTCTAGCCACCAAGGACCATAGAAACCCGGTGTTGTTGGGACCACTAATTCTTATTGTGAGCTCCACAAAAGAGGGTCATAAGACTGATAGCCGCATTGCTCTCAAGCACGCTAATAAATATCTCATCAAGGTCGCTCAAGTCAGGGTGGGGCGACCTGAGAAACCCCTTCAATGTCAAAAATGATAGTAGTGATAATTGAAAAGGTTCCCTAGACGCTAGCACGATTGAACACTGACGTGGGTTTTACCACATTAACAATTTCACCTAGGGTTGAAATCCCTAAGTCTTTACCAAAATAACATGCAATAATACCACCCCCTAGTGAACACGTCTTATCACATTGTAGTTAAGGGTCAAATCCGAAGAGACATCATTCTTAAGAACCTTTCTACTTTGTATTCATTTGAACTAAGATTAATATTTAGAACTTAAAGAGTTGATTTGGGTTGAGTTAAACTAATTGCATGTAAAGTAATAGTGCAAGATTAAAACAAGCTCTAGATTAATGACAAAAGTCACTAGGGTGGAATTTGGTTTCACCACCGTTATACACACAAACACATCCATAACATGTCTAAGCTAGATAAAACCATTCTAATGAGAAAAAGCAAGATCCACCTGTTAGGTGTGGGAAATTGTGTAGATATCTTCATGAGATCAATGTCTCGTTACTCACATGTCATGTATCTAGGGCTCTAGAGATATCCCTCTAGAGTTCTCATCCGGGCATCAACTAAGTTAATCGATATTTGAATCCTAAAGATTGAAGTTCTCGCAACTTAAGAATATAATGGATCATACAAAGAAGGTAATCGATCCATAAAACATGCATTAAATGATGAATATTAGAATGAAGAGTTATATACAAGTTGTGGAACACCAAAATATGGACATATAATCATGGGCAACATGGGTAATCCCCGCACCCCAATGAGAAGGACTACTTGCTCTTCATGGAAGAAATAGAAAAAATAGGGGAGAAGAAATAATTTGTCGTAGTCATGATGGAGAATATATATGTGGATTAGAGGATCAACACTCTTCTACTAAATGAAAATGCTGACTTGGTCGAGGAAAGGGAAGAATACCTAAGTCATGCATCGATCATCTCTATCTTCGCTTCCTCCTTCTCTTTTCATTCTTTAGAACGTCGAGGAAGAGTGAGTAGATGACTATATGGAGATGACTACAATGAGGTAGATGTGGAAGTCAGTTCTTTAATCCTTCTTCTTCCAAAGAGGGCTTCAAGAACTATTAGTGGAAGGAGGAGGTACGCTAGAACCTTGGACTCTCATCCTTGGTTGCTGTAAATAGATGGAACTTGGGGCGCCTTCCGAAGTCGATGACGAGCGAATAGCGCGGCAACACTTTGTCCTCAAGGTGAGCGATGAGTGACCACCTCTATGTAGCAAGGGATGTGCTATATATAGGCACTAGTGTAGGGCTCAAGGCCCTCATAGATGAACTTTCATGCGCTCCAGGTTTTTTAAGCATGTGCTTTGAGGCATGCGCCTAATTAACTTGGCAGCGGTCATACTCAGCACTTCCATCGGTAGATGGATAGCTACATAACCTTCGGTAGATGACTTGGTAGGACCATTATAGAGGGGGCCTGTAGAAACTTCAACTGATGCAGTATGCAAATCCCTAGATGGGAAGACTCAGTAGAACCGTCGGTTGATTGGATGGTCAGTCAAGCGTTCGGTAGGTGCAATCCTAGTAAAGCCTTCAAGGCTTCAATCATGGAGCGCCTTCTTCAGGTGAATCTTTGATCTATTCATCTTGCGACCATCGACAAGCTTTGACCCACTCTTCATAAAAGCGTCGGGCCTGACTGACCATCAGAAGGTAGAGGCATTGGTGCCTTTGACCGTGACAACCATTAGAAGGCCTGATGGTGGATGTTATGATTAAAACCATTGGTTGTCATACTGTGACCATCAGTCGGTGGTATTTTTGCATGAATGTAGTAATGATTGTCACATAAAGTGATGAAAGAGGAAGTATAAAGGAAATGTAGGGAAAATAGAGCAAGTCTTTATCGAGGAAAGAAATCAAGGAAAAAATCATGCATGAAACATCAACAAAATTAGATGTTATCACCCCCAAACTTAGAATCTAGCTATGATTAGAACCATTGGTAGTCATATTGTGATCATCAGTCGGCCGTATGTTATGATTAAAACCATTGGTTGTCATACTGTGACCATCAGTCGGTGGAACTTTTCATGAATGTAGTAATCATTATCACATCTAGTAATGGAAGAGGTAGTATGAAGAAAATGTAGGGAAAATAGAGCAAGTCTTTATCGAGGACGGAAATTAAGGATAAAATTAGGCATGAAACATCCACAAAATTAGATGTTATCACCCCAAATTTAGAATCTTGCTTGTCCTCTAGTTAATAAATAGAATCAAGGCATCAAATGACTTCAAAAGGGCTTTATTCATTAAAAGTTTTGTGATCAGACATGTCCTTATGCCATCTTTAGGTCAAGATATCCTTGTATTATAGAATAAACCATTATCGAAAGTTTGCAATAGAAGCTAGTTGCTTAAACCGTAGTGTGGACAAAGACGTTGAATGTATTTGAACCTTTCTCATGTGTCATAAAAGGTCTCTCCATCCATTTGAAAAAAATTGGTGAGTTGACTCCTCAATTATGCAGTCTTGCTTGGTGGAAAATATTATGTTAAATTTTTTGAAGGAATTCCTTCCAAACGTTGATGGCATTTTTTGGCAAAGAAGAGAGCCACGCCTTGGATCTGCCTCTCAAGGTGAAGGAAGAAAGAAGGATCCCATCAGTAGGAACACCATATATCTTTAAAGTTCTAAGATTCTATAGAAATTCATCAACGTGGAGGTTTGGATCGTCCATTGGTATCCCTCTGAATCTGATATCTGTATCATCTATATAATGACAAGGATAATAGAAAACTATTTTCCTCAATTTGTGGAATATTGATAGCCCCATTGATGTCTATAGTAGTTCAAGCAATGAAGTCTTTAAGGAGTCTTCCATGATTGAATCTTGTTATTGAGATGTACGCTCAGTTGAAGATGGTGGTAATGAAGGTGATGAATGTTGTGATTCCTTCAAATATGAATGAGGTTCACTCCTCCTTGCTTTGTGAAGGCTGCTAACCTTGTTCTCAATTTCAAGATGTAGAAATGTGGAAGGTTCAAGACCCCTTTTGGATCGTCGTATACAATCCTACAAGTGAAGAAGGCGAGTGAAGTACAAAATGAAAGTGGAACATACAAAACTATGGTAATGATGATGAAAGAAATGATGGTGGATATGACATGGTTGTGGTGTGATCTAGTCTCCTCTACTATTTAATACTTCATACTCTAGAAAATATTGATGTTCCCCGACAGCAGTGCTAATAACTTGTTAACTGTTTGTAGAAGTCTTATATTTATAACTCAAGCACTATCCCACAAGTATACATGTGTGTAGTATATTCAAGATCGTCCAAGGAGACAGTTATTACTAAATTCAAGAGCAATGAACTTCAACAATCTAGATCTTTTTAATAAGAAAGGTTTTGTTATGTTAACTAACCAATTTAGAAGATTTAAACTAAAATAGAATTCACTTGTATTAAGGATCACATTGGAGTAAGGATTCTTAAGAATAGGGTTTCACTATAATATCCTACCATGAAACAACTACAAATTCACAAGCAGTAGAATAACCGAGGAAGGTTTGAGTTCTACACCCCTCCTGGTAGTGTAGAATGGTTCTACCCTTATACAACACTATCATGTGTATACTCAAAATGGAACCACCACAAACCTTGGAACCCCCTTCACTTCCAAGCCACTCTCGTGGTTAAGGAAACAACACTATGAAAATATATCCTTACTTCAATGTACACCTTCCTAGTATGTACAAGAAGCATAAGACATACATACAAGATGGCCAATCAATTGTATATGTAAAATTAGCCATCGATGTGTCCATAGAGAAATGATGAAACTAGAATGAAGCAAGAAAATTTGTTGTTTCATGAAGCATGACATGGGAGTTACTCCCCCATGCCCAAGAATAGGATATCTACTCGTCCATAGTTGTAGGAAGTAGATACAAGCAATACAGAACATGGCTAGACATCATAAAAGAATGAAATAAACTTGGATATCTATGGAAGTACGATAGAGTTGGAACTCTGACCAAGGAGTCAAAAATCCATCCCTATTACCGAAAGCCCTCTAGAAAGCTTCACTCAGGAGTGGAGAGAAGAGAACGATGGATATCCCTACTATATTGTTGGAGAAGAAGGAAGGAGAAATTTCCCTCCCGAGAAACCACCTTTTCTTCCCTTGGATGCCTCCAACCTCTTCAGGCTCTTCTCTTCACTAGTTTTGCTCCAAAATGTCAATAATGGTTCGTGATAACTGTCCCAAGCTGGTTCCTGTTCCTATTTAAAAGCATGGAGTTTTGTGTTGATTTGAAAAGAAATTATAGGTAACACGACGTGTTGGCAAGTCAACATGGCATGCTACTTGTTGTTTCTAAAGTGGAACTACCTCGATCGATAATGATATGATGTGTTGGTTGGCCAACACGACGTGTTGCTGCACGTTAGAGAACTATGGGAAATTCTAGAATGAGGAAACACAATGTGCTAAATTGTCAACACTATGTGTTGCTGATATTCAATTACTCCTGACTTCTTTGGATCCAAATTCTACATTGCGACATGCGTATTGAAATCTCAACATGGCGTGTTGTTAAAAACACATCATTTTGGTGTCTCAGTAGGGCGTGTTGCTTACAGTTTCTACAGCATAAATTTTTTGATTGTTTAGATGATTGGAGAATGTATTGATGGATGGTATGATGGTGTCTGTCTCCCTATTTTGATGATGAAATGTTGTACCTACAATCAAATCCATAGAACAAGTAAAGATAACAAGAAGTGGAAAATCTAGCATGATTAAGAGTGATATATGGGTGAAATTGATATGAAAATGCAACCAAAAGTGGTCCAAAAGGTGATATAAAATGTGCATATCAAAGTGTCTTCACTGATATGGAGAAGGGTACACCTCCAGGGAGTTCCATGATACTGTGCGCAGTACACTATACGACATGAAAGGACAAAGCCTGGAACACCATGACACAATGGTACAATTGAGAGGAAGAAGGTACCATAGTGGAGAAAGTCAAATGCATGTTGAAGATTGTAAAGTTGTCAAATACATTCTGGGGTGAGATAGTGAGTATCTCTTGTTATTTGATTAATTGATCTCCATAAGTTCCTTTAGGGTTTGATATACTTGAGAAGGTATGGACATGCAATTTTGCTTCTTGTGCTCATTTGTGAGTATTTAGGTGCAAGGCATATGCACATGACTTAAAGGAAAAGAGGCACAATCTAGATGATAAAGCAATGCCATGTATCTTTTTTGGCTATGAAGATCAGTAATTTGGCTACAAGTTATGGGATCCTATAAAAAAGACCATGAGTAGACATATATATGTGACATTTTTTGAGAGCCAACATTTACAAAGCTTGAGTGTGATGATGCAGAGGCTGCATGATCAGGTGACAGTTCTTCTGATGATGAGTATGAGGATGCTTTGACTTCTTCATAGGTTCAATCATTAGATGACGAAGAAGAGTAACATGATCACCCTAAGCAATAGAGTGATAACACATCGAGTGTTCCTCTTCCAGATGCATAGTTGAGTGATTCAGATTCATAGTCAGAGACTTCAGGACAAGGGGAGCAAGATCATGACCAGACAGAGTCCTTAGACTAGTAGTTGAGGAGGTTTGACAGAGTTTGTCATCCTTCATCTAGATATCCTATATCTCAATAAATTCTTCTTACTAATCAATAGGATCCAGAGACTTATCAGGAGGAATAGACTCATAGAGACAGAGCACAATGACATCAAACAACGTAGGAGGAGATGCCATCTTTGCATAATAATGATACCTATGAGCTTGTTGTGCTTCCAAAGGGTTGGAGAGAACTAAAGAACAAGTGGGTCTATATGATGAAGAGATGTGACAATAGTAAAGATATCAAATATACAACCAGACTAGTTATGAAGGGATTTGGTAAAAACCATGGTGGATTTTGATGATATATTTTCTCTAGCTGTGAAGATGAATTCTATTAGGTTGGTTCTAGTCTTGGTTGATACACTAGATCTAGAGCTTGAGTAGATGGATGTGAAGACAACATTTCTTCATGGTGATCTAGATGAGGGAATCTACACAAAGCAGCTAGAAGATTCCTAGGTAAAGGAGACAGAGCAAAGTCATGAGTACCAGAAGACAAGTGCAGATCCATGTATTTATATTAGAAAGTTTCCCAATGACAAGTTCATTATTCTGCTACTCTATGTGGATGACATGTTGATAGTGGGTTAGCATGTTAGTTTATCAGATTATTGAAAATAGAGCTTTCCAAAGCCTCTGAGATGAAGGATTTGGGACCAGTATGATAGATTCTAGGGATGTAGATCACGTATGACAGGAAGAAGAACGTGTTGTGGTTGTTACATGAGTGCTATGTTGAACGGATTCTGGAGAGGTTCAACATGAACAAGTCTAAAGTCGTGAGTACTCCACATCACATTACCACAAAATCAGGTAAATTAAAACCAAACACATAACAACATCTCAAGTTGAACACATCACATTTGAATCCATAAGCTTGTGCCACTTACATTTCATATAGACCAAGAGATATTACATACCATTGTTCATTATCTATCTTATCCACAACTTGTTACATCTGATAACATGTTCACTTATACAAACCGTATCTGTAAGACCAAGGCATACAACCAAAAACTCAAACCAATGTACAATGTCTATAAAACACTCCCAAGGACCTAATAGTATAGGGATGATACATAGGACTCTACTGCTACACACTAGCTACATATCCATGCTCCAACAACTAAAACTCCTCTTGCAGTCAGTCTCAGCCGCACAATCTCTACCTCATCATGCACGACCACCTAAAAGATGTAAAAACTCTCCACCGCAGCGAGAGATATAACTCTCCACCGCAACTATTATAAGCACAGATAAACTTAAAGCAGCAAGATAACATATATAATCAGGTTGAGCAGATTCTATTAAATGATATGAATTAAGCTGTTAACATTGTCTAATAATTCAGGCATCTTCAACTGAGCAGTAGAACATATTTTATTTTTAGAATGAATATGAAGAACATGTATAACAATTGATTTCTCTTACAACATTAGTACAAAAGAGAGGGCAAGGGGTCATCCAATGTGAGTCGTATTTGACCCTAAGCAAATATACTACTCGACTATATTACGTCTTTTTTTATGCCCTTAGGATTTACAACATTTCACTCAAATCCAACCGACCACTACGAAGTCAAAATCAGTGCCATACAAGATCAATGGAAGAGCCAGAATCCATGATCTTCTCCTTCACTTTTGGTCAATTCGAGTATCCACCGCAGTGACATGTAGTCAAACTACAAAGACAACAACTTATAGTCAAAGATATAGTCCTGTAAAGACAGCAACTCATAGTTAAAGCTATGGTCCTATAAAATACCTAGCCCATCATGGTACAGGTCACGATGCTAGAGACCAAGGTATATAACCCAATCACTAAGGTACAACCACAGTTGTCCTCTATCACATCATATCACATGCTCATCACCAAGACCCAACCATAGTTGTTCTCAAAACACTTGGGATCAAGATGTCAAGGACACGTAGTCACTTTCATCTAGCATACTCAACAATATACACTCCCGGTTTCCCTTGGGAATACCCATTTCACCATCCAACAAAGTATTGACACTGAAGATGGATCTACATGGCAACTAAATGATTAGGGGTTCACTTGATTAGTTAGGCCAATTGAGTGTCTTTTAGCATCAATCAAGCTACAACATATAAAATCTAAACAAACTCTACAAAGATAAAGGGATAATATAATTCCAGAAGATATAAGACGTTTGAAGTACAACTTGTCACATCATCACTTGATACCACTATTCTCACCGCTTTAATCAAGGCTACCAACATCATCACATGTTATTATTGCCAAACATGGTTCACATCATTATCAAAACACTTGGGGATATCAATCCCTCACCTCATCACTGGAGGGTAATACCTCTCACTATGCATTAAGCCTTTTTCGGGTCATAAGACCCAAACTCATCATTATAATATCAACATGCCTCATCAAGGCTCATAAGTATCACTTGTGCCACATCATGTATGCACCATAACAATCACTAGCTATGTTATTCATTGCATCTACATAGTTAGGATTGCACAAATAGGAAGGAGAAAACATCATCTCATGCTATGTAATCAGGCAAGCTCAACAAGTATATCTTGCACTTGAGATTAAGATTAGGGTTTCTCACATATCCGATTAGGGTTTCTAATACATTAATCGTCACCAAACACTAGATCCATCAACTCCCACTTTCTTGGAGTACATTAGGGTTTCAACATTATCATGATAAACATGTAAGCATTATTATGTAAACAATGATAGTTAGCGACCACCAATCATCACTCATGCATGATGTGTAGCAACCACAAATCATACATATGTGTTACAACCATCGCACATGCACACCCATCCGTCATGCTTACCTAGGTGTAGCGACCGTTACCATATGTCAGGGTAACGATCGAAACACGTCAACACATGTGTAGCGACCTACAACACATCACTATCAATGCCTTAACCAAAAACTGCCTTAACACAAAACCACCAAGGTGCATCTTTCGACCAAAGAAAAAGCAAGAGTAGTGACCTACCTAACCAAAGCAAGCGTTGCAACCGTTGATCATATGTATAGCGACCTGGTACACACAATCATATGTTGCGATCAAGCAAGGGTGTGTAGAGACCAACAAACCAAATCAAAGTGTGTTGATTGAAACAGAGTCATAGATGTAGTGACCAACATAGGCATAACAGGCGTTGCGACCAGGCCAACGCTAAGTGCAACAACTAATGGTGATTAGGGATTAGCCGAGTAACACCCACAATGCATTATCAGACACCTTAATCAACTCAACCCCAAACTCATGTTACAACCAAAGTAAATTAAGGAGTAGCGGTCGCATCAAAGTTGGGTATGTAACGACCATAACAACCCACTTACACAAGATGCATCAACCTCAACAAGACCAGAAAGGGTAATGACCCCAAACAGATATGATGAGTAACAATCAACTATCTCAAAACATGTGCTACGACCAAAATCAAACCAAGGGTAGAGACCACTAGCATCAAGATGAGTGTAGTGACCATTAAGGTCAAGCTACCTCCATAATGCTTAACCATCTTCCAAAACATGATCACCATGATCAAACATATGACAAACATCAAGGAAACCAAACATTGTCAAAATAAAAACTCCATACATAGATGGACATCAAAACCCTAAAATGAGCGTCACCAAGACCACATAAAAGACCATGTTAAGAGGGAGAACCATGTGTTAAGTCCATGAAATCCTAGATTAAAACATCCTACATCACATAAACATTATGCTAACACTAAATACCAGGTTGCATGTAAGAATTAATAGCTCCTCCATCACTCTAAATTGGGCACATGAAATTAGGGTTTAGGAGAAAGATTAATCAAAGTAAGAATACTACACAATCATAAACCCTATATCATGGAAATATCATGTAGCATTTTTAATTCACGTTTTAGATAAGAAATCAGTTGCATACAAGCATGATTATAGTGCAAATAATAGATGAGGGAAAATTTATATAACCCACCTTATGTAGAGGATCAAGCTTTAAGACCATGATCTCCAAAAGAGAAGATGGAACTCCAACGAAGATCAACTTTCATCCACAAGATCACATCCAAAAGATAAGAACACCATGGTCAAAGGATGGCTCAAGAAAATAGGGTATCAACCATAGGCCAAACAAGAAGAAGAAAGAAGAGAGCTTCTTCTTACATAGGTGCCACCATGGTCAAACCACAGTCTCCGACCTTTGTGAGGAGAAGATATTCAAGATAGCCACCATTGTTGCACCATAGTCTCATGGCCAAGAAGGGGAAAGAGAGGTAGGGTTCAAGGGAAAATGAAATCAAGGGTTCAAAACCACTTACCAAGCAAGAAGATCACCAAGAACCACCACCAAGGAAATGATCAAGCTCAATATCACCAAATGCAAGGATGATCGACCACCAAAGCACCTAGATCATCCTTCTCAAGCCCCACCAAGCTCCAAGGTCAGTCACTAGCAAGAAGGAAGGAGAAGAAAGAGCTAAAAGGATTGCTTGTGTGTGTAGGAGAAAGCTTATATACACAAGGGGTTGGAGGGAGGTAAGGCTATGAGGTATCAGGATGTTAGGGCATCAAAAGGACACTTGTCCCTACAAGGATCGACCATGCATGTTAGCATGCAAGATAATCATCAATACCAAAGTGGTGTACCAACCACTTGGTCCAAAAACATATCATGGTCAAAGCACATACATGTGTAGTGGTTGCAATGCCCATTGAACTTTGTATCGACCTCAATAAAAGTAAGACAAAAGTGTTGTAGTCGCAACACTTCGTTAAAGCAAAACCCTAGCGACTAAAACATGTGCAAAGCACTTAGGTCAAAGAAAGACATCCAAAACATGTGGTAGCACTCGAGGCACTCTCCAACACACCATCAAGGTCTCTACATAGGTCGACACATCAACAAGCACACATGGTCGCTACCATGACACATGCAACTCATGCAAACCCTAATATCACTTCAAGATGCCACCTCACCAAACAAGGCCCAAGCAAGGCGCCCCATAGCATCATATTCTCTCTCATGATGCTAAGGCACAAGAAACACTCGCTACATGTGACTAATTACAATATACACCCTCAATATGGGTAATTTGTAAACGGGTCCAAAATTAGCACATATAGCTCAAACACCAACCAAACAAGACCAAATTGAAAACATAAGCATGTCACATGTTATTAAGGAATATTAAGGTATTAGATTTAAGGTTTAATCATCTCATTAATCAAAGAAAACACAAATTAGCACTAAGCTAGGTCAGGGACCTTACAACTATAAACCCCTAATAAGGATTTCACCCCTAAAATCCTAAGCGAAAAGAGATGCGTACCTCCTGCACATCTCTTCCTCAAGCTCCCACGTGGCTTCCTCAACATCACGGTGATTCCACAAAACCTTAACTAACACAATATCCTCCTTCTTCAGCTTCTTGATCCTCTTATCTAGGATCAATAAATGATTTTCCTCATAGTACACATCCTCTTCTAACTCCACCTTCACTGGATGTAGAGTCAAATCCATGTTAGGGTGATACTTTCTCAACATAGAAACACTGAATCACTGGATGCAACATGTGTAACTCAGGTGGCAACTCCAACTTATAGGCCACCTTCCCAACACATACCACTATAGGATAAGATCCACAATCCTGGGATCCAACACATACCTCTCAAACCTCAACACGTATCTTTGAAGGAGAGACCTAGAGATACACCTTGTCTCCCTCTTAGAACTACAAGGTCTACCATGATTGCCTGCATAAGACTTCTTTCTATCCTATGTTGCCTTCAGCTATTGCTGAATCACTCTGACCCTCTATGTAGGTTGTTGTACAAGTTTAGGATCTAGAAGTTGACATTTTCCTATCTCCTACCAACATATGGAGATCTGTGATCTTCCCCATATAAAACCTAGTACACTACCCTATCAATGATCCTCTCCTAGCTGTTATTGAATCAAACTTTATCAAGCTGAGGTGGACATCCCAATTTTCCAAAGACTATAAGATACAAGCTCTCATCAGATCTTCCAATATCTGTATCATTCTCTCAGACTGTCCATCTGTCAGTTGTGTAGGTATCAGTCGTAAAGTTCTTGTAGGTTCCTGATACTCAGTCTTAAATTACTGGTACACTACACACTTGGCTATAAGCTCCGCTACATCCCGCTTCAAGCCTAGACACCAGTACAAATCTTTCAAATTTTGATACATCTTGGTGCTACCTGGATGTATAGCATACATGGATGAGTGAGCCTCTTCCAAGACCATCTTACTCAGATTATCATCATCAGGAACCATTGCTCTACTGGGGTAACATATTGTCCCTTCCTCTAACTCATGAAAGCCATCACGCTTCTCGCGACCGAACTCTACTAAGATTTGTTGTTATCACAAAAGGCTATGTACTCTTTCTCTTATTTAGGAAACACTAATACTGACACACTGGTTAGCTTCTCCTTCAATGCTGGAAGGCACACTGACACTTGTCATCCCATATGAAAGGTACATATTTGCTTGTCATCTTTGTTAGGGGTGATGCTATGGCACTAAAGTTCTTGATGAACCTCCTATAGCAGTCTGCCAGACCCAAAAAACGGTGAACTTCTGTCGACCTTTTTGGTTATTTCCACTCTATCACAGACTCTACTTTTTTGGGATCTACATAGACTCCTCTAGTAAATATCACAATCCCAAGGAAAACCACTTCTTCAGCCAGATTTTGTTTGTGTTGCTTGTTGTCTCTAGAGTAGATCAAGATGTCGTCTATAAACACTACTACAAACTGATCTAAGGGTCTATACACCATGTTCATTAGATCCCTGAACATTGTTGGTGCATAGATTAGCCCAAACGGCATAACCACAAACTCGTAGTGACTATGTCTTTTCCTAAAGGCTGACTTTTGTATGTCATTTATCTTAATCCACAACTGGTGATAACCTGACCTCAAGTCTATCTTTATAAAAATCGTGGCACCTCACAACTGGTCTAACAAATCATCTACCTGCGACAAGGATTCTTATTCTTAATTGTCACCTTGTTCCACTATTGGGAATCAATGCAAAACTTTATCAATCCATCTTACACCTTAACGAATAACACTACAACACCCCAAGGGAACGTACTCAATCTGATAAAATCTTCCCCAAGAAATTCTTGCAACTATCTTTTCAACTCTTGCATCTCATCTGGTGTCATCTGATATAATGTTTGTACTATAGGTTGGGTACCAAGAACCAAATTGATCTCAAAATCAATCTCTTTAGCAGGAGGAACACCTAGGAACTCCTCAGGAAACACATCTCTAAACTCATAGGCAACTGACACTTCCTGGATATTGGGGCCCCTCACCTTGGTATTCACCACATGTGCCAAAAATGTGTCACAACCCTGCCTCATCAGCTTTTCAACTATCATCGCCAATTCTAGACACGTCGGAAGAATCTCCCTATGACCTTGAAAGATCCACGAAACATTAACATCAACAAATGTAGCCACCTTGGAACTACAGTCCAAGACCACTCGATACTTCTTCAAAGTATCCATCCAAATGATCACATCAAAACCATGCATATCAAGTGGTATACGATCCACTTGAATACCACGTCTAAGAAAGAAGGAACACAAAGGGAACTCACTTCTGTTAACACAAAAACATTGACCAGGGATTGCTAACAAGAGGGGATTAACAAATATTTTCTTTATTATACATGTTTTCAGCTCCTTAAGTGTCATTTTACCAATTTCATCTTCGGTCCCTTGCCATCAACATAGGAATTATCAAGATTAACGTACCTCATTGCACCTTAATTGTTAGTTTTTCATCATTCTTATGTATATCCTCTTGTTTTATCATGTTTTTCAACCCTTCCTCAAGAGGTAGATTGTCATTCTTCATATTTTCTTCATTAAGCACAAATCATCTCCCTTTCATTCTTTTGTATGCCACAAAGGTTTTATTTAATTTCTTTCTTACTTAAATGGGATGGTCTGAGATTAACTCAGTTTCCACTTTATTCATTCATCATTACTTTTATTCATCTTATCATATCATACTTATCGCATGAGTTCTCTCCATCTTATGTGAAATTTACACCTTAAGTTACTTCGTTAGCACAGATTTATTTATTTTTTGCTTTATAAACTTCTTGAAATTACAGCTTCAAGAACCTCTCATAGCTTATTTGTATTCATGTTTAGGTTTCATCATCTCGTATATTCCTCTTTTAATTACCAACTTTTTAAGTTTCGATAGGTTACGATGTAGTTCTCATGTTCTTTAGGGTAAGATGGAGGTATTAGCACCATGATTCCTAATTTGTTTTGCTCTTTAGATTGTTTCAAAATGACTACTTGATCAGAGTAATAAGAAAGATAACAATGTAAGAGTTCCATACTTACCTTTTCTTCAATAATTGAATACATGGTCGGGGCATCTAAGTACCCAGGTTAAGCAGTATGCACCATATGTTTATGTCATGTTCTCAGCTTAGACATCATCCGAGTCCTAAGTCCTAGTGTCCCTGTAGACTCTGCGAACCTAAAGCTCCGATACCACTAAATGTGACGCCCATCACCACACAAAGTGAGATTACTCAAAACATGCGTGGAACTATCACTAATAGCCACATTACCACAAAACAGGGTAAATAAATACCAAACACATAACAACATCTCAAGCTGAACACATCACATTCAAAGCCATAAGCTTGTGCTACTTACGTTTCATATAAGCGAAGAGATATTAAGTACCATTGTTCACTAGCTATCTAGCTACAACGTGTTACATATGATAACATGTTCACATATATAAATTGTATATGTATGACCAAGGCATACAACCAAAAACTTGAATCGATGTACAACATCTATGAAACGCCCGAAGGACTTGAGAGTACAAGGATGACACATAAGATTCTACTGTTAGACACTAGATGCATATCCATGATCCAACAGCTATAACTCCTCTTACGTCAGTCTCAGCCGCACGATCTCTACCTCGTTGTGCATGACCACCCTAAATATGTGGAAACCCATGGGGTGAGACAAAACATCCCAGTGAGAGACATAACTCTCTGCCACAACTATTATAAGCACAAATGAACTTAAAGCAACAAGATAACATATATAATTAGGTTGAGCAGATTCAACTAAATGATATGAATTGAGCTATTAACATTGTCTAACAATTCAAGCATCTTCAACTGAGCAGTAGAACATCTTTTATTTTAAGGAGTATGCAGAACATGTATAACAGTCGATTTCTCTTACCACATTATAATTTAAGGAATCAATACAAAAGATAAAACAAGAGGTCATCCAATGTGAATTATATTTGACCCTAAGTAAATATACTACACAGATGTCATACATCTTTTATTATGCCCTAAGGATTTGAGACGTACCACTTAAATCCAACCGACCACTACAAATTCAAAATCTGTGCCATACAAGATCAATGGAAGAGCCAGAATCCATGATCTTCTCCTGCACTACTCGCTCAATTTGAGTCTGTACTGTAGTGACATATAGTCAAATTGCAAAGACAACAACATATAGTCAAAGCTATAGTTAGTAAAGACAACAACTCATAGTCAAAGATATGGTCATGTAAAACACCTAGCCCATCTTGGTACATGTCACAGTGCTAGAAAATAGGGTATATAACCCAATCACTGAGGTACAATCACTATTGTCCTCTATCACATCATATCACATGATCATCAACGAGACCCGACTGTAGTCGTTCTCAAAACACTTGGGATCAATATGTCAAGGACATGTAGTCACTTACACCTAGCATACTCAACAATATGCGCTCCGAATTTCCCTTGGGAATACTCATTTCACCATCCAGTAAAGTGTTAACGCTGAAGATGGATCTATGGTACATGGCAACTACATGATTATGATTTTCACTTGATTAGTTAGGCCAATTGAGTGTCTTTCCGCAACAATAAAGTTACAACATGTAAACTCTAAACAAACTCTGCAAAGATAAGGGGATAATATAACTCCAGCAGATATAAGACGTTTGAAGTATAACTTGTCACATCATCACTTGATACCACTATTCTCACTGCCTTAATCAAGGTTATCAGCATCATCACTTGTTATTACTGCCAAACATGGTTTTTGTTATTACTGCCAAACATGGTTCACATCATTATCACAACACTAGGAGATACCAATCCCTCATCTCATCACTGGAGGGTAACACCTCTCACTAGGTATTAAGCCTTTTCCAGGTCATAAGACCCAAACTCATAATTATAATCTCAGCATGCCTCATCAAGGCTCATAATTATCACATATGTCACATCTCGTATACAACATAGCAATCACTAGCTATGTTATTCATTGCACCTGCATGGTTAGGATTTCACAAATAGGAAGGAGAAAACATCAACTCTTGGTACGTAATCAGGAAAATTCAACAAGTATATCCTAAACTTGCGATTAAGATTAAGGTTTCTCACATAATTAGGGTTTCCAATAAAATAATCATTGCCAAACCCTGGATCTGTCAACTCCCACTTTCTTGGAGCACATTAGGGTTTCAACATTATCATGATAGATGTGTAAGCATTATTATGTAAACAATGATAGGTAGCTTTCACCAATCATCACTCATGCATGATGTGTAGCAACCATGAATCATACATGTGTTACGACCATCTCACATACACACCCATGTGTAGCGATTGTCATGCTTACCTAGGTGCAACGATCGTTACCATAGGTCAGGGTAACGACCAAAGCCATAATCACATGTGTAGCGACCCACTGCATATCACTAGGAATGCCTTATCCAAAAACTATCAAGGTGCATGTTTTGACCAAAGCAAAAGTAGGAGCAACGACCCACCTAACCAAAGCAGGCATTGCAACCATTAATCATATGTGTAGCAGCCTGCTACACTCAACCATATGATGTGACCAAGTGAGGGTGTGTAGCGACCAACAAACCAAATCAAAGTGTGTCGACCAAAATAGACTCATAGATGTAGCAACCAACATAACCATAACAAGTGTTGCGACAAGGCAACACTAAGTGCAACAACTGATGGTGATTAGGGATCGACTGACTAGAGCCCGCAACACATTATGAGATACCTTAACCAACTCAACCCCAAACTCATGTTATGACCAAAGGAAATTAAGGAGTTGCAACCCCATCAAAGTTGGGTATGTAACGACCATAGCAACCCACTTATACAAGATGCATCGACCACAATAAGACCAGAAAGGGTAATGACCCCAAACAAATCCGATGAGTAACAACCAACTATCTCAAAACATGTTATATGACCAAAAGCAAACCAAGGGTAGAGGCTACTAACATCAAGATGAGTGTAGCAACCATTAATGTCAAGCTATGTCCACATCACATAACCATCTTCCAAAACAAGGATAACCATGACCAAACAGATGATAAACATCAAATCAAATGTTGTCGAGATGAAAACTCCATACATAGATGGACAACAAAACCCTAAAACGAGCGTCACTGAGACCATATAAAAGACTGTAACAAACTAAAATTCATGTATAATATTAGTTTCAACCTTTTTCTAAGCTTTTCTTTTCTTTATGTCCTTGATGTTGAATTAGTGGAAATTATTAAGGTTTCGTGTACACTTGTTCCCGGTATTTTACTTTGTAATGAGTTAAGCACAAATATCTCAGTAAAAGTTTACTAATGAATTTAATTTGCAAAATGACCACTTAAGAGAGATAAGGATAAAATAAAAATTGATTTGGAAGTTCATATGGCTTTTGTGTGGGAAAAAGAAAGAAAATACTAAAAGTAAAGATAATGTGACAATAAATGAATTTATTATCCCATTGAGTGAATATACGGATAAATTGCATAAAAATTATAAAAGTGGAACTTAGAGGATAATTCTAAACCCAAATTCGTTTCTTTTGAGTATAAGTTTGCTTGGGTGATAGGTTTTACAACTTTTGGAAAATTGGTAATTATAATTGTATGTATTGAAAGGGAAAATAAGAGATAACTTAAAAATACAAAATAAAATCTTTAATGACTCCAAAAGTAACAATGGATGTCAAATTTGTGTTCTACACATTAAAATATACCTTTGAGTACCCTTGCACGGCCAATGAGACAGCTTTGAGGATTGCGGAGTTTGAGCTTCAAGAGGTTTTAGATGTGCAGGAGAATGTATGGAAAGAGAAGTCCCGGATCCAATTGTTGAATGACGGTGAGCGCAATTCTAGATTCTACCATGCTGTTGTGAAATCCCGTAGAAAGAATAAGAGAGTTAGATGCATCATTCTACCATCGGAGGACAGGGTGACTGACCCGCAGGAGATTGCGTCATGTGCTGCTGATTTCTATAGGAATGCTTACAGCGAGATGGTACCTCATGATGATGATGTTCTGGAGGATTTTCTAGCTAGTATTCCGGAGGCTGTGTCTATGGATGATAATATGTCTCTTACTGCTGTTCCTAGTGCGACCGAGGTGTTTGATACTATGAGCCAAATGGACAAGTTCTCTGCTCCTGGTCCTGATGGTTTTACTATTTCGTTTTATATGGCTGCATGGGAGTATATTAAAGATGATTTTATGAGACTCGCTGAAGCTTTCTTCCTTAGACAAAATTGCCACCGTAGTTTATTCTGTTGTCGTATTGTGCTTATTCCAAAGAAGGACGATCCGACGATCCTGGAGAAGGATTTCCGCCCGATTTCTGTAGAGAATGTGGCGCTGAGAATTCTTGCACGTGTTATTAGTAACAGGATGGTTTCTTTGATGCCGTCTTTGATTTCTGAGGAGCAGGCGGCGTTCATTAGAGGGAGGGAGATCACTCACCATGTCCGTTTGGTGAAGGAGCTGATGCATGACATTTACTATGGGGGTGAGAGGCCGAACATCATGATAAAGCTTGATATGTCCAAGGCGTATGATCGGATTAAATGGGATGTCCTGGAGCGGATTATGGCGAGGTTCGGTTTTGTCAAGGAGTTCATCGAGTTATGTCTCAGTTTCTTCTCTAATTCCTGGGCAACGGTTACGATTGGGGAAGAGTCCTCCGGTTTTTTTCCTTTGCTTAGGGGGCTGAAACAAGGTAATGCCATCTCTCCCTTTCTGTTCATTCTGTTTGAAGAAATCTTATGCAAAAGGATTGCGCTTATGGGGGACTTGAGGAGAGTGGCGAGGTTTCGTACTAGGGGAAATGGGATCCCTCCTCTTTTTCTGAGTTATGCTGATGATATTATGATCTGTGTGAATGCTACTCCTAACACGATGGATGAGATTCAGGTGCTTCTTTCTATGTATGAGAATGCGTCGGCTCAGAGGATTAACAGGTTGAAGTCTTCTTGTGTGGTGGGCAGCAAAGACCTGGTTACTAAGATGGGTATTGGCGCAGCTGTTCAGATGGATAATGTGGTTGATCATTTTGTATACTTGGGAGTGCCGATTAGAGCTAGAAGGAATCTGATTTCTGAATTTGATTATCTTATTCAGAAGGTATCTCATAAGATTGCTTCATGGAAGTCCAGGCTTTTATCTTTTGCAGGCAGGAAGCTTTTGATTGCACATGTGTTATCGTCTACTATGGTGTATACGACGACTTCTATTGGTATTCCTGATGGTATTGCTTCTCGTCTTGATGCCATGTTCTCTAAATTCCTTTGGGCGGACCGTGCAAACGTCCATAGGAAGGCTTGGGTCAGCTGGGACAGAGTGGCGGTTTCTATGAAACAAGGTGGTCTTGGGTTGTCTACTACTCGCAGCATCAACAACGCTTTTGTGGCCAAGGCGTGTTGGGAGATGATTGTTGGAGACACTGTTTGGGCCAAGTTCTGCAGCGCCAAGTATGCAAATAGAGCGCCTGGTCATTCAGCTTTATATCCCCATCATCTGAAGTATAGGTCGACTGCGTCTCCTTACTGGAAGAAAGTTTGGAACATGTTCCCGAGCATATATCCTCACTGCCGCTGGATTGTTGGAAAGGGTGATTTTCCGTTTTGGGACTTCTTGTGGTGTGATGAGAGGTTGTTTGGTCACGCAAGGTTTAACAGTGACCGCAACCAACCTTTTTTGGTGCGTGATTTCTGGATTAATGGTAGTGGTTGGGATTGGCCATCCTTACAGCAGGTCCTCGACGAGCATAGAGTGGAGCTTATTAGGAAGGCGGGTCAACAGGTATCAGACACGGATGATTATCCCATTTGGATACCGGAATTGAGAGGACAGTTCTCCGTTCGCTCTGTTAAGACGATTTTGGGGAGTTCAAGTTATGATGGACCGCATGGGCTGCACAAGATTTGGCACGTCAATTCACCTAAGGCGTGTGCTTTCATTTGGAAGATGATGAAGAATGTTGTTCCTACTGATGAGAACGTGGCCAGTTGTTGAATTGCTCTTGCGTCACGGTGTGATTGTTGTGATGAGCCAAGTGTGGAAGACGTTGATCATCTTATGTTTCATAGTCAGATTGCCGCGTCTTTCTGGACCAGGTTCACTGAGATTACGGATTATCCTCCTCCCACGGATCGGATGTCTCTGATTGATGCTTGTTCTTTTGGTAGTTTTGGCGATCTGCAGCTGTGGCTTGTGGCGTGCATGGCCACCATTATTCCTTATTGTATTTGGCGGATGAGGTGTGCGGCTAGATATGATAATAGGAAGATTATCTGGAACAGGGAGGTGGATTGGTTGATTTACCAGATTAACGCCTTGTTGAAGAAGAAAAGATTCAACCGCATAGATGATTATTCTTTTCATAACAGGATTAAGGCCTATGGGGTGGAGGATCCTACGTACAGGTTGAAGGAGATTAGTCTGGTGAGGTGGATGAATCCTGACATTTATAATATGAAGTT
Organism: Alisma plantago-aquatica; assembly: GCA_963693085.1. Classification (NCBI taxonomy): domain Eukaryota; kingdom Viridiplantae; phylum Streptophyta; class Magnoliopsida; order Alismatales; family Alismataceae; genus Alisma; species Alisma plantago-aquatica. The sequence continues at coordinate 1,954,923,268 of OY856409.1, forward strand.
GAACATTGCGGTTGGGCAGAACCGTGATATCTATGGACGTAATAGATGGTGGATGGCTGGGATTGTTAGGAACCATCATGATGCTGTTTGTCAGATTTCTAGAGCTTGGTTGACGGCTGATTGTTACCAGATGGCGCTTGTTCAGGCGTGCGCTGTGGGTGTTAAGCTTGCGGAAGATCAGTTTTCACATGTTTCTAGTGTGGAGATTGATGATCGTTCGGTCTATGGTATGTTGTGGGGAGATGATGTTGCACTGTGGAAGATCGTAAATTTGGTCAAAGAGGTGAAGGAGATTATTGCGGAGAGGGACATCACTGGATCGTTAGTGCATAAAGTTATCAATTCGATCCCGAAGGAGATAGGGAGATGGGGTATGCATTTGACTGAGCCGCTTGTTGTTTCTGACATGAGGGTTGTTCCTAGCAGGATTAGGGGCATGGTGCTTCTTGAGAAACACAAGACGCCTTATGTCGTGTTGCGGAGAGAGAGATAAGAGGGGTTTTGGGTCGGTGTGTGCGGTCATTTTATGTTGTGTGATGTGTGTTGGTATGATGTATGGGGTTTTACCTGCGTTTTCAGCAAGAGATGTATGTTTGCTTTTGATTGTGCCCACACGAGGGGAGTGGGGTGAATAGATGGTCCCCTGGCTTATAAAAAAAAAGAATTTTCACTCAATTTGGAGAATATTTGATTAAAGGGTAAAATTAGGAAATAGAAAGTGTGTAGAACCTTCAATATATTAAATAAATGAACAAATAATCCCAACATGTAAAATTAATGGCAAATTCGTATCCAAGACACTTAATGTGACTTGTGGGTGAAGTTTCATCATATTTGGAGAATCTTATCACCATTAATGAAGGAGGAAAGAGAAAATAAGTTTTGATTTGTTTAACACATTAAAAGTTCCCAAAAGGCAAGACTAATTGCATATTTGGATTCCTCATATCAAAATTAGGCTTAATGTCAGTTTTCATTTAATTTGGAACATATTTGTCCCTTCAAATGAGGAGAAAAAAAGGAAATTAATGTATAAATACACTATATACTAGTATGATTGGGAATTTAATCAATTTGTCACACATTGACCCTTTAACAGCACAATTTTGATCGTTGGATCCACGATCCAATGGCTCGCACGTCATCCCCTAGCTTGCATCGATTTGGAAACATGAGCTTTTTGGCAAGGTTTTAATTCGATGATTTCTCGATCGATTCTGAATCAAATTCCATGAAATCCTTTCCAAAAGAGACTGGAAACAAATTTGCATTGACGGACCCCCTATTTGCCAAGTTTGTTAAGAAATTGGAAAATGCCCAATTCTTGTTCTCAAAGGTTTTTGGGCAACTACCTACTCGCCTTCCTACACAACCTTACCTATATATACCCCTACCTGAGGCATGCTGGGTTCCCTTGCAACTCGTCTATCCTCTCAATTTCCCTCGTGCTTACGTGGTTGATCACTGGTAGTCAATTTTTGCTCTAGGGTTTGCGGCGCTCACCCCTCTCTCTACACACCATCTCCGTGCAAATCAAAGGTACGTGCGAGTTTGTCTTCTCTCGAGCTTTCTTTTGGTAGGCTAATCTTTGAGTTTGGTCGAGAAATATGAAAACACCCAAAATCCAAGATTGCCCCTCAGCGGCCATGGCGCGAGCAGCTGGGGAAGATGCCCCATGGTGCTAAGTCATGGGCCTGGCTGCCCTCTCTTCCTCTCTTTGCGATCGATTTGCCTACGTAGCATCTTCTGATTGGTTGGTTTTCATAAAATCATAACTAATTATTTCTATGTTCAAAATCAAAAATAAAATATGTTTTGAACTTGGAAAAATCTCATCTTTCTAATAAAAATAGTTCTAAAGGATGGTTTTGAGTTTTGTCAAAAGTGATTTTTAGAGAATAAAACAAAAGATAAAAAATCACCAAAATACACCTAAATATGTATAAATACAAAATATACAACATTATATGTTTACTTAATTAGAAAATTTTAACTAAGATAATGATGATAGTTTCAGGGTCAAAATGAGGTTTTGTTCGAAAAGTCCAAAAGTTAGGGTTTCCTTGCCTTTACTCACGAGTAAACCCTAATTCATGTTTAAACATTGAAAATAGGAAAATAAGATTTGGGATCGATTAAAGTAGTAAAGAAGAAGTAATTGGATCTATTAAGAAAAGGTATGTGCTTTCCTTACACCTAAGTTGGAAAGATTTGAGAGTTAACCTAGTTTCCCTAATGAAGCTTCTATGAAACCCTAATTTTCCTTTTTGACAATTCCTTAGCTATAATTGCCTCAAAATCAGTTTTAAAGTTTATTTCTTAGGTCTTGTACCCCACTTCCATGTTTACTTTTACTTGATTCTTATACTTGCCATGTTTCTTAGCATGTTGATTTTATTAGACTATTAAACTAGTGCAGTGGTACTTTTGTACAACCACCCATAGATAGGGCATGTGTAAACTCACCCGGGGAATGTGTTACTCTCCTCAATATAGAATTATTGTAGGTGATTGGAATGTGTTACTCTCCTTCACCTATTGGTTGAGGTTAGGTAGGTGCCTCAACCCTGTATAGTTTAGGTAGCCAATATTATTCATGCATGCAATCTTTTTACTATTTTTATTATGGCAAGCATCTATTTAGTTATGCCTCATTCTTTTGACTATCTTCATCTTATAATGAAATCTTAGCCTTTATTTCCATATAGGTTTTCTTATCTTTTGTCCTTGTTCATTTTCTCTAACACATACCTTGTTTTTCTTTCCCTTTTTGCTAGGTGCTTTCCCAACCACCCAGGGATAGATCAAGGTGTTGAACAAGCCAAGAGTAGCAAGTTCATGAGTAGTAGATTCAAGTTTTGCTATCAAGGATAACTAGGTTGCTTATTGCTAGATCCTATAGTTTCTTTCTGTTCTTTTCCTTTTCAAAGAAACTCATGTAGTGAACAAGAGTTCAAAAAGCAATGTAATAACTTAGTTTCTTTCCGCTGCTATTGACATTACATATGTATCTGGATCATGCTTATTTACTTGGAATATTATACATGCATTCCACATGGTCTATTTTTCTTGGAAAAGTACATGTTTTGTATTTCCTTTAAATTTTAGTAAGGAGGTGATCTCGCCTCTTTACAACATGGTATCAGAGCCTGTTGGACCACTACTAGGGCATAAGTTGAAAGCAAGGGTGTCTAGAATGGATCAGTGTCTGGGGCTGGCAATATATTCATCCACGCCACTAGCTTGGTTTACGGAGACTCCCAGATCCATATGATACTGGCCTGGTCTGTGCTAATACTGACTTCCTAAAATAGTATGCTCAAGGGAAATAGCAGCCTTAGCTATCCTTGTTACCAACTCTTGTTATCTTATGTCATGCCCTTATCTTTTAGGAAGGGAGATTTTTTTGGAAACATGAACGACTCTTCTTCTAAAGCCACCTCTGACAACACCAACAACCGGGACACTCCAATGACTCCCTCCAACATTGGGACAGTCCCTACCCATGTTGGCACCCCTCTTCTAACCCTTGAGAAAGAGCTGACCATGTTGTGCCAACTACTCTCGGCTACCTTGGTGGGATAACTTTCCAATGCTGCAACTGCTACAGCCAAGCTGAAGGAGTTCACCCTTACAGACTTCATCAAGATGCAACCACCGTACTTCAACCGTGAGAGTAAGCTAAAGATGGTGGATAAAGTTGATGATTGGGTCTTGAATCTAGAGTGTACCTTTGAGGGCATGGTGTGTCCTCCTCACCAGAAGGTTCACTTTTAAACGTATGTGCTGGATGGGTCGGTACGAGTGTGGTGGACGGGTACGTCTCGTACCCGTTATACTTTTAGCATGTCTTGGGAAGAGTTCCTCAAGCTCTTCCGCAAGAAGTATATCTATCTTGCATGTCTGAAGAGGAAGAAAGCAAAATTTTACAGTCTACATCAAGGAAGCTTGAGCATCTCTGAGTACGTGCAACATTTTCTTCTCCTGGAGCACTACGCGGTGGACCTAGGAGTTGAAAGGAGATAAACCCTATTTCTTAAGGGTTTAAGCTACAACGTAGGATACAACCTTGTTTCCCAGTTGTCATTGACCTTTCAAAAAATGGTGGACAAGGCTTTGGTGATCGAGTATTACCCTGGGTTCCAGTCTTCCGGGCACAATAACAACAATAACAAGAGGAAGAATGCTAGTGGAAACCAAGGATGTGACAAGTGCAATCGTTGCTCGCGTTCTCACCCACCGGGAAGGTGCCCTGTTGGTAATGGTCAACCCCGTAGAGATGATCGACCTGCACCTATCTGCCATGAGTGTAGTCAAGATGGACACATTCGACCCAACTTCCCTAAGTGTGGGCGAGGACCAGATCCAGTTCAACAACCTGCTCAACAGCCACAACAGTGACAAAATCTGCCTCTGAGAAACAACAATCAGAACCGACAAGGCCGACAATCACATGTCGAAAGGCAAAATGGAAGGGTGTTTGCCCTTAATGCTAAGGAAGCTGAAGAAGATAATGAAGTCATCAAAGGTACCTTACATATTAATATGCATCAAGTTAAAGCTCTCTTCGATTTCAGTTCATCAAATACGTTCATATCATCAGATTTTACTGCCATGTTAGAGATAGAATCATAATATATGGATCATGTTTTAGATTTTAAACCCCATAGTGGTAGGATATGCTCTTCTTATCTTTAACGCCCGATCATGGACCTATGCATCTCTGGTAGAGTGTTTTCCTCAGATTTCATCTTGTTTGACACACTAGTACATAACTGGCCTTTAGTGTCGGTTATTTAAGACCTTTAGTGTCCGTTTTTAAGCGACACCTATGTGGGCGCCGCTAAAAGCCCAACCGTTACGCGTCGGTTCTCAAATCGATGCCACAACCCTTCGCACGCCACCGAAAATGCGCTGAAAATACGCCAACAGGGGGTATAGGCGTCAGTTATTAGCTTAGAAACTGACGCCATATACCTTCACGCCACATAAAGGGCACCATATGGGGCACTATCGGCGTCGATTTATTAGTGATAACCGACGCCATATCACCCGTTGCCACGGCCATGCTGACCAGCACGTCCGTGGTGTCTAGCCTCATTAGGGAAATCGACGTCGGTTACTAGTAGGGAAACTGACACTGTAACCATATGTCGTCGGTTTTATACAAATATCCGACGCCTATTTTATGACTGGTCCGCTGCCACGACTGTGATGGCTAGCACGCCCATGCTGTCTGGCCTCATTAGGGAAATCGACGTCGGTTACTAGTATGGCAACCGACACTGTAAACATATGTCGTCGGTTTTATACAAATAACCAACGCCTATTTTATATTTTTTTCTGTCAGTCTGCAGACTTGTTGTGGCTGGTCGCAAGATGAGAAACCTGCTGTTCAGTTATGAACTACAGGTTTTACGACATCCATTGATATTAGCCAACAACATGCCACAAACCTGCAAAATTAACATAATGGACAATATTATATATGTGTGATTCACACTCATGTATAAGAACATTTAATTCATATTATTTTTTCATCACACACATGTAGAAATCAGTAGCAACCTGCAGTTCCATTTATTTCATCACTTTCACATTCAGACACATGTAGAAATATTCATGTATTGATGATTTTCACACACATATGACAATTCATAAAAATTCATTCACATTCACACAAAATTAATTATGAGAACAAAGTTATTCTTTATTCATCATTGTCATCATTGTCAGCAAAATCATATTGAAAAATTCCCACTCTTTGCAGGGCTTTTGCCCAATCTTCTCTTACAACATCTAATTCATCTCTCGTATAGGGAGCATGTACATCGAAACACTTTGCACTTGTGTTGAAGTCCTCAGTTTTAAGGACCTACAAAGAGAATGACGTACATACATAATTATAATAATATATAATAAGATTCATATATTTCATATTATATAACGAGACTATGTATAATACCTGTTGTATGTTATCGATTTCCAATACGGAATACAAAGAGAATGACGTACATACATAATTATAATAATATATAATAAGATTCATATATTTCATATTATCTAACGAGACTATGTATAATACATGTTGTATGTTATCAATTTCCAATACGACATGTTTGATGATTAGGTCCATAAATTGCATCACATAGTAGACACATGCCCATTCGCTGTCTTGTATAGCACACTATAAATTGAAACATACAAAATATTCAAAAATACAAATAAGCACAGTTCACATAAATAATATATACATTGGAGTCAGGAAATTACTTTCACATTCTCCCAAATGAGTGTCAGATTTATTTTCCTGTCTACTCGACATTGAATGGAGCTATTATCATCGTCTTATTATTTTTACTAAAATATTCAAAAGCATCACAACAGTATGAAGTAACTGAAGAAGGGTTTGTATCTACAAGACTAATCAAAGATGGAACCAAAAATCCCACATGGGAAAACCCAAAATCTGTACAAGAATGTTATATGTATATATACACAAACATATGATCATCTTGAATAGACTAGCTATTATATATGCCATAAAAATACTTACAGAGGACGTGCTAGGTTGTGGGTCTGTAGGATTACTCCCAACCTCTACAGTACGAGTAGTAGGAGAAGAGAGGTTCGCCACAGGTACTGTCTAAGTGGCAGTCTGAGACGCCTGCCACTTATTAAATGCTTCTTGGAGTCTTTTATCAACTACTTCCTTGACTCTCCTATCAATTAAGGAATCTACCTATACATGGATAAAAGAAATGCTAGTTTCTGATTATTGAATTCCCTTTCGCAATAACATTCTAAAATAAGAATAAGTTACCTCAACTTGTGAAAGTCCCGCTTTTGGGACATGTTTGCGCTGGGATGGCCCAAAGAACGCTTTGATGCCCACGCCAGCGCCTACACCCCTTACACGTCCAGGATGCTCTGGGTTACCCAGAGCAACTATCAGTTCATCCCATGTGCCCTGAGGGATGAACTTGCCTTCCTTCCTCTGCTCGTACAACTCCCGCTAAGCACCATCAACAAAAATTCGTAAGTAAACATAACAATAATCAATATCGATAGATTGCTCTAAGAGTTTGATTTTTACCATTTTTGCAGTCACCTCAGTGGTTGCGGGCTTCAGTATGTCTCCCTTCTTATTTTTCCTCCCAGCTATCAACATAACATGATGAGGTAGAGGTGCGGGAGCAGCAGTAGAGGACTCTGCAGTCTCCTGAGTAGCAGTAGGCTGAGTAGACTTAGCCTGTAGTCTTTGGCGAACGCCTGCATATCCTCTTGGACCCATTGTGTGGTCGTGCACATTCAGTGCATGCCTTGCTCATTGAGCATCGCTGATAGCCTAGTTAGTTAGCACATTGATTTGGTTAGTAACACTAAAGGTTAATCTTGAATAGGTGAATACATAAAAACATATATTAATTAAATTGGGAGTGGCTCTTAATACCTTGAATTCATCTATTTTTCTTTGGGTAACAAAATCCTCCCATTCTTTGGGGTCCAAGTAGTTCCATTGTTGTGCGGCTTCCTTCTTCCTATATTTATTTTTCAAAGAGAATACAAACAACAATTATTAGTGTAGAGTTAGTGAAATACTGATCAATGTCTAGAATTGGAATCAATCAAGAACCTATTCTCAGCATCGCGTATGTAATCTCGGGAGAGATTGGTCCTATAGTTCCTTAGGACCCTCCCACAACATTGCATCACACATTTACAATGCAGCTTTTCATCCAGATCAAATATGCTCTGCAAATTAAATAGAATTGCTATTAACTAGTATCCTAAAAATTAGTAATCTACACAAATAGAATTACAAATAATAATAACTCACGCATAGTTCCTTCCATATGTGGTCTTTCTTCCCCTTAGGAACTTTATGCCATGATTCTAGGATAGGACTGCAATGGCTGCGAGTAAGAACCCCAAGATATGAAACAAATGAGTTGCGGTTCACTCCATATGGATTTCCTGCCTGATCGAAATCCACAGCCAATTTGGGTCCATTACCCCTTTGTTGTATTAACTTGTTCATCATTGTGATGCCCCTCACTTTCTCAATTTTCTTTTGCTGCTCATCAAGTGCTGTAATTTCTTCAGGGGGTACATCACCAACCTAAAATTTGATAAAAAACACACTTACATAATATAATTATAAATGAACATATAGATAGAAACCTCAGGGATATATTCTTAAAACTTACATTGTCAGGTGGTGCAAGCACGTCCTCACCCTCACGGTGATCATCAGCACGGTCCTCATCCATCTGAAAGTTCACATTCAAATTATAAATTTCACATTGTAAAGTAACACTAATTGTAAAGTTCACATTGTAAAGTACACATTCACATTGTAAAGTAATTCACATTGTAAAGTTCACATTCATATTGTAAAGTTCACATTCACATTGTAAAGTAATTCGCATTGTAAAGTACACATTCACATTGTAAAGTTCACATTTAGAAAAATAAAACATAATGAAAATATAAACATCCATGCCTCTAATATTGTGATCTTTTATCAATTAACAATCCTTCATTATGATCCCCGCGAACATACAAGTCATTGTGATCCCCAACTTCAATGTTTGGTGGTGTTGGCAACCCAACCGAGAATGGACTGGAGTCATCATACTTATCATAGTACTCTTCTTCATCTATAGGATCTTCAATGAACTGTATTTTAACATGAAGAACAACCGACCATTTGTCATTTGCAGGATCATCGATATAAAATATTGTTTCGCCTGTGATGCCAATATGAATGGTTCACCCTTCTCGCCAATCTTTTCAAAGTTCACTAACGTGAAACCCAATTCATCCACTATAACTCCTTTGTTGTTGTCAACCCAATTACATTTAAAGAGAAGAATTCTGAAATCTACATAGTCAAACTCCCATATGTCTTCAATGACACCGTAATATGACATTTTAGCTTCACGTGGACTTTTATCCTTTGCACTTGCAAAAAACAATGAAGACGCTTGAAGGATGACCCCACTATTTTGGACGACACTCTTATCATCTTGACGCTTTGTGTAATATGAGAAACCATTTATGTCAAACCCTTCATAAGACATAACATTCAATTTTGGTTTAAAGGCGAGGCATTTGATGGTTTTAGTAAGATTATCTAGTGTTTGAGATAGTTGATGTAAGACTTTATCTTCAAACCACTTAATAAATGTCTTGTTATGCTCTCTAGCAAGCCACATTGTATTGGCTCGAGGATATTGTCTCTTGATGAAATTGGTATGTTCCTCGATATAAACACTCACTTCGTCCATGTTGTGTATCTTCTTGGCCTCCATTCCCATTGGGCACAACAATTTCTTTAACCGGTATGTTGAGATCGGCAGCTCATTTCCTTCAGGAAGAATTTCTTTCAATAAAGACAACAATGATGTGAAGCTTTTGTCGCTCCATCGATTGTTAGCTTTCAGTTTATACAATCTCAACACAGTGCTAAGCTTCATAAACTTACAACCCGTGTATACCAGTATCTTAGCATCATGCACAATGTTTCTAAACATGGGAGGTGGATCAGTTTTGGTGTGCTCTACCCCACAACTATCCAGCATCGCATCAACAATGTCTACTGGAACTGATTCGTTCACATCTACATCATCGAAGGCAATTTCTTCTTCCACACAAGCACTGCTATCGACAACCACTGGTTTTGGGTTTGAAATCTCTCCATGCCAATGTCATTCTGTATAGCCTTGTACAATCCCGTTGCACATGACATAACTTTTGATTTCGTCACCAGTACTGACTTTCAAGTTGTTACTGCAATGCCTACATGGACAGTAGAACCTATCTCCAGGTTGTTTCCTATGTTCCTCGAAAAATCTAATAAACTGATCAAGATCAGAAATAAACTCTGGGGTGCAGCGATTGCGAATGGACATCCATGATCTATCCATTCTATGATCAAAGAGAAAATATGTATATATTACAATAAGATTAGAGTCTAGGGTAAACAGATTAGAGTTTATGGTTAAAACTTTAGGGTTTATACATGTGATGTCATTCTTATATATAATAAATGTGTATCACCTATCCCATTCTTGAACACCTAATCTCACTAGTAAGTGTATAATGTGTATTGGGTTTTCAAGAAAATTTCGGCAGTATTTCCCCACTATTCTCCAAGTACATATGTACTTAGAGAACAAACGGGGAAATGCTACCAGAATTTTCTTGAAAACCAAATACACATTATACACTTACATCCTAAGTGAGATTAGGTATTCAAGAACAGTCCCAAACTAGGGACTATCCAAGATTTACTCCTAATGAGTAAATCTTGGACGAGTTTCTAGGCCAACATAATATAACACCAGTCCCTTGTTCACAACCTCATTCAACACACAATTTTCTTATAAAAACACTTATGGACAGCCATAACAACATATCAATGCTTCCTAAATTAATCAATGTATTATTTTATAACACAAATCATGGTGGGTATAACATAGAAAAAAACTCAACATGTCACAATAGAAACATGTCCTTAACCTGATATATAGATATTTGTAGCAAAACTCGTGGTAGCTATACCATAGAAAATTAAGTAGCATGTGTTGGCTAAATGGACATCTGTAAATCCCTTTGTTTTGATAATGACAAACATTTCATTCTTGTTAATCTAACGTGCTACTTGATTGTTGCAGGAATAAGGTGGATGACAAAGCAATTAGGGAAATCCATATGCTTACATATTTATATTTTCATGAAATGTAATCACTTTGTAAAAACTTGTACAAATATATAATGTACAAGTACTTAGATTTCATGTAAATCAAGCGTTAGATTCTCCCTAGCTAAACATCATATTTAGATAAGTCATCCCCTTCAATAGTGTCACATATGCACACTCATACACATACTTAGTGCTTTAATTGAAAAATTGAAACAGGGTCAATCTCGGTCGACTAACTCCTCGACCGAGACACTCTCGGTCGACAATCTTCTCGACCGAGAAAGATCCAAAGTAGCCGTTAGACACAGCTGACAAGGTGGTTGGCAGTTGGAGATAAACGTTGCATACACTTGATCCAGAGAGCCTGTCGGTCGATAAAAGTTCGACCGAGTAGGTGTCTCGGTCGACCATTTCTCGACCGAGATGGACTCTGACAGCAACTGCAGAATTAATTAATTAGCCGTTGCTAAAGTAACAAACTTGTACCTAATGGCTAGTTAAGCACTTAGAAACCCCTAGAAGGTGTCTAGAACGTCCTTAAGCACTTGTAGAACATTCCTATAAATAGGACATGCCTTAGGACACCTAAACTCACTTGTTACACTTGAGAAATCTTTGAGCATACTTTGAGCAACCTGTTTGTGAGCAAATTGAGCATAGTGACAATTGGCTACTTCTTTTCTTAGCTCAAATTTCGTGTCCTATAGGCTAGCATCTCCTATCCACTGCAATTACATTTCCATACACTTTGGTTAGGAGATCTACACACTTGATCTAGGCAAATCAAGCCTTGTGCTACAAAAGGATAAGTTGTAATTTCTATTTTCTTTCTTGTTCTCTATTGTTGTTTGTACTCTCCTTGCTACTCCTAGGTTGGAGGCTGCGGGTTGGAGAGGTTGAAGATCTTCTTGGTGAAGAAGGGGACCTTGAGCTACTTCAAGAAGGCTGGTGCAACGGGAGGTTACTTCTAGAGAGGAAGGCTACTTCAAGGGGGAGCTTGGAGTTTCTTCAAGAAGGCTACCTCAAGTTGGTGCATCTACTTCAAGTGAAGGCTGTTCAAGGGGTGTAAAGAAAGTATTGTATTTTGTGTAAATCCTTGTGAAGGTAATAAAATTAATACTTTCAAAATCCCAGTTGGGTAAGCAACCGGGTAGTGGACTGACAACTTTAGTATTTGCTAAAGTTGGAACCACTCTAAACACATGTCTCCTTCTTCCATTCTTCATTTGTGGTTGTTTGAGTTAAATAATTGTTAAAATATTTAAAAACTCTATTCACCCCCCTCTAGTTAATTTCAATTGGTATCAGAGCAGGCTTCAAGGAGCTCTAATCGAGTCTTGAAGTATGAAGGGTGGTGGTGTCTACAACCGCAAACAAAAGAAAAGTATGGGGCAACCTTCAACAAGTTGCAGTTGGTGCTTAGGAACAAGCCATGCAACACTTGGTTGCCCGTGGATGTCAAAGAAGGAAGATACACATAAATAATGTCTTATTGCTACAATAAGTGAAGAAGAAGAAGAGGTAAGTCTTTTTTATTTATCTAAAGAAGAGCTAGTTGCTTCTCTTGAAGAGACACACAATAAATACATTGAGTGCAAAAAGAAATTAAAGAAGTCCAATAAAGCAAATGATGAATTACATACTAAGCTTCTTGCTCTTACATCTAAAAATGAAGATCTCAAAAAGGTTATTGAAGATCATGATATTAAGCTAAAATCTGTAGAAGCAAATTGTAATCTCCTTTCTCTAGAAAAGATTAATTTGCAGACTCAAGTGAATGATCTTCAAAAACAACATGTTTTGTGCTTACATCTAGATTATGATACTATCGTAAAAGAAAGAGATTCATTATCATCTAATCTAGATCAAGCAAAGCTAGATATCAAGAAGAGAATGGATGAGATTGCTAAGTTACAACAAAAGGTTAGTAGTCTAAATAATGATGGCATTCTTGATCAAATCTTAAATGATCCTTACCATCAAATTGGAAGGAGAGGACTAGGTTACAAGCCTAAAGGAAAATCATATCATAAACCTAGTTGGAAAAAGACACAAGCACATCAATCTATGTATGTACCTAAAGGCACAGATACAAATATACCCAAGAACAACCTAGACCAAAATCATAGAAAAAGATATGAGGTTGATTCTATATGTTGTCATTACTGTTTGCGCCTTGATCACTATTCTTTTTCATGTCCTTATAAGAAAAAGGATGTTGAGTTAGTTTGGGTTCCAAAACCTCCAAACTAAATAAATGAAATTAAGTTGAGATATGACCAAACACCTAAGTTGTATATTTCTATGTCTATCTCAACTCAACATAATGAGATATCAAATTAATTCCAGTATCTAAACATCTAACTTGCATAATTGTGTTTTACTTGGAAACAATTAACAGTAAACATTTCAGAAATCTTGTCGGTCGAGAAACTGTCGACCGAGAGAACCTTTGGTCGAGAAATTGTCGACCGAGCAGGTCACTGATTTTCAGTCTGAAATAAATCTGCTGAATATATTTTAGATTGGTCAAATTATTATCTACTTGTCACATGCAAAACAAAGTATACATTCTGAGAATCATCTTTGAAAACTTATCAATTTGCTTTATTCCCGAAATGACTTAAAACTGAAAATTTATGAATCATATTAATTTAAGTGAAATTACAGCTCTTTGATTCATTGACACAGAAATCATATATTGAATCTCATGATTGTTACTGTTTTATCATTACATCATGGATATATTGTCATTATTCAATCTTCTCTAGATAACGTTGATGCTTGATTGATGATACATAGGCAAGCAAAATGATTTGTTGGTAATATGTTGTTTTTAATGCTTGCAACACATAAGATAAATATCTCTCTGTTGGTATCCTTTAATACCCGCAATATTAATCGTGCTTTCAGAATCTTATTAGGATACAAAAAGAAGTGAAATTTAATATTCATGAAAAATCAAGGACAAATGTTTTCATATTGAGTATTATTTAAAATACTTCAAATTGATATCAAATTAAATTACATGCAGACATTATACTTCATATATGAGTATTCAATTTGAAAATCTGCAAATTCGCCTCTTGGTTGAAATGAAATTTGACCAAGGGGCGCTATGGTCGTAGTCAAAGTCGACCTAAAATAAGTTTGACACAATAATTAATTGAATATCCTTATTCTATAAATCCTGGCATGCTCAACCCATATAATCCTTCTTACAACTACTACCAAACTCCACCTCCACCATCTACATATCTCACGCACACTCAGTTTTCATCAATGCAACTACAAGATATTGCTGCTCATTTCCGATTTGATCGTGTTCCTACCTTCTTGGAGGTGTATGCCTTAACCAAGACAGGTGCTCTGGAGTGGCAAACTTTGGTCCAATATTATGGAGTTGAGCCTTTTCTTGGGAAAGACCCTGATATTGATGTAATTCTTAAGTCTTTCCAGTGAGATTTGGAGTTGTATTAGTTGTAATGAAATCTTTGCATAATTGTAATAAAAGGGTTATCTCTACATAATTTGGTTATCTTTCCATGTTTGTAACAATTCCATGTTTGTAATGAAATTGGTTATCTTTACTTCTTATAATGGATATCTTTTTGGCATCATTCGAATATGGCTTATAAGACTATTATAGTAGAGCATACAAAATAAAAGGAGTAATACATAAAAATAAATAAAAAAGGATGCAATCCTTGCAAATACCTAAAATTTAAAGTTGTGGCTAAATTGACCATCTATTGTAAAAGCATTCATACCTTAATTTGGGATCTCTATCTAAGGGGGAGCATAGTATAAAATTAAGGGGGAGAAGTAATATCAAATATTCAACTTGGATATCTTTTTGAAATGACAAAGGGGGAGAAAAGAATATAAAACAAAATAAAAAATATAAATAAGTTTCATAAACATCTTGGCCAGCACTCACTTGCAAAACAAAAATGGCTACAAAAGGTAATCTCCAGGTATGAAACTCATATGTTTAATATATCCTTTCCTTATATTTTGGAAATGTTTGTCATCTTAAAAAAGGGGGAGATTGTTGGCTAAATGGACATATGTAAATCCCTTTGTTTTGATAATGACAAACATTTCATTCTTGTTAATCTAACGTGCTACTTGAGTGTTGCAGGAATAAGGTGGATGACAAAGCAATTAGGGAAATCCATATGCTTACATATTTTTATTTTCATGAAATGTAATCACTTTGTAAAAACTTGTACAAATATATAATGTACAAGTACTTCGATTTCATGTAAATCAAGCATTAGATTCTCCCTAGCTAAACACCATATTTAGATAAGTCATCCCCTTCAATAGTGTCACATATGCACACTCATACACATATTTAGTGCTTTAATTGAAAAATTGAAACAGGGTCAATCTCGGTCGACTAACTCCTCGACCGAGACACTCTCGGTCGAAAATCTTCTCGACCGCGAAAGACCCAAAGTAGCCGTTAGACACAGCTGACAAGGTGGTTGGCAGTTGGAGATAAACGTTGCATACACTTGATCCAGAGAGCCTGTCGGTCGACAAAAGTTCGACCGAGTAGGTGTCTCGGTCGACCATTTCTCGACCGAGATGGACTCTGACAGCAACTGTAGAATTAATTAATTAGCCGTTGCTAAAGCAAAAAACTTGTACCTAACGGCTAGTTAAGCACTTAGAAACCCCTAGAAGGTGTCTAGAACGTCCTTAAGCACTTGTAGAACATTCCTATAAATAGGACATGCCTTAGGACACCTAAACTCACTTGTTACACTTGAGAAATCTTTGATCATACTTTGAGCAACCTGTTTGTGAGCAAATTGAGCATAGTGACAATTGGCTACTTCTTTTCTTAGCTCAAATTTCATGTCCTATAGGCTAGCATCTCCTATCCACTGCAATTACATTTCCATACACTTTGGTTAGGAGATCTACACGCTTGATCTAGGCAAATCAAGCCTTGTGCTACAAAAGGATAAGTTGTAATTTCTATTTTCTTTCTTGTTCTCTATTGTTTTTTGTACTCTCCTTGCTACTCCTAGGTTGGAGGCTGCGGGTTGGAGAGGTTGAAGATCTTCTTGGTGAAGAAGGGGACCTTGAGCTACTTCAAGAAGGCTGGTGCAACGGGAGGTTACTTCTAGAGAGGAAGGCTACTTCAAGGGGGAGCTTGGAGTTTCTTCAAGAAGGCTACCTCAAGTTGGTGCATCTACTTCAAGTGAAGGTTGTTCAAGGGGTGTAAAGAAAGTATTGTATTTTGTGTAAATCCTTGTGAAGGTAATAAAATTAATACTTTCAAAATCCTGGTTGGGTAAGCAACTGGGTAGTGGACTGACAACTTTAGTATTTGCTAAAGTTGGAACCACTCTAAACACCTGTCTCCTTCTTCCATTCTTCATTTGTGGTTGTTTGAGTTAAATAATTGTTAAAATATTTAAAAACTCTATTCACCCCCCCTCTAGTTTTTTTCAGCATGCCCAATATATAACAAAAGCAACATTTTTCCAGATTGTTATAACAAAAGAAACATTAAGGTTATTCATAACAACATATGTAGTGGAGGAAACTCGTGGATGAGCGATGGTTTAAAATCTTGGTCTAATCTTTGTGCAGGTCTGGATGTGATTTGACTAAGGGACAAACTGATATGTTTCTAAGCTTGTGATTATTTAACTAATATTTAAGATAAAAGCTGGATTGATTGATTATTCTGTGATTAATAAAAGGGTTGAATTAAATATTAATTATTCTAAAGTTGTGATTAATAAAAGGGTTGAACTAAATTATCATATGAAAGTAACACAGGCCGGAATGAATTTCACCATCGCTACCTATCATTCAATGTCTTACTGCATCACATTAAGCATTAACATATATGTTGAGGTCGCGTTAATCCACTTTTGGTGTTAATTAGAAGACCCACGTGTAACATCATTTAGAAGACCCACATGTGAGTTAATTTTGACATTCAACATCAATGTATCTTTAACACGCATGTTTCAAGGGTTCAAAGCACATAATCAAATCAAATTAGGTAATAAATACAAATCAATAGATAAGTAATACAAATCAGTAGATAAAATGAAGATATGTAACCTACCTAGTAGGGGAAGCAGAAGCTAGCTCCGGTGACCTCAGGCTCAAGCTCCGATGGTGCAGCAGCTCCTCCGGCGACCTAAGGCTGGAGCTCCGACAGTGTGAGGAGCAGGGGGGCGGAGGCTTGATCAGGCGGCGGTGGCTAGACCACGGCCGTGCGGAAAGCGGGAGCAGGGCAGACGCAGGACCAGCGGCGGTAGAAGGAGAAGGAGAAGGAGAAGGAGCGGAGGTAGTAGAAGGAGAAGGAACGGCGGCGGTAGCAGGAAAAGGTGGTAGAAGGCGACGGCGGTAGGAGGCGGAGGCGGTAGCAGGAGCGGCGGCGGTGCACGCGACAACAGGGGACGACAGGAGCAGAATAAGCGGCGGCAGAATCGCAAATTGCCAGCCCTATTCTCGGTAATGAAATAGAGATGAGAGATTGGGGGAGAGTCTCGCGCGGGTGCTATTAAGTTAACATTAGGTGTCGGTTATTTAATAAAACCGACACATAAAACTAAAGGTGTCCTTTCTACAGAAAAACCGACACTTATTCTCAATGATAGTCGTCGGTTTTAACTAGAAAAAAAACCGACGTCTATTTAAATATGCCGATTAAAAAAATGTTCTTGATTAATGACCATACTTGTCAGTTTATATCAAAAACCGACGCTCAAAGGGTGTAAAACATTTCCCACGGACAGCGCGGGAAAACCCATAAGCGTCAGTCATTGTTGTAAAACTGACGACCAAAATGTGCCCAATTTCTATCTTGCGAATAACCTTTAGTCATCGGTTTATTAGTTACTAAACGACACCATATGTTAAATTTTGGAGGTAATTTTTTTCTCTGGAAATTTTGGATTTGGCGGTTACTTTTAGGCGTCAGTTTGTTATTAAGGAACCGACACTGAATAAAAGTGATACTCGTGTCTGGTCGCCCTTCACATATTGATGTCGGTTTATTTTATAAACCGACGGTATATTGTTTAGGTGTCAGTGTATTATTACTACCGACACCTTTAAAAGTGATGTTATAAGCCATTTCTGTAGTAGTGACATGACCACCTTTGATGTCATCCTGGGGATGGATTGGTTGAAGTGGTACAAAGCTATTTTGTTTTGTGAGGTATTGAAAGTCATTTTGTTACATCTTATTGTGGGAAGGATGTGTGTCAATGGTAGGAAGTGAGATGATCGGAAGTTTGTCATATCCTCCATAAAGGATGAAAAGCCAGTCTCGTAAGGGTGTAGATAATTCTTAGCTTCTATCATCCTTGATGCTACACCTGCTGCTTTGGATCACATAGATGTTGTGAAGGACTTCCCCAATGTTTTTCCTGAGGAGTTTCCTGGCTTGCCCCCAACCCGTGAGGTGGAGTTCTCCATAGAGCTCACACCAGGAGCTTCTCCCATCTCGAAGCCTCCTTACCGCTTGGCCCCTACAGAACTCGCCAAGCTTAGAAAGTAGCTTCAGGAGCTTCTCAACATGGGCTTTGTACGCCCTAGTGTTTCACCTTGGGGAGCCCCTATTTTGTTCGTAAAGAAGAAGGATGGTTCATTGTGTATATGCATGGATTATCATATGCTTAATCAAGTGATGATAAAGAATTGCTATCCTTTGCCTCGCATTGATGCTTTTTTTGACCAGCTGAAGTCAGCCACTATGTTTTCAAAGATGGATCTGTGAAGTGGCTACTACTAGATGCGCGTGAAGGATGAGGATGTTCCAAAGATAGTTTTCAGAACATGTTATGGGCATTACAAGTTCTTGGTCATGCCTTTCGGTTTGACTAATACCCCTGCTGCTTTCATGGACTTGATGAATCAAGTGTTTCATCCATACCTCAATCAGTTCATAGTGGTGTTCATCGATGATGTGTTGGTCTACTCTGAATATGAAGAAAAACATCATGAACATCTGCAGATTGTTCTGAACACTCTGAGAGAGAATCAACTATATGCTAAATTCTCAAAGTGTGAGTTCTGGATCAAGGAAGTGATGTTCTTAGGTTGTGTGATTTTTTCCGGACATATTGTTGTTGATCCTGCAAAGGTAGAAGCTGTGACCAAGTGGAAAGCTCCAAAGACCCCATATGAGATTCATAGTTTCCTCGGTTTAGCATGTTACTAGAAAAGGTTTATCAAGAGTTTTTTTTAGTTGGCTCTTCCTCTAACAAAGTTGATAAGAAAGGAAGTCAAGTATGCATGGACACCTGGATGTGAGGACAGTTTTCAGAAGGTAAAGAGTTGTTTGACTTCTGCTCCTATCCTTGCTCTACCTATTGAAGGCAAAGCCTACATTATCTTCATTGATGCTTCTAAGAAAGGATTAGGGTATGTCTTGATGCAAGATGATCGAGTTATTGCCTATGCTTCACGCTAGTTGAAACCTAATGAATAGAATTGGCCTACCCATGACTTAGAGCTAGCAGCTATTGTGCATGCTTTAAAAATCTAGCGACACTATCTGTATGGAGTGAAGTTAGAAGTTTTCTCAAATCACAAAATTTTGAGGTATCTGTTGACACCTAAGGATATAAACCTGAGGTAGCGTAGGTGGATGGAGTATCTCAAGGACTAAGATGTTACCATCACCTATCATCTCGATAAAGCCAATGCTTTGAGTCAGAAAAAGAATGTGGTATGTGCTGCCATGAACCTGGAGTTTGTTTTTAGTTGGCAACCACGACCTGATGATGATGAAGATGCTGAGAAGTTGTGTGTTCACATGGCTAGTTTGTTCATTACACCTTCTTAGATCTCGGATGTTGTTGTCGTACAACTTGAAAGTTCTAAGCTTCAAGAAATGAAAGCCTTAGTTGAGAAGCCACAATCTGACTTTTTAGTTGGAGTTGATGGAGATGTACATTTCTGACAAAGGTTGTGGATACCTAAAGTTGGGAACCTACGACATAAGGTTTTGAGTGAAGCCCATGGGTCTAAGTACACCATACACCCTGGTCCTACCAAAATGTACAAGACCTATAGTGAAGTTTTTGGTGGAAGAACATGAAGAAGGATAACGCTCTATTCGTCGCGAAGTGTTTGACTTGTCAACAAGTCAAAATCGAGCATCAACAACCTAGTGGTCTTTTGCACCCGCTTGAGATTCTGGAATGGAAATGGGAGAAGATTACTATGGACTATCGTCGATTTCCCTAAGACCAGGAATGGATTTGATGCTGTGTGGGTTGTGATTGATCGGCTTACTAAATCTCCCCACTTTTTGCCTTTCAAGTCCACTTACAAGGTTGATGAGATGGCTCAGTTGTACGTGGATTGGATCATTCTTCTGCATGGAGTTCCTAAAGTGATAGTGTTTGACCATGACCCAAAGTTCACCTCTCAATTGTGGAGTCAGATTCAGGCAGAGATAAGTACTGACTTGCATTTCAATACTTCCTATCATCCTAAAACCGATGGTCAATCCGAAAGAATAGTGAAAATTTTGGAAGATCTTCTTCGTGCCTATGCTATGGATGGGGGAGGTGTATGGGATAAGTTTCTTCCATTAGCAGTTTGATTATAATAATAACTACCAAACTAGTATTGGTATGCCACCTTATGAAACTTTGTATGGAAGACCCTGTCGTTCTTCGTTACATTGGGATGATGTGGGGGGAACGTGATCTAGTGAACTCTGACAATATACAGATGATGATAGAGAAGGTTCAGTTGATCAAGAAGTGAATGAAAGCTGCTTAAGATCGACAGAAGATGTATGTTGATAAGAAAAGGTCTGACGTGAGTTTCTTAGTGGGTGGCTATGCCTTCTTGAAGATCAAGCATATGCATTCTATTGCAAGATCTAAAGTTAAAGGCATGATTAGTCCCCATTATGTTAGACCATTTGATCTTAGATAGGGTTGGAGACTGTGCATACCATTTATCTCTTCCTCCTACCTATGACAAGATCCATAATGTGTTTCATGTCTTTGTGCTGAAAAAGTATGTGAAGGATCCTTCTCATGTACTCTCTATTTAGCCTATAAAGATTCAAGAGAATCTGACATATGAAGAGTTACATGTGGAGATTCTTGACTCTCGATTTAAGCAGTTGAAGAACAAGGAGATCGAGTTGGTGAAGGTTTTATGGCAGTATCATGGTTTGGAAGAAAGCACTTGGGAGCTTAGAGATGAGATGTTACATACTCACCCTTCCCTTTTTGTATGAGATTTTCGGGGACAAAATCCTTTTTAACGGGTGGAGTGTTGTAACAAACTGAAATTCATGTATAATATTAGTTTCAGCCTTTTTCTAAGCTTTTCCTTCCTTTATGTCCTTGATGTTGAATTAGTGGACATTATTAAGGTTTGGTGTACACTTGTTCCCAATATTTTACTTTGTAAGGAGTTAAGCACAAATATCTCAGTGAAAGTTTACTAATGGGTTTAATTTGCAAAATGACCACTTAAGAGAGATAAGGATAAAATAAAAATCGATCTAGAAGTTCCTATGGCTTTTGTGTGGGAAAAAGTAAGAAATCCTAAAAGTAAAGATAGTGTGACAATAAATGCATTTATTTCCCATTGAGTGAATATAAGGATACATTGCCTAAAAATTATAACAGTGGAACTTAGAGGATATCTCAATCCAAATTTGTTTCCTTTGAGTATAAGTTTTCTTGGGTGATAAGTTTTACAACTTTTGGAAAATGGGTAATTATAATTGTATTTATTGAAAAGGAAAATAGGAGATAACTTAAAAATACAAAATAAAATCTTTAATGACTCCAAAAGTAATAATGGATGCCAAATTTGTGTTCTAAACATTAAAATATACCTTTGGGTGAATTTTCACTCAATTTGGAGAATATTTGATTAAAGGGTGAAATTAGGAGAGAGAAAGTGTGTAGAACCTTCAATATATTAAATAAATGAACAAATAATCCTAGCATGTAAAATTAATGGCAAGTTCATATCCAAGACTTAATGTGACTTGTGGGTGAAGTTTCATCAAATTTGGAGAATTTTATCACCATTAATGAAGGAAGAAAGAGAAAATAAGTTTTGATTTATTTAACACATTAAAAGTTCCCAAAAGGAAAGATTAATTGCATATTCAGATTCCTCATATCAAAATTAGGTTTAGTTTCAATTTTCATTTAATTTGGAACATGTTTGTCCTTTCAAATGAGGAGAGAGATAGGAAATTTATGTACAAATACACTATACACTAGTATGATTGGGAATTTAATCAATTTTTCATGCGTTGACCCTTTGACCGCACAATTTTGACCATTGGGTCTGTGATCCAACGAATCGCGTGTAATCCCCTAGCTCACGTCGATCTGGAAATAGGAGCTTTTTGGAAAGGTTTTAATTCGATGATTTCTCGATCAATTCCAAATCAAATTCCACGAAATCCTTTCCAAAAGATTCTAGAAATAAATATGCATCGAACGACCCTCTATTTGCCAAGTTTTGTTAAGAAATTGGGAAATGCCCAATTCTTGTTCTCCAAGGTTTTCGGGCAACTACCTACTTGCCTCCCTACACAACCTTACCTATATATACCCCTACTTGAGGATTGTTGGGTTCCCTTGCAACTCATATATCCTCTCAATTCCCCTCGTGCTTGTGTGGTTGATCGTCGGTGGTCGATTTTTGCTCCAGGGTTTGCGACGCACACCCCTCTCTCTACACACCATCTTCGTGCAAATCAAAGGTACATGTGAGTTCGTCTTCTCTCGAGCTTTCTTTTAGTAGGCTAATCTTCGAGTTTGGTCGAGAAATGTGAAAATTCCCAAAATCCAAGCTTGCTCCTCGCTGGATATGGCACGAGCAGCCGGGGAAGATGCCCCATGGTGGTTTTACGAGTTTACCCCCTCGCTCTCTTTCTTTCTTTGTTTACGCGAGGGACATTTCTATCCTTTACTTCTTGTTTTCTCGACTTTGACCAATGCCTCTTGGGCATGGACTGCTGACTTGGTTGCCTCCCATTGGGCCAAGCCACAAGCCCTACTACCCTCTCTTCCTCTCTTTGCGACCGATTTACCTACATGGCATCTCCTAATTGGGTGGTTTTCATAAATCATAATTAATTATTCCTATGTGCAAAATTAAAATTAAATATGTTCTAAACTTAGAAAAATCTCATCTTTCCAATAAAAATAGTTCCAAAGGATGATTTTGAGTTTTGTCAAAAGTGATTTTTAGAAAATGAAATAAAAGATTAAAATCACCAAAAATACACCTAAATATGTATAACTCCAAAATATACAATATTATATGTTTTCTTAATAAAAAAACCTAACTAAGATAATGATGATAGTTTTAGGGTCAAAACAAGGTTTTGTTCAAAAATTCCAAAAGTTAGGGTTTCCTTGCCTTTACTCATGAGTAAACCATAATTCATGTTTGAACGTTGAAAATAGGAAAATAAGCTTTGGGATCGATTAAAGTAGTGAAGAAGAAATAATTGGATCTCTTAAGAAAATGTATGTGCTTTCCTTACACCTAAATTGGGAAGATTTGAGAGTAAACCTA
This sequence comes from Alisma plantago-aquatica, assembly GCA_963693085.1. NCBI lineage: Eukaryota > Viridiplantae > Streptophyta > Magnoliopsida > Alismatales > Alismataceae > Alisma > Alisma plantago-aquatica. The sequence continues at coordinate 1,954,946,543 of OY856409.1, forward strand.
GTTTCCCTAATGAGGCTTCTATGAAACCCTAATTTTCCTTTTTGACAAATCCTTTGCCATGTTTGCCTCAAAATTAGTTTCAAAGTTTATTTCTTGGGTCTTGTACCCCACTGCCATGTTTACTTTTACTTGATGCTTATACTTGCCATATTTCTTAGCATGTTGATTTTATTAGACTATTAAACTAGTGTAGTGGTACTTTTGTACCACCCATAGATAGGGCATGTGTAAACTCACCCTGGGAAACATGTTACTCTCCCTAATATAGAATGTTTGTAGGTGATTGGAATGTGTTACTCTCCCTCACCTATTGGTTGAGGTTAGGTAGGTGCCTCAACCCTACATAGTTTAGGTAGTCAATATTAATCATGCATGCAACTTTTTTACTATTTTTATTATGGCAAGCATCTATTTACTTATGCCTCATTCTTTTGACTATCTTCATCTTATGATTAAATCTTAGCCTTTATTTCAATGTAGTTTTTCTTATCTTTTGTCCTTGTTCATTTTCTATGACACATTAGCAGACTTCGATCAAGGAAATCGCTTCAAGCAATGGCTTTGGATCGACCTGACTTCTTAGAGAGGAAGTGAATGAATGAATGAAATCTGTTGAATGAAGATTATGGGTCAAGCAGCTAGCGGACCCCCTTAATTGAGAAAATAAAGCATGTCAGCACGCCCGCCACCCATGGATAGATCAAGGTGTTGAACAAGGCCAAGAGGACCAAGTTCAGGAGTAGTAGATTCAAGTTTTTCTATCAAGGATGACTAGGTTTCTTATTGCTAGATCCTATAGTTTCTTTCTATTCTTTTCCTTTTCGAAGAAACTCATGTAGTGAACAAGAGTTCAAAAAGCAATGTAATAACTTAGTTTCTTTCCACTGCTACTGACATTACATATGTATCTGGATCATGCTTATTTACTTGGAATATTATACATGCATTCCACATGGTATATTTTTCTTAGAAAAAGTGGATGTTTTGTATTTCCTTTAAATTTTAGTAAGGAGGTGATCTCGCCTCTTTACCAAGACCATGTTAAAAGGGAGAACCATGTGTTAAGTTCCTAAAATCCAAGATTAAAACCTCCAACATCACATAAACATTATGCTAACACCAAAGATCGGGTTGCAAATAAGAATTAACAACTCCTCCATCACTCAAAATCGGGCACATGAAATTAGGGTTTAGGAGAAAGAGTAATCCATGTAAGAATACTACACAATCATAAACCATATATCATGGAAATATCATCTAGCATCTTTAATTCACGTTTTATGTATGAAATTAATAACATACAAGCATGATTATATTGCAAATAATAGATGAAGGAAAGGTTATATAACCCGCCTTATATAGAGGATCAAGCTCTAAGACCATGATCTCTAAGAGAGAAGATGGAACTCCAACCAAGATCAACTTCGACCACAAGATTACCTCCAAAGAGAAGAACCTTTTGGTCAAAGGATGGCTCAAGAAAAGTGCGTATCAACCCTAGCTCGAACAAGAAGAAGAAAGAAGAGAGCTTCTTCTCACACAGATGCCATCGTGGTCAAACCACAGTTTTCGACCTTTGTGAGGAGAAGATCTTCAAGATAGCCACCGTGGTTGCACCATAGTCTCATGGCCAAGAAGAGGAGAGAGAGGTAGGGTTCAAGGGAAAATGAAATCAAGGGTTCAAAACCACTTACCAAAAGAGAAGATCGCCAAGAACCACCACCACCAAGGAGATGATCTAGCTCAATATCACCACATGCAAGGATGATCAACCACCAAAGTACCTAGATCATCCTTCTCAAGCCCCCACCAAGTTCCACGGTCAGTCACAAGCAAGAAGGAAGGAGAATAAAGAGCTAAAAGGATTGCTTGTACTGGAGGAGAAAGCTTATATACACATGGGGTAGGAGGCATGTAAGGTAATAAAGTGTCAAGATGTTAGGGCATCAAAAGGACACTTGTCCCTCCAAGGATCGGTCATGCATGTTAGCATGCAAGATAATAGGTAATACCAAAGTGGTGTAGCAACCACTTGGTCAAAAAACATATCATGATCAAAGAACATACATGTGTAGTGGTTGCAACACACATCAAACTTTGTATCAATCGCAACAGCCACAACAAAAGTAAGACAAAAGTGTTGTGGTCGCAACACTTCACTAAAACAAAACCCTAGCGATCAAACACATGCCCAAAGCACTTAGGTAAAAAAATTCAAAACATGTGGTAGCAGTTGAAGCACTCTCCAAACACACCATCAAGGTCTGTACATGGGTCGACACATCAAAAAGCACACATGGTCACTACCATGACACATGCAACTCATGCAAACCCTAATGTCACTTCAAATTGCCATCTCACCAAACAAGGCCCAAGAAAGGTGACCCATAGCATCATATTATCTCTCATGATATTAAAGCACAAGAGAAACTCACTACATGTGACAAATTGCAACATAAACCCTCAACATGGGTAATTTGCAACATGGTCCAAAATTAGCACATATAGCTCAAATATCAACCAAACAGGACCAAATTGAAAACATAACTATGTCACATGTTATTAAGGCATATCAAGAGATTAGATTTAAGGTTTAAGCATATCATTAAGCAAAGAAAACACAAATGAGTACTAAGCTAGGTTAGGGGCCTTACAACTTCCAAGACATTCATGTTTTCTTCTTCGAGCCATCGACCTTCGTGCACTTTGTGGAAGAGGGCATCTTCCTAAGAATCTCTACGGTGGTAGAATTGTAGGATCTCTCCTACGGTATGGTATCTTCATATTTCTCATTCTTGATATATTACCTCGGGTTTGGAGTTAAAATAAAAGAAGAAAAAATGTGTCTTTACTTGTTATAGTGGATTTTACCGTGGTTGGCCCTGTGATTTTTCCCTCACACATTATGAGAGTTTTTGTAAGGAGTGGGACCCATTAAGGGGACCACTCACTACTCTATAATTTTGAGAACACCATAGAAATTCCCCAAACACTTAGACATAACACATAGATAGAAGGGAAGCTAAATCACTCTCAAAATAATATGGCAAAATAGAGCATAAGGTAATAACAGCGGAAAAATAAGGTTTAATTATTACATGATCCAATTATTTCAAAGAACTTGTCCACATGGAAATAAAATAAACGTAAAGGAAACTAAGAATAAATGGAGCGGTTGTAGAGGGCAACCTAGGCATCTCAGAAACTTCCCCGAACTACTAGTGATCAGGTTCCTCGAACCCTGGGTCCTCAAGTACATGCTCCTCCTCTAAGGTCACCACAGGTTCCTCTGCACCTGGGTGGAAGGGAACATCACCCAGAACACAAGAAAACAAAGTATAGAGGTCAGCAAAGGGTGAGTATGTACATATAAAAAACACTTTGGGCATTATAATGTGTTATAAGTATAAAAGAGATGTTCCCATAAGAAAGGGGGCTATTTACAATTAGAGTTCAAGAGGAATGTAACAAAATAAATGAGGCATATTAAATTTCATATTACAAGCATGATAATAAAAGTGTGTTGCCATAACAATCATCCACATATTCATATTAAATAATAAACATTTGTATGCATAACAATGTAGACTAAATATACCTAAAATAGGGCCATAACACCATAGGATCATGGCCTAAAAGAAATAAGGGTGGAAACACACAACCCGGGCAGAAACGCACGCCCTATATAAGTATGATTGTACATAAGTACCACTACTCTAGATATTCTAGTCAAACATGTATCATGCATAAAATAGAAAGGCAAGACTAGCATTTTAGTCAATATCACATAAAATGGCAATCATATCAAAAGGGGTCCAAAAGACCAATTATAAAAGAATATTTCAGTAACCACATGAATTTATATGAATCAAAAGTATTGAGTATGCATGTCCAATAATTGGATTTCAAATAAAATTGATATTTCAATAGATCCTCATTAAATAAATGTAGGTTCAGTCAAATAATGCCTAAAATAAAATAGAGAATGTACATACCTTATGATCAGACCTAAATATTCAGTACCACCTCCTAAGCTCAGGGTCAGGGTTGTCTCAACCTAGTCACAATATATGTGAATTCAATTAATAAGGTGCATTAAATTCCTTGCTTAGAAATTGATCCTACTACAGGTTGGAAATTTGATCGTGAAACCTATGCCATTAAATCAGGCACATTTTTGTAATTTCAAAATTGTATATTTTTTATTTTTCCACTGAACCAATAATTAGTTGTGATTGTTACAACATAAAACCATTTACTGATTAAAAAGGAAAATTATGATGTGCAATGACCGTAATGCCCCTTAATGATTGCGGATTATAAAGATACCATCGTGACACTGAATCATAGCTGTATGTTACTTGAGATACATCGGTCAAAATATGGGTAAAAAATGGACAAATATCTGATATGCCCCTTGCAAGGGGGTTATTAACAGGCCAAAAGACCATGGGTATACAGGGGTTTTCATCGAAGGGAGTCAGTCCCACCCTCACGCCATGGTTTGAGTACAGAGCTCCAGTCATGGATCTTGGCTCTGGGTAGGGTCATTGGCTACTCTCCAATGCATGTGACTCCAACTCCTCTGCCATCATCAGACTGTGGTGGTTCGAGTGAGTTGTTTCTAGTGTCCAAAGAATGATAACGAGGGAGATCACTACCCAAGCAAGCAGTAGGACCAGAGGTAGCACATGTATATGAGTGGAGGGCACATCACCCAGACGAGTGCTCTGAGGAGGAAACACATTTGGGCGATGAAGGTGCATCCAGATTGAGTGTTTGTGATACTAGGAAAGGCATAACAGTAAGGACTGACCAATCATAGGAAAAAGAAAATTGGCAACTCAAGGCAATGAGAAGAGAGGGTGTCCACCAGAGTTGATATAGGCATGAAGCATGAGATAAATCAATCGCAAGGTTCTCAAGAGGGGCTTTCGTGACCATGTAACGATAGTGGAAAGCCCACCAGAACATGGGCACCACTATCCCTATGGCTACTAATCGCCATAGTCAGGCTAGTCATGAGAAGTTTAATCGACCAGGAGGTGTAGGTGAAACCATGAGAAGGAAAATACATGGAATGAAAAAAGGGGGCTTGTAGTTGGTTACCTCAACTTGAATTGCACTGAGGCGGTCCACACAGTTGATGTTCTCCACTCTTCTCTGAAGAAGAAGATCGACTCTAGCAGGTTCCCCATGGTCGATCGCCTCCAATTGAGAAGGAGGAACACCGATAAAAGGGTTTGAGAGGACTTCCCATTGATAAAAAGGTACGAGGTTCTAAATCTACTTGGTAGTTTGTAGGTTAGCAGCTTGTGCCATGACACTAAGCCCCATGATTATTGGGAATTTTGATGTAGGGAACCATACAAGATGAGTTAGGGTTTGTTGAAAATGGCAGAGAGAAAGGAATCAGTTGGCAGAGAAAACATGATGAACAGGTCGTCCTAGCGAGTGAAAAGTTGGAGGAGTTGAGGCGCTGAACAAGTTGCTGGAGTGTGAGAAAGTCAGAGGTAGGGGACGATCGAGTCCCTCTACTCGACTACCCGGGCACACGACTTGAGCCGCCCGCATGGCCCTGAATAAGCCCTTGGACCAAAGTCCAGGACGTGACAAATGAAGTCAATTAAATCGACCCCAAACCTTAGGTTAAACCATACATAACCTTCTAGGGTCTAATTAAGGGTGAATTTGATGTCCAAAAGACCCCAAATATTGAGGGTTAGCTAATAGGATATTAGGAACCTAAATATAGGCTTAGATTTAGGTTTTTAGGTTAACTAAGCTATAATTTTACCATTGTGCATTAATCCCCCACTTAATGTAATGAACTTAGTCTAATGGTCACTTATGGTGAAATTCCACCTTAACTCAATCCTTATTCTACTGAGATCCAAAGTTGTCCTAGTTCACAAATCTAGGGTCATGAAATCTAGGTTATCATTATTACTTATAAGTTTCCCAATTTAGGTACTAAGGCATCAGTAGCATAAGATTTCATTTCTATGTAACCCTATTGAGTGGATTAGGGTTAAAAAATCCAAAAGAAGACTTATTCATTCTAAAATAGGTAAAAGTAGTCTTTAAAAGATTTCTAATGAATTAAGGATAAGGAAAGAGAAAAGAAAGGTTTGTACCTAGAATTGGGGTTGTTACAACACACCACCCCTTAAAAAGGATTTTGTCCTCAAAATCTCAAGTAAAGAGGGAGGGGTAGGTCCCCAACATCTCCTCTTTCAACTCCCAGGCAGTTTCCTCAAGGCCATGGTACTTTCAAAGAATTTTCACAAGCTTGATCTCCTTGTTCTTCAATTGCTTCATTCAAGATTCTAAGACCTTTACTGGAAACTCTTCATAGGATGGATCCTCTCGTAACTCAATAGGTTCAATAGTCAACACATGAGAAGGATCCTTCACATACTTCTTCAGAATAGACACGTAGAATACATTGTGAATCTTGTCATAAGTGGGAGGAAGGGCTAGACTATATGCACACTCTCCAACTCTATCCAAGATCTCAAATGGTCCCACATAACGAGGGCTCAACTTTCCTTTCACCTAAGACCTTGCTATTAATCAGATTGGCTTTATCTTCAGAAACACATAATCACCAACTAAGAAACTCACATCAGATCTCTTCTTGTCAGCATACACCTTCTGTTGATCTTGGACAACCTTCATGCTCTTCTTAATCAAATAGATCTTGTCAGTCATCATCCGCATGTCATCACTCTTCATCAGATCTCGTTCACACACATCATCCCAGTGTAGTGGTGAACGACAAGGTCGGCCATAAACTGCTTCAAAGGGCGACATACCAATGTTGGCTTGGTAGCTAGTGTTATAAGCAAACTCAGCCAACGAAAGATACACTAGTACAGAAATGGGTTATAACGTCCCTATGTATAGGGTCAGTTTTTCCAAATAACCGTCCTTATATGTCTAAAAAAATGCGGGCACCACTTAAGACCTCTTGGGTCGGTTTTCTTTAAAAAAAACCGACCTTGTAGTGTAACTCTATAGGGTCGGTTTTCCAAATAACCAACATTATATGTTTATAAAAAATGCGGGCACCACTTAATACCTCTTGGGTATCTTTTTCTTAACATAACCGACCTTCTAGTGTATCTCTATAGGGTAGGTTTTCCAAATAACCGACCTTATATGTCTATAAAAAATGCGAGCACCACTTAAGACCTCTTGGGTCACTTTTCTTAAAATAACCGACCTTGTAATTCATCTCTATAGGGTCGGTTTTTATAAAATAAGCGACCTTATAGACAATTGGTTTAGAAACTCAATTACAAGTTTCCCGCGGCAAAATTTTGCTTGATTTTGGCTTCGCGCCTCGATCTATAGGGTTGGTTTTTCCTTATAACCGACCCTAAAGGGATCCTCGGTCTACAAATTCGTCGACCGAATAAGAGCTAGATTTCATGTATACGAGCACCTTTAGGGTCGGTTTTTTCCTTATAACTGACCCTAAAGTCCTCTTCGGTTCAGCACCTCTAAGGTCGGTTTTTCCTTTAAAACCGACCCTAAAGGCTCCTCGGTCGACAAATTCGTCGACCGATATCAATTCTGGATCCAGTTTAGTTCATGCATTTATAAGCACCTCTAGCGTCGGATTTGTACTTATAACCGACCTTAGAGCTTTGCTTGGTCGACGAATACTTCGACCGATATTCTCAGTCGACAAATTCAAAGACCGATAAGGAGTCAGATTTCAAGTGTATAAGCAACTTTTAGGGTCGGTTTTTGCTTATAACTGGCCTTAGAAGTATATTCGGTCGACAATATTGTCGACCGAGATGAGTTTTGGTTCCAATTTAGTTCACGCTTGTGAAAAACTAAACTGGATCCTAAGTTTATCTCGGTCAACAATATTGTTGACCGAATTGGACTTTAGGGTCGGTTATAAGCAAAAAATCGACCCTAAAGGTACTTATACGAAGGAAATCAGGTTGTTTCTCGGTCGAAAAATTTGTCGACCAAGATAGATCCAGATTTGTTCGTATAAGCTCCTGTAGCGTTGGTTTTTCTTTATAACCGACCCTAGAGGGATTTTCGGTCGACATTATTATTGACCGAGATAAACTTAGGATCCAATTTAGTATTTCACACATGAATAAGTACCTCTAGGGTCGGTTTTAAGGAAAAAACCGACCCTAGAGGTACTTATACGAAGGAAATATGGCTCTTTTTCGGTCGACGAATTTTTTGATCGAGACATCATCGACAATATTCTGATTAAAAAGGCAATATTATGATTAAAATATAAATTAAAAAAAACGTAACGGCTAGAAAATCAACCGTCGTAATGGCTAGAAAATCGACCGTTGTAACGGCTAGTTCGATCGACCGTTGGCCGACCAGGAGACGACCGTTGCGGGCGTCGATCGACAAATTGTCGACCAAAATGGGCTCTGTTTTGCTATAAATAGCACCCAAAACGATCCATTTCTTCACACCTTCACATTCTCACTTCTCTAGCTCCTCTCTAGTGTATTCTTGTGAAAATCTTTAGCTTCTCTACATCCAAGTCTTGCTTGCTACTTCTCCACTTCAAAGCAATGAAATGGCTTCATCATCTACGCGTGGAAAGAAGCAAGTTGCAGGTAGGAAAGGAAGGACGGTCTCTCCAACGCTGCCATTCATCAACGACGTCCCCTTCAACGACGCAGTTGTAGGCGACCGCTACCTCAGGCTCTCCTCAAGAACTCCTCTTCCACGACGGCCAGTCGACGTCATGGACTTCCACAACATTGTCGATTTGGAGGAACTCTTTGAGGTGTAACATTTGACTGATTTTCTAAATCCCTCCTTCCATTCCTACTCCTCCAAAGTAGTTAATGAATTCTATGTCAATTTAACCCCACATCCTGACCATGATACCTTCTCCTCTATGGTTGGTGGGTATGGATTCCATTTTACTGAGGAGGGTATTCTTGATATGCTTGACATAGACATAGAAGAATATAAAGATTTTCTTGATCTCACCACAGGAAATCCACTCACCAAACTCTCCCAAGATGACACTACAACTAGCCTTAGTGATGTCAAAGGAGCCATCTTTTAATCAAATACGACTTGTCATGAAGATAGGGGTACCTATTATGCCATAAATTTAAAACTTGAAGCTAGGGTCATAAATCGCATTGTTTCCACCAATATCCATCCTAGAGCAAACAAATCTGAAGTACCCACCTTTCGTATGTACCTTATCTATGCCATTCTAAAAGGTATTCCCATAAAATTTATTTGTATCATCCTTAAGAATATGCTTGAGTTTTTTGACAATCCACCTTATGCTGACTTTGTATGCCAAATCACTCAACATTTTCTTAAGAAGAATATTGAGGACGACTTAGGTTACACATGGGATATAAAACCCCAAAAGATAAGTAAAAATACGATGGAAAAGATGGGAATAGACTTTGGCCAGAAAAGGGCTAGGACTGAAGGGGAGACATCCACCCAAGACATACCTCCACCACCTCCTCCTACCAACCTACCCCATGATCCTAATACAAACACCTTGACATACATTGCTGGATCCCAATATCACCTAAGTAGGCAATTGGATTATAATCACCATGCCATGACTTATTTAAACCAAAGGATGCAAACTCTCTCTCCTAACCAACATGATGAATATCCCTATTCCCTTAATCCTGGCATGATAAATCCATACAATCCTTCCTACAACTACTATCAAATTCCACCTCCACCATCTCCTGATCTCACACATACTCAGATTTCCCCAATTCAACTTCAAGACATTGCTGCCCACTTTCGCTTTGATCGTGTTCCCACCTTCTTGGAGGCTTATGCCTTAACCAAGACAGGTGCCTTGGAGTGGCAGACACTGGTCAATTATTATGGAGCTGAGCCCTTTCTTGGAAAAGACCCAGACATTGATGTAATCCTTCAGTCTTTTCAGTGAGATTATGAGATATATTTGTAATGATTGTAATGGATATCTTTTTATAAAGCATGTAATGCTTCATCTTATAAAGTGTATGGGCATTAAATTGTTATGAATAAAAGTGTTTTCCATGGCTTCATTTGGACATATACATGTTATATAAGAATATTGTTATTTCAAATGATTGAAAAATAAATTATGGCTAAATTTGACAAAGTATCACTTGGTTTTAAAATTAAATATCTCTTTAAGCATAGCATAAAATTAAGGGGGAGAACTAAAGAGTCATACAAAATGATTATATTGGATATCATGTAAAATCTTGTACAAGTACTTACATATCATGTAAATCAAGTGTTAGATCTTACCTAGCCATTTACAACACTTATATAGGTCATCCCCTACAATAGTGTCACAACCGCACACTCATAAACACACTTAGTACTTGATTTAAAACATTGAAACAAGGTTAATCTCTGTCGAAAATATTGTCGACCGAGATTGAGGGTTAATCTCTGTCGAAAATATTGTCGACCGAGACAATCTCGGTCGACAATATTGTCGACCGAGGAGGACTTAGGATCACCTCTAGGGTCGGTTATAAGCACCCCTAAGGCACCTCAGTCGACAAATTCATCGACCGAATAAGAGCCAAATTTAACGACCTCTAGGGTCGGTTTTTCGCTTATAACCGACCCTTAAGGGCTCCTCGGTCGACAAATTCGTCGACCGAATAAGAGCCAGATTTCACATGTATAAGGACCTCTAGGGTCGGTTTTTTCCTTATAACCGACCCTAAAGGGCTCCTCGGTTGACAATATTGTCGACCGATAGAAATTTTGGATCGAGTTTAGTACTTTTCAAAACGTTATAAAGCATTGGGATCTCAATCTTTTGTCTCATTGTTGGGAATTCACATCCCTCAATACCACCATCATCACATTTGCTGGATCTGGATATTCAAACCCTTAGTTCATCACTAAACATGGTTATCAATTATCAGGTAACTATTACCTTTAGGTCATCTGACCAAGGTATTCAGGATATTTGTTACACAAGCATCTCAATTTCATATCAACCATATCAATTTCATATCAACATCATGCAATACAAAAATAACATCACTATTCCCTCATTAGGGTTATAGTTTCCCATCTTTATCAATTAGGGTTTCACATCATCATCCCATATTGAAATTTCACATAACATTATCCCATATTAGGGTTTGTACACAACATCAACCTATATTAGGGTTTCACATAACATTCCCATATTAGGGTTTCACATAACATCATCCCCTATTAGGGTTTCACATAACATTATCCCATATTAGGGTTTCATACGAAATCACCATATATTAGGGTTTCACATAACATAATTATTAGGGTTGTGTAAGAACCTTAGAGCTCATTCGGTCGACAAATTTGTCGACTGAAAAGACCTCTAGGGTCGGTTATAAGGAAAAAACTGACGCTACAAGTGCTTATACGAAGGAAATATGACCCTGCTCGGTCGACGAATTTGTCGACCGAAAAGACCTCTAGGGTCGGTTATAAGGAAAAAAACCGATGCTACAAGTGCTTCTAAGAAGAAAATCTGGCTCCTTTCGGTCGACAAATTTGTCGACCGATAGATATCGGTCGATAAATTCGTCGACAGAAAGGAGCCAGATTTCCTTCTTAGAAGCACCTCTAGGGTCGGTTTTTTCTTTATAACCGACCCTAAAGTCCTCTTCGGTCGATAATATTGTCGACCGAGATAAACTTAGGGTCGGTTATAAGGAAAAAACTGACCTTAGAGGTGCTTATACGAAGGAAATCTTGCTCCTTCTCGGTCGACGAATTTGTCGACCGAAAGGGGCCAGATTTCCTTCGTATAAGCACTTGTAGCGTCGGTTTTTTCCATATAACCGACCCTAGAGGTCTTTTCGGTCGACAAATTCATCGACCGAAAATGAGTTTGAGTGTTTTTAAATAACCCGACACGGGCACTACTTATCTGTAGAGTCGGTTTGTTTGGTTTAACCGACGCTACATGTCTTTCTCTAAGTGAAAAAGTCGAAACCTAGTCTTTCTTCCTCCCGCGAAAACCTTTCTGTTCTATTTTTCTCTCCTGCGGCGCCGCGAAACCCTTACTTTCTTTTGTCATTCCCGTCGCGAAGCCCTTGCCTCCTGTCCGTGAAGCCGTGCCACCTCTTCGCACCGCCAAGAGGATCATGGTGTCCGGGCCGTTGCCACCTCTTTGCGCCGCAAAATAGAGCTCGTCGTCGCCGCAAAATAGAGCTCGTCGTCCCCGCCAAATAGAGCCCGTCTTCGTCGCCTCTCCACTCTTCCACGAAGGTCACCGCCTCTCCGTGAAGGTCGTCTCATCCTCCACGAAGGTTGCCTCCATTTCCAAGTAAGTTCTCCGCTTTCGTTCCTTCGTTCCCGCTTCCTTCATTCCCGCCCGCCGCCATGGTTGCTTCTAGGTCCACTCTCGGTCGACAATTAGTCGACTGAGTGCCCACCTGCGCGCAGCGTTCAGGTCCACTCTCGGTCGACTAATTCGTCGACCGAGAGTGGACCTGGACGCTGCGCGCAGGTGGGCACTCGGTCGACTAATTTTCGACTGAGAGTGGACCTGCTCCTTATTTATGTGTGAGCTATAAATGTTTTAATCATATTTGATGTAATGTTCACAAATAGTTCTGAATATTATAATGATTTCAATCTTTGGACTGTTGGAAACGGCCTTACTTTGCTAATTTGTACAAGTATTTTTCATTTTATATGATTTGATAACCCAATAATAAAAACATGTCTTTTTTCATATGTAATCATTATATAAATTCTAGAAATTAATACGAGATTAGACATGTGTACTCTTAGATTGACACTTTAGGGTTGATGCATTTATATATTAACTTAGAAACCCGTTCAAAATTTACTCATTAGGAGTAAACTTTGGATAGTCCCCGGTTTGGGACTGTTTTTGGATATTTTAATCTCACTTAGGATGTACCTGTATAATGTATGTTTAGTTTTGTAGATTATTTCAGTAGCATTTCTTCATTTGTTCTCTGGGTACATATGTGTGTGGTTATTTGCCATTTACATCGGTGTACTTGGAGAACTTAGGGGAAATGCTGCTGAAATTTTCTTCAAAACTAAACATACATTATATAGTTACTAGTGAGATTAAATATTCAAAAATGGGATAGGTGGTACACTTTAGTATATAAGTAATTAACTTCCTATCAATAAAAACTTACATATTATTATAGTATCAATATTAAATTGTTAGTTTTATAATTAATTTTAATGTGATATAGAAAATGGATCGAAGTTGGATGTCTATCAAGAACCGTTGCAGTCCAGAGTTTGCCAAAGGTCTTGATGAATTTATCAGATTTGCTGAGGAACATAGGAAACTACCTACAGATAGGCTATATTGTCCATGTAGAAATTGTTGTAACAATTTGAAAGTTGATACTGGTGAGGAAATTAAGAATCATGTCATATGCAATGGGATTGTGCAAGGTTATAATGAATGGTATTGGCATGGAGTGAAATTGAATTATGGATCAGAAAATGTCGATACTAATAGTTGTGGCATAGAAGATATAGATAATGATGATAATGTTAATGATGAACCGATTCAAGATGACCAGATTCAGGATGATATGGTTGATGAGATGCTACGTAGTTGTCGGGACAATGTCATTGATCCACCTTCTTTATTTGCAAACATTGTCCATGATGCTGAAAAACCATTATATAAGGGTTGTACTAAGTTCACGAGGTTGAGTGTTGTGATGTGATTATATACTCTTAAAGCTCAAAACCGGTGGAGCGATAAGAGTTTCACTTCACTGTTGTCTTTGTTAAAGGAAATTCTTCCTGAAGGCAACGAGCTTCCAATTTCAACATATCAAGCAAAGAAAATAATGTGCCCAATGGGAATGGAGGCTAAGAAGATTCATGCATGTCCAAATGATTGTGTGTTATTTCAGAAGGACTATAGTAATTTGATAAATTGTCCAAAATGTGGTGCGTCAAGGTATAAGACTACAAATTCAGCTAAGGCTAAAAATGGCTCTCCTGCCAAGGTGATGTGGTATCTACCAATAATACCACGATTTCAACGCTTATTTGCTAATATAGAAGATGTGCAAAATTTGTCTTGGCATGGGGAGTTAAAGGTCAATGATGATGGTGTCCTACGACATGCATCTGATTCACCACAATGGAAGAAAATTGATTTATTATACCCTCAATTTGGTAAAGAACCAAGAAACCTAAGACTTGGACTCTGTACAGATGGAATGAATCCCTATGGTACATTAAGCAGCCAACATAGCACGTGGCCTGTTATGATTGTTATATACAATCTTCCTCCTTGGTTGTGTATGAAAAAGAAGTATGCATGTGATGTTGTCAATATTGATATCAGGGCCCAAGCAACCTGGAAATGATATTGATGTTTACCTTCAACCTCTAATTGATGACCTAATAAAACTATGGGAAGAAGGTATTATGACATATGATGCTTCACGTAATGAGATCTTCAGTTTGCGTGCTATGTTATTTTGCACGATTAATGACTTTCCAGCTTATGGAAATTTGTCTGGATATAGCATAAAAGGATACAAAGCATGTCCTGTTTGTGAGGAAAATACTGATTCAATCAGACTAAAACATGGTGATAAAATCGTATATCTCGATCATCGGAGATTTCTCCCACCAGTGCATCCTTATCGAAGGCAACACAAAACCTTTAATGGGTCAACTGAGGAACGAAGTGCTCCTAAACCTATACCAAGAAATGTTGTATATGATAGGGTGAAACATATTGTTAATGAATTTGGAAAGAGTTCATGTAGTCATACACTCGCATGTGACAAATCTCTAAACAAGAAGAGGTCAATATTCTGGGATCTTCTTTATTGGAGATCTTTGGCAATTAGACACTGCATTGACGTCATGGATGTTGAAAAAAATATTTGTGATAGCATCATCGGTACGCTATTGAACATACCAGGAAAGACTAAAGATGCCATCAAATCTAGAAAAGATTTAGAATTAATGGGTATTAGAAAAGAATTATCAGTGGAGATCAGGGGTCGCCGCATATATTTGCCACCGACTTGTTACACTTTGTCAAAGAAAGAGAAAAAGACTTTCTGTGAGTGCTTGTATAATATTAAGGTTCCACAAGGATACTCTTCTAATATTCGTAGATTGGTATCAATGAAGGATCTGAAATTGATAGGTCTCAAATCTCACGATTGTCACACCTTAATGCAACAAATTTTACCTGTGGCTATTCGATCTATATTGCCGAAGCATGTAAGGTTTGCAATCACAAGACTCTATTTCTTCTTCAATGAAATATGCAATAAAGTGATACATCCTGATACTCTCGATAAATTACAAAAAGATGTAATTATTACCATGTGTCAGCTTGAAATGTACTTTCCTCCTTCATTTTTTGATATCATGGCTCACATTGTAGTACATATTACAAGGGAGGTGAAGATGTTGGGTCCAATTTTCTTACACTGGATGTATCCATTTGAACGCTACATGAGTGTTTTTAAAAGTGATGTTCGGAATTGTTATCGTCCTGAAGGGAGTATTGTTGAGGGTTACGTGGCTAGGGAGGTGATGGACTTTTGTAATGATTTTTTGAATTGCAATGAAACTTGTAGCGATAAAAAAAATTCCCATCACACTGGATCTTATTGTGGCAAAGGAACTCTGGGAGGACGAGTGAAAGGAATCAGTCGTGAGTTGTGGGAACAAGTGCATTTGTATATTTTACACAACATCGATGAAGTTAGTAGCTACATCACATAACACAATGATCTTATCAAGAGAAATCATCCGCGATCCAGTTCAATGTGGCTTGCAAGAGAGCATAATCGAACATTTATTAGGTGGTTTGAAGATAAAGTATTTAATCAACTATCTGAATCACCACATAATGTTGCTGAGAACATAAAATGGCTCGCCTTTAAGCCAAAAATGGATGTCATGTCATATGAAGGTTATGACATTAACGGATTTTCATACTACACAAAGCGTCAAGATGAAAGTAGTGTAGTTCAAAATAGTGGGGTCACTGTTAAAGCTTGTTCATTGTATTTTGCTAGTGCCAAAGATAAAAGACCATGTGAAGCTGAGATGTCATATTACGGCGTCATTGAGGACATATGGGAAATGGACTATACAAATTTTCGAGTTCCTATATTTAGGTGTAATTGGGTTGACAACAACAAAGGAGTTTTAGTGGATGAGTTGGGTTTCAAATTGGTGAATTTTGAAAAGATTGGTTTCAAAGATGAGCCATTCATCATGGCAGACCAAGCAAAACAAGTATTCTATATTGATGACCCGACAAATGAAAATTGGTCTGTCGTTCTTAGTGGAAAAAGACAGTTTACTGTAGATCCTATAAATGAAGAAGAATACTACGAAAAGTATGATGATTCCAGTCCATTCTCAGTTGGTTTGCCAAGTGTAAATGTTGAAGATAACACCGATGAATATTATAAATGTCAAGACCATGCTGAAGGAATTTTCCTTGACTAACAACTCAACCAATACTAAAGGCATGTATTCTTTGAATTATATATTTTATTATCATGTATACCTTATCACTTGCGTTTTTATTATCACTTATTTTTTTTATCATGTATACTTGCAGGTTCTAAAATGGTGAGTGAAGATGAACATTCTGAGCATGAGCACCATGAGGATGGTAGTGGTGATGCTAAGAAACTTAAAGGTCCTACATTGATGTGTAGGCTGTAGGGGCTCAGGGCTAAAGGGGATAAATTGCCAGTCCAGTTTGATATGACAGGAGCACCTGTTGGGGAACATGCTAGTGCTTTCAAGCATTACGTAGGGGCGACCGCACGCAGTAAGGTGCCAATAGATATAGAAAATTGGCATGATGTTCCTAATGCCAAGAAAGACCTCATATGGGAAGATATATCTGTGAGTGGAAGTGATATTATTTTAATATGTTTTTTATCTATTGATTCTAATTTAGTTTTCTTGGAATTAATTCCTTTTCAAAACAACATTATTAATTGATTCTTTTGTATGTATAGGGTGTTTTTCATCTAAATGAAAAAAGATCACAAGAAAAGAGTGCTACAACGTTGTGGTGTACGATAGAGGGGTTTTAAGACATATCTTGTAAGGGAATTTATAAATAATCCTAAACAAAAGAAGAAAGCTACATATGTATATATTTTTATAGATCCTGAGGTGTGGGAAAGATTTGTTGCAGCTAGGAGATCGGAAGAGTTTGAGGTAATAAAGATTGTGATGTATTGTATGAATATTTAATTTTATACAATTAAGGAGGTGAATCTTTTTATACATGTTTGCCAAGTCTAAATTGCAATACCTCATTTTAAATGATCAAACTATTCAGCATGCTCAAAAGGAAAGATGGGCTAAAAATGTGCATGAACATCGCTTGGGGCCCGGTGGTTATGCCTTTCGCCGCCAACTATAAGAGAAGCAATCATCTTATGGAGAAGAATCTAGTACAACTCAAGTTCAGCGACCACCCCGACACTTGATATGATTGATGCTAGAAAGAATCGAGCCAGTGAAATTGTCAACCCTGCAACTAAGGAGGTGGCACAAAAGATGGTAGGTTTATCCCAACTAAGTAAAGAGTAACTCCCACAAACTTAGATTTATTTATATCTAATTGATATTGTGATTTAATATTTTTATTAACTATGAATAGATTGATCTCCATGAGCAAAGGAAGGAAGGAAAGTTCATCCCAACTGGCTACATGGATGAACTAGCAGTTGCTCTTGGTACGAAGGAGCATCCTGTTTGTGTTAGGGGATTAGGAGTTGGCATAGGATTCAAGTCTTATTTTGGCCCTTCGCAATCTAAAAGAGGTCGTGCAGGAGGTCTTACACAAGATGATGTTGAAGCATTAGTAGCGTAGAAAGTAAAAGAAATAATGTCTTCATTTCAGCCTACTCAACCTTCTCAACCTATTCATACTACGTGTCTCTCAAGTGATGAGGTACAATCCCATTCTCCAGTTGTAGAAGGTCATGGGAGCACTCCCGATGACCCACCACAACAATATGCAGTAAGTTTTTGTTCTATATGTTGTGTTATTAGTATGATAAATATATGATAATATATATAGTTGTAACATGTATCTGTTCTACTATTTCTTATATAACTTATATTATTTCAATCTAGGTTGGTATGAACTGTAAACTTGCAGTGGAGGTTCTAGAATATAATGTTGTGGCAGCGGGCAAGGTGTACAACCTTAGTGGTACATTGCATTGCCAACAAAATTACTGATGACAGTTGCCATGTGTCCATCCATCTTGTGTATGACGGAATGGGGGACAAACCACTACCCATACCTAATCCTGAATATTATACAGTTGAAGAAGCTGAGGGTGTTATGGTGGGTTGGCCTAGACACTTGGTTATCAATGACAAGGTATACCTTATTTCTACCATATTTTTCATATTTGACTGCATATATGAACTCATGTAATATAAGTATGTAATTTAATTAACAGGTTTGTAAACTAAAAAGTAAAACTTCTACTAGTCGTCCTCCTATGCCCAAGCCATCTTTCATTCCCGAAACTACATTCGACGAATTGGGAAGCAAATCTAAATGTTTGTGTCGATACTTAGCCAACCAAAGATCGGGATCACATATGTTGGTCAATTTAACACAAGATGCAGCTGGGAGGGACTTTTAGAATTTTATTTTTCTTGATGATATTATAGAGTTGTTCCGGTATGATTGGCTGAACACTTCGATAATAGAAGTATGGATAAGGTAAGTATCTATCAATATATATAGAAAATTCCAATACACATTTTTAGCTTATTTTTACATATGAAAATAATTACAAATGTTTAACAGCCATTTATATACCGAGGCCACAGACTTTGATATAAAGAATGTTGGATTCTTAGTTCCTTCGGTCAGTAGTCAGGTGGAGACACATATTGAGGATGTGAATGAGTACTTCTCTGATGCATTCAAATATTTTGCTAGTGAGGGGAAGGAAATTATCCTAATTCCTTTTAACGTCCAGTAGGTATTATTATTCAATATCATTTTAATAATGAATAAAATTATTTATTTAAATGTTTGTTTTATTCTTACTCAGAGCTAGACATTGGGAATTAGTGGTGATTGCCCCAAAATTGATGACTCTTTATTATCTTGACCCAATGGGTAAAACAACAAGGAGTCACAAACTGAAATTGCCAGCTATGGAGTAAGCATAAATTTAATTAATGCTTCATCATGATATTTCTATTTAGAATTTCTATTTTACCAACTATCGTTTAATTTGATAGGGGTATAAAGGCTTTTCATGAAGCTGGAGGACAAATACCCACAAAATTAAAGACATTGACTTTGAAAAATGTCAAGGTAGCTACTTTGACAACTGCTTACTCTTATATGTATTAATTTTCAACTGTAATATGTCAACTCTTATACTCTTATCTCAATTGATGTTTATAGTAGTTTACTAACATTAAGTATAATTTGTTATTTGTAGTGTCTTGTGCAAAATAATGACTGGGCTTGTGGCTACTATGTAATGAAATATATGCAAGCTATTGTCAAACAAGCATCACATGACATTCAGACTATAAGTCAGGGATAATAAAGAATAACATCATAAATTTACAAGTGATTGTAGTCATTTTATAAAATATTAGCATGTGTATTTTCTGTTACAGATCTTTACAACCCAGTCTTACACACATGTAGACTTGGATGAATTCCGAGAAGAGTGGTCAGAGTCTTTTATAAATGAAGTCGATATAGCATTGGATTAAATATGTCGGCTCCACTTATGTATGTAGTTTGAGTACTCTTTCATATTTACTTTTGTATCTGTCATCTCAGACTTGCACTCTATCATTTTGTAAATTATGATGTGATTATGAATCATTTTTGTTATGAATGTGTGGTTTTGAATGGTGACGATTGAGCATCAATGCTCTCCTCTCCCAGAATATATGAATCTTCTTATTCTTTTGTTCTATTTCAATTTTTGTAGAATCTTTTTTAAAAAAAGCATAATTTCTAGCGTCGGTTTTTTAAATAACTGAACCTAAAGATTAAATTCAGTGTACCCTCTTCGGTCGAACAAATTTTCGACCGAAATATAACTTCTAGCGTCAGTTTTTGAACAAAACCGACTCTAAATGTCCTCTATAAGGTTGGTTATTTACAAAAACTGACCTTAAAGACTGAATAAACATTTTCAGTGTACCCATCGGTCGACAAGTTTGTCGACCAAAATATGTTCGGTCGACAAAATTCTCGACCGAAAGGTACACTGAAATGTTAATTCAATATTTAGCGTCGGTTTTTGTACAAAACCGACTCTAAATGTCCTCTATAAGGTCGGTTATTTACAAAAACCAACCTTAAAGATTGAATAAACATTTTCAATGTATCTTTCGGTCGAGAAGTTTGTCGACCAAATTATTTGCGGTCGACAATTTTCTCGACCGAGTGTTACACTGAAATGTTTATTCAATCTTTAGGGTCGGTTATTTCAAAAAAACCGACCCTGTAAACTCTCTCGGTCGACAATTTTCTCGACCGAGACCGTTTATAGGGTCAGTTTTTTTTCGAATAACCGACCTTACAGGCTCCTTTTTTCTCGCTTAGGTCATAATTTTTACAACATGTTACGTCGGTGTTTACTATGTAAGGTCGGTTTTATTTGGTTAAATAAACCGACGCTATAGAGAAAATTCTATAGCGACGGTCACTTAGGCATCGGTTAAAAAGTGACGTTGTAGGCTTTAAAAAACCGACGCTATAGACCATTCCTGTACTAGTGATATTTGTCCCAAACACATCCCAAATCCATCACACAAGCATGCAACAAGTCCTCCAGAATCTATACTATCTGCTCTGACTGTCCATCTGTGTGACAGTGGTAAGCTGTATTAAAACGTAGGTCAGAACCCATCTCCTCATGTATTTGCTTCCACAAGTAAGAGGTGAAATTTGGGTCACGATCAGATCCTATCTCCGTAGGAACTCCATGTTGGTGAATAACCCAGTCCACATACAATTGTGCCATATCAGAAACCTTGTATGTACTCTTAAACGAAAGAAAATGAGACGACTTAATCAAGCGATCAATGACAACCCAAACCACATCGTACCCACATTTTGACATTGGAAACCCGGTAACAAAATCCATAGTGATTTTCTCCCACTTCCACTTTGGTATATCAAGTGGATGGAGAAAACCAACGGGACGTTGATGTTCAATCTTCACCTATTGGCACGTCAAGAACTTCACAACATATGTAGCAAATATTCTTATTCATGTTCTTCCACCAGAAACCCCACTGTAGGTTCTTGTACATCTTTGTGGTACCAGGATGAATCGTGTACTTGGACCCACATGCTTCACCCAACTCTTTGTCTTAGATCAGAAACATCAAGTATCCACCATCTATGGTGGAAGAGGATAGCACCATCCACTCCAATAGAAAACTCAGATTGTGGTTTCTTTGTCAACATCGTCATCTCATAAATCTCATGATTGTCAAACTATGCAACAACAACTTCAGAAATCCAGGTGGGAGTGACAATCAAACTATCCATCTACACTCTCATCCTCTTCACAAAAGATTCATCACCAACATCTGGTAGCTCCAGTATCCATGTTGAGTATGCGGCAGCCGTCTTCTATATGTTCATTAATCACGTAAGTGTACAAACCATCTCCTTATATAGGAGATGGTTAGGGCAAAACATGTATGTTGTACCGCAAGTTCAGCCATGCAGATAAGATGTACCCCCGGCCCATATAGGGCTTATTACAAGATAATACAACTAGGTCTAATACTCCCCCTCGAGCTGGAGAATACACATCATGTAATCCCAGCTTGTTACACATATGTAGAAAAGGAGATGGCGAAAGAGGCTTTGTGAAGATGTCTGTTGTATGTTCTCCTGTCTTTACATGTGGAGTGATGATCTTCTTTGCTTTGACCAAGTCTCTGACGAAGTGGCAGTCGACCTCGATGTGCTTTGTCCGTTCATGAAAGACAGGATTATTGGCTATGTGTATAGCCGCTTAATTATCACAGTATAAAGAGGTAGGAGTATGGATAGGCAATTTAATTTCATTAAGGATTGATAACACCCACTGGATATCACAGCAAGCATGGGCCATGGCTCGATATTCTGCTTCTGTGCTTGAGCGAGCCACAACTGATTGTTTCTTGCTACGCCAACTGATGAGATGATCCCCCAAAAATATACAGAAACCAGAAGTAGACTTTCTATCATTAACATCACCAGCCCAGTCAGCATCCGCATAACTTGTGATAGTAAGTCGCTGAGTATGATTTCGTTTGTATAACAATCCTTTTCCCGGAGTTCCTTTAAGATATTGCAAAATTCTTTGTACGGACTGCCAATGACATTGAAGAGGGTTGCTCATAAATTGGCTGACAACACCCACCGCAAAGGAAATATCGGGGCGAGTGATAGTTAGATAGAGAAGCTTGCCAACCACTTGACGATACAAAGTAGGCTTAGGAAAGGACTCCCCCTCAAAGAGATGTTTGTGGTGATAATCCATAGGAGAAGAGACTGGTTTGCAATCTAGCATTCCTGTGTCTTTGAGGAGATCTAACACATAGCATCTTTGAGATAGGTTCAGGCCTTTATTTGAACGAAGGACCTCAATGCCCAGGAAGTACCGTAGGTGGCCCAAATCCTTAGTTTGAAAGTGTGACATAAGTGAGTTCTTGAGTGAGACGATTCCAGTTGCGTCACTGCCAGTGATGACAATATCATCAACATATACAGCTAGAGCAATGATGCCAGAGGAGGAGTTTTTATAGAAAAAGCTATGATCACTAGAGGATCACTAAAAACCCAGAGATTCTAGAACAATGCTTAGCTTGTTAAACCACGCTCGTGGTGATTGTTTCAAACCATATAGTGAGCGGTGTAGCCTGCAAACTTTATTTGCAGACTCCCCCTCAATAAGAAAGCCAGGAGGTTGTTGCATGTAAACTTCTTCTGTAAGGTCGCCATGTAGGAAGGCGTTCTTAATATCTAATTGGTGTAAAGGCCAATCCAGATGTACCGCCAGAGAGAGAAGAAGATGCACAGATGCAATGCGTGTGACTGGGGAGAAGGTCTCAAAAAAATCAACTCCGAAGGTTTGAGTAAAGCCTTGCGCAACCAACCTCGCCTTAAGGCGTTCCACACTTCCATCAGAGTTATACTTGACTGAGAAGACCCACCGACAACCGACAACATTGTGTCCAGGTGGAGCAGATACAAGGGACCAAGTATTGTTGGTTTGTAAAGCATTCATTTCTTCCAGCATTGCGGATCTCCAACCAGGATCTTTGAGAGCTTCTTGATAGTTACGTGGAATCTGTATTTTATCTAGCGCAAGAGCAACAACTCTGGCATGCTTTGTGAGTTTGGAAAGACAACAAGTATTAGAGATTGGATGACGAATTGTACATGAGTGAATACCTTTGCGAAGGGCTATTGGTAAAGTAGAATTCTCTGATTCTGATGGCGAAGGTCGAGCCGGAGGCTGGGAATCCACTTGTGGAGGTGAATGAATGGTGATTTCAAGTGGAGTAGAATTATTCGATGCTGGGATGGGAACTTCAGGACCCACCGGGGAATGTGCTGTGAAAAACATGTCTGATTTGTGAAATGTGACATCAGTGGAGACATACAAGCGTTTAGACTTGGGATAATAACATTTATAACCTTTATGGACAGATGAATATCCAAGAAAAACAGTTTTGATGGCACGAGGATCACGTTTATCAGCTTTTGGGTCAAAATTATGTACAAAGGTTGTACATCCAAACACACGAAGAGGGAGAGAAAAACATGTTGCATTTGGATGTAAAAGGGTGAAGGGAACACAACCATTAAGAACAGATGAGGGTTGTCGATTGATAAGGTAGAAAGCGGTAAGAAGAGCTTCAGACCAAAGATGCTTTGGTAAATGGGCTTGAAACATTAGAGCTCGTGTGATATCTAATAAGTGCCTATTTTTGCGCTCTGCAACACCATTTTGTTGCGGAGTGTAAGCACAAGAGCATTGGTGGATGACCCTGGTGGTCTGACAAAAAAGGTCAAAGGCGTTAGACACATATTCTAAGGCATTGTCCGTTCGAATAGTTTTAATATTAATATTGAATTGAATGGCAATCATTTTATGAAAAATTTGAAACACATGCAGGGCTTCATCACGAGATTTCAAAAGATACAACCATGTCATACGAGTAAAGTCATCCACAAATGTAATAAAGTAACGATAATTATTATAACTTTGAATGCGAAATGGTCCACAAATGTCACTGTGCACAAGTTCAAAAGGCAAAGTGGATTTGACACTAGTACGACTAGGAAATGAAGTCCTATGATGTTTTCCTAACTGACAATAATCGCAAAAGATATGTTGAACAGAAGATAATGATGGCTCGAGCTTTTTGAGTTTCGCTAGTGATGGATGGCCGTAGCGTTGGTGTAGCTGAAGAGGAGAGCATGCGACAAAAAATGATCCAGGTGTAGATGAAGGAAAATAATATAGATCTCCCAGCCTAGGACCCGAACCAATCATCTTCAAAAGTCGAGAATCATGTATTATAAAACCAGTAGGTCCAAATGTTACATAACAGTTAAGGGAATCCACAATTTTTGAAACAGACATGAGATTGAAAGGAAATCGGGGAACATAATGAACAGAGTGTAAGTTTGAGGTGGGAGAAAGAGGGACAGTGCCAGATTGTTGAACTATTGTTGTGGATCCATCAGCAAGAGTTACAGTGGGATGTGGTATTTGAGGATCAGAAGTGGTGAGAAGATGTCGCATACCAGTCATATGTTGTGTTGCGCCAGAGTCAACAATCCATGGAGAATTAGCAGCCATCATAGAAGTTCCTGAATTCTCTTGATTGAAGATCATATTAGCTGAGGAAGAAGCTTGTTCTAAGGATGCGGAATCATCAGATGGTGGTCGTTGTGAATTGCGAAGTAGCTGCTCATATTCGGTGGAAGAAATGGTAACCTGGGATGGAACCTCAGTCAATTATGCAATATGGGCAGATCCAGCCCCACGACCACGGCCATACGGATAGCCATGCTTTTGGTAGCATTTTTCCACAGTATGCCCCATTCTATTGCAGTAAGTGCACTTTGGGTGAGGAAAGCGTCCTCGACCTCGACCTCGAACATCGGCTGCCATGGTCAGTTGAGAATCAGGGATGGGCTGCACAGTCGGTGTAGTGTCGGACTGGAGAATCACGGAGTACGCCTCCTCAATAGAGGGAAAATGATCAGCTGCCAGAATAACACTGCGAACTGGAGCATAACGCGGATGTAAGCCATTAAGAAACTTTGCGGTAATGAGCCCTGCTCGTTCTTTTGTTTGTGCTTCAGTAGAAATAGGCTGGAAAAAATTAAGTTGATGAGATAAACTGAGAATAGTGTCATAATAAGTGTCAAGTGGGTTATCCCCCTGATTTTCAGAGAACAAACAATCCCAGATATTATAAAGGCGCAAGGCATTCTTCTCTTGCGTGTAATGACTTTTGACAGCATCCCATATATCTTTAGCTGTAGTGTAGAACATAAACTTAGCAGCAATATGAGCCTCCATGTTGTTCCATAGCCAGTTCCGAACCTGACTGTCACCACGCTTCCACTCTGGGGTATCTTGGGTAGGATTTTCAATGAAAGGAAGTTTGTCCCGAGATTCAAGAATTGTGCGAAGCGCATTCATCCACAATAGGTAATTCTGACCGTTGAGCTTAATTATTGAAACAAGAGCAGAGTCATTGTAGATTATGGTTTGGACCGATCCTTTTTCTTCAGCCATGATGAAGACAGATGTAATACCGGAAGGACACACGGTATAAGTAGGATGCATGAAGAGTAGCGCTGCCCCAAGCAAAAATATCAGAGGTGCAGGAGGATAACACTGCACTGAACGCCGGAGTGAAACACGGCAGTAGACTATAACGAAGACACTATTGCAGGAGAGATAACACTGCAACAGGAAATAAGCAACCAACCCCTATAGGAAAATACAACACTCACCCATGCCCTAGGGGAGAGACATGGGGAGGAGATACGATGACTGGTGGTTACTGAACAAAGTTTGTATTAGCAGTAGATATTAGTGCTGTTTGGTGGCTGAGACAGTAGACGGCGTAGAAGGTTTTGATCACATCAGTGGCACTTGAGTAGCAGGGATAGGAGACGGGCTAATTGGCAGCTTGGGGACTGCTGCTTGCTGTGGGCACTGAGACTGGAGAGGTAGCGGACTTGCTGCATGCACTGGAGTCGGACAGTGGAGACGGGGTGCTGGAGTCGCAGGTCAGGGCAGGGTCGTGGTGCAGGGGTCACGCGGAGAGGCACGCTAGAGCAAGGGTGCCGAGCGGGAGAGAAGGGACTGGGCGACATCGGACCAGCAGCATCGGCGTCCTGCGCCCAACAGCAGCGCTTGAGCGGCGTCGTCCAGAACGGGAGCAGCGTCCGTCTCAAGCGGCAGTCATGGGAGCCCGGCAAGATGCGGACGCAAGCGGCTGTCGTGAGGTAGTCATACCATGTTGAGTATGCGGCAGCCGTCTTCTATATGTTCATTAATCACGTAAGTGTACAAACCATCTCCTTATATAGGAGATGGTTAGGGCAAAACATGTATGATGTACCCCAAGTTCAGCCATGCAGATAAGATGTACCCCCGACCCATATAGGGCTTATTACAAGATAATACAACTATCTCGAAACTTGTTCTAAGCTCCTCTATAAGAAACAACTGATAGAAGCACAAGCTGCATCTTTCATCCTACTCAGGGCATCAACAACATCATTGGCTTTACCTAGGTGATAAGTGATGGTAAAGTCATAGTCTTTGAGGTACTCCATCCATCGTCTTTGGCACATATTCAAGTCCTTCTAAGCCATCAGGTAGCGTAGACTCTTGTGGTCATCGAAGACTTCAAATTGTACCCCATACAAGTCGTGTCACCAAATCTTTAGAGCATGAACTATATCAGCTAGCTCCAAGTCATGAGTAGGCCAATTTCCTTTGTTTGACTTCAATTGGCGAGAGGCATAAGCGATCACTCATCCTTCTTGCATAAGGACACAACCCAACCCTATTTTGGAAGCATCAATAAAGATAGCATAGGGTTTACCCTCCACAGGAAGAGAAAGCACATGAGTAGAAGTCAAACACTTCTTTAACTCTAGGAAGCTCTTTTCACACTTAGGAGTCCGGAAGAACTTCACATCTTTGTGTGTCAGCTTAGTCATCAGAAGAGCCAGCTCAGAGAAATTTTGCACAAACCTCCGATAGAATCCTGTAAGGCCCAGGACACTACGTATCTCTAAGGGGTTCTTTAGTGATTGCCACTTTGTCACAACCTCAATCTTAACAGGATCAACATTAATATGTCCCGCTGAGATAACATGGCCAAGAAACATCACTTCGTTGAGCCAAAACTTGCACTTTGAGAACTTTGCATAGAGTTGATGTTCTCACAAGGCCTGAAGAACAATCTGTAAGTGCTCGCGGTGCTGGTCCATATTATCAGAGTAGATAAGCACATCATCAATGAACACCACCACGAAGCTATCCAGGTAAGGACGAAAGACCTGATTCATCAGGTCTATGAAAGAAGTAGGGGCATTGGTCAGGCTGAACGACATGACTAGGAATTCATAATGCCTGTAACGAGTGCAGAAGGTCATCTTCGGTACATCATCATCCTTCACGCTCATTTGGTAGTAGCCACTATGCAAGTCCATCTTCGAGAACACAGTCACAGACTTCAGTTGGTTGAATAAGTTATCAATGCATAATAAGGGGTAATGATTCTTGATTGTCACTTGGTTCAACATACAATAATCCATGCATATCCACAAGGACCCATATTTCTTCTTCAAGAATACGATAGGTGCTCCCCAGGGAGAGACACTAGGGTGCAAAAATACCATGTCTAGGAGCTCTTGCAGTTGCTTCTTGAGCTCATCCAGCTCAGTAGGTGCCATGCGATAAGGTGTCTTGGAGATAGGAGTCGTGCCTGGTATGAGGCTGATAGAAAACTCAACTTCTCGTGTGGGAGGAAGTCCAGGCAGCTCGTTAGGGAAGACATCAGGAAAATCCCAAACCACATCAATGTCATCTAACATCAGTGGTGTAGGGTTGAGAATAAACAAACTAACCTTTTTATCTTCACAGAAGAGTGCAACCTTGTACTTCTTCAGCCAGTTCATTCCTAAGATAATGCCAAAGGATGTCATATTGAGGATGATGAAGTCCGATTTGAACATCTTACCAAAAATGCACATGTCTACGGTAGGGATTTTTAGGAAAGTAGAAGACATCTTACAGTAGGACTTGCAACCTGTAGTATATAGTCCATATACATAGATTCTAATCCTTACATGGTTACAAGTTTAGATGATATGAAAGTGTTTGAGGCTCCATAATTGTGACGACCGTCTTGCGAAAACATGATTAACTAATGCGGAAGCATTCATCAAGCAGCGGATTAGCGAAAATCACTAAAAATTAAAACTTTTTGCAAAGAGATCCACACATAGGAAATCTTTTCCAACAAATGCCATTGTCTATCATACACATTCTGTTTCAAACGTACATATCTTGTACCATCTCTTTTCAGAGACTACATCATCAGCTGCCTTATAAACATATATGCAGGCAGCATACAAATCTCGAGGCATCAAGCCAAAACCTCAGACTGATATATCAAAAACACTGACTAAAAACTCCGAGGACCTGAGAGTACAGAGATGACACATAGGACTACTATCTATATGACTAGACAGACAATATCTCCACCTGAGATCTTATTGCTGTCCCTGCTGTTGCTGTTGCAGCTGCTCTTTCCCTGTTCTAGGGTTTCTGCTCTGCCTTTCATGCATACCTAAAAATGCTTCCCACGGGGGTGAGACAATTGTAAATTGCCCCAGCGAGTGATATAACTCTCCGCCAGAAACATTGTTATAGCAGATTATGAAATTAAACTGAGCAGGGGTTACTTTTACATTAATAGGCAGAATTATTCTTCATAGAACAGAATAAGAAAATCTCCATTTTCAATAAGAGCATTGCATCTACCCATGGTAGACTCATAGTTCATCCATCTACTTGTAATGAATACAACAGATATGAATAATCATCAATGAACTATAGATATATAATAGAAATGTAACATCAGCCAAGTTCTCTAGCATAACTTATTAACACAAATGCTACAAAGAAACATGATACTTGTTACCCAAGCATCACACATGGCTCACAAGGCCATTCATATCTTATCACCTCTCACTAGGCAACAACTTATTCACATGGCTCACAAGGCCATTCACATCTTGTCACCTCTCACTAGGCAACAACTTATTCACATGGCTCACAAGGCCATTCACATCTTGTCACCTCTCATTAGGCAACAACTTATTCACATGGCTCATAAGGCCATTCACATCTTGTCACCTCTCACTAGGAAACAACTTATAAAATTCGTACACATTGTTACTTTTATTAAGCAACAACAACATCAACGCACAAAAAGCCAATCAACATTTATTATATAAATGTCACAGCCCAAACCTGGCTATATTCATCATCTCATCATATCTGCATGGTTATTAGGCATGATAACAGTCATACAAGATATTCATCACATCATGTGATACAATGGTAACACCATCATTCCTTAACCAGGAATTAGGGTTCACTATCAAATAGGGCTTATCATTCCCTTTTCCTCAAATTAGGGTTAGGGTTCCCCATTTCTCATTAATTCAGACCCTCTTGAGTTAACCAACTTTGTCTTGTATTAAGGTATTTCCCCTATTAATACATTCCATCACAAAATACTCACCCTTAGCATATAATGCATAGGCCACACATTAGAATTGTCCAGCTATCTCACATGATATGGACTTATCTTAGTTTAACGCATGGATTTATTATAAAGTTACCTATAAACAATCACAATGATACACCCTAAACTAGGGTTTCACAAGGATACACCCTCAACCAGGGTTCACAATGATACACCCTCCACTAGGGTTTCACAAGGATACACCCTCAACTAGGGTTTACAATGATACACCCTCAACTAGGGTTTCAACTCAATAACCCTGACGATTAGGGTTTATGTTCATGATTAGGGTTTCATGATCTCTCTACTTTAAGGATCATTGTTATGACCTGTTCCAAAGCTTATTGGTAAGCTTTATAATTTGAGCCTAATTAAAGTTATTTGAGCTAACTTATGTGCTTATGATGTGGTTAGTGAATCATTAACTTGATTTAGTTGAATCAAGCACATAAGATTAATTAGTGCATAATTAAGATGATTAATTTGAGTAAAGTGATAATTGGACACAATTAGAATTTTGAACCAGTAAAACAGTATAATTAGCATGTTTTCATGCCTTGGTTTTGTAGTGAGCCTCATTCTTGAAATATGCAAAAGAAATCACCTGATTTGGACTTTCGAGTCAAAAGTTATGATCTTTTCCGATTTCAGGGTTGAAATTGTAAAATTTCCAAAACTTTTCTTTATAAACCTTTCGTTTATTTCCCTGTTGATTATCCGTTTCATTGTTAGCTGTTGAAGGCGGCACACAGGAGGTGCAGGCCCGCAAAGGCGATCGCAGGGGCGATCTTCTTTTCTTCTCCGATTCCAGTGGTTTTTCTCCTTTCTCTACTTCCTTTCTTCCTCCTTTACTCCCTACCTCTTCTTTCTTTTCCTCCTCTAGCTTTCCTAGCCAGCTGCCTAGCAGCTGTAGCCAACGGCAAGTACAGTAGTAGTTACGGCTGCTGTAGCTTGGCCAGAAGGGCGCCGCTTGGGGCACCTAGCAGCTAAGGAGCTACCTTGAGCTCCGATTCAGAGGTTCGTGAAGCTGCAGCTCCTAGCCAATTTCTAGCTATGAATCCAAGATTTCCTCCGCCAATTTGCTGTAAGTGTGAAGTTACCTTACGTGAACAGGATTTTAATCCAAGGTTGAAGGCAACCAGTTTTTGCCCGGAATCAGGTCCTCGACACATCTCCGGACGAATCCGGACAGACCAAATCACTGTGAGTAGAATTTCATTCATCTATCATTAATAAACTCAGACGTTTGAATATTTCCAGTTATGTGCGCGAATTACACTGATAACAGGCGTTATCAGGCGTAGGGCAGCGTTTGGCGTTGCCCGACTTTTTATTTCATAAACTGCTTCTAGACGCTGTTATATGATTAAATTTAGCATTTGATCAGTGTGGATTGAATCGGTTGATTTATATGGTTCATTGGAACCTAAATTGCTTATTTGAATGTTGAAATTAGAAATTCATATCTGAAAGTGGTATGGTTTGGGTATGAACCCAGACAATAGGGATTTCTGATAAATTATCAGATGTACGATTTCAAAGTTGATATGAATAAATAAAAATATGCAATAAAACCCTAATTGCATATATCTTTGACGTTAATATGTGTAAATTGATATTTACATGAAATGGCACATTTCTCTGAATTATTCCAGAAATTCTCAAGTATTGTTATTAAATTGTGTTGTGATAGGTAATTAACTTTTAATTGAGTTAAGTGATGCACAAACCAAGATTTGGGTTAATGTGCACGTTTTTCGAGAATTTTAGAGAATTGACAAATGTTGAGTATGATTCTCGTATGTGAAGTAAATTTCTTTAATTTGTGCAATAAGATGTTCAATTGCGTAAATTCGCTATGTATGTGCCAAATTGAAATAAGTTGGGTTATTTATGCATTTCTAATTTGCCTGAATGCATGGTATGAGAATTTCTCAGAAATTACAATGATTTGAAATATATTGCTCTGTCGGTTTAGAATGACAGTGTATTGTGATCTGATATGAAATCAGTAAATGTGATATTCCTATTTAAATGTTTATATGTTAATCAGTCAATAGACTTAGGTGCCCCAACACCGTAGAACCCCATTGCGCGGTCTGTGCCTTTGGGGTGAAACGATCGATCTAGCCTTGTGCCTAGATGGTCGGCGACCAGTGTTCAACAATAATCTATGTGTGTGTCACGGTGGCACTGGAGTAATATAGGGGTTATTCAACAATAATCCGTGCGTGTGTCACGGTGGTAACCCAGACCCTCCGACTGTGCACTACAGGTTGCGGGAGGAGTCTAGAGCACTCAGAGTTAGTGTAGTGAGGCCCTTGAGTGCCTAGGAACTGCAGTGAGGCCCTTGAGAGCCTGAGAGTGCAGACAGGTCCTTGTGCGCCTGAGAGTCCTGTGCAGACCAGGACGGACAGTCAGACTTAGCATTTCCCGGGTGTGTCGCTAAGTCTTGTACGGTGGGATCGTAGTTCTCTACAGATCTTCATATGTAGAGTGCGCTGCATATGTTTGGGGCATAATAATATAAATATGTAATCATATAGGATCACAGTAAATTAATATACCCGAACTTTTGTGTCAATTCATTATATCTGTTTATTTGTTTAAATTATCTGTTGTTGCATAGAAATGTGATTATATTCTGTAATCTGCTATGTCATTAGAACTGCCCTGCTTGTATTGTATTTATGTTTATTTCAATTTTATAAACCTGATGAGTTGTTTAGTGATAGCTAAATGAAATGCTATTCACTGAGCGAGTAGGCTCATACCTCTACTCAAAACATTTTCAGGTCATCATCAGCAGCAGGAAATCTGAAGGATCCTTTCATCCTAACGCTTAGTCTGTAGAAGGTATACGTAGTTAGTAGTTAGAGGTCTCTTAGTCCTTTCCCCTCGGTCCTTGGGACATGGTGTGGGTGAGAGAGAGTATGTATGGCGGATGTGTAAAAGGTGTAAATTAACTGTTATGTTTACTTTCTGTTAAACAATGTTACATGTTGTAAACTCTGTTTATGTTCTCTAGCCAGTTTAATTGAAATGCTTCCGCAATAGTTATTTATGTTTTAGTTTACAGCAATAATCCGGATATCATTACGAGGTTTTAAAAAGATAAAGTTCTCAGTGATTTGTTTATGTGATAATCCCTCCGTCGCGCCCTAATCTCGTGATTAGTGGTTAGTGTGAGATCGGGGTGTGACAACTTGGTATCAGAGCATAGGTTGAGTACATGGTTTCTCTAAGTCAAGGTCAGGGGATGACAAGAGACCAATAGGATTAGGACTTAGGTGTCTTCCTTCTAACTGCAATTTTATAACAGGAAGTGTTCTGTTATAGTATTGTAGATAATAGGAAGATGATGTGGTCACGAGGATCAAGTTGAGAGGTTAACCTGAGTCATCTGGAATCATTAGGATCGAAAGATAGAGTTATAAGTGAGATAAATAGTTAATGATGTGTTTTAGCTCTGGGAGGTCTGAGTGTTTAGATACCCTGGCCAGGTGTCTGAATACTTAGATTGACCAGTATCAAGCTACTCTGTCTATTCTTCTCTGAATACCCTGGCCAGGTATGCAGAGGAAGGATAGGCTAGAGAGAAAGCCTAGAAATCTTAGGGTTATGAAACTGGAAATTAATACAGGAATAAGAGATTAAACGTAGGATGCGATGCAACTCTTGCCTTATATTGCTTAATTGATTGGAAATCTCTAGAAATGCCCTTACATGTATGAATTAAATTTTCAGTTTGAAGAATTAATATGATTCTTTTATATGGTTGTGTGTCATGAAGTGATTTATTTATTATTTTTATTCTTTGTATTAAGTAGACCAGAAGTTATGCTTAAATGAGTCTGCCCTAAGTGGATATTCTTTCCACATGTTTGAGATTAATAGGAGTTGGTTAATCCTGAATAGCTCTTGGCTTCAGGACTACAGGTTCGGCCTGGTCCGACTGGCAGGATGCGTTACTGAGATCTAATGACTCCTATTAACAGTATAATAAGAGTAGACTCTGGATAATTTAGACTCACATCATAGTAAGAATGTACATACACTAAGACGTTGAGATGTAAAAGAAAGATTAGAACAGCTAATAATTTGCTGGAAATGATATCAGAGGCCCAATGTTGGAACCTCATATGAGCAATCCTTAATTAGAAATAAAGGAACACAATAAGGTTCAGATTAAATTTAATGATTAGGTGAGAAATACCCTTAATGGTACTAATCAATAATGCATAACAAATGCATGGATCCAATACATGATTGGTAAACCCTAGTGGAGGGTGTATCCTTGTGAAACCCTAGTTGAGGGTGTATCAGTGCGATTGTTTATAGGCAACTTTATAATAAAGTTATGCCTTAAAACTAAGATAAGTCCATATCATGTGAGATAGCTGGACAATTCTAATGTGTGGCCTATGCATTATATGTTAAAGGTGAGTATTCTGTGATGGAATGTATTAAGAGGGGAAATACCTTAATACAAGATAAAGTTGGTTAACTCTAGAGGGTCTGAATTAATGAGAAATGGGGAACCCTAACCCTAATTTGGGGAAAAGGGAATGATAAGCCCTGTTTGATAGTGAACCCTAATTCCTGGTCAAGGAATGATGGTATTACTATTGTATCACATGATATGATGAATATCTTGTATGACTGTTATCATGCCTAATAACCATGCATGTATGATGAGATGATGAATATAGCCAAGTTTGGGCTGTGACATTTATATAATAAATGTTGATTGGCTTTTTGTGTGTTAATGTTGTTGTTGCTTAATAAAAGTAATAATGTGTGCGGATTTTATGAACCATGAGAATAAGTTGTTGCCTAGTGAGAGGTGACAAGATGTGAATGGCCTTGTGAGCCATGTGAATAAGTTGTTGCCTAGTGAGAGGTGACAAGATATGAATGGCCTTGTGAGCCATGTGTGATGCTTGGGTAACAAGTATCATGTTTATTTGTAGCATTTGTGTTAATAAGTTATGCTAGAGAACTTGGCTGATGTTACATTTCTGTTATATATCTATAGTTTATTGATGATTATTCATATCAGTTGTATTCATTACAAGTAGATGGATGAACTTATGAGATCTAAAGTTTGATTTCAAACTAAGGAAGCAAAGTCACACCACAATAATGCTATGTTGCTGATAAGGACCAAACCCTAGAATGTTTAGAGTTGAAGTAGTTCAAGGGATGTCGCTAGTGATTTGACCTTGAATACTAGTATCTTTATAAAACAAGATCATACGATTTGCACTATGAAAGGTAACCTAGCACTAATAAAATCCAGGGTTTAAAGTTAGCTAATCTGGAAGGTAGATACACAATATGAAAATGACTCAGAGAAAAGAGTAAGATATAATTTTGAAATAAATTCTTACAGTAGTAATAAGAAGTTAGTAGCATAGAATGAGGAGTATTACTCGTCACATGATCTGGAATTAGTTGTTGTAGTTCATGCTCATAAGACATGACGTTATTGTCTTTATGGTGAGGTGTGCCAGGTGTTTATCGATCATAAGAGCTTGATATATATCTTTACCCAGAAGGATCTGAATCTTAGACAGCGGAGATGATTAGGATTGATTAAGGATCATGATATAATGATAGATTATCATCCTGGAAAGGTGAATGTAGTAGCTGATGCCCTCAGCAGGAAGTTAAGTTCAACAACTGATGCATTCTCTATGGCATGTTTCGAGAGAGACATGCTAGTAGAAATGTGAAAGTTGAACTTAGACTTAAGGGTGACATAACATAGTGGTTTGATTGCATAGATGCAATTCAAGCCTACTTTTTATGATCAGATCAAGGAACTACAGAAGGGTGACAGTGGGTTGCAGCAGATCGTACATGACATGACAGGGGGAAAAGACCAAAGTTTAGATTTTCAGATGATGGTGTGTTGTATTAGCATGACATGTTGTGTACCTCGAGACAGTGATTTGAAAGAATAGATTTTTGAGGAGGCACGTGCATCGATGTATGCCATGCATCCAGGTAACACTAAGATGTACATGGATCTCAAGGAGTTGTACTGGTGACCTGATATGACAAAGGATGTAGCTGAGTATGTGACTAGGTGCAGTGTGTATCAACAGGTTAAGGCTGAGCACCAGAAACCTACAGGTACCTTGCAATCTCTTCCTATACCAAAGTGGAAGTGGGAATATACCACAATGGATTTTGTGATAGAGTTGCTCAGGACACCTAAAGGTTGTGACTCGATATGGTGATTGTGGATAGACTGACTAAGTCTGCTCACTTTCTTCATATTAAGTCAACATTTGATGTCTCGGAGTTGACGAAGAGATATGTGGATGAGATAGTCAGATTGGATGGTATCACAGTTTCTATTATATAAGATAGAGATCCTAAGTTTACATCCAGGTTTTGGAATCAGTTGCATTGTGCTTTGGGCACAAAGTTAAGATTCAATACTGCTTTTCACCCACAGATAGATGGTCAGTCAGAAAGGACCATTCAGACTCTGGAGGACATGTTGAGAGCATGTGTCTTGTAATTCAGTGGAAGTTGGGAAGAACACTTGAGCCTTATAGAGTTTGCATACAATAATAGTCACCATTCCATTCTTGGTATAACCCCGTATGAAGTTCTATATGGCAGAAAGTGTTAATCACCTCTATGTTGGTATGAGGTAGGTGAAAAGTAGATTCTTAGACCCGAGATAGTGGATTTGACCACTGAAAAGATTACTGTGATCAAAGAACAGTTGAAAGTTGCACAGGAGAGGCAGAAGAGTTATGCTGAGAAAAGACGTAGACCTCTTGAGTTTTAGGTTGGTGATGAAGTGTATCTGAAAGTTTCACCATGGGAGGAAGTGTTGAGGTTTGGTAAGAGAGGTAAACTGACTCCTAGGTTTATGGGCCCGTATCCTATTATTGAGAGGATTGGACCTGTAGCCTATAGGTTAAAATTTCCATCTGAGTTGTCAAACTTACATGATGTGTTTCATGTATCTATGTTGAAGAAATGCTATCATGGTACAGAAAAGATAGTTGACCCAGAACCTGCACAACTCAGATCAGATGTGTCCTATGTTGAGGGACCAATACAGATAGTTGATCGAAGGATCAAGAAAACTCAAGAATCGTGAGATACCATTAGTGAAAGTTCTGTGGAGGAATCATAACCTAGAAGAAGCTACGTGGGAGCTTGAATCTGAGATGCGTAACAAGTTTCCTTTTCTCTTTTAGGAATTTCGGGACGAAATTCTTATAAGGGAGGGAGATTGTTATGACCTGTTCCAAAGCTTATTGGTAAGCTTTATAATTTGATCCTAATTAAAGTTATTTGAGCTAACTTATGTGTTTATGATGTGGTTAGTGAATCATTAACTTGATTTAGTTGAATCAAGCACATAAGATTAATTAGTGCATAATTAAGATGATTAATTTGAGTAAAGTGATAATTGGACACAATTAGAATTTTGAACCAGTAAAACAGTATAATTAGCATGTTTTCATGCCTTGGTTTTGTAGTGAGCCTCATTCCTGAAAATATGCAAAAGAAATCACCTGATTTGGACTTTTGAGTCAAACGTTATGATCTTTTCCGATTTCAGGGTTGAAATTGTAAAATTTCCAAAACTTTTCTTTATAAACCTTTCGTTTATTTCCCTGTTGATTATCCGTTTCATTGTTAGCTGTTGAAGGCGGTGCACAGGAGGTGCAGGCCCGCAAAGGCGATCGCAGGGGCGATCTTCTTTTCTTCTCCGATTCCAGTGGTTTTTCTCCTTTCTCTACTTCCTTTCTTCCTCCTTTACTCCCTACCTCTTCTTTCTTTTCCTCCTCTAGCTTTCCTAGCCAGCTGCCTAGCAGCTGTAGCCAACGACAAGTACAACAGTAGTTACGGCTGCTGTAGCTTGGCCAGAAGGGCGCCGCTTGGGGCACCTAGCAGCTAAGGAGCTACCTTGAGCTCCGATTCAGAGGTTCGTGAAGCTGCAGCTCCTAGCCAATTTCTAGCTATGAATCTAAGATTTCCTCCGCCAATTTGCTGTAAGTGTGAAGTTACCTTACATGAACAGGATTTTAATCCAAGGTTGAAGGCAACCAGTTTTTGCCCGGAATCAGGTCCTGGACACATCTCCGGACGAATCCGGACAGACCAAATCACTGTGAGTAGAATTTCATTCATCTATCATTAATACACTCAGACGTTTGAATATTTCCAGTTATGTGCGCGAATTACGCTGATAACAGGCGTTATCAGGCATAGGGCAGCGTTTGGCGTCGCCCGACTTTTTATTTCATAAACTGCTTCTAGACGCTGTTATATGATTAAATTTAGCATTTGATCAGTGTGGATTGAATCGGTTGATTTATATGGTTCATTGGAACCTAAATTGCTTATTTGAATGTTGAAATTAGAAATTCATATCTGAAAGTGGTATGGTTTGGGTATGAACCCAGACAATAGGGATTTCTGATAAATTATCAGATGTACGATTTCAAAGTTGATATGAATAAATAAAAATATGCAATAAAACCCTAATTGCATATATCTTTGACGTTAATATGTGTAAATTGATATTTACATGAAATGGCACATTTCTCTGAATTATTCCAGAAATTCTCAAGTATTGTTATTAAATTGTGTTGTGATAGGTAATTAACTTTTAATTGAGTTAAGTGATGCACAAACCAAGATTTGGGTTAATGTGCACGTTTTTCGAGAATTTTAGAGAATTGACAAATGTTGAGTATGATTCTCGTATGTGAAGTAAATTTCTTTAATTTGTGCAATAAGATGTTCAATTGCGTAAATTCGCTATGTATGTGCCAAATTGAAATAAGTTGGGTTATTTATGCATTTCTAATTTGCCTGAATGCATGGTATGAGAATTTCTCAGAAATTACAATGATTTGAAATATATTGCTCTGTCGGTTTAGAATGACAGTGTATTGTGATCTGATATGAAATCAGTAAATGTGATATTCCTGTTTAAATGTTTATATGTTAATCAGTCAATAGACTTAGGTGCCCCAACACCGTAGAACCCCATTGTGCGGTTTGTACCTTTGGGGTGAAACGATCGATCTAGCCTTGTGCCTAGATGGTCGGCGACCAGTGTTCAACAATAATCCGTGTGTGTGTCACGGTGGCACTGGAGTAATATAGGGGTTATTCAACAATAATCCGTGCGTGTGTCACGGTGGTAACCCAGACCCTCCGACTGTGCACTACAGGTTGCAGGAGGAGTCTAGAGCACTCAGAGTTAGTGCAGTGAGGCCCTTGAGTGCCTAGGAACTGCAGTGAGGCCCTTGAGAGCCTGAGAGTGCAGACAGGCCCTTGTGCGCCTGAGAGTCCTGTGCAGACCAGGACGGACAGTCAGACTTAGCATTTCCCGGGTGTGTCGCTAAGTCTTGTACGGTGGGATCGTAGTTCGCTACAGATCTTCATATGTAGAGTGCGCTGCATATGTTTGGGGCATAATAATATAAATATGTAATCATATAGGATCACAGTAAATTAATATATCCGAACTTTTGTGTCAATTCATTATATCTGTTTATTTGTTTAAATTATCTGTTGTTGCATAGAAATGCGATTATATTCTGTAATCTGCTATGTCATTAGAACTGCCCTGCTTGTATTGTATTTATGTTTAATTCAATTTTATAAACCTGATGAGTTGTTTAGTGATAGCTAAATGAAATGCTATTCACTGAGCGAGTAGGCTCATACCTCTACTCAAAACATTTTCAGGTCATCATCAGCAGCAGGAAATTTGAAGGATCCTTTCATCCTAACGCTTAGTCTGTAGAAGGTATACGTAGTTAGTAGTTAGAGGTCTCTTAGTCCTTTCCCCTCGGTCCTTGGGACATGGTGTGGGTGAGAGAGAGTATGTATGGCGGATGTGTAAAAGGTGTAAATTAACTGTTATGTTTACTTTCTGTTAAACAATGTTACATGTTGTAAACTCTGTTTATGTTCTCTAGCCAGTTTAATTGAAATGCTTCCGCAATAGTTATTTATGGTTTAGTTTACAGCAATAATCCGGATATCATTACGAGGTTTTAAAAAGATAAAGTTCTCAGTGATTTATTTATGTGATAATCCCTCCGTCGCGCCCTAATCTCGTGATTAGTGGTTAGTGTGAGATCGGGGTGTGACAATCATGCCCTTAATCACCACATGAATCATATTCATATATGAATTCATGCTATCATCATATCAACTTGATTAGGTCATATCAACCCTTCAATCAAGTACATACAACTATGATTTACATAGTGTACCAAGTTATTGATCTTATCAGCAATTAGGGTTCATCCCTTAATTGACACTAATCACTTAGGTACTATTAGGGTTTCAACCTTTGTTCCATCATTGGTTATCATTACTAACCATCATTGGATCAATAGTACATTCATCATCACATTGGACCTCCATTACATAAGGTATCCAAAGGAATTAGGGTTTACTATTCATCCTAATTAGTGATTTCACATGTAGGCAACCTCTTAATAGGGTTATACATGAAATCGGCCTCAATTAGGGTTTACATCATGTATTGGATCCATGCATTTGTTATGCATTAATAACTAGTACCATTAAAGGTATCTCCCACCTAATCACATTAGGTTTTCAAAAAGGTTTGATCCATTGGACCTTCAATGACATAAGGTATCCAATTGAATTAGGGTTTTCAATGTTGATTCCTTCAATCATTGAATTCATGGAACCAATCATCAATTGGACCTATACCCATACTTCAATTGAGTTTAAATATGTCAACCTTCAACTTATTTGACCCTTAATTAACCCTCAATTGGTCATCAATTAGGGTTCGATTCAATTGAATTAGGGTTTGGAATCGATGATTCAACAACACTAATCAATGTAAGACTAGTTGCTTTGAAACCATTGAACCATCATCCAAATTGGGTATGACCTGACCCCAAACGGTCTTGAGGTCGTTTGGATGAGCTCCAAACGGTCTTCAGACCGTTTTCCCATCATATCACTCAAATCTAAGCAATCCAATTAGGGTTTGGTTCATTGGATTGATCACCAAATCAGCATTACATTGTTTAACAGCTTGGTACCTTTAGACCTTCAAACACCTAACCATACTCAACCCTAGACCTCCAAATGGTCTTGGGTGACCACCAAACGGTCTTGAGACCGTTTGGATGAGCTC
Source organism: Alisma plantago-aquatica (assembly GCA_963693085.1). Taxonomy (NCBI): domain Eukaryota; kingdom Viridiplantae; phylum Streptophyta; class Magnoliopsida; order Alismatales; family Alismataceae; genus Alisma; species Alisma plantago-aquatica. Next base: position 1,954,987,605 of record OY856409.1, read on the forward strand.
CAAACGGTCTTGAGACCGTTTGCCCATCCAACCTTTGGACTCTAGTGAAAATTCATCATGGATTGGTCTATCGAGTTGATCAACAAATCAGCACTACATTGCAATATGATTAGTACCTTTGGACCTTCAATTGGTCAACTATACTTGACCCCAGACCTCCAAACGGTCTTGGGGTGATCCCCAAACGGTCTTGAGACCGTTTGGGTGATCCTCAAACGGTCTTGAAACCGTTTGGGCTAATCAACCCAAAATCTCTAATTAACTCATTGGAATTTCAGCACTGATTTCAATTAGGATTTGCCCAATTGATTAGCCTTCAACTCATTACTCGTTTGGCATTAATCCATAAAATTTGGTGAGTCATTAACCAACATCATTAGGAACAGTAATCGCATACGGTCAACGCTTATTCAACCATCTTATATGGTCTTGAGACCGTTTGCCCAAAAAGTTCAATTAAATCAGATTGAAAATCAGCACTTAATCCAATTAGGTTTCCCTAATTGATTAGGATTCAACTCACGATTCCTTTGGAGTTAATCCCTCAAATTTGGAGGGTTATTAATAAACATAATTATTAACAGGAATCCCATACGGTCAACACTTAGTCAATCATCTTATACGGTCTTGAGACCGTTTGCCCAAAAAGTTCAATTAAATCAGATTGAAAATCAGCACTTAATCCAATTAAGTTTCCCTAATTTATTAGGCTTCAACTCATGATTACTTTGGAGTTAATCCCTCAAATTTTGAGGGTTATTAATAAACATAATTATGAACAGGAATCCCATACGTTTAACGCTTGGTCAACCATATCAAACGGTCTTGAAACCTTTTTCTCAACCAGGTCAAGTTAATCAGGTTGAAAATCAGCACATAATTCAATCTGATTGCCTAATTGATTGGCCTTCAACTCTCGATTACGTTGGATTTAATCCCTCAAATTTGGAGGGTTATCAGCCTAAATAATTAAGAACAAAATTCACAAACGGTCAACGCTTGGTCAACCATCTCAAACGGTCTTGAAACCGTTTTCTCCCAAACGGTTTCAAACCGTTTTCCCTTAAACGGTTTGCTGAAACCGCATAGCCAATCAAATTAAAACGATTTGGAGTAGCTATCAAAACGGTTTTTCTTGGTAATTTTCTTTGGATAAGCATCTAGGATTATGTCATCATCCCCTTCCTTCGAACAACCAAGAACAGCAACCGTTCTTGATGGAAATTGCAGCAAAGAAACAAGAGTGTATCAAATTGAAGAAATCAATCAACAAAGCATAGAGAATTGATGCAATAGCAATGTTTAAGGGTTTGAGTTATAAAACCTGCCTCCAATTGAGCTCCAAAGCTCCAAGCTCACGCCATTAATGGTGGATGAAGCTCTAGCAACTCCCCCTAGGCTCGTCCTCAAGCTTTTGATTGCAAAAGTTGGCTAGGGTTGAAGAGGAGATCGAAATCAGAAGGAATCCATAATTTATTTTCGATTTCCACCATAAAATCAAGAAGAACGAAGGTCAAGGGCTTACCCACAGGTTGGGGACGTGCTCCCTGCTCCTCCCTAGCTCCTTGGTCGGTTTTGCAAGCAAGGGGAAGAAGAAAATCCGAAAAAGGCCTTGGTTTGGACTTGTAAATGGCACTTTTATAAAGAAATTGATGAGAGAGAATATGCCTTATAAAAATCCAATTAATCTAAAAATTATGGCCGCCTCTTCCCCCTCAACTCCATGGATACGAGGCATATCCCTTTGCCTTTAATTCTCCTTCATTATCCTCAATTTAAAGAAAAGCAAATTAAGCACCTTAATGCTTATTATATTAATATCCCATATGTGAGTGGAAATTACTTTTCTTTATAATAAGGTGAGTGGAATTTCACCTACTTAAGATATTTTCGTTCCTTATCTTGTCAAAGGAACGTCCATCCTTATTAAAAATCAACCCAAAACATTTTGGTTGAAAGCCCTTCAATTATTTTTATTCATTTTTGCCCTAAATTGAATTAGGGTTTCAATTAGGATTAAATCTTGATTATTTTAATATCAAGATTCTCTCTCCTCCATCTTAATTCAAATGAGAAGTAAATCTCATTTTCTTTGCTCTACATGATGCCAAGAAACATTAGGGACTTTATTGAAGTGGTAATTTGCATATTGAACCCTAGATTTTGGGTAAATTGCACTTTTCACCAAAACTAGGTTTTAATGCACAACATTGCTTTACAAGCTTAATCTTGGTGCCCAAGCTTGTGGAAAACATACCACTACATCAAATTAATTATTATGATGTCTTAACATAAGAGGAACATTTTATAATGCAACATTTGCAAGTTGACCCCTCAACTTGGGTAATTTGCACTTTAGTCCAAAATAAGCAAACATTGCTTCAACATTGTTCGAACAGGACCAAAATTGAAACATAAGTTTCTTATGAGGCCTAATTACTTTTCCCAAGATAAGATTAAGAATCTACTCAACCTTATTATACAAAACATCTAGGGTTAATTCATAACCCAGGTCAGGGATGTTACAAATTATAAACCCCTAACAAGGATTTTGTCCTCGAAATCCCAGGAAAAGGAGGAACAGATTGTTCATTAATCATGCCCTCAAGTCTCCACATATCATCTTAATATCCTGGAGATATTATGAACTCTATGATTCCACACAAAGCTCCTTTCGTTAATTCCTCCATATCACTGTTTATGTTTATGCAAAGCATAAACCCCTAACATATGATGTCCATGTCATTGAAAGGAAGAAGCATAAAAGAACATACTTCAATAATCACTCAAGAATACTTATCAAAAGGAAAAACATATATATCTAACATAGATAATTCACTTAGAAACTCTATGTAATTGGGAATGTTCACATAGTTCTTCCTATTAGTTAGGAATGTCACATAGCTTTTCCCTTTTTGTTTAGGGTTGGAATTGCACAAAACATCTTCCTTTATTGGAATTGCACAAAGCATCTTCCTTTATTGGAATTGCACAAAGCATCTTCCTTTATTGGAATTGCACAAAGCATCTTCCTTTATTGGAATTGCACAAAGCATCTTCCTTTATTGGAATTGCACAAAGCATCTTCCTTTATTGGAATTGCACAAAGCATCTTCCTTTATTGGAATTGCACAAAGCATCTTCCTTTATTGGAATTGCACAAAGCATCTTCCTTTATTGGAATTGCACAAATCATCTTCCTTTATTGGAATTGCACAAAGCATCTTCCTTTATTGATTCCATATTTCTTATTTCATGATACTCATTAGATTGTCTCAGAATGACTACTTGATCAGAGCAATCAAAAAGATAACAATCTAAGAGTTTCCATACCCACTTTATCATCAATAGTTGTATACCTGGCCAGGGTTTACAAATACTGAGATCAAGTAGTATGCACTTACATGCTATCATATTCCTTGATATTCATATCATTATACACACATGATTTTCCCTTGTTCCAACATGACTAAGTCATTTAGGAACTCTTTTAAAGCTCAAACTTATGTATTAAGGACTGGTGACCTAGGTTGTAATACCAATATCCAGTCTTCTTTATGCATCATTGTTGCCCTGATTTGCCCAATAAGAGCATGATCCTAGGATTCTCTATCCTGATCAGGTCTTAATGGGGATTTTCAGGCACTCATTCTATTCTTGCATGATCCTTGCACCACTTCTTGGTGCAACAACATTGCCCTAAGCAATGTGTTCCTTGTGCTCTCCAGTCATTTTAAAACTTTACCCTTTCTTTGCACAAGCAGAAATCATTATAGGGTATACTGGAGGACACTAACACAGACTCGATACCTTAGTCCTATGTCTCTGTAGACTCAGTGAACCTAGAGCTCTGATACCACTAAATTGTGACGACCGTCTTGCGAAAACATGATTAACTAATGCGGAAGCATTCATCAAGCAGTGGATTAGCGAAAATCACTAAAAATTAAAACTTTTTGCAAAGAGATCCACACATAGGAAATCTTTTCCAACAAATGCCATTGTATATCATATACATTCTGTTTCAAATGTACATATCCTGTACCATCTCTTTTCAGAGACTACATCATCAGCTGTCTTATAAAAATATATGCAGGCAGCATACAAATCTCGAGGAATCAAGCCAAAACCTCAGACTGATATATCAAAAACACTGACTAAAAACTCCGAGGACCTGAGAGTACAGAGACGACACATAGGACTACTATCTATATGACTAGACAGACAATATCTCCACCTGAGATCTTATTGTTGTCTCTGCTGTTGCTGTTGCTGCTGCTCTTTCCCTGTTCTAGGGTTTCTGCTCTGCCTTTCATGCATACCTAAAAATGTTTCCCACGGGGGTGAGACAATTGTAAATTGCCCCAACGAGAGATATAACTCTCCTCCAGAAACATTGTTATAGCAGATTATGAAATTAAACTGAGCAGGGGTTACTTTTACATTAATAGGCAGAATTATTCTTCATAGAACAGAATAAGAAAATCTCCATTTTCAATAAGAGCATTGCATCTACCCATGGTAGACTCATAGTTCATCCATATACTTGTAATGAATACAACAGATATGAATAATCATCAATGAACTATAGATATATAACAGAAATGTAACATCAGCCTAGTTCTCTAGCATAACTTATTAACACAAATGCTACAAAGAAACATGATACTTGTTACCCAAGCATCACACATGGCTCACAAGGCCATTCATATCTTGTCACCTCTCACTAGGCAACAACTTATTCACATGGCTCACAAGGCCATTCACATCTTGTCACCTCTCACTAGGCAACAACTTATTCACATGGCTCACAAGGCCATTCACATCTTGTCACCTCTCACTAGGCAACAACTTATTCACATGGCTCACAAGGCCATTCACATCTTGTCACCTCTCACTAGGCAACAACTTATTCACATGGCTCACAAGGCCATTCACATCTTGTCACCTATCACTAGGCAACAACTTATAAAATTCGTACACATTGTTACTTTTATTAAGCAACAACAACATCAACGCACAAAAAGCCAATCAACATTTATTATATAAATGTCACAGCCCAAACCTGGCTATATTCATCATCTCATCATACCTGCATGGTTATTAGGCATGATAACAGTCATACAAGATATTCATCACATCATGTGATACAATGGTAACACCATCATTCCTTAACCAGGAATTAGGGTTCACTATCAAATAGGGCTTATCATTCCCTTTTCCCCAAATTAGGGTTAGGGTTCCCCATTTCTCATTAATTCAGACCCTCTTGAGTTAACCAACTTTGTCTTGTATTAAGGTATTTCCCTTCTTAATACATTCCATCACAAAATACTCACCCTTAGCATATAATGCATAGGCCACACATTAGAATTGTCCAGCTATCTCACATTATATGGACTTGTCTTAGTTTAAGGCATGGCTTTATTATAAAGTTACCTATAAACAATCACAATGATACACCCTCAACTAGGGTTTCACAAGGATACACCCTCAACCAGGGTTCACAATGATACACCCTCCACTAGGGTTTCACAAGGATACACCCTCAACTAGGGTTTACAATGATACACCCTCAACTAGGGTTTCAACTCAATAACCCTGACGATTAGGGTTTATGTTCATGATTAGGGTTTCATGATCTCTCTACTTTAAGGATCATGCCCTTAATCACCACATGAATCATATTCATATATGAATTCATGCTATCATCATATCAACTTGATTAGGTCATATCAACCCTTCAATCAAGTACATACAACTATGATTTACATAGTGTACCAAGTCATTGATCTTATCAGCAATTAGGGTTCATCCCTTAATTGACACTATTCACTTAGGTACTATTAGGGTTTCAACCTTTGTTACTTCATTGGTTATCATTACTAACCATCATTGGATCAATAGTACATTCATCATCACATTGGACCTCCATTACATAAGGTATCCAAAGGAATTAGGGTTTACTATTCATCCTAATTAGTGATTTCACATGTAGGCAACCTCTTAATAGGGTTATACACAAAATCGGCCTCAATTAGGGTTTACATCATGTATTGGATCCATGCATTTGTTATGCATTAATGACTAGTACCATTAAAGGTATCTCCCACCTAATCACATTAGGTTTTCAAAAAGGTTTGATCCATTGGACCTTCAATGACATAAGGTATCCAATTGAATTAGGGTTTTCAATGTTGATTCCTTCAATCATTGAATTCATGGAACCAATCATCAATTGGACCTATACCCATACTTCAATTGAGTTTAAATAGGTCAACCTTCAACTTATTTGACCCTTAATTAACCGTCAATTGGTCATCAATTAGGGTTTGATTCAATTGAATTAGGGTTTGGAATCGATGATTCAACAACACTAATCAATGTAAGACTAGTTGCTTTGAAACCATTGAACCATCATCCAAATTGGGTATTACCTGACCCCAAACGGTCTTGAGGTCGTTTGGATGAGCTCCAAACGGTCTTGAGACCGTTTGCCCATCATGTCACTCAAATCTAAGCAATCCAATTAGGGTTTGGTTCATTGGATTGATCACCAAATCAGCATTACATTGTTTAACAGCTTGGTACCTTTAGACCTTCAAAAACCTAACCATACTCAACCCTATACCTCCAAACGGTCTTGGGTGATCAAAAAACGGTCTTGAGACCGTTTGGATGAGCTCCAAACGGTCTTGAGACCGTTTGCCCATCCAACCTTTGGACTCTAGTGAAAATTCATCATGGATTGGTCTATCGAGTTGATCAACAAATCAACATTACATTGCAATATGATTAGTACCTTTGGACCTTCAATTGGTCAACTATACTTGACCCCAGACCTCCAAACGGTCTTGGGGTGATCCCCAAACGGTCTTGAGACCGTTTGGGTGATCCCCAAACGGTCTTGAAACCGTTTGGGCTAATCAACCCAAAATCTCTAATTAACTCATTGGAATTTCAGCACTGATTTCAATTAGGGTTTGCCCAATTGATTAGCCTTCAACTCATGACTCGTTTGGAATGAATCCATAAAATTTGGTGTGTCATTAACCAACATCATTAGGAACAGTAATATCATACGTTCAACGCTTAGTCAACCATCTTATACGGTCTTGAGACCGTTTTCCCAAAAAGTTCAATTAAATCAGATTGAAAATCAGCACTTAATCCAATTAGGTTTCCCTAATTGATTAGGCTTCAACTCACGATTCCTTTGGAGTTAATCCCTCAAATTTGGAGGGTTATTAATAAACATAATTATGAACAGGAATCCCATACGGTCAACGCTTAGTCAACCATCTTATATGGTCTTGAGACCGTTTTCCCAAAAAGTTCAATTAAATCAGATTGAAAATCAGCACTTAATCCAATTAGGTTTCCCTAATTGATTAGGCTTAAACTCACGATTCCTTTGGAGTTAATCCCTCAAATTTGGAGGGTTATTAATAAACATAATTATGAACAGGAATCCCATACGGTCAATGCTTGGTCAACCATCTCAAACGGTCTTGAAACCGTTTTATCAACCAGGTCAAGTTAATCAGGTTGAAAATCAGCACATAATTCAATCTGATTGCCTAATTGATTGGCCTTCAACTCTCGATTCCTTTTGAGTTAATCCCTCAAATTTGGAGGGTTATCAGCCTACATAATTAGGAACAAAATTCCCAAACGGTAAACGCTTGGTCAACCATCTCAAACGGTATTGAAACCGTTTTCTCCCAAACGGTTTCAAACCGTTTGCCCTTAAACGGTTTGCTGAAACCGCATAGCCAATCAAATTAAAACGATTTGGAGTAGCTATCAAAACGGTTTTGCTTGGTAATTTTCTTTGGATAAGCATCTAGGATGATGTCATCATCCCCTTCCTTCGAAAAACCAAGAACAGCAACCGTTCTTGATGGAAATTGCAGCAAAGAAACAAGAGTGTATCAAATTGAAGAAATCAATCAACAAAGCATAGAGAATTGATGCAATAGCAATGTTTAAGGGTTTGAGTTATAAAACCCGCCTCCAATTGAGCTCCAAAGCTCCAAGCTCACGCCATTAATGGTGGATGAAGCTCTAGCAACTCCCCCTAGGCTCGTCCTCAAGCTTTTGATTGCAAAAGTTGGCTAGGGTTGAAGAGGAGATCGAAATAAGAAGGAATCCATAATTTATTTTTGATTTCCACCATGAAATCAAGGAGAACGAAGGTCAAGGGCTTACCCACAGGTTGGGGACGTGCTCCCTGCTCCTCCCTAGCTCCTTGGTCGGTTTTTCAAGCAAGGGGAAGAAGAAAATCCGAAAAAGGCCTTGGTTTGGGCTTGGAAATGACACTTTTATAAAGAAATTGATGTGAGAGAATATGCCTTATAAAGATCCAATTAATCCAAAAATTATGGCCGCCTCTTCCCCCTCAACTCCATGGATACGAGTCATATCCCTTTGCCTTTAATTCTCCTTCATTATCCTCAATTTAAAGAAAAGCAAATTAAGCACCTTAATGCTTATTATATTAATATCCCATATGTGAGTGGAAATTACTTTTCTTTATTTATAAGGTGAGTGGAATTTCACCTACTTAAGATATTTTCGTTCCTAATCTTGGCAAAGGAACGTCCATCCTTATTAAAAATCAACCCAAAACATTTTGGTTTAAAGCCCTTCAATTATTTTTATTCATTTTTGCCCTAAATTGAATTAGGGTTTCAATTAGGATTAAATCTTGATTATTTTAATATCAAGATTCTCTCTCCTCCATCTTAATTCAAATGAGAAGTAACTCTCATTTTCTTTGCTCTACATGATGCCAAGAAACATTAGGGACTTTATTGAAGTGGTAATTTGCATATTGAACCCTAGATTTTGGGTAAATTGCACTTTTCACCAAAACTAGGTTTTAATGCACAACATTGCTTTACAAGCTTAATCTTGGTGCCCAAGCTTGTGGAAACCATACCACTACATCACATTCATTATTATGATGTCTTAACATCAGAGGAACATTTTATAATGCAACATTTTCAAGTTGACCCCTCAACTTGGGTAATTTGCACTTTAGTCCAAAATAAGCAAACATTGCTTCAACATTGTTCGAACATGACCAAAATTGAAACATAAGTTTCTTATGAGGCCTAATTAATTTTCCTAAGATAAGATTAAGAATCTACTCAACCTTATTATACAAAACATCTAGGGTTAATTCATAACCTAGGTCAGGGATGTTACAATAATCCAATAATACTTTTATTGGTTGTTGAAATTAGTGCACAATACCTTCAATGACTCCATTATCATCAGTGGCTTCCATGACGTCCATGGAAAATACACGTTTCTCAATAGGTGGGCGACATCCTTGATTATTGTTGTTATTTAGGGGTTGTTGTGGATGAGGTTGTGACTGTTTCTGCTGGGGTGCCCGTGGTTGAGATGGTGTAGTAACCCTTTAGAGCTTGGGACACTGTGGCCTGATGTGTCCAGTATGACCACACTCATGGCATGTCAAGTGCCTCACATCTGGTCGATCTACATGCATCACGATAGGGCACCTGCCAAGAGGGTGGTGACCCTAGCAATAGTTGCACTTGTCACGATGATCATCGTTGATGTTCTTTCACTTGTTGGGACTCTGAGACAAGGGCTGAAAACCTATATAGTCCTCCATAGTGAGGGCCTTATCCACCATCTACTGGAAGGTGAGAGGGAGATGCAGAACAAGAGCTCGCCCAACTTGGTAGCTTAGTCCCTATAGGAAGACTGTAGCTCGGTGATCCTCTCCAAGACCTATAGCATAACATTCCAATAGCAAGAACCTCTGAACATAAATAGAAATGCTCAAGGATCCCTACTTCAAGTTGTAGAACTCTGCCTCCTTCTTCCTCAAGGCGGATGCGCAGATGTACTTCTGACAGAAAAGAACAAGGAATTGCTCCCAAGACATGTTGGAAGTGTCGTGAGTGCAAGCGACACCATTCTACCAAACACATGTAGACCCGTCCAACATGTAGGTGGCAAAGTGGACCTTCTAGTGAGGAGGGAACACCATGCCCTCAAAGGTATGATCAATGGCCAACACCCACTTGTTAGCCTTGTCCACCATCTCGATCTCTCCTTAGCCCTTAAAGCAAGGCAGCTGCATCTTGATGAACTCTGTGAGGGAGTACTAATTGGGCTTCTCAGGAGGAGGAATGGCTTTGACACACCCCATCACAGAAGTATCCAGAAACTGGCACAAGACATCCAACTCTTGCTCAGGAGTAAGTGGAGGTGGAGGAGGGGGCTCCAAAAAAGGAGGAGGCATAGTGACGACATGGTGACCCCCAGAGGTGGCATGTGCATCTGGTGTCATCAGCGACGACTCCACTTGTGGCATCCCAAACTGTGGACTCAACAATGTAGAATATCCATCTACTAGCCTCTCACGAGACTGGGAGGACTCACCGCTCTGGTCCCCAAATAGATCGATTCTCCTGAAAGCATAGAAAGAGGTAAGAATCCTAATATAGGTTTGAGATACTAGATTGCCGACTACTAATGCTCTGATACCATTTTGTAAAGAATGGGACCCACTAAGGGGACCACTCCCTACTCTATAACTTTGAGAACACTACAACAATTCCTCAAACATTCAGACATAACACATAAATAGAAGGGAAGCTAAATCACTCTAAAAATAATATGGCAAAATAGAGCATAAGGTAATAGCAGCGGAAAAATAAGGTTTAATTATTACATGATCCAATAATTTCTAAGAACTTGTCCACATGGACATAAAATAAACATAAAGGAAACTAAGACTAAATGGATCGGTTGCAGAGGGCAACCTAGGCATCTCAGAAACTTTCATGAACTACTACTGATCAGGTTCCTCAAACCATGGGTCCTCAAGTACATGCTCCACATCTAAGGTCACCACAGGATCCTCTGCACCTGGGTGGAAAGGAACATCACCCAAAACATAGGAAAACAAAGTATAGAGGTCAACAAAGGCTGAGTATGTACATATCTAAAACACTTTGGGCGTTATAATGTGTTATAAGTATAAAAGAGATGTTCCTATAAGAATGGGGGCTATTTTCAATTAGGTAAGTTCAAGAGGAATGTAACAAAAGAAATGAGGCATATTAAATTTCATATTACAAGCATGATAATAAAAGTGTCTTGCCATAACAATCATCCACATATTCATATTAAAACAATAAACATTTGTATGTGTAATAATATAAACTAAATATACCTAAAATAGGGCCATAACACCATAGGATCATGGCCTAAAAGAAATAAGGGTGGAAAAGCACACCCCGAGTGGAAACACACACCCTATATAAGTATGGTTGTACATAAGTACCACTGTTATAGATATTCTAGTCAAACATGTAGCAAGCATAAAATAGAGAGGCAAGACTGGAATTTTAGTCAATTTCACATAAAATGGCAATCATATCAAAAGGGGTCCAAAAGACCAATTATAAAAGAATATTTCAGTAACCACATGAATTTATATGAATTAAAAGCATGAAGTATGAATGTCCAATCATTGGATTTCAAATAAAATTGATATTTCAAGAGATGCCTCATTAAATAAATCTAGGTTCAGTCAAATAATGCCTAAAATAAATTAGAGAATGTACATACCTTATGATCAGACCTAAATATTCAATACCACCTCCTAAGGTCTGGGTCAGGGTTGTCTCAACCTAGTCACAATATATGTGCATTCAATTAATATAAGGTGCATTAAATTCCTTGCTTAGAAATTGACCATATTGTAGTTTGGAAATCTGATCTTCAAACTATGCCATTAAATTAGTCACATTTTTCTGATTTAAAAAATGTATATATTTGTATTTTTCCACTGAACCAATAATTAGTTATTAGTTTTACAACTTAAAACCATTTAGTGATTGAAAGGATTACAACACACAATGACCATAATGCCCCTGAATGATTGCGATTATAAAGATACCACTGTGACACTAAACCATAGTTGTATGTTACTGGAGATACGTCGGTCAAACATGGGCCAAAGATGGAAAAATCCGTGATATGCCCCTTGCAAGGGGGTTATTGACAAGCCAAAAGACCTTGGGTATATATGGGTTTTCATCGAAGGGAGTTAGTCCCACCCTCATGCCATGGTTTGAGCATAGAGCTCCAATAGTGGAGCTTGGCTCTGAGTAGGGTCATTGGCTACTCTCCAAAGCTTGTGGCTCCAACTCCTCTATCGTCACTGGACTATGGCGGTTCAGGTGAGCTACTGCTAGTGTCTAGAGAATGAGGACCAGGGATATCGCTACCCGAGCAAGCAGTAGGACTAGAGGTAGCGCACACATACGAGTGGAGGGCACATCACCCAAATGAGTGCTCTGAGGAGGAAACACATTTGGGTGATGAAGGTACATCCAAATTGAGTGTTTGTGATACTAGGAAAGGCACAACAGAAAGGACTGACTAGTCAGAGGAAAAAGAAAACGAGCAACTCAAGGCAATGAGAATAGAGGACGTCCATCAGATTTAATACAAGCATGAATCATGAGATATATCGATCACAAGGTTCTCAAGAGGGGCTTCTGTGACCTTGTAACAACAGTGGAAAGCCCACCAGAACCTAGGCGCCACTATCATTATGACTACTAATCACCATAGTCAGGTTGGTCACGAGAAGTTTAGTCGACCAGGAGGTGTAGGTGAAATCATGAGAAAGCAAATATATAGATAAAAAAGGGGGGCTTGCAGTTGGTTACCTCGACTTGAATTGCACTAAGGTGGTCCATATAGTTGTTGTTCCCCCCTCTTATCTGAACAAGACGATCGACTGTAGCAGGTGCCCCATGACCGGTCATCTCCAATTGAGAAGGAGGAACGCTGGTAAGAGGGTTTGGGAAGACTTCCCGATGATAAAAAGGTACAGGGTGCTAGCTTTGCTCGGTAGTTTGGAGGTTAGCAGCTTGTGCCGTGACAGCAAGCCCCACGGCTATTGAGCATTTTTGATGTAGGGCACCGCACGAGATGTGTGACGACGCAAAACAAATCAAGCCATCACTAGTAATAATTGTGGAATAACTGTAAAGAGTGAGACCCAATAGGGGATCCACTCTTCACTGAATTGAAGAAATATCCCATCCGATCCCAAACATACCAAAAGGTAATAAGGAAAGGAGGAATTTCATTCATTTCTCAAATGGTACATAATACAGAGCATGATAATGAATAAGCAACGGAAACAAAACTATTACACAATTACAAAATTTTCTTTGTACAACTATTCCTCACCATATAAGGTGGAACGAAAAATAAAGTATAAGGTATACACCTAAGAACACATAAGGCCAATTGCATAGGGCAAACCAACTATCCCAAGCTATCCTCAAAGTCCAAGTCCATATATTCAATCCTTTAGCATCTTATCTTCCAATGTAACTAGACCTGGGTGGAAGGGAACATCACTCAGAACATAGGAAACAAATAAGAGGCCAGCAAAGGCTGAGTATGTACATATATAAAACATTATGGGCATTATATAGGGTTAAAAGTACAAAAAGAGATGTTCCCATAGGAAAAAGGGGGCTATTTGCAATTAGGTATGTTCAAGAGAAAAGTAACAAAAGAAATGTGGCATATAAAATTTCAGATTACAAACATGATAATGAAAGAGTATCTTGCCATAACATTCATCCACAGATTCATATTAAAACAAAGAATATTTGTATGCATAACAATGTAAAATAAATGTACCTAAAACACGGCCATAACACCATAGTATCATGGCCTAAAAATAAACAAGGGTGGAAACGCACACCCCGGGCGGAATACGCACGCCCTATATAAATACGGTTGTACATAAGTACCACTATTCTAGATAATCTAGTCAAACACGCATCATGCTATAATAGAGTGGCAAGACTATCATTTTAGTCAATATCAAACCAAAAAGGCAACAAGGCAGGGGCCCTAAAGACCCATAATCATGTCAATTTAATAATTACAGCAGTATAAGAGATTCATAACATGAGTTATAAATGTTCAAGAATAATAGATTTCCAAGAGAAATAATAGTTCAAAAGATGCCTCATTACAATGTATATGGATTTAGTCAAATAATGCCCAAAATAAAATAGAGGATGTACATACATGATCTTTGTCAAGTGATTAACTCAATTGATATACTTTGATCTACCCAACCAAAAATCCATCCTAGGAACACATTAAGTGTGTTAGTCAAACCAAGGGAACATATGTTTACATTCCTAGTTTAGTTGTATATATAGCTCTTATCCTATTATGAATACCTATTGGCATAATAGGGTTTTTAATATTATTATGTGGGAACATGATACACTATATATATATATATTTAAATATTGAAGTACCCTAATAGGGACGTCTAGGGTATAATTACAACATAAGACAATATATAAGTTACATGTCTAAACTTAGATCTCGAATATGCATAAGAATAAAAGTTTGTACCAAATGATTATATAGAGGTAAATTATTTGTTAGTCTAAACTAACATGTACCCTATTCTCATCCAGGTGAATGCACATGTTTATAAAAGTACTTTCTTTTGTCTGATTTGTCTCTTTTATACCATTGAATTTAGTCTAGGATGTTTCTAGGTAGATGCATTCTTACATTCCTATCATGTTGTTAATCATCATTAAGTATATGTATATACACTTAGGGTTTTAATGCATTAGAATAATATGGCTGGAGCATCGAGCATGTTCGGTAATAATTACTTACTTCCAGATCTTGCTATTTGCTATGATATTTATTAACATGTGTATAAAAAGTCCAAGTTAAGTGGTCAAATACGTATTCAAGGTTCACGCTTAGCCTATGGAGTTTATTAGTTTGTTTGCTTAAGGAATGAAACTACAATAGGGTAAGTATTTATCATACCTTGTCATGGATCTGGACACATCTTGGTGTTTTCTGCCTTCAAGCGAAAGCTGATCCCAAGTGGATGGCTGAGGAAGGAACATTTGCAAATGTGTTGGGGGAAATGAAGGTCCAGTTCTGCAGCTAGGCGGACAAGAAGGGAGACCTTGGTGTGGATTCATGGTGAGGTTGAGAGAAGGAGCGGCGAAGAGGTGAGGAAGAAGGGTCGTGGCTATTGGATCTAGTAGTGATTACTGCTGGGAGCATGTGACGTAGTATGACTGCCAATACAGATGGTGGCAATGCTCATTGGCCTTGGTGGCTGGGCGTGAGGTGAGAAGGCAAGGTTAGTGAAGGAACCATTGCCGTCACGACATCCAGTAGTGGTCACAACGGGGTACAAGCTTCTTCCGTGCGGCGGCCACTGCAGGCGCGAGGAGAGGGAGGAGAAGTTGTTTGCAACCCTATGGCGGCAGAGGGGGCTGGTGATGGCGACGTTCCAGGTGCGGGAGGCCGCAGGCTGCTGTGGATGCAGGCGTGAGGTGGTCTGCAGGTCGGGTTGGTTTCAGATCACCACCGAGGAGGAAGATGAAGAGTGGGGCAGCTAGAGAGGAAGAAGAAGATGTGAGGGGGTAGGGTAGCTGGATCGATCCGGAGTGGGTAGGGTAGCTGGATCGATCTGGAGTGGTGGTAGCAGACGCGGGAGGGTGTTGAGGTGAGGTCAGAGGCGTCGGGCCTGTACCCAGTGATGATCTTCCGTGGTGGTGATTTTGAGGTGCCGGTGGACCTGGTGGAAACGACGATGGAGGTGGTTGATGCAAGGTAGAAAGGAGGCAATGGCGATCGTGTTGCGAGGAGATGAGTCGGCTTCAGTTGGTGGGAAGAGGGGAGTAGATTGTGACCTGGGCGCTTGCACATCATCTGCCAATTATAGATAGTGACCGTCTCACAGTCAGCGCCGTCGGGCACAGGGTGAGGGAGAACTGATGGCTTGGTCAAAGAAGCAGACGAGGAGGAAGGGAGGAAGAGTGTGGCTGCTGAGGTTAGATGTGAGGGTGTCTAGTTGCAGGTCTGTCGATCTAGAAGGCCTCTGAATTTCAGAGGTGCTAGCAGGTCCAAGCCATGGCAGATTAATGCTCATTGGTGTGTGAGGGAATAAGCAGTTCTTCCAGGAAGACCATGGCTAGACCTGAGCGTCACCAACAAAGGGGTAGGGAAACGAGGGCGAGGAAGCAAATTGGGGTAGATCTTGTATCAGGAAGCAAGGATCCATGAGGAGGAAAAGAATAAGAAGAGTTAGGAGAGGGAGCATGGGCAGGTGTAACCTGGTTGGCATCTGTAGCAAGTAGTTCGTGAGAATGTAGGCGTTGATGAATGGGGCTACTTCCTCTAAGTGATGGTTGCGAGCTAAAGTCGGCGTCGACATGTACACTAGTGATGGCGGTTGTCAAGATCTCGGGCACCAGGGAAGCGAGGCATAATGGGAGGATAGGGTTTAGGTGGTTGTAAAGAGGAGAGGAAGGAAGAATAGAGCCGCCGGAGTAAGAGAAGGGAAGCGGAAGACTAGTTCTACTGCAAAACAGATGTGAGAATGAGGGAGAGAAGATGGGAGCGGAGGAGAGAACTTCGGACGTTCGTTACTGATATGACGCAGTCATAGCGGGGAAGAGAAACAGTAACACAGGAAGGGAGTCCCGTTACATGGTTAATGAAATATAACCTAGTTCTATCTATAGTTGTTAAATGCATTAATATCAATTAAAATCTTATAATTCAATCAACTAAAAGGTAGTGTAAACAATGTCCTATTTATAAGAAATTTGGTATATAGGATAACTAGGATGAGGGGAGTCTAGATTAATCATCATTTTTTCCTTTGGAAGACGTTCCATAGTAGATTACATTATTTTTATATTATACATATTTAATGTATTTACTCATCTTAACATTATGTTATGTATAAATTCGATTCCTTTCATCCTATACCCTAGGTATATTTTAGGGTGTTAAATTAGAGTCAAGCATGGTATTTGGCATATGTGTTCCTTGAGTCTTGTTATTGAGCGTATTATGATTATTTTACCTTGCATACCAAATACTAAGCGTATTTATATATCCATTACACCAATTATTCTTAATGTGCTTTGTATTGTCAGAAATATACGATATGTTAACATAATGGAATAGGACCTTAGAGTAAGAGAGATTTAATACATACGTCTGGATTCGAGTATGTTACAATAACCCTAAACATCAGATTAACAAAAATAACTAAGAATTAAAACCATCTTTGTAAGGAGATCCAATACCAGGAAACTCTTACTGAGAGATCCAAAAGTTATACATATCATGATTCACATTATACATACACGGTTACATTTCATCTCGAGGACAACATATAACCATTGCTCTTGTCAAAACATCTACTGAAGCAACATACACCTCGAGGTATACAAGTCAAAATCTCAGATCATTCATGAAACCATTACGAACTGACTCCAAGGACCTGAGAGTATAGAGACGACACATAGGACTTCTATCTACAAGACACGACAGACAGTACACTCAACCTGAGCTGTTACTACTGTCCCAGATGTTGTTGTTCTCCCTTTACAGAACGGTCTCTACCTCCTTGTGCACGTCCACCTAAAAATTATGGATCCCATGGGGTGAGACAATTATCCCAGTGAGAGATATAACTCTCCACCGACAATATTATTATCACAGATTAACAATGTAAAATTGAGCAGAGGTTCTTTTATATAAATAAGCAAGATTAATCATTGTTTATAAGTAGAACATAGCAATTTCATCTCTTATAGTAGTGCATCTATCTATGGTAGAGCAATAAATCATCTATTCACTTAACAAGGAATATGAAGAAACATGAATAACATCTATCAACTAAGATGTATAAAAGAAGTGTATATCAACCAATGTCTTCTGTATTCGATCCTTAAGCAAATACGCTACACGGCTGATTACATATTACAATCACACTTATGCCCTGAGGAGATGAAGTATACCATTCATACTCCAACCGACCACGATTATGTTAAGCATCGATACCATACAAGGTCAATGGTAGAGATGGCTGTCAATACCTTACATGTCTCGATCAGTATGAGACCACTAAATAGGACATCTCATGTCATCTGCTGGAAGGACATCTCGTGTCAACTGTAAATAACATGTCGGGGTATAGCGACATCTTCACTATAGAGTTACAGCTGTAGCACGTACTCTCTTCGGGAGAAGACTACTTAGCTTTCCCGAATTATAAGAATGAGGAAGATTATACATCAATTCCTCAACTGTTTGGGAGAATTACACTTCAATCCCAATCCACATAGAATGAAGAAGGATTTTACACATCAATTTCTTATTTGGTCAGGAGATTCACATCATCCCGTGATAAATAAGGAAGGTGTGACACCAATTCTTCATTGGGATGTATGGTTATACTTCGTTCTTCAACCCCACATATTCAAAAATATGCTCTCCAAATTAAACTCATTTCACCATCCACAATTTCTGACACTGAATGGATCTATGGTCAGGGCAACTACATGATGAAATTTAACTTGATTAATTAGGTACATTACAATATTCTTTTAGCATCAACCAAGTTTCACACATGAATTATAACATATGCTATAAAGAAAGGTGTAGTACTTTTAAGATCTTTGGTATACTTTGAATGTATTTCATTCGAGATCTCAGTCCCTTATCACATCACTGGGAATTATCATTTTTTCATATCGTCACATGATTACTAGATCTGGGTATTCAATCCCTTAGATCATCACTTAGCATTGTCACCTCTATAATAGGTAACTATTACCTCTAGGTCCTCAGACCAAGGTATTCATCACACTTGTTCTACGAATATTTCACATAGCTCACATAGTTCATCAATTATCTTATCACCTCTCACTAGGTAGCAACTTTTCTTTTAAGATATCAGGCTGTATAATCATTATACTTGTTATACAAGTATTTCACACAGCTTACAAGGCTCATTTAAATTTGTATTATATAGAACATCATATCTCATATCTGGCTATGCTCATCATTTCATGATTCTTAAATAATTTGCACTTTATGATGAAAACTCTAACAGTATATGACATCACTATACAATTCAAGAGAAATACATACTTCCCATGATTAGGGTTATGATTGCCTATTTTAACCAAATAGGTTTCAAATTCACATCATCACTATGTGATATATGATAAATGCATCCTTCCCATTATTAGGGTTAGGATTTCTTAATCTAACCGATTAGGGCTATAAGTGCATACCATCACCCTTCATTAGGGTTAGGTTTTCCCCTTAATAAGAATTTAAGGATTCAAGATCATATTATCTAGAATCAAACTCTAATTCATACTCCACTCATCTTAGGAGTATCAATGCATACTTATTAACATGTTTATCACACATGTAAAAGTTTCTTTCTTATCCTCATTAGGATGTTGATTACATCATACTTTTAGTAGGTTGGTTCAATTCTCCTCTTGATGTACAATAGCTCACCATTATCAAATCTCACTATCTTTTATATTGTAATTAACACAACACACAACATATGTCACTCAATCAAATACATATGATTGAAGTATCCCCACCATATCGGGTATCAAGATGTGTGTGTACTATCATATTTTGCTTAAGATACAACCTTCACATCATATCGTGTATCCATATCGGACATGTGGTGTAACCACATCACCATATCGTGTTTTAGGGTGTATCCCCTAACACCATATCATATATCCATATCGGATTGACTTATCACTTAGATCTTATCATATTAAGTTAGCTTCATATTGTGTATGAGCTATATGCTTGATCTCATATCGGGTACAAGAGTACACTTGGTGCTATATCGTGCACAAGGTGTGCACCATATCATGTATGAGGTATATGCCTCATCATGGTATCGTTTTAGTGATCTACACACAATACCATATCAGGTTCTATGATTTATCATGTCGGGTTTCCATATGGATTGATCATATCAGGTTATCATATTGGGTAGCCATTATGCTCATAACCTTTTCATACTTCTCAAGGAATTAGTCATATCATACTTTTGAATGATAGCTAGAAATCAGGTTGAACACTTTCATAAAAATCCTTCACATAAAAGATATGATGTATTGAGTTTCATGCCATCACTTAAAGTTTCATCTCTATATCGGTTAGGGTTTCAACTCTATATCGTTTAGAGTGTTCAACTAACACTATATCATGCATGAGGTATGATCTTAACCTTGTATCGTGTATAAGGTGTAAGTAGGTGCTACTCCTATCGTTCATGAGATAACACTCATATCTTTCATGTGATATCACTCACCACTTTATCAGGTTACCCGTTATCTTGGGTTTCATATCACCATCTAGGGTTTCAACTCATATCGGGTAGAGTGTACCATATCGATTCATGAGGTATGAACTTGACCTCATATCATTCACAAGGTACAAGTAGGTATCACCCATATCATTCATAATGTATCCTTCTATCGTTCATGAGGTATCACTCAACTCTATATCGGGTTACATAACATCTTGGGTTTCATATCAGGTTCCATCTCATATCGGGTTAGGATAATAAACCTAACACCATATAATGTAGGAGGTGACTATCTAACCCCCATATTGTGCTCATGATTGTGTATATGTAATTACTCATATTTCCCATGAGATATACTCTTCTCACTATATCATTTTTTGTGGTGGGTTCATATCAACATATCGGGTTGCTACCCTCCAGGGTTTTGCTATGTCGGGTTGGAGTTCATGCTTGGCTCCCTATCATGCATAGGGTATGGAACTTGATTTTATATTGTGCACATAGTATTTTCTTGACAACATATCGTGCATGAGGTATGCACTTGATCATCATATCGGGTAAGAGGTACCTACTCATTACCATAACGAGTTAATGGTGTCTTCATTCCACCATGTCGGGTTTAACGGTGCTTCAACCAATATTGGGTTGGACCTTGATGATGTCATCATCATCAGCATCTAGACTCTTGTTTGTACTATTCTAGGTCATGGAAAACAGTCCTAAGATACTTTTGGAACTCAAAGGAACATCAATTACTCAAAGGAACTCAAAATTGAAAGTAGTTCAACAATATTGAAGGTAAATAATAATATAGTTGGGTTCAAGTTATATAACCCACCTTATGAACAACTTCCAAGCTCCAAGCTCCAAAGCTTCACGTTCCTAAGGTTGAAGATGAGCTAGTCAAAGTCCAAGGCTTGATATCCTTAGCATTTATACGATATCTTCACTCCTTGTGGCCGATATCACCTTGCTAGGCTGACATCTTCTTGCTTGGCCGATATCCTTTCTCTATGGCCGATACCAAGCTCAAAACTCGACACTCCTCTACTTATGCATGATACTAGGATGGTATGCATGATATCTCAAAGAAACAGAGTTGTGGGGTTCGTAAGTTTTCATTAGTAAGTGAAGGGAGAGGTATATATACTTGGGTTCATGAGATAGAGTGTATAAGAGGTGTCTTCACCATATGGTACTAGGTGACATGTGGTCATGCATGGTTGACACATGCCCATGCATGCACACATATATATCTTGCCATGAAAAAGTCTTAAGGATAATCTAGAGGTGATATTTCAGTCATCCTTTATCTTGTTGAATAAGCTATCTCATCTTTATCTTACAATTTATGAAATTCGATACACTTTTTGCAAGGAACATCTAACTCGGCATGGACCACCTCCTTGAGGTGCTTTGGCCATCATGGCCTTTTCCAAGACTCAACAAACTGATAGGAGACTCCTTCTATGGCTCCTTGGCTAATAGGGCTCCTATATCAAGTCTTCAACTCGACACAACTCATATATAAATCTTTACCTTTAATTCTTTCTTGGTCTTTTCATCACCAAGAGTATCATCACTCAAAGATGATTCAAACATGGTGTCTCCTTCTTTATATCTCCTCTAAAAGATACATAGTGGGAGTGGGGATACTCTAGAGGTGTTATTTTGCATCTCAACCCTATATTTTGGATAAATTATAAATTGTACCAAAATTGGTGCACAAAGTATTAGCATTGTTCAAACAAGTTATAACCTGGAATTTAGGCTTTCTACAAGCCACCACTTAGAAACATTCTCTCTCTTATGATACTAAAACACTTATAACACATTCAACATGGATGTAACCCCACATCTTGGGTAAACTTCCCTTCACACTCAGGCTATCATATAATGCACACATAGTTTGCAAATAAGCTCAAATTTGAAAATAAACTTCACAAAGAGTCTTAATTAATTTCAAAAGATTACAAATAACTTGCTTAAGCAAAACTTCCAGGGTTAATTCATAACCCAGGTTAGGGGTGTTACATGATGAGTTCGGGTTTGTTGAAAATGGCAGAGAGAAAGGAATCTATTGGCGGAGAAAATGCGATGAACGGGTCATCCTAGCGAGTGAAAAGCTGGAGGAGTTGTCGCGGCACTGAACAAGTCACTGGAGTGTGAGAAAGACGAAGGTAGGGGACAATCAAGTCCCTCTACTTGACTACCAGGATACCCGACCCGAGCAGCCCGCGTGACCTTGAACCAGCCCTTGGACCAAAGTCCAGGCCGTGAAAAATGAAGTCAATTAAATTGACCCCAAACCTTAGGTTAAACCATACCTAACCTTATAGGGTCTAATTAAGGGTGAATTTGATGTCTAAAAGACCCCAAATATTGAGGGTTAGCTAATAAGGATATGAGGAACCCGAATATAGGCTTACATTTAGGTTTTGAGGTTAACTAAGCTATAAATTTACCATTGTACATTAATCCCCCACTTAATGTAACGAATTTAGTCTAATGGTCACTTATGGTGAAACCTTCCACCTTAACTCGATCCTTATTATATTGAGATCCAAAGCTATCCTAGTTCACAAATTTAAGGTCATGAAATCTAGGTTGTCATTATTACTTATAAGTTTCCCAATTTAGGTACTAAGGCATCAGTAGCATACGATTTCATTTCTATGGAACCCTTTTGAGTGGATTAGGGTTAAAGGATCCAAAAGTAGACTTATTCATTCTGAAACAGGGAAAAGTAGTCTTTGAAAGATTTCTAATGAATTAAGGACAAGGAAAGAGAAAAGAAAGGTTTGTACCTGGAATTGAGGTTGTTACAACTTTTCACGTAAAAATATGGCCGTTCTTTCTTCTTTATCTTCTTACACTTATTGTCTTGGTTTCACACGCTCGTCGCTAACACTCTTTCACATATATGTTTCCATTACATCATGGTTGTATAATATAGGTGTACATATATACCATCAACAACCTATCACTCCTTTCCATGTTCGTTTCACTCTCCTCACATATTAGTCACATCATACATTCTTCATTCTTATTATCGTGTGATAATTTTGCCTCACCTAGTATGACGTATGGATAAACTTACCAATGTTTGGAGTTGTTTGAATGAATATAGTCATTTTTAGTTATATTCAAAATGTAAGGGCTCAGAAAATAATTACCTCTTCCATAAATGGACTGAGTTTGTAAATGAAAAAAACCAATATAACAC
Organism: Alisma plantago-aquatica; assembly: GCA_963693085.1. Taxonomy (NCBI): domain Eukaryota; kingdom Viridiplantae; phylum Streptophyta; class Magnoliopsida; order Alismatales; family Alismataceae; genus Alisma; species Alisma plantago-aquatica. The sequence goes on from OY856409.1 coordinate 1,955,011,061, forward strand.
AGTTTGCAAAAAATATTTTAGGATATAACATCTCCATGAAAATAATACCCAATATAGCCCATTTTGGTGAAAAATGTGTCATTTTATTTGACATTTTTCAAGTCAAGAAGGTAAATTTGATTTGGAGCTTTAGGTTCAAAAATAAAAAAATATATAAAGGAGAAAATAACAAATGGCACCCCAAGGGGTTGTGGGGGTGAAAGCGCCAATCCATTTGACGTTTTCCTCATTTTTTATATTTGTACTAAAAGATCCAAGTTAAATGGCGTTTTTATCCTTTTCACATTAAAAACTCCAAATCAAATGGCATTTTTCAACAAAGTGGGCTATATTGGGAATTATTTGTTGACTTTTTGGATATGTGAGACTCATATTTCATGTTTCGGTGATGCAAATATTTTTCAAATTATATTACTAACATGTGTAGTAAATATTTCAGGTAACCAAGGAACTAAGTCAAGATCCAACTACAAATACCTTGCAAATATATATGTTTGGCAACTTGCAAATCAAGTTCTACATTTATTTATGTATTCTTGTAAACATGTGTTTTTGTGCAACTTGATAGACATGATCTAAGGACAAATGATGATCTTCCAAACCTACCCAAACCCCCTATCCTACACTCACATAAAGACCTTAGGGTTGATAGGTGACAAATAAGTCTTTTATAGGACCTCACATACTTTGCAAATCTTTGCACAGTATCCTCTTCGGTCGAAAAAAATTGTCGACCAAGACACAGTCGGTTGGAGACTCAGAAAGTCAAGAAATAACTTTGCATATATTTAGCTATGCATTCTCGCTCAAAAAAATTGTCGACTGAAAAAGTCAGTTGAAGAAAAGTTTGACCGGAAATGAGTTGTTGTGACACTTTGACCAAGAAGTCAGACCGACATATAGCCATTGGAGTATTTCCACACTTAGAACATGCTTGGTTGAATAGTTACTCGACCAAAGAAATTTCTAGTAAAAAAACTTCTCAATCAAGAAACGTTCTAGAATGATAATTAATTAGCATTCAAACTAGCAGTTGCAATTTAATTAACTTCGACCAAATAGTTAGTTGACCACCCAAAACACTTTAGACACTCTAAACTTGTCCTAGCCACTAGCAAATCATTTCTATAAATAGTAGTGTGGTCTTAGGACACCCAACATAACAATTTTGAGCAACAATTGCATATATGTTAACATGGTGCTTAATTGTACATCTTGTGAAAAGAGCATTATAATCTCCTTATTCCTCTCTTGTTCTTGTACAACAGTGTGTTGATGCTTCTCACTACTTTAAGGAAGAAGGCTGTGGTGAAGTGCTCTTGGTGCTACTTCAAGGTTGAAGGCTGCAACCAAGGTGGTGGAGGTGGATTATGATATTCTCCAAGAGGGTGACCTTCCGGTGGCCCGTAAAAGAATATGATAGTTCTCCTTGAGCTGAAAAGGAGAGTTTGTCTTGACCCATAAAAGACACTGATAAATTTTGTATATTTTGTATCGGTATACAAAAGGAATAATATATATATATATATATATATATATATATATATATATATATATATATATATATATATATATATATATATATATTGAACATCCTAGTTGGTGACAACTAGGTAGTGGACTGACGTCTTAGACAGAATTCTATGTCATTTTTTGGTTGCCTCTTTTATTTTATATTTTCTTTATACTTTAAGTTGAATAATTTCATTTGATTAAAATTATCATAAAACTCTATTTAACCCCCTCTAGATCTTTTCATTATTTTCTAAAAGGTACATAGGCGGAATATTTTTCTTACAAACTGTACTATTTTGATTTTTTTCTTTTCTTGTAAATTTATATAACCATCACGAGTTTATCTGCGGTTGAGGTCTCATTCCAGATATTGTATGATGATAGCACACCGGTGGGCGATCGCCATCCTTGGCCGCATGATGATATCTGATTTTATTTTTCATTAACATAAAACCGTGGCTGCTTTGAACTTGGACAAGACAACCAGAATAAATGGGAAAGAAGAGGCGATAAAACACGGGAAGTAGCTGGTTGGATTGATGTCGAATGGATAAGCAATTGGGTCATATCATAAGAGACCGGCGCAAGGGCTGTCTGTCTTTTAGTGGGAAATTGGACTCGTGTTTTATTTACCCCGAAGCAAGGACATCCGTGACCACTATTTGCTTCCGGTTTGGAGAGTATCCACCGAATCACTGTAGTGGTGGTGCTAGGTAAAAAGAGAAAAACAGGTTAGGAGAATGGATGTGGTTACAAAATTACAATTCTAATTGAAAAGAAAAAAAACGACGACTTTATTCTGGATTTGAATCTGGGTTGAGATTCCATCTGATATGTCGGCCTTTGTTTTAACAAAACGACAACACATCACAATTTTAATTGAGAATTTACACTGAGGGCTCGTTTGGTTCTGCAACAAACCAACTCATGCAGCTGCAAGTACACGGTGAGTTGCAATTCACATGTTTGGTTGGACATTGTTCCAACCCATAATGTGGAAACGAACCGCATGGTGATCTTTGATTCCGTAGAAAATTGAGGGAACGGACTGCGGAGTTTTTGGACTCGGTTCCAATTCCACGAGATCTATTGTAGACAACCTGTCTCTTTATGTCTATCTGTTACTTGTTTTTCGCTGACATCATACACATTTCTGCTTCAAACGTGAGTTGCCGCTGCTGTTAGTACATATGTACATCAGTAAATTGCAGTCAACCAAACGTAAACAAACTAAATTGATTCGTTCAATCTGCTTAGAACCAAATAAAAACAATTGGATCCCAACTCACTGTTTTCAGTTTCCTATTTTGCAATTCAAGGTGTTGGTTGATTTTACATCCAACCAAATTAGCCCTGAGCTACAGATAAAAGTAGTCGCTGCGTCCAATTTCACTTTCACGTATAAGCGTCATAGTCAACATAGAAGTACTTGCTATTGAAAAGCCGACTACTTTTCTAACTCTAGTTAAACCATCGAATCACTATTTTCATCGTATAGTTATGGGCTACAAAGAAAAACTTTGCTATATCCAATTCCATGCTGGAAATATCATTTTGACTATTATGTTGGCTAGTAAATGGTCTATGATAAATACTTGGTCCGTGCAAGTTGCATGAAGTTAAAGTTTTTAGAATCTAGACTATTTTAAAGATAGTAAACACAACGCCATATCACTTTACTCGAATTGTATAGTCTTAGTTCTTTATTTAGACTAATAACACACACGTGCACATGTATAGTCTTAGAAAGATATGGTGCTATAATTAGTGTAATAATTTAATCTTAGAATCGGCTGTAAAAAAATAAAATCCAAGAGTTGCATGCGTAGCAAAAATGCTGATACCATTAGAAACGTGGAATGGAGAGATCTGCTCCACAAAATGTCATGTTGTTGGCACAAAATTTCCAGCCACTTTCCGAAAAAAATATATCGTGGGTAATGATAGATAAAGGACGTGCAAGTCTAGGATTGGAATTTATTCCGCCCTATATCACCCAATATAGTTGGTCTATATACACCTCCATTTTATGCGGTATAAAGAAGGCGGAACGACTCACGAGTGGAAGATGAGGGTCAGATACATCATCGTAGTAGTATATGTCTAACATGTGCTTCTTCCAAGGGAAATAACTAGGGCATTCCGCCAGTTTGCTGATTCTCCGTCGTGGCCCACCTAGAAAGAGGAAAAAAGCCAAATACAGGCACATGAGTTTTTTTGGCTATACTCACGAGCACCTCACCCCAGCGACGCAGGAGGAGGCCACGACTTACTTAACCCCCGGCTAGTGCCACCAGTGACGGGGGAGTGGCGAGAGACTCGTCTCGTCCTATCATCTGTTTCTTGGTCCCGGCGATTTATTATCTCTCTCCACCAGTCCCACCAAATCCACATAGCCCAGGTATCCCCCTCGTATCTCCCCCCTCCCGTTCCGTTTCAAACCCCGTGCCCGCCGTCGCGTCGCGTCGCCTCCTCTGCCGCTAGGGTATCCTCATCAACCCCATTCCCATTTCCGTCTCGCTCCCCATCGTGCCGTCGGCCATGGCGGATCCGCAGGCCAGGCGGCAGACGGCTGGCGGAGACGAGGAGGAAGGTGCCGAGCTCCTGCTACTTCCGTTGCAGGACAGGGACAGCGATGGCTCGTGGAGGCTCAACTTCGAGAGGTTCCGCCGCGAAACCGCAGGAGCCGAGGAGGAGAAGCCGCCCAAGGGCATCCACGACTGCTGCCTAGGTGTGCTCGGCGGCCCTGGTACACGTCCCGTCCTCTCTCTCTCTCTCTCGATCACCTTTTTATATGTTTTATTTCCCTATTTTTTATTTATTTATTTTACGCATCACTCGTGACTGCCAACTTCCTCATTGGAACCGGCGGCGCCTTCCCTCCACCTTCGCCGGATTCGCCACCCTACACTCTTTCTCAAAAGGGGGACGGGATCGGCGACCGACCTCAGATCATTCTCATTTTCGATTCTCATTCCACTGGCCAGTTGAGATGATCTGGCCCGCTGAGGCGCAGATCAAATTCTTTGAAAAAAAAAAGGAGAGAAGAGAGTGAATCAAGGAGAAGGTAGCATCAAAGTCATTGTTTTTATAGTAGTATAGATTATTTTTACAGTAGTATAGATAAGGCATTCACACCGAGATACAGGGCCCCCCATTTTTGTAGTCTTTTTGTTCTTGCTTTGCCCGTGAGAGGCGGGGTGAATCTACCCTCTCGGTTATTATTAAAAAAAAAATCTCATTCCACTGTTGGTCCCCAGTTGTGAACTGCATCACCCCACCCACACGATATCCACCACCACTGTGGTTCAATACCGCACTACATACAAACTGAATCTGTACTTCCCACCCGTAGTTGCGTGCATCACAGGCCCTCGTCCCACCAGCGGACTCCTCCTCCTCCACGTCACTGGTCCTTACCTTCCTCCACTCGAAAGTCCTGCTACTGACTTGTTGGGTTCTACTGAAAGCGACCCCGCATACATTTATGACGGCACAGTAGCACGTCTCCGGCCCTCTCAGGGAAATAATTCCAACCATCTCTTTCGCTTCTCCCTTGTCTCTTTTCCCTCTTTCGTCTGGTGGGATCGATATCACATGCTCCAACGGCCACGGAAACTTCATGCTTTGGAAGACGGATACCATCGCACTGCTTTTGCCTTTTTTCTTTGCTTTCCTGTTGTCCAACCATTAATTTATTGCAGGCACAAGATAAAACATCCCATCTTCTTTTACCTGTCCTTCTTCCTTTTGGGAACGTTGTGCAAAGAGAAAAAAAAGGGTTAAAGGCAATTATATGAAGAATGGTGGTGTCATGCCATGTGTATATCATCGACTACTTTTTTTGGTTTTCTTCATAAGGCGTTTTTGCCTAAACTCAACTTTTCATCACCAAGACTAGCCTACCTTACTCATCACCAAGATGAACCACTACATCTTCATTTTATACATCCTTTCTCCTTTTGGAACGAACATGTTATGCAAATAAAAGGGGTGTTAAAGGTAATTTGACGAGGAAAAAACCAATCCTAAGTATATATCTGAAATAAGCTTTTTGATCTTCCTTAGAAGGTGTTTCACCAAGCCCATCTTTTTCACACTAAAACTCTTACTTCTCCAAATCCCCTCAATGTTCATTCTAATAATCCCAAAGAACGTGAGTTGGTGAATGGGTATCTTGAAGTAAATAGAGGAGCTTAATTGGTGGAAATCGAGTAAAACAGTATGAATAACCATCTTAGACAGATATCTGAGAGTTATGCAAAAATAAACATCTCTCCTTTTACCAACCCATTTCACTCTATGCCTCCGTTTGGTTCGAGATGTGGATTACAAAACCCGGACTGAGTTAGACCGGATATGTCCGGTCATCGAGATTATCCGGACTAGAGTTAATCCTGTTTTTGTTTGGCAAACCAATCTCATCATTAAATTGGACCGACATGGTAACTTGTATTTTTCACTCTAGCTTATAAAACAAAATACACAAAAAGAAAGAGCCAAATCAGGACGGGGTTACGAAATCCTGCTGCTAGCAGGACTGAGTCAACCAGGATAACGGAACCTGAAACGGGACCATTTTAGGTTTTTGAACCAAATGCGCATCTGGAAAATCGGGCTGGATCGTGCTGATGTGGCGCAGACGTGGCATAATAAGACAAGCCGAAATCCAACTGATATCCCGAACCAAACGGAGGCTATAGGATTTAAAGTGAATGATGTCCCAAGGGGGTAAACTGACTTTTATATATGAAATATATGTATTCTATACAGAAAAGGAAGACACTCGACTTAAACAGTCTGATGCCTCAAATGCAATTCTTGGTGATAGATATTTTGGGTTTGGAAAATGTCGTGTTCGAAAGCTCTTCCATTTCTTTGTTCTCCTCTAGGAATCTGTCACAGCTAAATTTAGGGATTTAGGTATCTTTGAACACAGCTTTCTTTAAGTTTCAAATTGTTTAATCCCAGTAGCTTGCCAATCTATCTCTTTGGGTTCCAAATGGACCGAATAACATATAGGATTAAGGATCTGCTTACCGCAACCTACTTTGGGAAATTTTCAAGCAAGCTGCTTGCCGCAACCTACTTTTGGTTGGCCTCCCGTCCTAGTTACTTCTGCAAATTTCAGGGTCATAATCTTACCAGTTTTGACCTTTGTTATGCACTCCCTTGTGAAATAGCTGGCTTGCCACACGTTTCACGTGAATCAGGACCCATTTAATAGGGATGTCTGGTAAATGTCACTCTAGCATCTCTTTAGGCTTATTTATACACTGATGGTTTTCCTCAGGGGGTGTCTGCCTAAACTCATCTTTTTCATTACCAAGATTCTCTACTTCTCTAGCATGACTACCTTACTGGGTTACTCTAGTAGAACAAGCCTGTTGATATGCATCCCAGAGATGTCGAAAGAATATGTTACAAGTAGAAAAGAGGAGTAAAGTATAGGTACTATTTAGAATTAATCATTGAGTGTCTTTCCAAAAAATGAAAGCCCTTTCTTAAAAAAACCATTTCATCGTGTATAATTTACAGTGAATGGCATCCCAATAGGGTAAAATGAATATTAATGATGTTGTACATAATACAGCGGTGTCGTGTAAGGAAGAAACTTCACCTCACAGAGGTTGATGCCATTTTTCAGATGAGATCACATATAGGAATGTAATCATGAAATTAAAAAGCCGCCCAATGAAGCAGCCAAGCCCCCTGTCCTTGTTTTTATTAAACTAAAGTGAACTGTGGGACATTTTCACTGTAGTCGGCTGCTTTTTCAGATCCATTTCTGCTTCAGAAGCCTGCTTAAGCCACCTGATAGGCATGCTTAGTTACAAGGGCAGAAAAAAAACAATGGGAATATAAGCTAATCCCCGGTTCCTATTCCAACTGTAACATGTTGTTACTGTTATTTTTCTCCCAACCCAAATTTTTCTGTTTGGGTTCCGATTGGGAATACTAAGACGTCCCATCCCCTGAATAAAGGGAGGTCTGTGATTGCCCCAAAAGCCATCCATTTGTCTGTAAATTCAGAAGTTAAAAGCAATCTTATTAATCATGTATTCATCTTACGTTCTTTGCTGTTCTATTGTTAAATACTGCGAAGCTTAAGATCATGTTAATTCCTGATGATAAGGATGTAGCACTTTTGAATAGCTCTTATAATAAGTGCGAATTATCTAATGTTGTATTGTTAGTCCTTATCTATTCTGAACATGATATGTTAATTACTACATTCGTGAACGTTCCTGCTGTGCTATCGTTAAATAGTACTGAACAGTTAACTTGGGATGTTTGGAACTTGAGATATTAATTAGGAATAGTGATTTTGATTGCAGGCACAAGATAAGACACCCCATCTTCTTTTACCCGTCCTTCTTCCTTTTGGGACACGTTGTGCAAAGAGAAAAAAAGGGTTAAGGGCCTTTATATGAGGAAAGGTAGTCATGCCATATGTATACCAGTGACAACTGTTTTGGTTTTCTTCGTAAGGTGTTTTTGCCTAAACTCAACTTTTCATCACCAAGACTAGCCTACCTTACTCATCACCAAGATGAACCACTACATCTTCCTTTTCTCATCCTTTCTCCTTTTACAACGAACTTGTTAGGCAAAGAAAGGGGGTGTTGGATGAGGAAAACTAATGCTACGTGTATATCTAAAATCAACGTTTTGGTCTTCCTTAGAAGGTGTTTCACCAAGCCCATCTTTTTCACACCAAGACTCTTACTGTTGAACTCCCCTACCATATTCATTTCAATCCAAAAGAACGTGAGTTGGCGGATGAATATGTAAATAGAGGAGCTCAATTGGTGGAGATCGAGTGAAATAGTATAGATTGCCGTCTGGGACCAATATTTGAGAATGTGTACAAAAATAAACATCCTCTTCCTTTATCAATCCATTTCACTTTATAGATTTAGAGTGAATGACATCCCAATGGTGGTAAATGGAATTTTATATATGAAATATGTTTGATAGTATATAGGTATATCTAAAGAAAAAGAAGAAACTTGACTAAAACAGTCTGAAGCCATTTTCTAGATGAAACTACATGTATCAAATGCAATTGTTGCTAGCAATATCCATAACAGATGTTTTGGGTTTGGAAAATGTTGTGGTTAATAGCTCTTCCTTTTTTTTCATACTCTTCTAGGAATCTATCACAACTAAATTTCGGGCTTTACGTATCTTTGCACACAGATTTCTTTAAGTTTCCAATTGTTTAATTCTAGTAGCTTGCCAACCTATCTCTTTGGGTTCCAAATGGATCGAGTAACCTATAGGATTAAGGATCTGCTTACCACAACCTACTTTAGGAAATTTCCAAGCAAGCTGCTTTCCGCGACCTACTCTTGGTTGGCCTCCTGTCCTAGTCACATCTGCAAATTTCAGGGTCATAATCTTACCAGTTTTGACCATACTTATCTAGGCGCCTAGGCGGTCCTTCCCACCCATGGGAAGCCTACGGGGCCTAGGCGTTCTTCATATTTGTTTACATTTTATATATATATAAATGATTTTGTGTATAAATGTAGCTATATTCAAATATATACATCAATATGTATATTTGTATTGGTTATCCCTAAGCTTAATCAATCATAAGTTCACCTAGACAGCACATGCCATGACCTAAGCTAGACCTATTCACCCTTAATTTGACCTGACATGATCTAAATTGAACCTAATTTAACCTAGTTTGCCCTAATTTGGCCTTAATCAGACTTATTTTGTCATAACATGACCTAATTAGACGTAACTCTCCCTAGTTTGTCCTACATTGACCTAAATGGGCCTGAATTCCCCCAAATACGACATGCTTCCCCCAAATCAGTCCCATTTTCCTCAAATTAAACCTAATTTGTCCAAATAGATCTGATTTGGCCTAAACTAGATCTGATTTCTTCCCTAAAACAACTAAACATGTCTAATTTGACCAAATTCAAACCTAATCCATGCTAATTTGGTTTTTGATTGTGTTCATTTGGGCCTAAAGGCCTTCGACATCCGCTTTGGTTATCTGAAAGCCTAGGCGCCCAGTTTAAGGCGCTCCACCTACAACGTAGGGGGCTTAGGCGAGAACCTGGATAATTATGGTTTTGACCTATTTTATGCACTCTCCTGTGAAATAGCTGGCTCACATGAATCAGGACCCATTTACTAGGGATGTATGGTAAATGTCACTCTAATATCTTGGGCTTATTTATACTCTGATGGCTTTCCTTAGGAGGTGTCTGCCTAAACTCATCTTTTTCATCACCAAGACTCTCTACTTCTCTTACATGACTACCTTACTATGTTACTCTAAGTAGAACAAGCCTGATGATATGCATCCCAGAGATGTCGAAGGAATATGTTACAATTAGAAAAGAGGAGTATTATAGGTGGAAACTGAGTTAAAAAAGAATAGATTACCATTTATAATTAATCATTGAGTGTCTTTGCAAAAATGAAAGCCCTCTCTTATAGAAAACCATTTCATTGTGTATGATTTTCAATGAATGGCATCCCAATGGGTAAAACGAATATTACTGATGCTGTACATAATACAGCGGTGTACTGTAAGGACGAAACTTCACCTCACAGAGGTTGATGCCATTTTTCAGTTGAGATCACAGATAGGAATGTAATCGTGGAATTAAAAAGCTGCCCACTTAAGCTGTCAAGCCCCCTGTCATTGCTTTTATTAAACTAAAGCGGACTGTGGGACATTTTCACTATAGGCGGCTACTTTTCAGACCCATTTCTGCTTCAGAAGCCTGCTTAAGCACCTGTTAGGCATGCTTAGTTACAAGGGCAAAAAAAAAACTATGGGAGAAGAAGCTAATCCCTTGTTGCTGTTCCAACCATAACATGTTGTCACTGTTATTCTCTCTCCTGACCCAAATTTTTCTGTTTGGGTTCTGATTGGGAATAGAAACTAAGACATCTCATCCCCTGAATAAAGGGAGGTCTGTGGTTGCTCCAAAAGCCATCCACCAAACAAGAATCTTACCCATCATTGGTTGGGATTTAGGCATCAAAACTTGCATGGGAGGTGTGCCAACATCCAACTGTCTTTGGAGTTGGTGTTTGCCAACTATTGAAGGTTTCAGTAGGCTGTTAAAGCCTTCTCTCAGTTGTCTTTTGCTGCATCAGGCTGTTAATGCCTTGTCTCAGTTGTCTTTTGTTGCATTAGGCCGTTAGCTTTGTCTCAGTTGTCTTTTGTTGCATCAGGCCGGTAAAGCCTCGCCTCAGTTGTTTTTTGTTGCATCAGGCCGTTAAAGCCTTCTCTCAGCCGTCTACACCTACATGTTAGTCTATTATACCTTCTTTTTTTAATGTGAAATGAAACTAAAACAGGTTAGTTTTGTCAATTCTTTTAATTTATCTCCTCACCATCTTGCTGGAATGTACTATATAAGAAATGTGTATTCATCCAACATTCCCTGCTATGCTACCGTTTAGTGCTAACAAGCTTAAAAATTATGTTAATTGCTGATGATAAGGACATAACACGTTTTAATAGCTCTTATGATAAGTGCTAATTATCTAATTATATATTGTTAGTCCCTTAGTTATCAAGGTGCCCGCCTAGGCGCTAGACAAGGCGTCTCAAACTAGGCACCAAGCCTATTAAGCGTATTAAGTGGGCGTCTAAGGCCTTTTAAGCTGAAATTATGCCATTTAAAGGCTAAATTACCATCAATCGGGTCTAGATTTTGTCAAATTAGATCACCATAAGTCATTTTATAGTTGAAATAGGTCTGATTTAGGAAAAATCAGGTCAAATATTGGCAAATTAGGTCTGATTTTGGAGGAAACATATCTGATTTGGGGGAAATACTTCTGATTTGGGGAAACTAGGTCTGATTTAGCCAAATTGGGTCTCATTTAGGTCAGTATAGGATAGATTAGGGGAATTAAGGTCTGATTAGGTTATGTTATGGAAAATTTGGTCTAATTTGGGTCAAATCAGGTGAAATTTGTGAAGATTAGGTCTGATTTGGGGGAAATACATTTTATTTGGGGAAATTAGGTAAGATTTGGCCAAATTTGTATGATAAATTAGGATAAACTTGGGTCTCATTTAGAAGTTCTATTTGCATATATTCTTCTTTCTCTGACTTTTTCTTGCTCTTACATCTGCAACAGCTACTGCTGTTTGCATGTATGCATTGAAATTTCCTGATCTCCTTCCACACATCCTGCACTGATGTTTGTGATTTTATTTTTCTAACTTCTTCCTCCTTCGTATCTCCTCTCCTGCTGTTATGTTTTTCCTTATTTGACTTCTTGCATGTCATTTGCAATCTTCTATTTCTTTATCCTATTTTCTTTCACCTACAAGTCCTAATTATCTTCCTCTTACTTTTTTCTTCTTCTCTTAATTCTCCTCTTGATCCTCCAAACAGTTACCAATGCAAATCAGGCATGTATCACAATTTAACGACCATATAGGTACAAAATAGCATGTCGTATCATATGCATAAATATACAAATATGTAACTAAAGAAAATAAAAACACTCAGAAAAGCCTAGGCGCCCATTGGGTGGGAGCCACCGCCTAGCCGCCTTGACAAGTATGGTTAGTCCTTACTTATTCCGGACTTGAGATGTTAATTACTAGTTTGCTACTGCTGTGAACGTTCCCTGCTAAGCTATTGTTCAATAATACTGAAAAAGTTAGCCTGGAATGTTGGGAACTTGAGATGTTAATTAGAAATAGTGACTCTGATTCTATAAATTTGTAGTCTGTAGATTTGTTATATAATATTATGATCCAACCACAAACAACCCATAGGATACTGTCTCTAGAATATAACTTATATATTGTTTTGAAATGTGATGACTACTTTTTTTAGAGAGTGTCCGATTCAAAACCCGCTTAGTGCTTAAGCGCCCTAGGAGGTTCAGCTTGCTTTGTGCTTTCCAAAACTTGGCATGTAATTGCTTTTGACGGTATCCATGAAAGATATCACGCTTTTGGACAATTCCGTCTACAATAGATGAAGCAACAAATAGGATTGGACATCTGAAACCCGTGTAGAAAAAAAATTCAATGCATACTGCTTACTGCAGCCGACTTTTGTTTGGGCTTCTGTTCTAGCTAGGTGTGCATATTTTATGGTCTTCACTTTTGCAGTGTTGGCCTGCATTATGCAAACTCTTGTGAAACAGCTGGTTTGCCCCACATTTCACATGAATATCATGATCCATTTAATAGTCATGTTTGATTATTGTCACTCTTAAAATCTCTGTGGGCAGTTTGCTAGTTCTGAAGTCCACCCCCCCTCTCTCTCCTATACCCTAGCTTTTTTATCTGTGACTCTGGAAAGCTCCCATCTTGTATTTATAACACTTTGACTTGAAAATTATTATACAGATGAATTCTTGTTAATGATCTGCATACTACTTGTCGGAGAGGTCGTTCTTTTGGTCCTTTTTTTTTTAGGTGTGTGATTTCTGTTAAAAATGGACTGTCTTTTCCCTTGCTTCTTCTAATTATCCTCGTCAATTAATTGATCATAGGGAAGGGAGATGTGGTTGCTGATTATTATCAGCAACAAGTGGAAATGCTAGATGGATTCAACGAAATGGATACCCTCGCAGATCGTGGTTTTGTTCCTGGGGCCTCCAAGGTGTCCTTTCATAGCACTTTTTATTGGTATTTTATACATAAAATCTCCCTATGCTTGACCAATTAATCAGTTCCTCAAAATCATATGTTTTCTATTTCAGGAGGAGCGTCAAAGGACGGCGAGGAGTGAAGCAATGGCGATAAGGATATCTAATGTTGCAAACATGGTTCTTTTTGCCGCAAAGGTTTATGCTTCTGTCAGGAGTGGCTCATTGGCAATCATAGCCTCAACTCTGGACTCACTGCTGGACTTGCTATCTGGTTTTATCCTGTGGTTCACTGCTTTTTCAATGCAAACGCCAAATCCTTATCAATATCCCATCGGAAAGAAGCGCATGCAACCACTGGTACAATCTCTTTTCTTTCTTCCTCGGTTCCATAAGATGTATTCTTCCCTCGAGGTTTCCAAAATAGAGCCTGTTTACTTAATTTAGAGGGACAATACATGATTAAGATGTAGACCTTTGGAGTTGCCACTGGTGTGAATTTGTGTGAATGCATACCATTCAGTTACTCTTGGGCTCCGTTTGGCTTACGGGTTTCTGAGTAGGATAATATTTTTATCCAATAAACAAATGCAATGTTTATTTGTATAAATGCCTATTTTAGGATTGCATCTGAACAATAGCAGAGTCTAAATTCAATGGGATTTCATGTTCTTCCGTACCCCCATTTATTTGTGTGGCATACAAAAACTTGGCACCCCGACATCGTCCCTGACTCTGAACGCCTTTCTCGTCTGACCCCTACCTCCATCTTCTCTCGTCTCTGTCACACCTGACTAGCATCTGTTCTTCCGCAGGCAACCGCTCCAACACTTCCGTCCCCATCCTTGTCTTCAATCCTCTCTGCCGCATGTGTCTCTGACTCCAGATTTCTATCTGCTCCTTTCTTCCGCTTGGGTACACAACTGGTCCCAATGCCTTTGGCTTCCTCTCCAGCTCGTCTTCTCTCCTCTCTACAGCGGGTGTTCCTCCCAGATTTGCTCCCGAGTACCTGCCGTCACGAGTTTATTGTCGATTTTCTTCCACTCTTTCAATTCAACAGCTAGTAGCCTCTGCCTCTCCGTCCTTTCCCCCTTCCGTCAACCTTTCATTTCAGCACCCGTGAACATTTCATTTCAGCACGCCGCTTCTGCACACATCAATTACCTCCATTCGTGCCACACATCATGCTAGTTGATCACTGCATTTTATATCACACAAGGTAAGTAGTTGTTTGGAAAAGCTGATTAGTTCTTATCGAGTGCAAAAGAAAACAGAAACATAAATTGGGCATTGGTGCTAATCAAGCTAATCCTTTCGTAGTTGTACCCAAACATAGAATGGAAGAATAGACATTCTATACCATACAAGTACCTACTTATCTTTTCAATTTCACATCCTATATTAATCCTTTCCGGTGAACCAAACGCGGCCTTGGCATCCACGATATATTGACTCAAGTAGTAATTTATAAATGTAAGTTTCTTTTGCGATGCACAATCTATACCATACAAGTACCTACTTATCTTTTCCTTTTCACATCCTATATTAATCCTTTCCGGTGAACCAAACGCGGCCTTGGCATCCAGGATATATTGACTTAAGTAGTAATTTATAAATGTAAGTTTCTTTTGCGATGCACAATCTATGCTTACAAGGACTAGTCTTGGAACTGCTTATGACATTACTGTTATAGCTGCCTTGTTCCATATCTTGTCTTATAAGGATATATCTCTTTAAGAATGTGCAATATACCTCTTTTTTACTTAACATAAGAAGATGATATACTCACTGCTCTAGTCTAAAAGGTCTTCTCTTATTACTTTCATACTTCTTTTACATTTTGATTAATTCACTAACTGCATGCTTTACAAGTGCAGGGTATTCTTGTTTTTGCTTCTGTCATGGCTACACTTGGTCTGCAGATAATTCTCGAGTCGGGTCGGTCACTAATAGCTGATGTAAGGAGTTTATCTAAATTTATATTTTAACTTTGACGTATCTATGGCACATGGCATGAATCAGTTGGAACTTTTTTTTTTCCTGCTCCTGCACGGACTAAAAAGTATATCATTCAAGAAAGATGAATGTGTGGAGAAAATATTGGATCTCACCATATAGGATGTAGAATGTCATACTGAAGCTCTGCTGTTAGTACGAATGTGCATCGGCATAGCCAGTCAAGAAGTTTAATATGACCTGTTTCCACTTTCCAATGCTCAGTTTACATGTCTGTTCATGTAATCTTCCTGAGTTGCATTGTCCTTTACTGTCCTTGATATAAAAATTATAATTTGGTTATATGGTCAAAGTATTTCATTTGCGAAACCACTTATTTTAGTGCTTTTGTACCTTTTTTTATGCATCTTTTGCATAATATTTGTTAATGTAATTCGTATTGTGAATCTGCCAGGATGGTAGCAAGTTCAGCCTGACCAAGGAGCAGGAAAAATGGGTGATAGACATCATGTTATCCGTTACACTTGTCAAACTTGCTCTTGTCGTCTATTGCCGGTCTTTCACCAATGAGATTGTCAAAGCTTATGCTCAAGATCACTTCTTTGATGTTGTCACTAATATGATAGGCCTTGTTGCTGCCCTTCTTGCCAACTACTTCAAGTATTGGATTGACCCTGTTGGCGCTATCATCGTGAGTTCATTGTGTTTCTTGTGCTACATTTTCCAGGATATTGCCAATCTCTGTTTTATCTTCTGTGTGTGTGTGTGTATTTTTTTTGGGTTAGGGGGGTGGGGTGGGGGGAGGGTACGCTTGACACTCGTATTTCTGTACTGCCTAGACACTGCCGTCTTTGACCAATAAGCAAACACATCTTCTACCAGTACATTAATCTTTAACATACAAGCTGTACATCATCAGCCTTTAACATGCTAGCTGTTGCTTTAAAAGATCCTATTTGACATTCACGATGCTATTTTTTTCCTAAAAATATTGATTGGCTCAATAGTTATATTACCATGTATAAATGTGTATTTTTATTTCTTGTTTTGCAGTTGGCCTTGTACACAATTCGAACATGGTCTATGACAGTACTGGAAAATGTGAACTCATTGGTTGGCCGGTCTGCTGCGCCAGAATTTCTGCAGAAACTGACCTATCTATGTTGGAATCATCACAAGGCTGTGAGGAACATTGACACGGTGAGGGCATACACTTTCGGCTCCCACTACTTTGTCGAGGTGGACATCGTGCTGCCGTCAGAGATGCCACTCATGGAAGCGCATGACATTGGCGAGGCGTTGCAGGAAAAGCTGGAACGATTGCCTGAGATTGAACGAGCCTTTGTCCATCTAGACTACGAGTTCACACACAAGCCGGAGCATGCCCAAGCTTATGATAGCTGATGAACGATTTATAAGAATTCACTTTTGCTCATGCTAGTTTCAGGGTATTAGCAGCGCAATGGTGATAGTTTCCGGGTATTAGATGCTGAACTTATCCTATTCAGTGTCGTTCTCAGTTTCCACCTGTGTTGTATATATGGAGGTCACGTGGGAACCGTGCTTAAATTTTTTGCATCACAAACAGATCCTCGTACAAGTTAGCTTGATAATTTGACTTTATTAGTCTTATTCAGGTGCACGCAAAGAAGTCGGGCAACATAAAATAACATGTACGGGTTTGTATGGTTTAACCTCTGGGAAGAAGGCTTGACACTTGATAGCCACTGGTTGAACCACGAAGGATGAAAATTGTGTTGGGCTGGGTGGGCCCAAATCTGAATTTCAGGTGGGGCATGGCTGCAGTGGACCTGGAGAATTATAGAATTTGGGCACGTAGCCAGCCCATTTTGGGTTTTGTGACTAGTTTGGGGTATCTGGATGTACAACTGTAATGTCAAAAGCTTGTAGCCTACCATATTGTTTGACCGGCGAACTAGGGGTGGCAATTGAGCTGGGTTGGTCGTGTCATTTTGGGTCAATACCTTTTTCTTTTGGTATCCAAGATAACCCACCCAGACAAATTTGGCATAGTAAATGACTTTTATTAAAATAATTTGATGAATGATTTTAGTATCCACAAATCTAAAATTAAAATAATTTGATGGATAATTTTAGTATCCACAAATCTAAAATTTAATGGAGAATACAAAAGTATTATTAAAATTTCAAAAAAAGTTTCAAATATAGTTTTTTGAAAAATTATCAAGATTAACATAACTTTTATTTTCTTATAATGTAAACAATTAATAAAATAAATTCAAAATTGTATGATTAAAAAAATAAAGATAATGATCTACATGTAAATCTATTTTGTAATATTTTAATTTTATTTACATATATAATTGTAAATTTTGGGTCAATCGATCAATTCAAGTTCAAATTCTAAAAATCTAGATCCGATTGCAAAATGAATATGGAATTTTCAAGTTCCTGCCAAATTTTGAGTTAGTAAAAAACAATAGGCCCCAATGAGCTTAATCGATTTGGTTTTGGGTGAACAAACATATAACCCAAAAAGAATTATGGACATCCATAGTCACATTTATAATACATAAACCAATCGTTCCCTTGTTCCCAGGCTCGACAAGTACATCAAGAATAGTTGCATTTGCCTCACTAATCTAAAACTTCATAAAGCATTTGATTTTTGTTGTTGCATGACCAATGTGACCCATCCCATGTCTAGGTTGCACTACAATGGTAACAATGGATGGCACAAGTATCAAATATTCCTATCTCAAACATACAGATATAGTATACTATACAATACATAATAAATGACCACTCGTTGTCATAGCATTTTGCAAGTAGTCACATTCCACATGCCACTTGAACATTTTCAATTTAAAGATGACAGTGGTGTGGATAAAAGCATAACCACACCATAGTTGAAAACAAAACGCCATATATGCATAATATCCACTTTGGTTTTTAATACAAACAATCATCTGTATCGTAAAAAACTCTTGATTAATCACACCATACCATACCATATCGTACCACAATGTGAATTTTTATATAAACTTTAGTAGCATTATAAAAAAAATCATGAAGTTGTGTACAATAATGAAAAAAAACAATATAATCATCTAAAGAAACAATGTTGTGTTCATACTAGATAACAAATAAATTGGTATATGCTGTAAAAAAAACAAATAAATTGGTATATTGAGTGGACATTCTAATTAGTAAATACAAATATAATCTTTTCCAACCACACATTCTTTCCTATTCAGAATCGAAACATCATCCTGTGCTAAAACAACTCACTAAGTCTCCCCACACTAATCTACATTATTCTTTTTCCAAACAATATTATTTTACTTAAAATGGCTCCTCAAGTCTCTCCTTCCTATTAAGTTGTCCTCCTCATTTTTGACTATGTAAGCTATCTTTCTTTCTTCTTTATATTTATTTTTATTGAGAAAGAAGTAAGATATATATATATATATATATATATATATATATATATATATATATATATATATATATATATATATATATATATATATATATATGGGCGTTCATTCATTGCCCGCGCAGGTAGCCTGGATTTTCGCTACCCGACGGCCAAAAAGTAACTCACCTGGCTAAGAAAGTAACTCTGCTGTAAAAAAAGTAACTATGGTGTCAAAAAAGTAACTCTGTACAAAATATACAACAGATATATATAAGAACGGATTTTTTGATTTTGGAGGGGCAAATGCTATTATTTTTGGCTAAATTTTTTTGGAGAGCTAGACAAAATAGTCCTCTACAATTGCGATTTTTTTTTATGAAAATAAGTGGTCGGAAGGGTGGGCGGATAGCTACCCGCGCGGGCAATAAAGATGGGCCATATATATATATATAAATATATCTATACTACTATAAAAAGAGTGAGTTTGTTGTTTAAATTACATCCGTTGCCATTTTCTTTTCCGAAAAATTATTCCAACCAACCAGAAACAAGGATTCAAAATTCTTGCATTCTCCTTGACCCTCTCTCTTCTGATGTTTTTTTCTCTATTTTGTTCCGTTTTTATCCTAATTTCTCTCTCCTTCCAAAACCACCTCACATTAAAACCACTTCCTCCAAACCCCTCCACCCAACAACTTCACGTTCTCCAAGCTCATCTCTCTTCCTTCCTCAACTACCCCACCCCCCTCTATACACACAATCTCCCCACTCCTCACCTCCAAACCACATACTCTCCTCCCACGCCAAAATTTAATCTATTTCTTAACAAACTACTTCCCTCTCTTCGAGTCAAACAAATCCACCCTAACTCCACGCGCCTTCCTCTCTGACCACGTATTCCTCCCAAATCTCAACTGACTACATCCATAACAAACCATTCCGTCTTTTATATTTGTTTAATTTTATATTTTTTTCTTTTATGATGAATGGACCATTATCCTTTTTAGCAGTTATGAGATTGCCATTATCTTTTTGGAAAGTTTTATTTTTTAAATATTTAATGTAAGATAAACATATTCAATGGGACATGATTACCATTATCCTTTTCAAGAATTTTATTTTTTAAATATTTAAAATAAACATGTTCAATGGGGCACGTGCATATGCACATGTGTATTGCTAGTATATATATATATATATATATATATATATATATATATATATATATATATATATATATATATATATATATATATATATATATATATATATATATATATATATATATATATATATATATATGAGATTGTTTTCACTGCCCGTGCGGGTAAAATCTTTTGCTGCCCGTGCATGTGGACGCGGTGGCATTCTTAGTAAATACTACTAATTTTTCTGTATTTCCAAATCCTTGGTTATTTCAACGGTCTTCCAATTACGCTCCCAAGCACCAACAGCCTTCCGTCGGAGGGTGACGGCGACAATGTATCATTCGAGTAGTCTTCGTCATTAAGGGCTCCAGAATCATCGTTGAAGTTAAGAGTCGTTGGCTTGACCACAGTCGCACCAGCATGGGTGGTGGCCGGCGGCCGGGGAGCCCTACCAGTCTCCCCCTGGGCTGCTCTTGTCCTGGTCCACGGCTGGTTTCTGGCTTCTTGGGTGGTGGATCACGTCTGGGCAGCAGCTTTCCAACTCCACTTTTCTCACCTCCCGCCAATTGTTTCCAGTCTCCTGGTAGATGGGGTGGTGTCATCGACGTGAGTAGAGGCTGGGATCTGTGATTCCTCTCAAGCAGCCGCCAGCCAGATCGGGGCTTTCCCTCCCTTTATTTCTTCTCTTTCGTGTAGGTCGGAGCTTTTGGCTTGGTGAGGTTACTAGCATCATCCTACCGTTGTTTTGCAGGAGCATGGGACCATTGGGGGTCCTAGATTGAGAGGTGGACGCTTTCCTATCCCCTGTTTTGACCCTTTTTCCTCTCGAACTGTTGCTTGAGTTGGGGGGTGAACCGTGGTGATTTTGGTCGTGTTTTAGGAAGGTGCATAAAGTTGGCAGCAGATTTTCTCAGTTCGTCCTCCAGTCCTGCCTTGCTCAACATGACTAGGTACAAGATTCTTTATTGCGGCGCCGATGCTCCAGGAGTCCAGTGTGGCACGAGAATTGCAGGACAAAGACAGAGGGACGACGATGCTATCCCGAATAACATATGTCACGTCTCCTCAGCAACACAGAATATGCATAAAAGGTGTTCGGCGTGATGTTTGAGAAAGACATCATCGTTTCCTGGAATTTGGCGATAGTTCATCTGCATTTCTTTTATGTTACATTATATACAGACAAGGAAATGGAGGAAGTAGAAGTCTTATCTGAGAGCATGTGCATAAGAGACTTCGTACCTTAGTATGATACCAAATCTAATAACACCATCAACTCTGCTCATGAGACATCTGTTGCTTTTCCAAATCGACGACTTGTTGGGTAGTTAAATCCAAGTTGTATGTGAGTGAAGACAACACAGATGATCAGGAATAATGGTGATTTGTGGAACCAATCATCATTCTTTAAACTCGATTATAATTTTGATCAATGAACCCGGACAAATTAAGACCATCATGGATTGATGGAAGAAAATGACGAGGCCTAAAGGAATGTACTCAATCACTTGAAACAAAGAGGGTGTGTCCTAGGTTCTTTGTGGGCACAACTTACTTCAAACAAATATGATAATTTTTTAAGAATCTTTATAATACAAGCTCATATATTTGTTGATCTTCATATAGGTTGCAATGGTTCATCTTCAACTGACATCAATACACTCCATGAGAAATCAAAACACATAAAGTTTCACTAATGAAATTATGAATTTGCAAAATCTTTGTTGATAAATTATGATATATATATATATATATATATATATATATATATATATATATAACAGGTAGAAAAGTAATCATATATTATTTAGAGTTGCCTATGCTTAGAACCTTGACTCCTTGCCTCCTTAACAAGTACGATACAACCTTCTAAAACCATTCTAACATTACAAGTCACATTGGTTAACAATTTTGTTGTTGCTTGGTCCTTTCCTTAATTTGTTATAATCATAATTAAAATTCTTAAGTAGGAAATGGCACCTCAATGCATGTCAATTTACCTAACACAAGCACATAGGGAAGCGTCAATATAGGAAATATAGATTGGGCAGTTTAACATAAAGCACGACAACATTAGATGAATTAGCACTCTAAGATCTCACTTGAGAAGATTCCACTTTTATATAGTTTTACCTTTAAAAGAGTTTTTTGAAATCATTTGTTGCAATTTTCATATCCATTTACTTCTTAATTGCAACCCTATACTGTGATGTTTAATGGAACTAATAGTATTTATGTTAATGGCTCGTGCTTTGCTTCACAAGAAAAGTAAAAACAAACAAGAAAATCATGGTTATATAGGATTGTAATGAGAAACTATATTTAGCTATTCAAGAGGAAGGAACTATATTGAGCTATTCAAGAGGAAGGAACTTCTCTTCACCTCAGACTAATTCTATGCCTCATTCATTTGATAGATAGCTTAATGAAACAATTCTTTACAACCTCAAGATCTATTTATAAAAATATTGGTGAATATTCGAAAGAGAGTAGAATATAGAATACCAAATTCTCTGTACAAGAAATTGAAGTTTAGAAATTTAGATAACATATATGATTCATTGTTGTAGCAAGGCGCCTTTGTAATATTATGAAATAATGAGAGGGATGTTGCTCGGTAATAAGATGTACCACCAACCTTCTTATTAAATTGAATAAATATGTATCATTTATCAAAGAATTAATACACAATAATGTAGCAGAAAGTTAAATGTGAATATAATGCTCGTCTTTAAGATGTATATAATATGAAGGCAATAAGTGCTTGTTACCATGCTTGTTTGGATGGAAGTTACCCATAATAAACTTTAATGATCTCATCTTGGTTGATCTAATCAAAAGACACGTAGAACTCAAAGAATTGCTAAAAAATCTTACTTTGTCAAAAGCGAGGCGTTAGGTACAAACCAACGGTTAATAGGGATGATAAAACAAGGACGATTTTGATCTATACGTAAAACGAAGATGTGTGCAGAACTTTGTGTGGAAACTGTTCGCAACGCAACAAATTACAATAATGATTACTTGTATATACAAAGATAATAACCTTCAAATTTTAAATTATAATTGTCCAAAAGTTCCTCTGTTGCTTATATAAAAAAAGTTAAATAGAAATTACTAATAGAATGAGACAGTAAAGCACCGAGTAGAAATTTTCTATTTTTACTAGTTTGTCTTTAATAATATATCCAACATACTGCAAGTACTCTCTATCCTTATCAATTTGCATGCTCGTTTTGATAAAGTTATACGCAAAGTAAAGTTACTGGTTTTACTTGGTTTATCGTTTCAAATAAAATACATGCACAATCTAAATTATTGCTGAAACCCTAGCGTTTTTTCTATCCAAAACAAAGTATTTGATAGAAAGCAACGATGAATAGGAAAGAGGATACACTGTTGACTCTGTTCTAGAAGAAACCGAACGAGATATGAACTTTGTCTAAAGACTACCACAATGAATGAAATCAACAATAATTAGTAAATACTAAGATAATGACATTTCAACGTTGCACTTCTCAAAACACTACTTTTTTTATTGAAAATGAGAAAATATACAGACGTGAAATCATAAGAAAACGGGGTAGATGTCTTCTATTTCTAAGGCCAGTTGTAGGCATACATGGCATTATATATGGCCACTCAATGTCTTTTCACCTCACCCAAATTGTAACAGTTTTCTCATCATATAGATAATATACGGGTATTATCATCAGAGGGGGCATTAATTCGTATTACTTCTAGCATAGACTTTCCAATCAGTTGATTGCTTTGCTGAAGTTGAAGGTAGTTTTCATATCTCAACTCTCTATATTTAACCCAACCTCTATCTACATCCACAAGTTTAGGTTCTGGGCTGACAGTCTTCCATAACGGCGGTCCATGAGCCATAGCCAACGAGATTCTAGTAGCATTTTCACTGAGTGCTGCCCGGTGAAGCACACTCTTATATTTTCCATTGGTTATAACCTGCAAAGTAAAACCAAAATGTAACTCAGAAACACACATAGAAATGAGAGCAGTGGTAGAACATTGAAATACATATAGTAAATTGAGGGAATGCACACCTCTAGCTGGTCTGCGACGTTAACCAGCAGCGAACCCGGCAGACCTCTAACTCGTGTCCAGTTTCCTCCATGTTTCACTTCAAGCCCATCAACTCCGTTCTGAATTAGTATAGTGAGCAATCCATGGTCTGAGTGTGGTGGCAATCCTAATGCGACATCTGGCTGAGGGCATGGGGGATAAAAGTTGCCTGCGAGAATTTGTAGTCCTGCATCTAAATCTAGCTTTTTCTCCATTTCTGTTGCTTCCAAACTCAAGCTATGGAAAATTGCACTGAGCAATGCTCGCATCAACTTTCGTATACATCTGGAGTACTCCTTCGAGATAACCCTGACGGTGATGGTAGGCATTCAAACATGTGAAAAGAAATGCATGGAACTCTAGTCAAAAGACTGACCATTGAGTATATGAAGTATACCGTGACAAGTAAATTAAACTCAAGAACACATTGTTAAGAATCCCATCAGAATAAAAAAAAAATCGAAATATTAAAATCGTGATGATGGAGACTTGTTTGGCTGAATTGAATTGGTGGGTGAGGCAAATTGTAAGTCGAAGTCCTGATCGAGAATATTTTGATGTATTTTGTACCGCCATTATCTTCATCTTTGCAGGGATTTACTATCAAAGTAGCATTTTCTGAGGGATCATAGGATCCTCGTTGATCTGAAGATTGGTCGAGGTAAATTGACGTGGCAATAAATAAGCTGCAGCTCATTGCACTATAAAATTAAGAATTGAATGAAGTACTATCTCTGTAATCTTTCTTTGATTGCATTCTGGGAGGATATATGTGTTCTCTGCATACTCGAGAACTACATCATATATCTGTGGTAATGAATTACAGACAGCATTCATCAATTATGTACTGTAATTAAAGAAATTTTCACAGGAATTGAAGGGACCGATGATATTACCGGAAGTTGAGTGGTATTTCTGGCGAGTGGAATTCTGGGTGCACAATCACTTTGAGGTAGTCTCTCCAACTCCGGGTATTTTCCACATCAGGGTTCATGGCGAAGCTGGTGCCGCAGCGAACACCATCAAGAACATGCGAGCCAGATAACTTTCGTTTCTCTTCCAAGGGCAAGTCAAAGAACTGGCGTAGTTGCTCAAGCATTGCATTCGTGAGGTTTTGCGGGACCTCGTGATTTACGACCTTGGCGGAAAACGAGAGGGAAGAAGGAAAAGAAAAACAAATATTAGAACAGAATTTAGAAGCGGGAGCAACAGATGTAAGTAGAAGCAAATTGCCTTTTGGAATGAACGGTTTGTCGTGTCACCATAAGAAAAGGCACACTACCTACCAAGAAAAAGCCCCAGTCCTCACATGCCTGACCTAGCTCAGCAATCACTTTAGCGCGCTCTTCCTCATTATCGCTAGTCAGCTTGAGGAAGTCGATGACAGGGAGTTGTCCCTCCAAAGCGGTTGCAGAGGGCAACCCATTTTCCTGACCAGCTGACCTTGCATCCTTATCAAACGCATACAGAGTGGGGACAGTCGTGACTGTCTTCGCTGTTTGAGGTAGCAGTTCCTTGAGAGCAGCGGCGAGGAAAGACGATGTCTCCAGCAAGTTGATGGAGTTGGGTTCTGCCATCGTGCAAAAAGAATCGTTTGAGGTATCAGAGTGGCTTCATCGGAGATAGAGATCAGAAAGATGTTTAAAGAAAAGCCTATCATGAGGAGAAACAGATATATGGAAGCAGCTTAGCGTGCCAAAAGTAGACCAGATTCCTCCTCCATCACTTTCTGAGTTGTTTGCTGCACGGCCTGCACAGAATCGTGTGGAACTAATCATCTGGCATTCTCGTCGGCTACATAGTATGGAATACGTATATGTAATGTCCAAATTTGAAAAAAAAACCCAATCCTATCTTATATCCGATATATGTAATAATATCTGAAAATATTGGATCTGAACTCAAAATCACAAATTTATTGTTAAAAGACATATTATATATAAGTTAGGCCAAAAAACCAAAATGACACATTTGCCATATTTTATTCCCTAAATGGCACATTCTTGAATTTATTGCCCAAAATGACACATTTGAGAAGTAATGCGTCACCTTCTGGGACGCATTGCTCTCCCGCGAGGCAATGCGTCCCGGTTTGGGACACATTAGCCCCACATGAGGGCAATGCGTCCCAGTTCGAGACGTATTGACCCCACAGGAGGGCAATACGTCTCAGAAGGTGACACATTGTCCTCTTTTGGGGCCAATGCGTCGCGCGCGGAGACGCCATAACAGCTAAATTTTGCCACGTGGGCAATGCGTCCGGAACGAGAACACATTGCCCCCACCCAACACCTGGACCGGCGCAACCCAACGGCTATTTTGCCGTTGGGCCGCGACACGGTGCCACGTGGGGGCAATGCGTCCCCAACCGGGACGCATTGCGCTCCTATAAATATTAGGCGAAATCAGCCCCCCAAACTCACACCATTCTTCATTTCCTTACTCTTGCTCTCTACTCCCATTGTTCTAGAGTTCTTGCTCGGATTTCTACTGCTTGAAGGCGATTTCTAGCTTATTTCAGGCGATCTTGGAGCTGCTATCTTCTTCGTTTCTTCTACTGCTTGGAGACGATTCTACTACTGCTTTTCTTTCTCTTCTCGTATTCTTTGATTGACAAGGGAAACTCTCCATTTGAGGTATTTTTTCTACCAAAATTTTAATTTCCAAAACTTGAACTTAACATTAGTATGCAATATTACAACTGAAATAATTGTATTGCTACTCCTTAATTCCACATTAATGTAGAAAATGACAATTGAAGGTTAATTAATACCTGAAAAATTATTGCTCGGGATTGCAAAATTGTTGTTCTGAAATGCTAATGTTACTGAAAAATAGCGAAAGTGTTGTTCTGAAATGTTAATGTTACTAAAAAATAGCAAAATTGTTGTTGAATAGAAATGTTAATGTTACTAAAAAATAGTAGAATTGTTGTTCTAAAATGTTAATGTTATAGAAAAAGTAGTAAAATAAATTTAATTCCAAATTTAAAATTATTGTTTTCAAATCTTAACTACTCTTTTAAAAATGATGTCACTGTTCTAAAATATTAATTCATGTTAATATAATGTTCTAAAATATGAATTATTATTTTACAATGATAGGAACATGGCATCTAGTTCAAATTCACGAATTGTCAAGATGCGATATGATGGTCAATTTCTCTGTGATGGGTCTTATTCTAGTCGATCTGTTAGACCCATAAACATTTCACTTATTAATACCCTATCTGAACTAAAATCATATATCTATACAACACTTGACATCAATCCCAACACTTATTCAGTCTTCAGTCCTTAGGTTCACTACGCATGATATCATCCCAAGTACATCGTGCCTCCTCCAGCTATGCTTCCGAACACATACTACCCGCAAAGTTATCGTCAGTAAGAATTTGTGAGTGTCATTATTATTTCTTTTACAAACTGTTATTTTTATCATTATTATTTGTAATATATGTAATTGGTCTTTATTATGTGTACATACTTTGTTTTACAGGTGGCGATCCGAGCGGCTTTAGAGCATGCCCCTACACAGATTAGAGATGACATCTATAGCATCCAGGGGACTTACTTTGATAGTCTTCCAGACTATTCTCGGCCGTGAGATCCCATACCCACTCATACCATAGCCCATGAGCCCACTCCTATTCCTACTCCTACTCCTGTACTTACTGCTCCCGAGCTCACACCCACTTCTCAATTCATGGGATGGGGACATACAAGCCCATACTTTGGAAGAGCTGGTTTTTATTCTTCATTCATCACCCCTCCTCAACCAGCATCCTACCATGGAGTAAGTTCTTCTTCTGTTCCATACACTCCATTCCCACCACCAGTTATTCATGAGAGCCGACCACCACCTTATGCCACATATTCACCTACTCCGTTTGATTTCTCAGGATGCACCCCACCTGATACATCCTATCCTAGTTTTCAGAGACCCTCACCCCACCTCCACCTTTTCATTTCTACCCTGATGCTCGCCAACATCCTCCTACACAGTTGTCCCCAGTTCAGGCCCCTTCAGATGACACCGGTACAGAGGAGCCAGACGTAGAGGGAGGTGGGCGAGGACATCGTGAGCGAGGAGGGCGTGCTTAGTTTTTTATATGTTGTACTGTGTTGTATGTATGCATTTGTGAAGACATCTATTATATGTGGATATATCATATTATGATATCATATTGGTTCATTTTGGATCTATCATATTGTTTTGTTGTGTGTTGTGTATTATTTTCTCGTCGTGTTGGTTCATGTTTTAACTTTGTTTTTAATTTCTATCTCATTTTTTTGGATTAAGTTCTTATTATATAATCAATTAGGAACCAACTGATGTTGGTTGTAATACCACTTATATATTCCATATGCATGTTACGAGCTATTGAAATTGACAAATTTATAATAACTGGGTATATTATAGACATCTAAATACAAGTGAATGAATTATAAATGTACAAATATAATCAATATTGTTAATATACATATCAATAACCATGAAAGAATATCAGTGACTGCAAAAATATAAAAAAAAACAATACGTCCTGCATGGGGACACATTGGTGCAATGCGTCCTCATGGGGACACATTGCTGTAATGCGTCCTGCATGGAGACACATTGTTGTAATGCGTCCCCGGCTGGGATTCATTGGTGCAATGCGTCCCAGCAGCAGACGCATTGGTCCCACAAGAGGACAATGCGTCCCAAACCGGGACGCATTGCCTCTTGTGGGACCAATGCGTCTGCTGTTGGGACGTATTGGCTCGCGAGACAACAATGCGTCCCAGAAAGGGACACATTGCTCCCAAAATGTACCATTTTGGGCAATAAGTTCAAGAACGTGCCATTTAGGGAATAAAATATGGCAAATGTGCCATTTATATTTTTTGGCCTATAAGTTATATCGATATTACTATGAATATATATGATAAAATATCTATATTTTTATATTTTTATATATAGATAATATATTTTTTAATAATATATATAGGAAAATGATCCAGTCAGAAATATATCTTGGTGAGAGCATGAGATGCATTTAAATAACTTTGCACAATGATAAAATTTTCATAATCTTACCTTATGGATTCAAAATATACCCTATTAGTCACGTTCTCACAAAATATCATCATCATAGGACTTGTATTGCACGAACAACAAGCAAATACTTTTCAACGCTCAATATTGAGTTTTAGGCTGACCGTTGGATGTAAAATGTGTATATTGTATATATGGAAATGTAAACGATATCCGATTGTGATGATTTTTTGTGTGAAGGTAAATGTAATGATGTTCTTCCCATCCATATGGTTGGATATTGAAAATAAGCTACAAGTTTATAGTTATTCAAATGCCTCTCATGCTCTCACCGTAGAATGTTTCTCACTAGATCGCTATCCTATATATATATATATATATATATATATATATATATATATATATATTTCAGATTCAGTTTTTTTTTCGGAGTAGATGTAGCCTTATTTGATATCTTATTAGGTATTTTTGAATATGACATTTGATATTCTAATTTTAATTTGAATTATGTAAACGTTGATTTTTTTTTAAATTTCGGATTCGAATCTAGGTAGATTCCAGATAGCCATGCATAACGCTGACAGACACATGAAACTCCACCGTTAGCTCATACGAACGTCAATATACAAAATAATAACAATGACTTCTCAATCGCAGCCGATATTCGTCTTGTTCAATTATGCGTTGGCGATGTTCTAAATCTAACAACTACAGAGTCATCTGGTACTCTGTACATTTTTTAATCTTAGGATGCTTACTTCAAAATTTGGGCCAGTTTTTATATACGAAAAGTCATATGAACTATAAAAAAGTATGCAGACACGGAAAAAAATAGAATAACACACTTCTACTAGAACATTTAGTGGAATATCATTCTTTCCAACTAAATTTCCAAACTAACACACTTTATAAAGAAAATGTCACATTGCGTTTTATTAAAGCCCGGATGAAAACGCCAAATTGTCTAGCATTTTATGAAAAAACGCCATAGATTCAAGCTGTGTCGGCAAAACTTTGGTTTTTAATATTCGTCGTGTCATGTCAAAAATGAGAGTGAGGAGCGTCTTTAACTGAAAAAGTAGCGACAACTAATGTGACGTTTGGCAAAACATTTATTTAGAATTTTCGACTGCCCGAGATTAGTGCCCACTGCCTGGTCACCGGGAGACGTTCCCAAACGCAGTATCAGGCGCCTACTACTGACTTACACATAAAACACCAAATACAACAACAAACATAAACCCTATATCACGTGCTCCTCTTCTCTTCAGATACATGCATGAATTTTCCACCTGCAAAATAATAACTTTTGCTCCAGAGATATAGCTCTAACTTCTTTCTAGACTGAGACAGGTAGTCTTGCTACATCCCGGGTGCAACACTATCTACATCTCCTTTCGGCATCATCAACGTCGCCCAAAAGCTCCTAGGTCACTGGCATACATACTATGGAAGAACATTTCATTACCAGGATGTGACATTTCTGACACATTTGCACATTGATTCTATCATTTGGAACAGTCTCCTACTCCGGTAACAATATTTATACCATAATAGTATTAGGATTTGATTCTTATCTTAATTGGATTAGAATTAAGTCCAACAATATTAGGAAAGGGAAAATAATGTCCAATACGGAGTCTAAGTATTATTTCCTTCTATTTTATTGTTGTTCTCCTAGTCCTTATACAATAGGCGTAACTCTCTTACTTCCTTATATAGGAGATGTCATGAGTTATCGGTGTGCTGTATAGCTAAAAATTATGGATCCAATGGGGTGAGACAATTATCCCAGTGAGAGATATAACTCTCCACCGACAATATTATTATCACAGATTAACAATGTAAAATTGAGCAGAGGTTCTTTTATATAAATAAGCAAGATTAATCATTGTTTATAAGTAGAACATAGCAATTTCATCTCTTATAGTAGTGCATCTATCTATGGTAGAGCAATAAATCATCTATTCACTTAACAAGGAATATGAAGAAACATGAATAGCTAAAAATTAGGTTCACTACGCATGATATCATCCCAAGTACATCGTGCCTCCTCCAGCTATGCTTCCGAACACATACTACCCGCAAAGTTATCGTCAGTAAGAATTTGTGAGTGTCATTATTATTTCTTTTACAAACTGTTATTTTTATCATTATTATTTGTAATATATGTAATTGGTCTTTATTATGTGTACATACTTTGTTTTACAGGTGGCGATCCGAGCGGCTTTAGAGCATGCCCCTACACAGATTAGAGATGACATCTATAGCATCCAGGGGACTTACTTTGATAGTCTTCCAGACTATTCTCGGCCGTGAGATCCCATACCCACTCATACCATAGCCCATGAGCCCACTCCTACTCCTACTCCTACTCCTACTCCTACTCCTACTCCTGTACTTACTGCTCCCGAGCTCACACCCACTTCTCAATTCATGGGATGGGGACATACAAGCCCATACTTTGGAAGAGCTGGTTTTTATTCTTCATTCATCACCCCTCCTCAACCAGCATCCTACCATGGAGTAAGTTCTTCTTCTGTTCCATACACTCCATTCCCACCACCAGTTATTCATGAGAGCCGACCACCACCTTATGCCACATATTCACCTACTCCGTTTGATTTCTCAGGATGCACCCCACCCGATACATCCTATCCTGGTTTTCAGAGACCCTCACCCCACCTCCACCTTTTCATTTCTACCCTGATGCTCGCCAACATCCTCCTACACAGTTGTCCCCAGTTCAGGCCCCTTCAGATGACACCGGTACAGAGGAGCCAGACGTAGAGGGAGGTGGGCGAGGACATCGTGGGCGAGGAGGGCGTGCTTAGTTTTTTATATGTTGTACTGTGTTGTATGTATGCATTTGTGAAGACATCTATTATATGTGGATATATCATATTATGATATCATATTGGTTCATTTTGGATCTATCATATTTTTTGTCGTGTGTTGTGTATTATTTTCTCGTCGTGTTGGTTCATGTTTTAACTTTGTTTTTAATTTCTATCTCATTTTTTTGGATTAAGTACTTATTATATAATCAATTAGGAACCAACTGA
The DNA here is from genome assembly GCA_963693085.1 of Alisma plantago-aquatica. Lineage (NCBI taxonomy): Eukaryota > Viridiplantae > Streptophyta > Magnoliopsida > Alismatales > Alismataceae > Alisma > Alisma plantago-aquatica. Next base: position 1,955,042,878 of record OY856409.1, read on the forward strand.
TGTTGGTTGTAATACCACTTATATATTCCATATGCATGTTACGAGCTATTGAAATTGACAAATTTATAATAACTGGGTATATTATAGACATCTAAATACAAGTGAATGAATTATAAATGTACAAATATAATCAATATTGTTAATATACATATCAATAACCATGAAAGAATATCAGTGACTGCAAAAATATAAAAAAAAACAATGCGTCCTGCATGGGGACACATTGGTGCAATGCGTCCTCATTGGGACACATTGCTGCAATGCGTCCTCATGGGGACACATTGCTGTAATGCGTCCTGCATGGAGACACATTGTTGTAATGCGTCCCCGGCTGGGATTCATTGGTGCAATGCGTCCCAGCAGCAGATGCATTGGTCCCACAAGAGGACAATGCGTCCCAAACCGGGACGCATTGCCTCTTGTGGGACCAATGCGTCTGCTGTTGGGACGTATTGGCTCGCGAGACAAAAATGCGTCCCAGAAAGGGACACATTGCTCCCAAAATGTACCATTTTGGGCAATAAGTTCAAGAACGTGCCATTTAGGGAATAAAATATGGCAAATGTGCCATTTATATTTTTTGGCCTATAAGTTATATCGATATTACTATGAATATATATGATAAAATATCTATATTTTTATATTTTTATATATAGATAATATATTTTTTAATAATATATATAGGAAAATGGTCCAGTGAGAAATATATCTTGGTGAGAGCATGAGATGCATTTAAATAACTTTGCACAATGATAAAATTTTCATAATCTTACCTTATGGATTCAAAATATACCCTATTAGTCACGTTTCCACAAAATATCATCATCATAGGACTTGTATTGCACGAACAACAAGCAAATACTTTTCAACGCTCAATATTGAGTTTTAGGCTGACCGTTGGATGTAAAATGTGTATATTGTATATATGGAGATGTAAACGATATCCGATTGTGATGATTTTTTGTGTGAAGGTAAATGTAATGATGTTCTTCCCATCCATATGGTTGGATATTGAAAATAAGCTACAAGTTTATAGTTATTCAAATGCCTCTCATGCTCTCACCGTAGAATGTTTCTCACTAGATCGCTACCCTATATATATATATATATATATATATATATATATATATTTCAGATTCAGTTTTTTTTTCGGAGTAGATGTAGCCTTATTTGATATCTTATTAGGTATTTTTGAATATGACATTTGATATTCTAATTTTAATTTGAATTATGTAAACGTTGATTTTTTTTAAATTTCGGATTCGAATCTAGGTAGATTCCAGATAGCCATGCATAACGCTGACAGACACATGAAACTCCACCGTTAGCTCATACGAACGTCAATATACAAAATAATAACAATGACTTCTCAATCGCAGCCGATATTCGTCTTGTTCAATTAGGCGTTGGCGATGTTCTAAATCTAACAGCTACAGAGTCATCTGGTACTCTGTACATTTTTTAATCTTAGGATGCCTACTTCAAAATTTGGGCCAGTTTTTATATACGAAAAGTCATATGAACTATAAAAAAGTATGCAGACACGGAAAAAAATAGAATAACACACTTCTACTAGAACATTTAGTGGAATATCATTCTTTCCAACTAAATTTCCAAACTAACACAGTTTATAAAGAAAATGTCACATTGCGTTTTATTAAAGCCCGGATGAAAACGCCAAATTGTCTAGCATTTTATGAAAAAACGCCATAGATTCAAGCTGTGTCGGCAAAACTTTGGTTTTTAATATTCGTCGTGTCATGTCAAAAATGAGAGTGAGGAGCGTCTTTAACTGAAAAAGTAGCGACAACTAATGTGACGTTTGGCAAAACATTTATTTAGAATTTTCGACTGCCCGAGATTAGTGCCCACTACCTGGTCACCGGGAGACGTTCCCAAACGCAGTATCAGGCGCCTACTACTGACTTACACATAAAACACCAAAAACAACAAACATAAACCCTATATCACGTGCTCCTCTTCTCTTCAGATACATGCATGAATTTTCCACCTACAAAATAATAACTTCTGCTCCAGAGATATAGCTCTAACTTCTTTCTAGACTGAGACAGGTAGTCTTGCTACATCCCGGGTGCAACACTATCTACATCTCCTTTCGGCATCATCAACGTCGCCCAAAAGCTCCTAGGTCACTGGCATACATACTATGGAAGAACATTTCATTACCAGGATGTGACATTTCTGACACATTTGCACATTGATTCTATCATTTGGAACAGTCTCCTACTCCGGTAACAATATTTATACCATAATAGTATTAGGATTTGATTCTTATCTTAATTGGATTAGAATTAAGTCCAACAATATTAGGAAAGGGAAAATAATGTCCAATACGGAGTCTAAGTATTATTTCCTTCTATTTTATTGTTGTTCTCCTAGTCCTTATACAATAGGCGTAACTCTCTTACTTCCTTATATAGGAGATGTCATGAGTTATCAGTGTGCTGTATAGCTAAAAATTATGGATCCCATGGGGTGAGACAATTATCCCAGTGAGAGATATAACTCTCCACCGACAATATTATTATCACAGATTAACAATGTAAAATTGAGCAGAGGTTCTTTTATATAAATAAGCAAGATTAATCATTGTTTATAAGTAGAACATAGCAATTTCATCTCTTATAGTAGTGCATCTATCTATGGTAGAGCAATAAATCATCTATTCACTTAACAAGGAATATGAAGAAACATGAATAGCTAAAAATTAGGTTCACTACGCATGATATCATCCCAAGTACATCGTGCCTCCTCCAGCTATGCTTCCGAACACATACTACCCGCAAAGTTATTGTCAGTAAGAATTTGTGAGTGTCATTATTATTTCTTTTACAAACTGTTATTTTTATCATTATTATTTGTAATATATGTAATTGGTCTTTATTATGTGTACATACTTTGTTTTACAGGTGGCGATCCGAGCGGATTTAGAGCATGCCCCTACACAGATTAGAGATGACATCTATAGCATCCAGGGGACTTACTTTGATAGTCTTCCAGACTATTCTCGGCCATGAGATCCCATACCCACTCATACCATAGCCCATGAGCCCACTCCTACTCCTACTCCTACTCCTACTCCTGTACTTACTGCTCCCGAGCTCACACCCACTTCTCAATTCATGGGATGGGGACATACAAGCCCATACTTTGGAAGAGCTGGTTTTTATTCTTCATTCATCACCCCTCCTCAACCAGCATCCTACCATGGAGTAAGTTCTTCTTCTGTTCCATACACTCCATTAACACCACCAGTTATTCATGAGAGCCGACCACCACCTTATGCCACATATTCACCTACTCCGTTTGATTTCTCAGGATGCACCCCACCTGATACATCCTATCCTGGTTTTCAGAGACCCTCACCCCACCTCCACCTTTTAATTTCTACCCTGATGCTCGCCAACATCCTCCTACACAGTTGTCCCCAGTTCAGGCCCCTTCAGATGACACCGGTACAGAGGAGCCAGACGTAGAGGGAGGTGGGCGAGGACATCGTGGGAGAGGAGGGCGTGCTTAGTTTTTTATATGTTGTACTGTGTTGTATGTATGAATTTGTGAAGACATCTATTATATGTGGATATATCATATTATGATATCATATTGGTTCATTTTGGATCTATCATATTGTTTTGTTGTGTGTTGTGTATTATTTTCTCGTCGTGTTGGTTCATGTTTTAACTTTTTTTTTAATTTCTATCTCATTTTTTTGGATTAAGTACTTATTATATAATCAATTAGGAACCAACTGATGTTGGTTGTAATACCACTTATATATTCCATATGCATGTTACGAGCTATTGAAATTGACAAATTTATAATAACTGGGTATATTATAGACATCTAAATACAAGTGAATGAATTATAAATGTACACATATAATAAATATTGTTAATATACATATCAATAACCATGAAAGAATATCAGTGACTGCAAAAATATAAAAAAAAACAATGCGTCCTGCACGGGGACACATTGGTGCAATGCGTCCTCATTGGGACACATTGCTGCAATGCGTCCTCATGGGGACACATTGCTGTAATGCGTCCTGCATGGAGACACATTGTTGTAATGCGTCCCCGGCTGGGATTCATTGGTGCAATGCGTCCCAGCAGCAGACGCATTGGTCCCACAAGAGGACAATGCGTCCCAAACCGGGACGCATTGCCTCTTGTGGGACCAATGCGTCTGCTGTTGGGACGTATTGGCTCGCGAGACAACAATGCGTCCCAGAAAGGGACACATTGCTCCCAAAATGTACCATTTTGGGCAATAAGTTCAAGAACATGCCATTTAGGGAATAAAATATGGAAAATGTGCCATTTATATTTTTTGGCCTATAAGTTATATCGATATTACTATGAATATATATGATAAAATATTTATATTTTTATATTTTATATATAGATAATATATTTTTTAATAATATATATAGGAAAATGATCCAGTGAGAAATATATCTTGGTGAGAGCATGAGATGCATTTAAATAACTTTGCACAATGATAAAATTTTCATAATCTTACCTTATGGATTCAAAATATACCCTATTAGTCACGTTCCCACAAAATATTATCATCATAGGACTTGTATTGCACGAACAACAAGAAAATACTTTTCAACGCTCAATATTGAGTTTTAGGCTGATCGTTGGATGTAAAATGTGTATATTGTATATATGGAGATGTAAACGATATCCGATTGTGATGATTTTTTGTGTGAAGGTAAATGTAATGATGTTCTTCCCATCCATATGGTTGGATATTGAAAATAAGCTACAAGTTTATAGTTATTCAAATGCCTCTCATGCTCTCACCGTAGAATGTTTCTCACTAGATCGCTACCCTATATATATATATATATATATTTCAGATTCAGTTTTTTTTTCGGAGTAGATGTAGCCTTATTTGATATCTTATTAGGTATTTTTGAATATGACATTTGATATTCTAATTTTAATTTGAATTATGTAAATGTTGATTTTTTTTTAAATTTCGGATTCGAATCTAGGTAGATTCCAGATAGCCATGCATAACGCTGACAGACACATGAAACTCCACCGTTAGCTCATACGAACGTCAATATACAAAATAATAACAATGACTTCTCAATCGCAGCCGATATTCGTCTTGTTCAATTAGGCGTTGGCGATGTTCTAAATCTAACAGCTACAAAGTCATCTGGTACTCTGTACATTTTTTAATCTTAGGATGCCTACTTCAAAATTTGGGCCAGTTTTTATATACGAAAAGTCATATGAACTAGAAAAAAGTATGCAAACACGGAAAAAATAGAATAACACACTTCTACTAGAACATTTAGTGGAATATCATTCTTTCCAACTAAATTTCCAAACTAACACACTTTATAAAGAAAATGTCACATTGCGTTTTATTAAAGCCCGGATGAAAACGCCAAATTGTCTAGCATTTTATGAAAAAACGCCATAGATTCAAGCTGTGTCGGCAAAACTTTGGTTTTTAATATTCGTCGTGTCATGTCAAAAATGAGAGTGAGGAGCGTCTTTAACTGAAAAAGTAGCGACAACTAATGTGACGTTTGGCAAAACATTTATTTAGAATTTTTGACTGCCCGAGATTAGTGCCCACTGCCTGGTCACCGGGAGACGTTCCCAAACGCAGTATCAGGCGCCTACTACTGACTTACACATAAAACACCAAATACAACAACAAACATAAACCCTATATCACGTGCTCCTCTTCTCTTCAGATACATGCATGAATTTTCCACCTGCAAAATAATAACTTTTGCTCCAGAGATATAGCTCTAACTTCTTTCTAGACTGAGACAGGTAGTCTTGCTACATCCCGGGTGCAACACTATCTACATCTCCTTTCGGCATCATCAATGTCGCCCAAAAGCTCCTAGGTCACTGGCATACATACTATGGAAGAACATTTCATTACCAGGATGTGACATTTCTGACACATTTGCACATTGATTCTATCATTTGGAACAGTCTCCTACTCCGGTAACAATATTTATACCATAATAGTATTAGGATTTGATTCTTATCTTAATTGGATTAGAATTAAGTCCAATAATATTAGGAAAGGGAAAATAATGTCCAATACGGAGTCTAAGTATTATTTCCTTCTATTTTAGTGTTGTTCTCCTAGTCCTTATACAATAGGCGTAACTCTCTTACTTCCTTATATAGGAGATGTCATGAGTTATCGGTGTGCTGTATAGCGCCAACCATTGTATGTGCCAATACTGAGGAAAGCATACGAACATCCAATAAAGAAGAGAGCGAGACTGGGGTATGAAATTCTATTATGGGCACAAGATTGTGGGAGAGCGACAATCCTTGTAATCTTTGTGCAATTACTTAATAGAATTTTACGGTCTTTTTCGCCAACTCAGTCCTCTCATTGGTTATTTGTTTGTTGGTTTGGCCTGTCGACTGGGAGGCCGTTGTCGCTTTTATCGTGCAAGCTAGAGCTGTATCCCGTGTGGTGTTTTCTTGGGTTTGGAGGACTTCCGCGTAAATCCCATCAAGTGGTATCAGAGCGAAGATTGTTAGGAGACGGTCAATGAGCACTAGAGGCACGTGAAGCATGGCGACATTGACTAGCAATGTGGGGAGTCATCATATTGAAAAATTTGATGACAGAAACAACTTTAGTGTGTGGCAAAGTACGGTGAATGATGTCTTAGTCCAACAAGGGCTAACTGAAGCTCTTGAAGGGGAAAAGCCGGACAAAATATCTGAAGGCGACTGGAGGATGATGAAGAGTAATGATGTCAGTACAATCCGTCTGAGTCTTTCTGTGGAGGTAAAATATTCAGTGATCAATGAAGATTCACCGAAGAAATTATGAAAGTGTCACGGGTTAACAACCTAACTACACTCTACACCTCAGGCGCCAACATAAGGTGTACAATAGAGTTAAAGTTTCCCATCCCTGAGTGGATCAAACACATGAATATATAAATGCACCAAATAAAGAGTTTCCATACATAAACCAAATTGTTCATTACATAGGGGCCTGAAGGCATAGGAGTTCTACAGAAGAAAACTTAATACATGAGAAACTAATTACAGAAGAAAAGTACATAAACTAAGAGTCCCATTTAGCTTTAGCATCCCCATGATAGATCTCATTTTTGTGAGCCAACATATAGAATAGCAATATCATCTTCCTTTCATCATAAGCATCATAAGCAGAAGGTACCTATAAAAGATATGCAAGTGGTACACATCAACACAATATATAAATATATTATACTGAGTACGCCTATGTGTCATTTAATTTACCTCTTTTCATACATGGCAATAAGGATAAAAGTAAACTTGGCAGTATTAAGCAATTACAACAATATATCAATACTAAGTGAGAGTTTATTAACAAACATGAACATGTATCTTTTAAGCATATTTTCCATCATACATCTCGTGCGTCTGCCACCAAGACTTTGACGTCTTCAGGCCTTATGATCTACTCCCAAGGAGTTTGTGATCATTATACAAACATCATATGATCTACCACCAAGTAGTTTGTGATAATTATGCATGCACTCTACCACCAAGTAGTTTATGAGTTATCTTATGATGGAACATCTATATTATGTTTGTAGGTGTTCAAAGTATACATATAGCAATTCAGACAAAGCATCAAAACCATACATATAACAATTTATTCAAGCATCATACAAGTTACATTCATTTCATTCAATATCTTATGCCAAGTGTTCTACTACTCATAGTTCTCAAGAATTAAATATAGTAAGCCAACAAGAGGTAATGTCATACCTTCTACTCAGAAGTGGGGAGTCCATAGATGCTCCTCACTGGTACCTTTGATTTCCTGAAATTATTGGAGATTTGGTATTTATTAGTTATTTTGTTCAAATCACCATTATCCTAAAGAGTGTATAAAAGGCCCTTTTATAGTTCATGAGTACGAATCTTAGAGTATGGATTTGAGTCTAATATTAGTAATGTCACATCAGAGTAGGGTTATAAGGTCAAAATCATGGTCTTTAGATCATGTTGACTAATTATGCACATATTGATAAGTCAAAATAGGGAAAAGAGTGATAATTATATTTTATTGATAATTGAGTCACAATAATTGGATCTGATCATTCCATAATTACCTAGATGCAAAAATATGATGATCACATGTTTTTGGTGATTTAATCAGGTTCGAGTATTTTCTAACTAATTAAACAATATATAAGCATATTTGGGCAGGATCCTTTATTCGAGTCAGATTTAGGGTAAACATATGTCAGATTCGTGATCCTTGCATTTTTATGAACACGATTGACTACTTATATGTATTTTTCTGACATTCCTACTATTTATAACGAATTTCCCAAAATTAGGTCATTTACTGAATTTTGAGTGAAAAAAAGAAATCTAGAAAAAGTGTGGACCATTGGATGTTCAGATCCAACGGTCGAGATATTGCGTGCGTAGATTACAAAGGATTCAAGATAACTGAGGTGGATAACAGGCTGCTTACTTGGTGGGTTGTGATTCGTCCACTTGGATCTGAGTCAACTCGACGTGGGCTCGCGTGATTGGTCCAACTAAGCTGAGAGGGTCCCTCTCTTCTCCTTGCTCAACGCTCACAGTAGGCAGGAGAGGTGAACTCCGGTGAGCTTGTGCCAGTGGTGGAGGCTCCCTCGCATGCGGGCAAAGGGTGGATGAGCTTTGTGGAGGTCTAAAGTAGCTGGATGGCCAGTCTCTAGGGCATGGATCCTCCTGAGACGCCGGGTCGACTAGATGACCGGTGAGCTCCACAGCTCACGGCGGAGGAAGATTGGAGGGGGAGCAGTAGGCAATCAAGCTTCGGTTTGTGGGACCGTTGAGGTGGGCGAAGGTCCCTTAGAGCTTGGGGAGCGTTCAATTGGTGGCGAGGTGTCCGAGAACAGCTTGCCCAACAGCTTGGTGGCGGTGGGCAGCGTTGAGGTGAAAAGCTCAGGCTGGGGGGGGGAGTAGTGCTTTCTCCAGGTGAATTGGAAACCGAGGAACGTCAAAGGGAGGTCGAGGAAGGTGTTAGTGTGCTTAAATAGAAGAGGGGATGAGAGAGGAGAGAACGCCCAAATGGGATCAATTGTAGTTGGAGAACAGCTCTCGCTGGCGTGGTCGTGGAGAGGAGCGTGGGCAGTTTTGGGGATCATGTGAGGGGTCGACATGTTCGTGGAGGCGAGGGGAGGCGTTTGCCTCAGTCAGCTCTTCGCGAGGTGACATCGAGTGGCGGGGAGTGGACTGACTTCGTGCGAGGTGGATGTAGCCACGATCTCGTGGATTGATCGGAGGTAGGGGACAATCAGATGGCCGTACAATCCACCCTGGATCCATGGACGCACCATCTGAAGGTTGTGGTTGATCGGGATTGTTGATCCGTGGATTTGTGACATCAGCACCGCGTGACAAAGAAATAAAATTGCAAACTTAGTTTAAAATATTAAAACCGTGACAATATTTGATCAAACTATAGTTAAAACTTGTAAAAAATCATAGAGGGAGCTAGGAATGTCCAAATGACATGAAATTTGGACCATAGCTTCACCATAGCATACCCCACATATTGGTAAAGTTTGGGCTTGAGACTCCAATCTTTGAGAGGTAAAATAATCTTTTGGATAATTAGGGTTTTGAATTAGATTCAAGTGAAGAAATCAAGGTAATAAAGGAAAGAGAAAAACCACTTTATCACAGAAAGGTCTTAAAAGAGTTGTATATGATGAAGTCCTTAACAAACATGTGGGTGCTGAAAAGGCAATTGTACACATTATCCATGGAAGAAGACACAAGGTTCGTCGACCATCTCAACGTCTTCAACAAGCTTGTCACACAACTGATTAGCATGGAGGAGAAGATCAGCGAGAGCAATAAGGTCGTTCTCTTAGCATCATGTCTACCACAGTTATGGGAACAAATGGTGATGAACATCTTTATCGGGAAGACTACACTCAACTTCAATGAGGCGATTGTATATTTATTGGAGGCGGAGACTTTGAAGAAGCCATCTAAATCTTCCTCCTCGGGTGGTAATGTTTTGGCTGTTACAGACGGAAACTACAAAAGCAAGCGTCACGAGAAGAAGAATCAAAAGGGAAAAGGCAGACACATATGCTATATATGTGACGAGGAGGGACACATATTAAAATATTATCCAACGCTAAAGTAGTTGAAGAGTGGAGCTTGCTTGTTAGCAGAAGGATATTAAAAAACACTGGCTGTCATGAAATCAGGTACCCATCATGGGTGGATATTTGATTCAGGCTCTCGCTACATCATATATCCAGAGAGAGATGTATTTGATGAATGATCTCTCCACCAGGAACATGAGACTGTTCAACTGACAGATGAGAAACTCTACCAAATTGCCAGAATTGGAACAATTACGTTCAGGATGCGTGATGGAGCACATCACACATTGTTGGGGGTCCGATATGTCCCCGGTCTCAAGAGAAAACTAATATCCGAGAGGGCACTTGAATCCATCAGTTTTAAGATTTCAAAGCAAGGTGGAGTCATACAAGTCACATTCAAGGGGCAAGTGATCATGAAGGATACCTGGTCCAAAGGAGCATATCGATTGGTTGGGGAGGTTCTAACTAAAAGAGGAGTAGCTGATGGGAGTTCTACCACTGGAGGCATAGATGAAGCATTCACACATGAGGTAAGCTCAAAACATGCTACATGTATTCAACTCTTAAGGATAGTCACGTGCGAGGCTGCAAAACCGACTACAAAATTCAACATATGCAGAGACGAAGCTGTCAATTGTTGGAAGAAGGAAGACGTAGCAAGACCGACCACGCAGTATCAGTGAGCAGGTGGAGCTTAGAGAAGGTACAAACCTATGACATGAGGACCAAAGGAATGAAGGCTGCAGTAGCTATAGGTGGAGGTGGTGTAGTTTCCCAAACTATACAACTTGAGGAGCTCTAAGATGAAGGGTCCGGGCAGCCATGTCTAGACACACACTCCGCATAGGCGTGCAACGGTAGAGTGCTTTCGAGGGCGGAAGCAAATAGAAGAAGAACGAGAGAAAAATTCTTGAAGGAGTAGATATTTCAGTGGATAAGATCCAAGGTGGAGATTGTTAGGATTTGGTTCTTATCCTAATTGGATTAGAATTAAGTCCATCAATATTAGGAAAGGGAAAATAATGTCTAACGTGGAGTCCAAGTATTATTTCCTGCTCCTATTTTATTATTGTTCTACTATTTTATTGTCATTCTCCTAGTCCTTATAGAATATATGTAACTCTCCTACTTCCTTACGGGGGATGTCCTGTACCTATAAATCGAGGTAGACACCATGGGTTATCAATGTGCCATATAGCGCCAAACATTGTGTGTGCCAATACAGAGAAAGGCATACAGACATCCAAGAAGGAATAGAGCAAGACTGGGGTATGGAATTCTATTGTGGGAACGTGATTGTGGGAGAGAGACAATCCTTGTAATCTTTGTGAAGTTTCTTAATAGAATTTTGCGGTCTTCTTTTCCAACTCAGTTCTCTCATTGGTTGTTTATTTGTTGGTTTAGCCCGTCGACTGGGATGCCGTTGTTGCTTTTATCGTGCGAGCTAGGATTGTATCTCATGTGGTGTTTTCTTGGACTTGGAGGGATTCCATGCAAATCCCATCAAACAACTCCTCGAGCTATTTATTCCACCACTTTTTTTCTAGTATTCTTTCTTATAGATCTTCAACACCTGACATGTGCACAAATAGCCAGTCAACATGTGTATGGGAGGACATGTTCATATATAGTCGGCATACCATCCAACATATTAGAGTCATCACTCAAGTCACATGAGGAACAAGCAATACAAATACACTAAGACACACAACCATTGATAGCATTAAAACTTTTTTCCTACACTAGTAACATCAACGATGTTCCCGGTGACTACATATCTATACATTACCCTAGATGACAACACCATAACCTGCATCACTCTTTCCCA